>BSBM01000342.1:407500-1607500 GCA_027924585.1 Larix kaempferi | reverse complement strand
ATAGTCACAGAGAAGGAATTTTTAGCAGTCATACATGCAATCAATAAATTCAGGCATTACATCACAGGATACCAAAGTTTTATCCACGTTGACCACTTAGCAATCAGATATCTTATGAACAAGCCTAATAGTAGTGCTGGAATTATTAGATGGATGCTACTTCTATAAGAATTTGACATTACTATAATAGATAAACTAGGCCAGCATAATGTTGTAGCCGACTTTTTGTCAAGAGTCACACATGGATAAGATAATGAATTGGTTAATGATAACTTCCCTGATGAGCACCTTTTTGCCATATAACCAAGATTCCCATGGTTTGCTGATATATCAAACTATTTAGTATCGAGGAAGTTTCCAAAACATTATAGTTATAAAGAAAAGACAAAGGTAATAAGGCAAAGTGCCACATACACATGGATAGAGGGCATGCTCTTTAAACAAGGACCGAATCAAATACTTAGAAGGTACATTAGGTAAGATGAAGTACATGACATAATGCATGCCACTCACAATGAACCCTGTGGAGGACACTATGCTGCAAAAATGATAGCCTACAAGATCTTGCAAAGATGGTATTATTGGCCAACACTCCACAAAGATGCTTATGAGTATGTGTCCCACTGTGATGAATGTCAAAGAATGGGGAAGCCTACACAAAAAGAAGAAATGCCTCTTCATCCATATATCTCCTTAGAAGCATTCGAGAAATGGGGATTTGACTTCATTGGTCCAATCAACCCACCATCAAATCAAAAGAGCTACATTCTAGTATGCACAGATTGCCTTACAAAATGGAATGAGGTAGCAGCATTTGTTGCAGCAAATGAAAACAATGTAGCAAAATTTTTCACTAAGCAAATCTTCCACAGGTTTGGTGTTCCAAGGGAACTAGTTTCTTATCAAGGACCACAATTTACATCCAACTTAATAGAGGACCTACTGAATAGGAATAAGGTTAAGCATAGAGAGTCCTCTTCATATCACCCTCAAGGAAATGGTCAAGCTGAGGTTACCAACAGAGAATTAGAGAGGATTCTAACAAAGATAGTCCAACTCCAGAAAAGATATTGGGCTAACAGATTAAGTGAGGCAATTTGGGCCTGTAACACCACATGGAAGACAACAACAGGATTCACACCTTATGAATTAGTATATGGAAAGAAATTCATGCTGCTAATTGAATTTGAAATAAAAACACTAAGAATTGCAGCAGAGTTGAACATGGAACTATCAGAAATACAATAAGAACGCATGCTACAGTTGAATCAACTGGATGAGCAATGCCAGCAAGCACTTGCCCACATAGAAATCATCCAGCAACAAAGAAAGAAGTGGAATGACAAGCACATAAAGGATAAAAAGTTCAGGGAAGGTGACTGGGCACTACTCTATGATTCCAGGTTTCACACATTCAAAGGAAAACTAACAACAAGATGGCTAGGACTTTACATCATTAAGCATATATATGGAAATGAAGAAGTCAAGATTATTAGAATAGATGAACAATAGTTTCCCATGATAGTGAATGGAAATCAGCTAAAACATTACAAGAAACCACAATCGAAGGAGGAGTTTACACTGGTACTCTACCAGCAACAACTGATGTAAGTAGAGAATATGGAATTGTATTGAAAAAATGATTAAAAAAAACACAAAAGAGAAAAAAAATGAAAAAAAGATGAAAAAATAAAAAATAAAAAGGAAAGGAAAGAAAGAAAAATAAATATAGTTGAATGAATAACAGGACAAATTACAGGGCCACATACATAACTATGAAGATGGAGCATTAAAAATTGAAAAAAGGAATATTAAGCAAAAGAAGCATCAATATGCAAGCGAGCCAGAGATGTATCAAAACATTCATAGCAATCAAGCAAGTGTGGGAAGTATCAAACATCCACAACAATCAAGTGAGCCAGACATGTATTCAAAAGAAACAACAAAGATATCAACCACTACAATAATACATCACAACACATTTTTCAATCAAATCTGCCATATCTTTACAAGAGCCTGCAAATTATTCAAGCGAGGCTACAATTTATTCAAGCGAGCCAAACATTCGTCCAAGCACAGCAGCAAGCAATCAAATTCATGCAAAGCATCATCACAAAAGTCAAATAAAAAATGGCACGAAATTCAAACAAAGGCGATACACAAAAATTCAAACAAACCAAAAGAAAATGCTGATAGCGCACATAACTACTAACACGCCGAAGATTACTACGGATTACACCAAATCTACTACAACATCCAGCACGCATACAAATCAACCATGATCGTGAACTCAGGTACGCTAACAAAATATAACAAGGTAATATATGAAACTTTTTCATTTTATTCTTAAGGTCAAATCATTATCCCCAAAATGGTTATTTTCTAAGCTGAGGATAGCTTTTCGCTAAAGTCAGGGGAAAGCTTCAGATTACAAAATCATGATTGCACACACCCGTAATTTCAGCAAATGATGGATTGACATATAACCACCATACTTCGCAATAATCGGAGCAGAAGTGCAAAGTACAAGCATAAAGCGAAATGAAGAGCTTGATTATGGAAAGAAATGGATCAATCATCAAGTACAGCGAAGAATAATAAGGATAAGTGCAAAAAGACAGTTAAGTAAGGCTGCATGATCGTCAAAAAAGGAGCCATTTTTTGCAAACAAAAACCTCTCATAACTTTCCAGAAGCAAGCCATCAGAAGTGAGTGTGGTCGTGCAGCAAGCAATCCGGCCTCGAGCCTATATTCAATCACTACAGTAATACATCGCAACACATTTTTCAATCAAATCTGCCATATCTTCACAAGAGCCTGCAAATTATTCAAGTGAGGCTACAATTTATTCAAGCGAGCCAAACATTCATCCAAGCACAGCAGCAAGCAATCAAATTCATACAAAGCATCATCACAAAAGTCAAATAAAAAATGGCACAAAATTCAAACAAAGGCGATACACAAAAATTCAAACAAACCAAAAGAAAATGCTGACAGCACACATAACTACTGACACGCCGAATATTACTATCGATTACACCAAATCTACTAAAACATCCAGCACACATACAAATCAACCATGATCGTGAACTCAGGTACGCTAACAAAATATAACAAGGTAATCTCTGAAACATTTTCATTTTATTCTTAAGGTCAAATCATTATCCCCAAAATGGTTGTTTTTTAAGCTGAGGATAACTTTTCGCTAAAGTCAAGGGAAAGCTTCAGATTACAAAATCATGATTGCACACACCCGTCATTTCAGCAAATGATGAATCGACATATAACCACCATACTTCACAATAATCGAAGCAGAAGTGCAAAGTACAAGTATAAAGCGAAATGAAGAGCTTGATTATGGAAAGAAATGGATCAATCATCAAGTACAGTGAAGAATAATAAGGATAAGTGCAAAAAGACAGTTAAGTAAGGCTGCATGATCATCAAAAAAGGAGCCAATTTTTGCAAACAAAAACCTCTCATAACTTTCCAGAAGCAAGCCATCAGAAGTGAGTGTGGTCGCACAGCAAGCAATCCATCCTCGAGCCTATATTCAATCTAGACCAGTGAGGTAAAAGCCACATTCAAAGTTGGTTTTTGATTTATTTTAGAAGAGATTTTAAGATGACGAAAGGATTCAAGAAAAGCGAACCAAAGGAACACAATGCTATTTTTCAGAACCCACGAATCCTAATAGTCATTCACAATGCGAATTGGATGCCTTTCATCTTGGGATTGAGAGGATACAATGCAGGGGTAGCTATGGAATTTGCAAGAAATTTGAAACATATCAAGGATGAACAGCTCATCACCCGAATGAAGGGGTTACGTATGAAGGTGGATGAAGATGTGATTTCCAAATACACTGGTCTGCCAATGGGTTTGCATTGGGTCAAGGACGACAGGGAGTCAAACCATGAAGTAAAGAAAGCATTCTTCGAAAGAGGGGAGGCCTGCGACGAAGATAAAAATGAATTCAAAAGGCTCTCCATTCCTATACTGTGGAATGAAATGGTTTCCATTGTCCAGAAATATATTACATGCACTAGTAGGTTGAGCTACGTCCCCATTTTTCATTTTCGATTTCTAGAACTATTGAGGCACAAGACCCATCATCCACCAAACAACAACATTAGTATTCCATACTACCTACTCCAATCTCTAATAGAAATTAGCAAGAAGGTGATTAAAGGGAAGGAGGTTGCCTTAGCCCATCATGGGCTGATCAAACTAATCATTTGTGAAGAATTAAAAGCACAAATACCAGAGCTTTCTTGGGAAGAATTTGTGTTGGTATCCGCTGAAGATGTTCAAAGAATGAAGAGCACACCCACAGCTGGCATACCCCTACCACCAGGATCAATAAGCAAAACCACCTCTACATTAGGGGTGAAGAGGAAAATTGACCTGGATAGTGTGGCTGATACCTTGGTGAAAATAAAGCATTCACGGGATGACTCACCGAAAACAAACCCAGGGATTCCTGCCAGTAATCAAGAGCTGAAGAGAAGAAGTAAAAGTTTCACACAATCATCCAGAATCCGAATCACCAAGGAAGAAAGTAGGGAACCCAGTCCCATAGTTCAAACTGTGTCGGATGAGGATGATGATCTTTGGGTAGATCAGGAGGATCCCACTACAGAAGAGGAGCAGGATGAGAAAGAAATGCAGGATGAACAAGAAGAATAGGAGGCGGAAGAAGAATAGAAGGAACAAGAAGAGCAAGACAACCTCCGAGGTGACCCTCCTGAGCACCATGAAAACCCTGGGGTCATCAATCAACTCGTTGAAGCACGGATGGAATAGGAAAAGCTCAGAAAGGAACTGGAAACATTGAAGATTGGATCAGGAAGCCAGCCTACATTGCGCCCATTTTCATCTGAAAAGACACAAATCCTAAAAATGCATCACGCAGGGGAGCTAAGACTGGTGGAACAGATAAATTCAACACTTCAAGAGAAGTTGGATGAGGCACAAGGGGAACTAGCCAAAAAGGACCAAGAAATTGTTCAACTAAAGTATGTTTTGGCTACTACCACTAAAATATACAGTAAAATATTGGAGCACAAGCCACCTTCAGCAATATATGCAGTTTATCTACAAGAAACGTGGGGCAAATTACAGCTCCAAAGGTTGGCACAGGGACTCCCAATAGAAATCAAAACAACCAGGGAATTTGTGGATGCATCTCTCAAAGCCACAAAGTCGAAGAAGGACTAGCTTAGTGAGTTTTTTTCTACACAATTTTGTAGCTCCTAGCTTGCCCAACTGGTCGCCAAACCATTACATGGGCAATTTCCAGTTAAGGGCATTATGTTCTTGGATGAAAAATGAAATTGAACGAGCTCAGTACTACCACATTTATGTAGCAACAAAATTGCAAACACCATTATGGATCAGGGTAGAGGCGACTCACCCTGAAAGAATAATCTATGACCATAGAAATCTCACCATAGATGAGGAGAATTGGATTCTAAGCACCTTCATTCTTGGCTTGTCACTGCTATGGGAATTTAGGGCTTTGGGGAAAGTTGGAATTTTTGGAATCGGAGACCACGGTTGAATGATCCTCATCAAAATTGAAATTTATATACCAGGATCTAATTTTTTGGTTGGGCAGAAGGCCGAGCTTGATCAAACCCTAGTTCAGGATTTTGATCAGAAAGGTGGAAAATTAGGGCTTCTGCAAAAGTTGGAATTTTTAAATCTGTCACCACAGCTGGAAGCTCCTCACAAAAATTGAAGTTTAGAACACAATATCGAACCTTTTGGATGGGCAGAAGACCAGGATTTATCAAACCCTAGTTTGGGATCGTATCTAGAAGATCTGAAAGTTTCAAAGGCAATTTTGAGGGGTCAAATTTTGGAGATTTCAAAATTGAAGTATACCAGCTTGATCAGCTTAGCAAGGTGCATCTTTTCATCCAATCAGAAGTTTGAAATTCAAAGTTTGAATTTTTAGGCTTTCTCTAACAAACCCTAATCCAGCTCTAGATCCAATTTCAGCAAATGAAAGTTGATTGGGTTAATCCTAGAATAAAATGAATTAGATGCTTGCATAAGTGAAGAAGTTCCAGTTCTAGAGGGAGATGAGGCTAAGGCCTGACATAAGAAGACTACAAGAAATCTCAACAGGTATGACTTGAGGAGATACATGTATGTGTTGAAATATGTTCATGATTAAGTTTATGATATGTTTGTCTTCATATTATTGAGGATAGTAGAATCTTGATTAATCTTAGACTTCTCTTATCACCCTAGTAAAAGTATGAATGCATGTGAATGATAGAAGACATTCATTAATTAGGTTTATATGATTGTACTAATGCACTGTTGTGTTGTATGAGGTTGATGTTGTCCACTAACATGAAAGGTACATCAAGTAAGACAAATCAAGTTCTAGATCAAGAACATATGACCATGGTGACATGAAGACAAAGACTCATCCATATCCATTATAGAAGCTCTACTTATGAGGTATGTATAATTTTTGTTCTACAATGGTTAACTTATGAGTTATGCAGGTTACTAGCACATGTCTTTGAAGAAGAACAAAAAGACATTAGATGGGTATGTTAGACACAACTAGCAAGCATGATAATATAGCTATGTTTTTCCTATATCAAGTTAGAGTCCTTGTGTTAGGATCTTATACTTTTTGATGAATGATAATGATTATTCTTGAAGTTAGAAGTTTAAGTAATCAACAGTTTATGCATATTATGTTTCTTACTTTGATTGATGATAGGACTATCCAGAAGAGTCCTATGGTCAATAAGAATATGCATGAGTAATAGGAGTCCTCCCTGAAACCTTGAATAATAATGCTTGTGATAAATTACCTATGTGTGAAATGATCATGACCATATATGTTAAGAGTATTTAGGATCATAATATTTTGATAGTATTGAGATTATACTAGAATATGTATGGTTATGTATGCGATCTTGAGGATAACAAAATCATGAAACTAGCGCACGCTTAAGCATGCATAGTTGTCCAGGATGGATATAAGTTCAAGGTCTGCTAATCATGGAAGAAAAGATCAAGAGGGAGCACATTCAAGTAGTTCCTGCAAGGAAGCAAAGATTGAGAGGGAGTCCACCCTACACCCAAACAAACATAGGTATTTGAATTCTCATTTATTGTATATATGATTACTTAAATGATGTTGTCCAGTCAGGTACATACTTGTGTTTCTAGATTTAGGATATGTATTATGCATATTAGAAAAGTTGCATTAATGAACAAGATACTACTAATATGCAAGTAATGGATAAGTGGCCTATGGTACTGTACAACATTCCATTGCTACTTATCTAGAATGAAACCTCTTTCTAACATGTTGGGAGTTGTGCACACTCTTAACAAATGTTTTGGTAGAGATGGAAGGCATCTAGAAAGTTACGGGATATGGATACATGTTGTATTAAAGCATTGGCTAAGATAATTGCATGACTATATGCCATATGTCTTTATGCATAAGAATGTGTTTTTTGAAAAACTATGAGAATTTTCTAATAACGCAATTGAATTTCACTTGTAGGAAAGATTGTGTACAATCACCTACAAAAGAAGGACAACAACATTTGTTCCAGCAATGAAGTTCAAAGAAAACTATCTATTGAAGATATTGAAGAATTTGAAGTTCCCAGGATCGGGGATGCAGTAATGGAAGAATGCCATGATCAAGGAATACCAATCGATCATGAAGAATGATGTTTGGGATGTGGTCCCAAGACCAGAAGGGAAGTTTGTTGTGACTTCCAAGTTGATCTATAAGATCAAGCATGCTGTAGATGGTAGCATCGAGAAATACAAGGAAAGGTTTGTGGCTCGTGGCTTCTCCCAAAAAGAAGGGATAGATTATGAAGAGAATCTTGCTCATGTAGATAGATACACTTCCATCAAAACAATACTTGCTCTGGCTACAATGATGAAATGGAAGATACACCATATGGATATGGTGTAGTCAAAGAGGAAGTGTATGTGGAGCAGCCACTTGGTTTTGAGACACATGACAGGGACTCATATGTGTGCTGGTTGAAGAAAGTCGTGTATTGCTTGAAGCAAGCTCCTAGGACTTGGTATGGTAGGCTAGACAGCTTTCTATCCAGTTTGGGATTTACCAAGAGTAAAGCGGATTCCAACCATTACTACAAGGTTGAGGAAGAAAATCCAGTGATACTACTATTGTGTGTGGATGACCTGTTTGTTACACGTGAGGATAGATTGATTGCCGATACGAAGAAGAATCTTGCTGCCAAGATCAAGATGAAGGACTTGGGGATGATGCATTACTTTCTAGGTATGGAGGTGTGGCAGAATGCAGATGCGATCTTCCTTGGACAAGGGAAGTATGCAGTAGAGATCCTGGACCGGTTTGGGATGATGGACTGCAAGGCCATGGCCACACCTATGGCATCGAACCTAAAGCTATTGTGTGATGCTTCATCAGACTCGGTTGATGTCACAGTGTATCGTTAGATGATTGTGTCCTTGATGTACCTGATGGACATGAGACTAGATATTTGCTTTGTTGTGAACACATTGAGCCAATTCTTGACAGATCCTAGACATGTTCACTTGATTGTTGTGAAGCATATTCTGAGGTACCTGTTGATGTATATGTAACTTCGGAATGTATTTCACATATATGTATATTGTAGTCCTATAGAGATGGTATTATTCCTCTATAAGGAAGTGTCGTCATTTATATTGTAAGTGTCGTAACTTATACTTGATGGGTTATTAGACCACCTTATTTGGGGTCGGCCCTGTATAAGTCATGTGGGTCAAAGGGTTATTAGACCACCCTATTGGGGGTCGGCCATGTGGGTCAAAGGGTTATTAGACCACCCTATTGGGGGTCGGCCCACTCAGCATTATGTTATGTGGTTAAGTTCGAGCCTACATGAGTTAGGTAAAAAGGAAAGTCAAGTCAAGTATAAATAGAGTGCGGGAGGCACTCTATTTACTCACTCACTTCTCACATATGCACTCAAGGAGGAGTGGCGCATTTATGGAGGAGGAGGATATACTGCTAGGTTGTGTCTATCTCTTATGGTTGGTTGTATCATTTCTCTATCTATCTCTGAGGAAGTTATTGGGGTTTTTCACCTTTATGGTTTTCCCCAAGTAAATCTTTGTGTCTCTTGTGTGCTTGCATTATTGTCTCCATGATTGATATGCTGTAGATATGCTGCACATGTTGTTCTCTCAGTTAAGATCCTAGATCATATTGAAGTAAATTTCAGAAAATTAACATGGTATCAGAGCTAGCCTGAAAGAAGGCATGATATGGCATGTATGACACTTGTTGCACTTACGATGCTAGGGCTTGATATAGAAAAAACCAGTCATTGTAGCACTTTCGCTATAAATCCGTTTTGGCGAAGTTTTCGGATCGGAAATTGTTACAGGACAAATCTAAAATCTCCAGGTACCTTGTGTCCAAAGGAAAACCTTTAATTCGTTGTACTTTGTGATTTATGATCTGTACAATATAGGGTTTCTGCCTCTTCCAGATCTGAGTCAAAATCAGGTGACCTTGGGAAAAAGGTCATAACTTGGTCTAGGAAGCTCCAAATTAAATTTCGTGAAAAGTGAAAGGTAGTACACAGAATGTAATACCTCAGAAAACTTTTTCAGAGGCCTAAGTTGAACCAGTGACACGTGGCAAGCTGTACAAGTTCGCTCTCCTGTATTATCCCATAAACAGGTCACGTTGCGACACTTGGAATAACTCTCTCTCAGGGAATCCAATTGAGGTAAGACCTATCAGGATGGAAATATAACAGGCCAAGATATCTCAAAAACCTTTTTCAGAGGCCGAAGGTCAAACAGTGACATGTGGCACGCCGTAGAAGTTTGCTCTCCTGTATTTTCCCAAAACAGGTCACGTTGCGACATTTCGCATAACTCTCTCTCAGAACATCCAATTGAGGTCAGACCTGTCAGGATGGAAATCTAACAGGTCAGGATATCTCAAAAAACTTTTTCAGACCCTGTGGATCAAAAATTTCGGAGTTACACCAGAAACAATCAGGTACATATTTCTGTCAAAACAGAATTATTTTTTGGTACCTTCATTCATGGCTTCCGAAATTTAGGGCTTTGAAGAAAGTTGGAATTTTTGTAATTGGAGACCACGGATGTATGCTACTCATCAAAATAGAAATTTAGAGACCAAGATCAGAATTTTTGGTTGGGCAGAAGGCCGGGCTTGATCAAACCCTAGTTCGGGACTTTGATCAGAAAAGTGGAAAATTAGGGCTTCTGTAAAAATGGGAATTTTTGAAATCTGTGACCATGGCTGGAAGCTCCTCAGAAAAATAGAAACTTAGAGCTTTGGATCAAACCTTTTGACTGGGAAGAAGAGTGGGCTTCATCAAACCCCAGTTCAGGGTCACGTCCAGTGAATCCAGAAGTCTCAAAGGCAAAATTGAGTGAAACTTTGTAGTTTTCAAATTCTGAATATACCAGCTTGATCAGCTCATCAAGGCACATATTTCTATCATTTCAGAAGTTTGAAATTCAAAGTTTGAATTTTTGGGGTTTCTCTGACAAACCCATATCCAGCTCCAAGTCCAGTTCTTGCAAATCAAGTGGATTAGGTTAATCCTAGAAGAAGATGGATTGGTCACCTGCATAAGTGAAGAAGTTCCTGTTTCAGAGGGAGATGAGGCTAAGGCCTTACATAAGAAGATTACAAGCGATCTCGACAGGTATGACTCATCGAGGTATGTTTTGAGATTTGTTCATGATTAAGTTTATGGTATGTTTGTCTTCATGTTATTACGGTTAGTACAATCTTGATTTTAGACTTGTCATATCACCTTAATAAAACTATGAATGTACAATAGAAAATATTCATTGATTAGGGTATTGACACTTATGATTGTACTAATGCGTTATGGTGTTGTATGAGATTTATGTTGTCTACTAACATGAAAGGTACACCAAGAAAGACAAATCATGTTCTGGTTCAAAGAACATATGATCATGATGACATGAGGACAAAGATTCATCCATTGTCATGGATCTCATAAAAGATCCATTTACGAGGTATGTATAACTTGGTTTTATAATGGTTAACCTATGAGATATACAGGTTACTAGCACAAGTCATTGAAGAAGAACAAGAAGACATCATGTAAGTATGTTAGACATAATTAGCTAGCATGCTAATCCAGGTATGTTTTTCCTATATCAAGTTAGAATCTCACCTTGTAATAAGATCCTTTATTTAAGTATACTTGGCATGATTGATTATGATTATTCATTGAAGTTAGTACTCATGGGTTTAGGCATATTATGATTTTTACTTTGATTGATGATATGACTAACCAGAAAATTCCTATGGTCAAAAAGGAATATAAGTAAAAGAATTATGTCTCTTATATTGATTGATTTGACTAACCAGAAGAATCATGAAGGTATAGGTTTGAATAATCACAGGTTTTATGCATATTATATCTCTTATCTTGATTGATGATTCAACTAACCTGAAGAGTCATAGGTTTGAGTAATTATAGGTTTAGATATGTTATGTTTCTTATGATTTGACTAACCATAAGAATCCTGCATAAACCTTGAATAATAATGCTTATTATTTTTGTTTGAAATGATCATGACTATACATGCTTGAGATTACTGTGTTTTAATAGTATACTAATGAATGTATGATTTTATATTAGACCTAGAGGATAACACAATGATGATACTAACAAGCATGCATAGGGATCGAGAATGTATATAAGTTCAAGGACAGGTAATCCAGGGAGCAAAGATAAAGAGGGAGTACACTTCAGTAGTTTCTGCAAGAATGCAGATATTCAGAGGGAGTTGACCATCTTTCTACATTCCACAACAGAAAGGTGTAGAAGAAGGTACTGCAGATTAGGACTCCAGCAGCTCCTGCAAGAAAGCAAAGACTCAGAGGGAGTCCACCCAACGAACAAACAAAGATAAGTATTTTAATTATCATTTCTTGCATATGTGTTTGTTTAAATAAAATTGTTCAATGATGTATATGTTCATGTTCCTAGCCTTAGGATATGTATAGTTGCATTGATGAACAGTATACTACTAATATACATGGGTAAGTGGCCTATGGCACTATACAACATTCCATTGCTACTTATCTAGAATGAAACCTCTTTGCTGACATGTTGGGAGTTGTGCACACTCTTAACAATGTTCTGGTAGAGATTGGAAGGCATCTAGAAAGTTATGGGATATGGATAAATGTTGTATTGAAGCATTGGCTAAGATAATTGCATGATTGTATGACATATTTCTTTATGTGTAAGAATTTGTTCTGAAAACTATGAGATGTTTTCTAATCATGCAATTTAACTTGTTGTGTAGGAAAGATCGTATGCCATCTCCTACAAAAGGACTACAACATTTGTTCCAGCAACAAAGATATTTATTGAAGATATTGAAGTTCCCAGGATCTGGGATGAAGAAATGAAATGCCATGATCCGTCGATCATGAAGAATGACGTTTGGGATGTAATCCCAAGACATGAAGGGAAGTTTGCTATGACTTCCAAATGGAACTATCAGATCAAGCATGTTGCAGATGGCAGCGTTGAGAAATATAAAAGTGATGAAATAGAAGATACACCAGATGGATTCAAGACAGCTTCCTTGAATGGTGTAGTTGAAGAAGAAGTGTATGTAGAGCAACTACTTGGTTCTGAGACACATGATAGGAAATCATATATGTGCAGAACTTGGTATGGTGAAGATAGATTGATTTTTGACACACAGCGGAAGCTTACTACCGAGTTCGAGATGAAGAACTTGGGGATGATGCACTATTTTTGGCATGGAGGTGTGGCAGAGTGCAGATAGAATCTTCCTTGGACAAGGGAAGTATGCAGTAGAGATCCCAAAGAGGTTCGGGATGATGGACTGCAAGGCCATGGCCACACCTATGGCATCGAATCTGAAGCTTCTATGTGATGCTTCATCTGAGCCGGTTGATATCACTATGTATCGTCAGATGATTGGGTCCTTGATGTACCTGACGAACACGAGACCAGACATTTGCTTTGCTGTGAAAACATTGAGCCAGTTCCTGACGGATCCGAGGAGTGTTCACCTGGTTGCTGTAAAGCATGTTCTGAGGTACCTGAAGGGTACAGTGGATTATGGGCTCAAGTATGAAGCGAATCAAAAGTTTAACCTACAGGGTTATGTTGATTCAGATTGGGCTGGCAATGCTGCAGATAGGAAGAGCACATCTGGGTGCTGCTTCAGTATGGGATCAGGTGTGATCTCTTTGTTTAGCAGGAAGCAGTCCTACGTAGCACTGAGTACAGCTGAGGCAGAGTATGTTACAGCCTGCTCAGCTAGTTGCGAGGCAGTATGGCTACGGAAGCTACTGTCTGAGTTATTTGATCTCCCGTTGGAGGCTACTGGTATCTTCTGTGATAACCAGAGTTGTGTGAAGCTGTCCAAGAACCCAGTGTTTCATGACAGGTCGAAACACATAGAGATCAAATATTACTATATCAGGGATATGGTGCAGAGAGGAGCTGTGAAGCTCCTGTATGTTGCGACGGACGAGGAGATTGCAGATGTGCTGACCAAGCCACTAGCCAGAGTGAAGTTCGAGTACTTCAGAGAGAGGCTTGGCGTTCTTCAGATCGAGGACACTTCGAGGAAGAAGTGATGGACACATTTGCTGAAGCCATTCCAAGCATGTTGGAAGGAGGATCCTTCACATGGCTGTGGATGTAAGCGCTGGATGATGAGCATCAGGTGATGTTCTAGTTTCTGCTTGATATGATCAGTTGGATCATTTTTATGTATGTATGTATGCATCATGTTGGATGCTGGATATGATCAGTTGGATCATTTATGTATGTATGCATCATGTTGGATGCTTGGACCATGTATCTGTATATGTATCAGGTGGATACATTGTATGATCAGGTAGATCATGTATGGTGATATGTATCATGTATTTGTATTTGTATCAGTTGGATACATTGATGATCAGAAGGATCATGTATGATGATATGTATCAGGTAGATACTTGGTATCCATCAGGTAGATGCATTGATGATCAGGTGGATCATGCAGCAGGATGTTGCAGTGATGATCAGGATGATCATAGATGACGAGCTTCAGGATGTTGCTCCAGATGACATGCAGCAGGATGTTGCAGTGATGATCAGGATGATCATAGATGACAAGCTTCAGGATGTTGCTCTAGATGACATGCAGCAGGATGTTGCAGTGATGATCAGGATGATCATAGATGACGAGCTTCAGGATGTTGCTCCAGATGACATGCAGTAGGACGTTGCAGTGATGATGATCAGGATGATCATGGATACATCAGGATGATGTATGGTGAGTATCAGGTTAATACTCTGTGGCCGTGGATCAGGTTGTGCAGATGAGCATGTAATCCGGTGCCCTGGGAGATTTGCAGATGGTCTTCGAGGTTTTTCCTATGGCATGTAATTCGGTGCCCTGGGACATCAAGCAAATGCTCTTTCGAGGTTTTGCTCTGGGAGGACATGTAATTCGGTGCCCTGGGAAATCTACAGATAGTCTTTCGAGGTTTTGCCTATGGCATGTAATAGCGCCCTGGGATATCTGGCAGATGCTCTTGCGAGGTTTTGTCCTATGGCATGTAATAGCGCCCTGGGAGATTTCAGGTCGGAGTTGTGTACCCGTAACATCCTGAGATGCTCTTTCGAGGTTTTGCCATGACCACATGTAATTTGTGCCCTGGGAGATTTCAGGTCGGAGTTGTGTACCCGTAACATCCTGAGATGCTCTTGCTAGGTTTTGTGGTGGACCACATGTAATTTGTGCCCTGGGAGATTTCAGGTCGGAGTTGTGTACCCGTAACATCCTGAGATGCTCTTTCGAGGTTTTGTGGTGGGGTCACATGTAATAGCGCCCTGGGAGATCCTACAGGTCGGAGTTGTGTACCCGTAACATCCTGGGATGCTCTTTCGAGGTTTTGTGATGCACGTAATAAGTCCTGAGGATTCCACAGTATGGCCAGTGATGATGAAGACCTGCAGGTGGTGGGCCTACATCCAGTATGAAAAAGGACTGGCTCTGTAGAACTTCCTATGATGAGTAGATTCAGAGATTGATTGAGATAGCAGCAGCAGTGACGATGATGATGACTCGATGACGATTATCTAGTGACGATGATCCAGAGAAGATGACTTGTGCTAGAAGAACTGTGCTGAGAAATAGCTTCCTAGTTAAGAGGGAGTGTTGATGTATATGTAAATTTGGAATGTATTTCACATATATGTATATTGTATTCCTATAGAGATGGTATTATTCCTCTATAAGGAAGTGTTGTCATTTATATTGTAAGTGTCGTAACTTATACTTGATGGGTTATTAGACCACCTTATTTGGGGTCGGCCCTGTATAAGTCATGTGGGTCAAAGGGTTATTAGACCACCCTATTGGGGGTCGGCCATGTGGGTCAAAGGGTTATTAGACCACCCTATTGGGGGTCGGCCCACTCAGCATTATGTTATGTGGTTAAGTTCGAGCCTACATGAGTTAGGTAAAAAGGCAAGTCAAGTCAAGTATAAATAGAGTGCGGGAGGCACTCTATTTACTCACTCACTTCTCACATATGCACTCAAGGAGGAGTGGCGCATTTATGGAGGAGGAGGATCTGCTGCTAGGTTGTGTCTATCTCTTATGGTTGGTTGTATCATTGCTCTATCTATCTCTGAGGAAGTTATTGGGGTTTTTCACCTTTATGGTTTTCCACAAGTAAATCTTTGTGTCTCTTGTGTCCTTGCATTATTGTCTCCATGATTGATATGCTGTAGATATGCTGTACATGTTGTTCTCTCAGTTAAGATCCTAGATCATATTGAAGTAAATTTCAGAAAATTAACAGTACCTGAAGGGTACGGTTGATTATGGGCTCAAGTATGACACAATTCAAAAGTTTAACCTAGAAGGTTATGTGGATTCAGATTGGGTAGGTAGTATTGGAGATAGGAAGAGCACTGTGGGGTGTTGCTTCAGTATGGGATCAGGAGTGATCTCTTGGTTTAGCAGGAAGCAGTCCTTTGTAGCACTGAGTATAGCTGAAGCAAAGTATGTCGCATCTTGTTTGGCTAGTTGTTAGGCAGTATGGCTTAGGAAGTTACTGTCTAATTTATTTGACCTCCAGGTTGATGCTACTTGTATATATTGCGACAAACAGAGTTGTGTGAAGTTGTCAGAGAACCCAGTGTTCCATGACAAGTTGAAGCACATTGAGATCAAGTATCACTATATTAGGGATATGGTAAAGAGAGGAGCAGTGAAGCTCCTGTATGTTGTGACGGATGAGAATATAGTCGATGTGTTGAGCAAGCCGTTGGCCAGAGTGAAGTTTGATTACTTCAGTGAGAGACTTGGTGTACTTCAGATCGAGATTTCTTCTAAGGGGAAGTGATGAGTCCGGAGACACAGATGCACATGAGCCATTCTCACATAGTGGTAGGAAAGTCCTCCTATGTCTATATGTAAGGGCTAGGGCCATTCTCACATGGTGGCAGGAAATTCCTCCCATGGTGCAGATGTAAGCGTTGGGCCATTCTCACATGGTTAGAGGAAATTCCTTCCATGGTGGATGTAAGGGCTAGGCATGGATTTTCCGACATGGCTAGAGGAAAGTCCTTCCATGGTCATTGATGTAATTGCCATGGATTTTCCCACATGGTCAGAGGAAATTCCTTCCATGGTCATTGATGTAATTGTCGAGCTTTTCCAACATGGTCAGAGGAAAGTCCTTCCATGGTTGTTGATGTAATTGCTGTAGCCTTTCCGACATGGTCAGGGGAAATTCCTTCCATGGTTGTTGATGTAATTGCTGAGACTTTCTGGGATGGCCAGAGGAAATTCCTTCCATACCGGTGAGTGTAAGTGTTGTGATGTGTGTGGATCTAGGTTTTGCTCTGTAGACTATTAGGTGATCTAAGACGATGATGTGACAATAGGGTACAAAAGTTTTGCAGAGGCATATAATAAATCCTGAGATGCTCTTGCAGGTTTTACAAAGGTAGTGTAACCAGTCCTGGGAGATCTTGCAGGTTTTGCAGAGGCAGTATAATTAGTCCTGAGGTGTACCTACTTGATGGGTTGCTTGCAGAGATGATGAAGACCTACATGGAGGCTAGGCCTACATCCAGTATGAAAAAGGGATGGATCTGTAGAACTTCCTATGATGAGTAGATTGAAGAATTGAGAGATAGCACCAGTGATCAAGATGACAAGTACAACAGTAGTGATGATGATGCTCCATGATCCATCGATGATGATCCAGCTCCAGAATTGAAGACTTGTGCCTATATGAATTGATGACTTCTGTAAAGAGAATACCTTCGTAGTTAAGAGGGAGTGTTGATGTATTTGTAACTTCGAAAGATATTCACTTGTATATTGTATTTGTACTTTATTTTATCCCCAACGAAGATGTATTATTCCTTCGATTGGAAGTGTCGTCAGTTGTACTTGCAAGTGTCACAAGTTATATTGTAAGTGTCATAACTTATACTTGATGGGTCATTATACCACCTTGATGGGGTCGGCCCTATATGAGTCATGTGGGTTAAAGGGTTATTAGAACACCCTAGTGGGGGTTGGCCCAGTCAACATTATGTTAAGTGGTTAAGTTGGGGCTGACCTAGTTAGAGTTAAAAGACAAGTGAAGTAGTGTATAAATAGAGAGTGTGTCTCTCTCATTTTACACATTCTCTCATTCACTCACTTCGAATTAGTGAGAGAGAGGAGGAGTGTGCACTAGTGGGGTAGGAGTAGCTACTGTAGTCATCCATCTCTTGGGTTTGATCTTTGTGATCTTTGTATTGGTGCTTATTCTATCTCTGAGGAAGTTGCGGGGTTTTGACCTTCTTGGTTTTCCCTGGTGAAATGTTTTGTGTCTCTTGTCTCTTGTCTCTTATGCTTGATATGCTGTACATGTTGTTCTTTTAGTTAAGATCCTAGATCTATTGAATTAAAAGATGAAAAACTAACACCAGTCATGTCATGTGCAAGGTCATAAACAAGGACTAAATATCCTTCTTGAAAATTACGTGGGTGTACGTGTTTATCATAGTCGGCTTTGGAGTGGTTTTTTGCGGCCTCAATGGTTTGGAGTGATGTTCGACGATCTTCATTGGCTTGTTCCAAAAGGATTAAGAGTTGCTCAAGAGGTGAGGTGTCTAGGAGGAGTTCAATAGAAATATGTAATGCATGAATATGACATTCGATGGCCAGCACAGACTTGACACCATGGACTAAATGAAAAGGGGTAAAATCGGTGGCAATCTTAGTGGATGTATGGTAGGCCCAAAGTGTAGGTAATAACATATGGTTCTAGTTGGAATTCTGTGTGAAATTAAGCACAACATATATAATGAACAAGTAAATCAATCACAATAGATGAAACTCAGAAAATATGGTGTAAATTGTGCAAAAGGCTTGCAGCAGTGCTCTATTGAACTCAGAATAATAGAATACAATACAATACAGTCACAATGACTGAGCAATTCGAATTAGCCAAGGAGGTCATTCGAATATCAAGCATGAAATAACTTGGCTCCAACTAGGAGTCCTCATCATCAGATCAGTTGACTCATCAATGCACAATTAACGGTCAACCAGGTGTCAACTGAGTCTAACTAAGTGTGGTAGGTGGAACTGGCACATGTAGGCACTAACGAAATGAAGGAGGCTCAATGGAGGGTGCATGAGGAGCTAACTGGAGTCAGAATAGGCAGTCTATTGGGGGTCCAACGGAGTAATACAAGTAGTCAGGAGTCAATCTAGCCTTAAATCAAGGAAAGACAACTAGCTAACTGAAGTGAACTGAGTGGTAGTCAAAATAATTTGATCACAATATCACATGGTTCAATAGTAAAACATAAACATAATTTTTATTCATTACCATCCCTATATTACACAAGCAATAATCATGATAATTCCTCTCCTCCTTTCCTTAGGCTTATTCCTCTATTTATACATTCAGATCAAGCTTAAACAACTTTCAACAAACTCATAAATTCGTTCCACAAACTCAGAAAACGCAGATTTGACAAAAATTGGAAAAATGTCCCATCAATATCTCTCTTCCCATTGCAAATTGCGCGAAACGCATTCTGGGTTTTTTAGCTGGCTATGTTTTCTTCAAAACCATTATACCATTTGACGAGATATTCTCTCACGTACACATAAATCAATGTGCAATATTCCCTCCAAAGGCCGCACTAAGCACTAGGAGGGATGAAACTGATCAGAAAGAAGCTCCTGGGTGTTGGCAGACTGGGGACAAGGTGTTGGAGGCATCAAACTGGTGACTGGGATGCATGCGGATGAATGCAAATACATGCAAAGTACATAATTGAATGATGAGATATCCTAACATTGTGGTGGTCTACAGTGAGTTGAAGGATGGTCTTCAAAATTTTATTGATAGCCTCCACTTGGCCGTTCCCTTGAGGGTAATAGGAGGAGACGTATTAGTGTTCAAATTTGAGAAAAGTTGACAACTCCTTCCAGATGGAGTCCTCAAAATGTTTTCCATGGTCAAAGATGAGTTGATTTGGACCCCAAATCAAGTGATGACATGGGTGAAAAAGAAACGGGCTGCAGTCTCAGCTTTGCAGTGAAAAGTAGGCATGGCCTCGGCCCCATTTGGTGAAATAGTCTATAGCGAAAATGATGTATTTATGGCCCATTTACAGAAAGGACCAACGGTGACAACTGGATGGAGGGGGGAGGGAGGGGTACTTGCCTTGTGGGAAAAGAGATGGCAATTTAAGCAATGTTTGAGTACTGTGATGCAATCAGTAAATAGGGTGGGAAAAAAATATCTAGCGTGGATGCACTCGGCCAGATTGTTATTGAACAAGTTGGTCATTTTTTGGTATGCAGATGCAGAGGCATTCATGATTCAAGGTGAGCGATTAGAGATCACGCTCACAGATACGTAATTTTTCACTGGGCTTCCCCGATTGGGTATGATTTCAGATACTCTCCCGAGGAGGCCAGGGGATGTATCTATGAATGATTTGCTCGAGAAACATTGTTACGTGACAGCTCTGAGCATGAAAAATCTCTATTGATTTGTGATATTGAGAGTGTGGATACTTGAGTGATTACAACATTGGTGGTGCATGTACTAGGGTCACACTCCCCCCATCGGGTCTCAGGGGGACATATGTTGCTACTAGAGTGGGTCCTGGTGGGTAGTTATTATGGTTGGGGCCAGATGTACTTGATAGTGGTTCAGTGGGAACTGAATAGAGTGAGCCACCAGGGAGGGGAGTTTTGTTTCCCCTCATTCCTCTACTCATTTTTCTTTGAGCAAGTCCCAACACTACGACCACCTACAGCGGTGCATGATGGAGGGCCCATAGATCCGTGGATGCGCTGAGATGATGGCTCGCGGGGGTGGAGGGATGGTGGGGAGGTTATTCAGTAAGAAGTTGTTCACTCAATGGATGCAGCTTCCGGTGGTGATTGATGACTATCCATACTACCGAATGGAATATAGGGGGGACCTAGAGCTACCGCGGCCTCCTCGTCAGGCGTGGGGACCAGATGGTATATTTTTGTTTTGTTTATAGTATCATGTTGTATCTACTCGATAGCATATATGATAGCTAGAGGATTTTATGAGACTGATGATATATTGTTTCTTGTGCAGATGTGGGACCACAACCTCCGAGAGAACACCAGGCCTGGAGAGGTCATCTTGTAGAGGGAGTATACTCCCCTGGGCATGGACAGGGTAGACGGCGGAGTAGTTCGACGACTTTGGATTCTTTGCGGGCCGGGATTGAATGTCTTCTGGTCGGGGTGGTGGAGGACAGATGGCAGCATTTATACCAAGACTTGATCGATGTCTGCTATGATGCTCCACGGTAGTGGAGACCTATTATGAGGTGTATTGTGATGGCAATTGAGGCGGTGAGAGCGATGGAACGAGGGGATTCCCCCTATTATGGGGATGAGGAGGCTGAGACAGAGTCGGATGAGCCAGAGGAGGATAAGGACGACGAGGAGGAAGAGGAAGAGGATGAGGAAGAGGAAGAGGAGGAGGATGACGATGGTGATGACAGAGATGACTCCGATTAACCAGGCAGTTGATAGAACTTCCCCCATGTGATGGGCATGATATTTTTTATATTCACTTGTATTATATGGCGAGGATCCTGTTGGGGATCCTCATATGTATGTATGTGTATGCGGGTGCCATGGGCATGATGACATTTATATTATGATGTATATATATATGCACATGGATGCAACTTTATGATGATGGCTTCTTTCTATTTTTTAATGATAATTATCTATTCCTATATGATGGATAGATGCATGTGAATGACATGATGATGCATATTTCTGGTTTATGTGCCAGTCTAGAATATTGTTATCCATTTGTTCTGCTACACTGTTTTGAATTCTTGGGACATGAGTGAATGAAATGGATTCAAACTATCTGATCATTTGTTTAGTGTGCAAGAAATTTCTAAAGAGGCAAGGATACCGTACCTGGTAAAAATTGTTGAGTTGGGAGACAAGGAGATGGGATTCAAGGAACACACGAAGGTGACTTATACCCATCTCGAGGGAAGCGGTCAGGAGACTAGTCACAGCATAGTACTCAGCCTAGTTATTGGTAGCAGCTCCTATACACACTCCGTCGAGGTGGATCAACTCATGTGAGGGGGGATATAATACCCAAGCTATGGAGGGAAGGTTTGGAGACCAGCGACTTGCACTATCGGTGAAGCTGACATAGTATTGTGGAACAGGATCAATCTGTGGTCATGCAAGGAATAAAAGTGTAAGTTTCTACATGCAAAAAGTGAAAAAAAAAGAAATGAAATTGTACAACATGGACTAGTGGGTACAAAAAGTGCTAAGGGTAAAAGCATTTGAGATACAACCCATTACGGGGGTTGCGCAAGGGGTTTCCTTTGGAATCGGTGAGGATATATGTCCCATGTCCGATGCAGGTGTGGATGATACATGGGGCTTGCCACATGGTCTCATACTTTCCTTTCCCAGTCATGTCATGTGCATGGTAATAAACAAGGACTAAATATCCTTGTCGAAAATTACGTTGGTGGACGTGTTTATCATAGTCGGCTTTGGAGTGGTTTTTTGTGGCCTCAATGGTTTGGAGGGATGTTCGATGATCTTCATTGGCTTGTTCCAAAAGTATTAAGAGTTGCTCAAGAGGTGAGGTTTCTAGGAGGAGTTCAATTGAAATGTGTAATGCAGGAATTTGACATTTGATGGCTAGCACAGACTCAATGCCATGGACTAAATGAAAAGGGGTGAAACCGGTGGCGGTCTTAGTGGATGTACGGTAGGCCCAAAGTGCAGGAAATTACATATGGTTCTAGCTCGACCTATGGTGGTCCACAGTGAGTTGAAGGATGGTCTTCAAAAGTTTATTGATAGCCTCCATTGGTCGTTCCCTTCAGGGTAATAGGCGAAGGTGTAATAGTGTTCAAATTTGAGAAAAGTCGACAACTCCTTCCAGATGGAGTCCTCAAAATGTTTTCCATGGTCGGAGATGAGTTTCTTTGGGATCCCGAATCAAGTGATGACATGGTTGAAAAATAAATGGGTTGCAGTCTCAGCTTTGTAGCTAAAAGTAGGCATGGCCTCGGCCCATTTGGTGAAATAGCCTACAGCCACAATGATGTATTTATCGTTGTTTTTCAAGGGAGGGTTACACTCCATAAAATCAATGGCCCAATTATAGAAAGGACCAACGGTGACAACTGGATGGAGGGGGATGGGAGGGGTACTTTACTTGGGGGCAAAGAGATGGCAATTTCAACAATGTTTGACTACTGTGATGCAATCAGTAAATAGGGTGGGACAAAAATATATAGCGGGGATGCACTTGGCCAAATTGTTACTGAACAAGTTGGTCGGGTTTTAGGATGTGGATGCAGAGGCATTCATGATTCAGGCTGAGAGATTAGAGATCACACTCACATATATATAACTTTTGACTGGGATTCCCCGACTGGGCATGATTTTGGATACTCTCCCGAGGAGACCGAGGGATGTATCTATGGAGGATTTTCTCGAGAAACATTGTTATGCGACAACTCTGTGCATGAAAACGCTCTATTAATTTGTGATATTGAGAGTGTAGATAGTCGATTGATTACAACATTGGTGGTGTGCGTACTGGGGTCGCACTCCCCCCACTGGGTGTCAGGGGGACATATGATGCTAGTGGAGTGGGTCCTGGAGGGTACTTATTATGGTTGGGGCCAGATGTACTTGAGAGTGGTTCAGTGGGAACTGAACAGACTGATTCATTAGGGAGGGGAGTTCTGTTTCCCCTCATTCCTCTACTAATTTTTCTTTGAACAAGTCCCGACACTACGACCACCTACAACGGTGCATGACGGAGGGCCCATGGATCCGCAGATGCACCGAGGTGATGAATCAGGGGGTGGTGGAGGGATGGTGGAGAGGTTCTTCACTGAGGAGTTGTTCACTCAGTGGATGCATCTTTCGGTGGTGATTGATGACTTCCCGTACTACTGGATGGAATATAGAGGGGACCCAAAGCTACTACGGCCTCCTCGTCAGGCATGGGACCATATGGTATTTTTTTGTTTTTGTTTATAGTATCATGTTGTATCTACTCGATAGCATATATTATATCTAGAGCATTTTATGACAATGATGATATTTTGTTTCTTTTGCAGATTTGGGGCCATAGCCTCCAAGAGGATCCCGGGCCCGGAGAGGTCGTCGCATAGAGGGAGTATACTCTCCTGGGCATGGATACGATCAATGGTGGAGTAGTTCGGCGAATTTGGATTCTTTGCGGGATGGGATTGACTGTCTTCTGGTTGGCGTGGTGGAGGACAGATGGAAGCATTTAGACCAAGACTTGATTGATGTCTGCTATGATGCTCCATAGTAGTGGAGGCCTATTATGAGGTGTATTGCAATGGAAGCTGAGGCGGTGAGAGCAATGGAACGAGGGAATGCCCCCTATTATGGTGATGAGGAGGCTAAGACAGAGTCGGATGAGCCAGAAGTGGAGGAGGAGGGGGAAGAGGAAGAGGAAGAGGAGGAGGAGGAGTATGACGACGAGGACGACGGTGATGATGACAGAGATGACTCTGATTGACCAAGAAGTTGATAGAACCACCCCCATGCGATAAGCATGATATTTTTTGTATTTAGTTGTATTATATGGCGAGGATGCTATTGGTGCTCCTCTTATGTATGTATGTGTATGGGGGGTGCCATGGGCATGATGAAATTTCTAGTATGATTTATATATCTATGCACATGGATGCAACTTTATGATGATGGATTTTTTTTTTTTTTAATGATGTTTATGTATGCCTATATGATGGATAGATGCATGTGAATGACATGATGATGCGTATTTCTGGTTTACTTCCTACATGTTGTGGTTTATGTGCCAGTCTATAATATTGTTATCCATTTGTTCTGCTACACTATTTTGAATTCTTGGGACATGATTGAGTGAAATGGATTCAAACTGTCTGATCATTTGTTTAGTGTGTAGGAACTTTATAAAGAGGCAAGGATACCATACCTGGTAAAAATTGTTGAGTTGGGAGATAAGGAGACAGGAGTCAAGGAACTCACGAAGGTGACTTATACCCATGAGTTCAGGTGCACTGGGTGTGGTGGAAATATCAACCTATATGGTAGGTGAAATGTTGGCCATGTTACCTTCCTCGAAGGCAAAGAGATATGGGATGGGGTTTTTAAACCTGTCCACCTTATCAGGGAAGAAATATTTTGTCTCGATCGAAAGTTGGTTGGCCGTAGTAGTGGTATATTCCTCAGGAATGAAATAGGATTGATGGTGCATATCATCCCAAGGGTAGTCGGGTGTGGTAAGTACTTCAAGTATTTCTTCGTCACTACGAAATATCTGTGTTAAAAAATCGATGCAGGGGAGACTAGATGCTGGAGGAAAAATTTGTTCACCTGCCATGGTAATCATGTAAATGGTGTTAATTTTTCCTGAGGAGGAGGATGTAGGGGGGATGAATCTCCTTAGAAGTGGTGATGGACGAGTCTAAAGAAGACTGATTTAACTCATGGAGAACCAATCTATACTCGGGTAGAACGAGGCAGTGATGTGAGTAGTGACCATAGATTCCACATATGGCGCAAGAATGGTTGGTGAGTAGTGACTTGTTGCGCTGTTGAGGGGTGGGATCTAGTTCGACCACCGAAATGTTAGGATCATCATCCAACATTTTCACGTGCTGTTGAAGGTCTGGAAATTGTGGACAGCTATGGGTAGCATGGCCCAAGTCATCACATAAAGAGAACTTAGGAGGTGCACGGAATGGAGAGGGATTTTTTACTGGTTTCGTTGTCTGTGGGGTAGTATAAGTTTGCGAGCCTATGCCCCAAGTGGTTTTGGGTGGTGTAGGGGCATGGTTGGACATAGATGTGGTCGCCACACTAGGAGGTGGGGGATTAGTGGTGTTAATCGGTTGGAATGGTTAGAGAACGACATGAGCTGTCGGGAGGGGGAGTAGGAGCAGGTGGGTACCACACAGGTATCCCTAGTGTTAACCCAGGGAGATTTAGCATAGCCATAACTGGGATACTTACTACTCTTGAAGGTGGGAATAAGAACGGGATAGTGTGGATAGGTGTTGCTACAACATGAATAGGTATCAATGGTGGTTGCGAAAGCAAATGGGGTTGTGTGTTAGGCACCATTTGATTGGACGAAATGGTGCACATATCAGATATATCCACTACCGACGGAGGGGGTGGAATGGATCAAAAAGTAGAGGTCATGGGAGTCTCCGAGTAAATTCCATGTCCAACAGTGGAAACAAAAGAGGTCATGGGTGCACTAAGTACAAGTTGTTCAACCATGGGGAGAATGTATTCTGGTGCAGTGGGGACACTCGGGTCATAGTACGTAAGTTGATCAATTTTAAAAACCCATCCCTCGTGGGGGAACATCATGATGTGGAAGACTGATGAAGCAACAAACTTCATGGTGTATATGTAACTACATCCAAGCAGGAGGTTATAATCAAGTCATGCGTTGATGAGCTCGATGTCAATAAGGATGGTTTTACTAGCTAATTGGACTGGGAATTTGGACAAGAGGCCTTAGGGTGGAGCTGAGTCTCCATCGTAAGCTTGTAAGGAAGTCGTCGATGGCTATAGTGTAGGGGCTCTGAGCTTCTGCCACATGAATGTAGACATAATGCATGTGGAGGCACCCTCATCGATGATGCATGGATGGATAACAATATTTCATATTGACACAGAAACTTGGAATTCTAATGTGGAAGGCATGTGCAATTTGTATTGGTCCAAATCAAATGCCATCATCTGTGAGTCGAAAGGGTCTATCGCACCAATGGCGAATAACAATGTTTTTCTCTGTGTAGGACAGTTTTTATAAACCTTGAGGGCTGACATACCAGTAGGGGACTGGGCTAAGTCATCCATGCTATAATAATTGGGGGTAGCGCTTGCGTTGGGGTTGTCATTAATGTGACTTAATGGGAAGTGAGGAGCTTTAAAGGCCCCATCGCATGGTGCTGTAGGTATACGTAACGATTGATAAGTGGGAAGAGCATTAGTAGCCTTGTCAGTGGGAATGGTTTTAGTTGTGGAATGATACTTATTTCGGTGAGTTTGAAGGTTGACGTCAGTCGATGACATCATGAGAAGGTGGTGGTTACCCGAGTCAATGGGTTGAGCAGGTGTAGCATAAGTGATTTGCTATTGTGGTGCCGCAGTTCCTTGAGGGGGAGCCAATAGTTAGGTGTTCACCAGTCCTTGTGTGGGTACAGGATTCTGCAACACCATGGGTTTTGTATGAGGTGGAGGGAGGTTAGGTGGTGCTGGTGGTGCAACATGTCCTTGGAGTTGGGAATCATCGGTCCAAAGTTGGTGAGCTCGCTCCAAATAGGGACAAGTGTGTGTATAATGGCAGTATACCCCGCATATAGAACATGGGTGGTTCGTTCATAAATTGGGGTTCTTCCCTTGACAAGGTGGTCTGTCAGGGTTTTGATTTGTTGGGGAGGCATTGTTATTGTTTGGGATATTGGGTGGTTGGTCACCTTGATCTTGGGGTTGGTTGTTCCTGTGGTTACATCCTCTTCCTCGGTTTTGTTGTCCTTGTTGGTTTCTTTGGGAAGACTGATTTTTGTTGCTAATTTTGTTGGGCATAAAATTTCCCTTGGGGGTTCAGAGGAATTTGTGGTTGAGCAGGTGCTAGCACTGCTTGCAGTGGATATAAGCTGGAGGGGCTTGAGGGTGTGCAGGTGCCAGTGCTTGCTGTGGTGGATAATAAGTCAGAGGGGCTTGAGGTTGTGGAGGTGCTTCCTGTTGATGATAATAGGAAGTAGTGGCAGCTCGAGGGGTATAAGTTATTGGTGCATGACTGTAACATTGTGGTGGACATGAAGGTCCATGGACATGAGGGGCTTGGGCCATGGTAGCATACGAGGTTGTTTCTCAAGAATGGGTTGTGGCATGCAAAATTTTTGAGGCCAATAGTAGGGGGAATAGAAGTATAAGGTTTACTATGTGATGCAACGTGTCCGATAATGTCGTCGATAGCGTGGGATTCCCTCGGCACGTCGTTCTGGGAGGATTCGTTGTGGGGAGAATCAGGTAAAATGGAATATAAATAGCCAGAATGAGCATAGATGAGGTCAATTTGTTGGGCTTATAGAATGGCCTATTCCTTGGATTGAGGCTGTTCAAATGCCACATCCTTGGCAATAACTCGTATAAGAGATTTCAAAAACCAATCTAGGAAGATGCGGTCGTCTAACCTGATCTTGCATAAAATTCGACGTTTACTCAAATCATGAATGTGATCAATGATGTGGGTAGCTGTGTTCTGTCTGTAAGATAGTAGGATCTCTACACCAATGTCATAACGGACTGGTAACTAAAATAAATGCAGGAAAGTCGAAGCAAGGGATGTGAAGGTGGAGTGTGTCCCATGAGGTTGTTCAATGTACCACTTAGCTGCAGAGCTAGTGGGGGTCCATTGTAAAAGGCAGAGATGGATAGAGTCATCCACTATGGAGTTTGACGAACACCATAAATGGAAGGACATGATGTGGTTTTGGGGGTCCTCCCCTGCCTTTCGTTCAAATTTAGGGATATCGGAAGGGAGTTTGGTAGGCATGTGCGGCTAGGTGGTATCATGTCGAATCGGATCATTGGTCAATCTAGCCAGTTTAGATAAGTTTAGGCTAGTCATGAATGGAAAATTGGCAGACGGATGTGACATGGTTGCAGGGGCATTTGTGTTAGTCATAGTGGAAATGGTGGGGCCATTTCCCCCAATGTGTGGAGCAATGGTATGAGCCATGATGGGGATCGTGGGACCTCTAGTCAATGGTGGGGGAATCGTGTAGTAAGGGCTTGCACCACCAAGTGTGATACTAGTCACCAATGGGACTATAGTTGTAACCAATCCACTAACCATAGGGATAGATGTAGTGATAGAAATACTAGGTGTAGGTCCTATGGAGGGTATGGCACGGATAGATGTTGAAGTCATAGCTGGGCTAGTGGTGGATCCACCACCAATGACCCCACCGAAAAAGGTGTTGGATTAAGGCACGCTAGCCATGGGGCTAGAATGGGCTATGAATATGGTATTTTTTATTCAGAATCAAATGTGAATTAAGGGGCATCAGGATCTGGTGACGAGGTTCTACGCCTATGACGAGTGGTGTCAAGTGAACTGTGCTGTAGGGATAGCCTCGTAGGCACCGAGAATTGTAAAATCTCAAGCACAGCTGAATCTAGCTACTGTGGATTCCTCACTGGTGAAAGATTGCACAACATTTGCAAGAATGGCATAAAAAAAATTTAAATGAATGAAGAACAATTACACATGAAATGGTGAATAATGTCAATATTATTAACTGTCCAACCTTAACAAAGGTTAAGAACACCCATATATACAAATCTGGAAGAATTCGAATCCATCTGGTGTGTTCACACTGATCTAGCTTAGAAAAAGCTCAAACCCCCCTAGGTTGACCAAAATATCCCAAACCATCCCAAACTGGTTCGAATCTGCAGTGTGAATGCTGGGAATGATTGGACAGGCCCATGTGACCTCACACATGTGAAGAAACTGGTTGGCTAGAGGTTTGGAGTCTAAAATTGGTCAAAAATGTGACAAAACAAGGCAAGATTGTCCACAAAGAGAGCAAATGCGCCCTAGGTAGAAGAGAAGCATGCTGAGTGCATTAAATGACCTGAGGAGGGCGCTCTAGGCATGCTGAGTGCATTAATTGCCCTGGGGAGCGCTCCACATAGCTGGTTTGACTCAGCACTTGTTCACATTGCTAACTAGTTCAAGACAGTTTGACCATTTACCAATCTAATCAACTTAGGGATGTAATCATTAATCACTTGGGCTAATTAATCGTCATTAATAAATGATTAATGTACATAGGTGGAAAAATGTTCTAACACCCCCCCTTAAGCTAGACTTAGTGAAATATCAAAAATTAAGGCCTTGGCAACTAGGCTCAAGTCACCTTTTGCATCATAAAATTTATTTGTCCATGTAAAATGAGGAAAGAGGCAAAACCACATGGGAAAAATCCTCCCTCAAGAATGGACATGATACAGAGATGATCAAAAGGTCTTCAACAGGTCTTGTTCTTCACTTGAATGAGTTGAATGAACAACTTCTTGCTGAAATACTTGGTGAAGATGTTGTGGATGTCATGATCATGCACCAATTCTTCAATGTTTTGTAGGAAAAAAACATGTTGGAAGGCTCCTTGAATCTCATCATTTGATGATGGGGGAGCATTATAAGAATGCTTCTTGCTGCATACATACTCTGATATGAATACATGATCAATAATGGAAAAGATATCTCTGCAAAATCCTTCCCAAAGAACATCAAAAATCTCAACAAAATCTGCATTTTGAGGAGCTTCCACATGGCAAATCAAACCATGAATCTTCCTTCCGAACTGATGTAGCACCTTCCCAAATCTGTAATAGAGATCATGTGGCTCTGATATATCAGAATAGGAGCCATATGGAGCAGCAAAAACTAGAGGTATAATGTCTCCATGATCGAATGGTTTTACAGTAAGAGAAGTGTGTGTAACTGGATCACACTGACAGTTGAGCAAACTTGAAGGGTCTGGAGACTTGAGTTTTGAACCATAGGTGGTAAGATCAGGTCCAGACATGTGGAACAGCAGTCCCATGATAGCCAATGACATGGCTGTCCAACCAAGGAATGATATGCAAGACATAAAACCAAGATAGATCAGTGACACAGTTTTGGAAACAATAAAATTGTGAGATTTTCCAACTGTAGAACTTGGGGTTTGTGTGGTCTTTTGGGAATCCGATGGTTGGGGAAATGGTTTGATGGCTGTCATAACCTGTATATCAGCCTGCATATTATCTTCCATATCAGAATATGAAATATCTGATTGAAGTGGGAAAGAGCTTTCAGAAGGCATGTCAAAAACTAGTGAAAAATTACTAGTATTGGGAGAAAGCTTCGGTGAACTGGATGGAGATTCTTTCAGGGAAGAGACTGATTTTTCTGAATCTGATATATCAGAATGTAAATCAGAAACAGAGATATCAGAAAAATATTTGGCTCTTTCACCCAAATCATAGAGCTTTTTACCTTTGCATGTGGCATAGAGGCAATGATCTTGTTCCAAAGAGAGCTTGGCTTCTTCTCTTCTTGCAAAATCTGGAACATCAATGTTATGTTCTTCAAGTAGCTTGGTTAGAATGTCTATCTTCTTTCTGAAACATGATTTTTCATTGTGAGAACCTCTGCAATAACCACATTTGGGCTTCTCTTTCTTGCTCTTCATCTTCTTGACTTTTGAATCTTCATCACTTGAACTTGAGCTTTCATCACTTGAATGCTTCTTCTCCTTCATCTTCTTCTCTTGAGGTTTCGGCCCCTTTGGTTTTTGCTTGCCTCTTCCATATTTCGAATCTCCAGCTGCAAGAACTTGGTCTTTTTGCTTGATGGATCCCATCAAGACCAGCTTGTCTTGCTCTTGAGTTAGCATCTCCATGAAGTCAGCCAAAGATGGCATCTTCCAACCTCTAACTGTGAGCCTTGTGGAGTTGAAGGAAGACACAAAAACTGAGTATTCAGAACCCAATTTGGAGAGAATGGACAACACCAACTGTTCTTCTTTCTTTTCTATGCCACATTGTCTGATCTGCAAGACCAAGTTCTTGAACTTGGTGAAGAAGTCCTGGATGGAATCGAAATTCCCTGGGCTCAGTGAGACAAGCTCATTTTCGAGCTGGTGGCCTCTCATCTCATCAGTCTTTCCAAACAGTGTCTCAAGCTTGAGCCACACTTCATTTGGAGTTGCTAGACTTTCTACATGAAACAGGAGGTCTCTCGAAATGCTGAGACAAAGGAGGCCAAATGCCTCATCCATTCTGTTAAAAAACTTGGATTTCTCCACAGCTGAGTTTGGCTCAACCTCAGTGCCCATCGTGATTCTGTAGAGACCCTTAGATCTCAGCAAAATCACCATTTCTGCCTTCCAATCGAAATAGTTGAAGGGTGTGAGCACGTTTGGGTGAGATGGCTCCATTCTCCTCTGCTGCAATTCGCACTTGCTGACAATGCTGAACTCCAATACCTGCAAACAACTCTCAAATCACTCTGGAGGGATCTACACTCACAGATTCGAACCCTGTATGGATAGTGGGTGCATTCGGGAGAGCATCACACCTGAGAGGAGCCACTAGATTTCTCTAGTAAGCTCAAGGCAATGGCCTCAGGAATTATGTGGTTTCTCCACTGTTTCTGGCAATCCACTACAACAGTCTGCTGGTTCGAATTCTAGCTCCAAGAGCTCTGATACCATGTAAAATCTCAAGCACAGCTGAATCTAGCTACTGTGGATTCCTCACTGGTGAAAGATTGTTTTGGGGAAAATGCACCTATAGTTCAGGGGAGAAACTACCAACTTACGGTGATAAAGATAGACTTACAAGCATTCTGCAAGTATAACAAATAAATGAAGAGGTTAGGGTTTAGAGATGTAGGAACCTTATTCAGAAGGTTGATCCTAGCTTTGCCTCCCTCGCTCTTCAATGCTTATCCAGTGTCGCAATGCCCAGACCTGCAAAACAACTTGATACCTTTCTCAAATACATTTGACTACATATATAAGACTGATATTAATAATAGAAGAAGACATCAGATTATAAACAAACTGTAATCAAATATGAGACACATTAATAGGTCATATTTGGAAAGAGAAGAACGTCTGATCTTTATTGATGAATGAAAGCAAGTACATAAAGTTATACCTTCCTTCAAGCTTGGCACTTCACGAAACCTAGATTCAAGGTCTCCTACTTCCGTTCTCCAAGGATCCCAGCCTCTAAGCAATTGTACTAGGGTTTACCAAAACTGAAGCACAAGAGAGGGGGATGAGGGTCTCCATTCCTCCAGCATAACTTTGCAATTAGGCTTGCTCCTCTCAGATGACCCTTCTACCCTCCTTATATAATCAATGAGGAAGAGGAAAAGAAGTTATAACCACTCAAGAGGTTTCCCAACCAACTTAACTTACTCGAATTTCGAGATTTTGACCAAAACAGGAGTGTACTCTACTCTATAGTAGACAAAGTCGCGTACACATGGAAATGGGCGCTACTTTGAATGAGGTAAAGTCGCGTACACACGCTACTATTATAACAGTAGAGTCACGCTCATAGTGAAAAATGGCCAAAAACAGGCTTTTCTGCGCATTTTCAGGAGATGGTTTGGTCTGGAAAAATGTTCCTAAGGGTCATATACATCAAATGGGTCAAGAATGAGGTAATTTCAACCATTTTTAGTGTCCCAAATGACTCCTCCATCCACAAATGTCCTGTTGTGTGACTGAACTTGATCTCAAGAAGTGTCGTCATGCGACCAAGGGAAACAAGTGTCGTCACGGACGGAGAGGTGTCATTTCAAGCTATAACAGATGCCCCCTAATGTATGAGGTCAGAGGGAGTACGGGAAACGATGGCCGAAATACATTATAAATAAAAAAGAGTTGAATCGTGGAGGAACGGAGAAACCAAGAATCATAGGCTCAGATGAAGTACCTGAAAGCAAAGGCAAAGTCAGACAAACTTATCCATGGGGTAACTGTCCATGTTCAAATGGTGGAACATGATCTCCAAGAGGATACAATAATGATCCAAAATACTGATGCATATATCATGGCCACTAAAATACAAGCGTGGATCCATGAGGAACATAAGTGTAAACATAGCCACATAAATACAAGGTGGATCTATGTCAAAACTGGAGAACATAGCCATAGAGAACAAGCTGGATCTATGTCTCATCAAGAGCCAAAAAGAGTGTGGCTCAGTCTTGCGCAACTTGGGTGATAACATAAATGAGGTGATGCTATCGAGGATCCCAAGGTCTTCATCCAAAAACAACCCAAGGTACAAACCTATCCATGCGAATAAATGAGTTGATGTCGAACATGGGAGGTATCGTTTGATTACCGGTCATTGATGTATACCGTTAACAAACGCGAGGGTGTCCACCAATTAATGAAAATGGAACCCAAGGTACCTAGTACATTCAAGCAAGTGCGAATAGATGGTCTTGCCGTCGAACACTTGAAGAATCCATCGGATAGGAGACATTGATGTATTCCCATCTATCCAATAGCAAGGGAAACTGCCACTAATGACTGCAATCCCCAAGGTACTAACCGAAACTCTAAACTTCATTCCCAGAGCTCAATGAGTTGAAGTCGATGGGAAGAAGTCCGTTGGAAGGGAGGCCTTAATGCATCCTCCATCATCCAACACGAGGGACACTCAACAGGTATGAGCTGATTTGGAGTAGGACTAAACACATGATGAAACATACTGACACCAAGGAATGGCCGACACATGAGGTCAAGGAAACTGCAGAATGGCCGACACAGGTTATATCCTTGAACAGTGAGCACGACACAAGAGTGACTTAGGCAGCTTTGAACACAAAGAGACCACGATACATATCTGCAATGTAGGAGACATTAACAGATTCTCCAAATGATTGGAAGACTAACCAAACGGAGGAGTAGGAACTCTGAGATCAAGTTTACCCTAAGGTCAATACTAGAACCCAACTTGTTTGATAGACTCAAAACAGGTGCTTTGTTCAAGGAGATAGTTGACTTGCTGCCATCATATTGAAAGATATTTTAACATTCTTCCCTTCCCTTTCCTTTGTCATTTTTTAACAAGCTTGACAAAGAACTAGAGCATGCTCGACGGTATTTTCATATTTAAGGAGTCTGAAAAAACCTAGAAGAAAACTCCATACACCTATCCGTGGATTTTATATCGAGCCCGGATTGGTCTGTGCTCGGCGGTGTTTTCTTGCTTATAGAGTTGAAAAACTTAAACAGTCCTCTATACACTTATCCGTGGATTTTATATCGAGCCCGGATTGGTATGTGCTCGCTTGGTGTTTTCACATTTCGAGAGTCTGAAAACCCTAAAGACGACTCCAAAGGTCCTTTTTCGTAAAGTTAGTCTCCTTCCCCGAAAAAGTGTAAAATGATGGAAGAAGAACTCTTCTAGCGCATACAAGAGTATACCTAGAGTATACCTTTTCCGTAAATTATCCACCAAGGCCCGGAAAAGGGGTAATTCTATACCTAAGTGGATGTCGGTTCAGTTATTTTAACGAGCCCGAAAAGACAACTATGCTCGGCAAACTTTTCCTATTTAAGGAGTCTGAAAAGGGCTTAAAAGAACTCCATAGGGATCTTTTCCGTAAAGGTTTAACGAGTCCGGAAAAGTAAACTCATGACCTCCTTACTGTTTTTAATGAGCTCAAAGGAGATAGGAAAATGCTCATAACTTCCTTCCTGTTTTTAACGAGCTCGAAGGAAAGGTGGAAGAAATGCTCGTAGCCTCCTTACTGTTTTTTAACGAGCTCGAAGGAAAGGTGGAAGACTGCTCGTAACTTACTTACTGTTTTTAACGAGCTCGAAGTAAAAGAAGAATGCTCGATGCCTACTTACTGTTTTTAACGAGCTCGAAGTAAAAGAAGAATGCTCGAAATGGGAGGAAACGAGTGTCAGGGACATGCAAAACTAGCTCCAAGCGCATGGAACAAAGCAATGCCTAATGCAAGGAACATGAGCAAGATAAGGACACTCAGGGTGTGTCTCCTCCAGGTAAAAGGTGTCAAATTGTGAGGGCAAAATGATACAGGGCTTAGCGGAAATGAGATCAGATATGGAGGCTTATACAACGGGCTAAAAGCGTGGAAGCCGGCTTCAGGCTCATTAGCGCAAGCGGGATCATAATAGATGCATATGCAATTTGAACACAAAGATGGGAGCCTTATCAGGGATGGCCAGAAATATATGAGGAAGAAAGATATGAGGCTTCTTCTCAAAGTCATGGTAAATCTAAAAAGGCTCCCGAACCTATGAGAAAAACTCAGCATGGGCACCAGAATGGCATAAGGGTGCTGACTAGGGTGACCCATGTTAGGTAGGCTCTACTGTCGGACTAGTGTACAATGCATAAAGAGATGGCTAACACACCAATATCCAACAGGTTCGACCCTATGGCGAATTCGGATGGCAAAAGGTTCAAATGCAACATAACAGCGGGGAAGCCTAAACCTATATGCAAGGTTCCGAATATACCTGACATGATTGCACAAGGTGTCGAAAAGGACCAGTAAGCAAGTATACATCCAGCTAAGAATCCTGTCTCCAAGAAACATTAGTACCAGGATCATATCTAAAACATATGTAAAGGAAAACCCGATACAAGTCACTGTGGTAGAAATACTTTCAACTTCACTATCATCAACAGCAGGCATAAACAAGGCAGAGTTTTCAAATGAAGACTCTATGGTACCCAAGCCCGAGGACTTACAATCAACAAGATCAACTTCAAGATGAAGATCAAAGTTGAAGGACATGATGGAATCTGCAGAAACAAATTCATCATCATGGGAGTTGAACATTCTAGAAGCAGAATCAAACTCAGCAGGAACACCGATTTGCGGATCTATAGGAGAGTCTAAAGACTCAACAGTAGGAAGATCAGACTTTAAGGTCAAACCGGGGCTGGACATAACTGTGACTGGATCAACATCCAAGTGAATGGCAGACTGTACCATAGACTCTAGGAAAACTTCATCGGAAGGAAGTATATCATCCCAGATAGAATACATATCTAAACATTCAGATGGAGGTGTCACTTGGTCAAAAGCTGGGACCAAGTCCCGAGAAGGTAAGCATGAACTCAGAGACTTCTTCTCAGTAGCAGTTGAACTCAAGAAACAATATGCCACATGAGGCGCATGTGACATAGTAGTGCCTAATGACGAGGGATCAGATTGGTCTTCAGTTGGGTAATAAGGAGGATCAACGAATGCAAGCTGATCGATGGTGACAATGTTTTCGTTATGAGGGAAATGCATCACACGAAAAAGCGTAGACACCACAGCATGCATAGCATAAACGTAATCACGCCCGAGGATCATATCAAAGTCCATAGGGTCCTTTAAAACCATAAAATCAACTAAGACTGTTTTTCCACCCAAGGTAACAGGTGCCTGACGGAGGAATCCGATCGGTTCACTAGGTCTTCTATCGAAGGTCAACGGCCAATTAACAGCTGGAATAACATTAGGGAAACCCAAATCTCTCCAAGCATAAGCGGATAAGATACTAACAGAAGCACCTTCATCAATAATACATCGATCAACCGTATGGTTCCAGATATCAACCTTTATCTGAAAAGGTGTCGAAGAAGGAAGACGAGGCTCGGCTAGACTATTCCAATCAAAGGAAACAACCCTAGGGCTTGGTAGGGGTTCACATGGCACAGATGAAGTGCCCCCTTTTTCAGGAACATCCAAACTGGAAATGCAGAAGACTTCAGTAGTAGGTGCATCAATCTCTGAAGGACTGATGGGATCGGTCGAAGATTGCATCGATTCAATCACTTCACTCTCCGAAGGAAGAGTGGGGTCGACCAAAGATTGCATTGGTTCAACCACTTTATCAACCAAAAGTTGATCTGGCTGCAGGGAATCTATAGACAACTCAAGAACAGGGGTTCCTTCAGACATGGACCACACTCTTCGTACCTCTGGAATGGCAGGGCATCGGTGAGTAAGGTGATCTCCCTTACAAAGTTTACAAGGGAACTTTGGTTTCCGTCCTATAGGTTTAGACTCCTTTACAACGTCAGTACTCTCAGCATGACTAGCATTGGCTGACAGCTTGCCCCCAGCATGACTCACAGAGGCTGGTTGCTCAGAAGCAGAAGACTTTTGAACTAAGGACCACACTTTTTGCACTTCTGGAAGTACAGGGCACAAGTAAGTAAGGTGGTCTCCCTCGCAAAACTTACAAGGGAACTTAAGCTTCTGTTTGTTGGGTTTGTCGACAATGTCAACTCCCTCAGCATGACTTGCAGTGGCTGATCTGGTATCTCCAGTATGACACACAGGAACTGGTGACTTGTCATTAATATGACTAGCAGTGATCAATGACGTGTCCTCAACATGACTGACAGTGGTTGAAGGCAAACTTTCAGTATGATTTTCAGTGACTAAAAGTTTTCTCCCAGCATGACCTCCAGAGGCTGGGTGGGTGCCCCCTGCATGATTTGCAGAGGCAGGGTGCTTGCCCCCTTGTTTTGGCATCTTCTTCCTATTCTTCCCCCGTCTATTCCTTTTAGACTGCTGGTTACTAGTATTGCTACTTTCTCCACATGAGGTAGAAGGAGGAGGAGAAGATGTTACTGGCAAAGGAGGCACAGGGTTCTGATGCTCTTGATTTGAGGTGCTCACAAAAGAAGCGTCAGGAGCATGCAAGGCATTCGGAGTGGAAAACAACCAAACCGGCAGCCCAATAGTGAATCCAGGAAGATTCAGAGTAGCCATTAAGGGAGCACCAATGTTTCCAATGAATGGAACAGCACAAGGATCCCCCGGAACAGGGGTACCTTGATTGGCACTCGCCGGAATGCTAGACATAGTTTCTCGCCCAATTGAACAAGAAGTTCTCTAAGGCAAACTAAAAAAAAGTAGCACAAAGAGCACACCACTAAAAAAGGTCCTAGGTAAATCAAACCAGGCAAACAGATGCCTTCCGGAGAAGAGTCTGGGATGATGAGGGCCCAGAACAGATCAACGAAGGATGAAGGACAGTTACCCGGGGTCCACAATACAATGACTAAGGGTGCAAGCGCTGGAATCACCCAACCGCCCTCCCAAAGACCTGCAAGGGATTTCCTCCCACGTCTGTCCTAGGTACAGCAGATATACCCTCCGCTGTCACCTGTGTATGAACCTAAAGTCTGATACTAAGGATACCACAACACCGAAAACTCCTGGGGGAACAGTCACCGGTCGAATCAGAAAGCGTGGGCAGGGTAGCTAAGCCCGAAACTCGAAAGAGTCCCCAATACGCAATCCGATCCTGGCGTATGCTCGAACAGAAAGTAGGAGGGATATTCCCACAAACTGATCTCACATTGACCTACTGCATATGCTCCCAGGCAAATTTTGAGTGAGGTGGGTTTGCCTAATGATAGTCTCACTACGATTTTTGCGCAATGTGTGATCTTGGGTGGTTTAAGGTGTTTTAAACCCAAGATCCTAACCAAGACTAGTTGGTGTAGTGTAACCTAGAAAAGAAAATGTTGCTAGTTCATTTTATTAGGGTTCATTTTAAAGGTTACTTGATTACTCAAAAAGGTAGTGGGTGTGTGAGAGTGGTTATAATAGAAATAAAGTACTGAAAATGAAATATTTACCACCAAACAAATCTTTTTCTTTTCAATGCAAGTCTTAAAATTCTGATCTAGAATGCATGTGCAAATGCAATTTTTTAATCTTTTGAATGCAAAAAAGGTAAAAATAAAGTCTAAATGTAAAAAATTAAACTCAAAACCTAAGAATGCAGCTACTCAAGCAACTAGGTATGCAAAAGAAAACTTGTTCTTTTTGATGCAAAGCACTCTAAAATCTTTTAAGCCACTTGCAAGGTACTCTATTTATAAGATAAATCAAAATTCTTTATGCTTTTCAAAGGTAAGAAACAAAAACTGAAACTAACCTACTATCAAAGCAAAGCAAAGAAACTTTCAGGTTCTCTTTATGAAACAGTAAAAGCTACCAATATGACTTTCAAATTCTTATTGATGTAAGCATGCCAAACATTGGGAAAAGAGTACAAAAACTACTTTTAGACCCAAACGAAGCGAATGACCTACGAAGAAGTATGGTTTGGTAAAGTCAGGTCTGCACGTAAACAATGCAAACAAGGTCTTGAACAACAGCCAAAACACTTGAGCTTTCACTACAAAAGAAAAACTAAAAGCATAAGGGAGGACAAGAAACCAACCTAAAAGAGAAATTTCACTCAAATAGATACAAACAGGGTCAAAAAGACTCAAGAGGTTTCAAATCCAGTGGAAATGGGGCAAGCAAGTTCAATCAGACTCAAATTAGGGTACAAAACACCAAACAGGTCCACAACCCCCCAACTTAAGTCAACAAACCCCAAAACTTTCCAAACAAGCCCAAAATGATCAAAAGAGGTTCAAATCATGAATGTAGGATCAGTACAAGGATGGAAGACCACTTACAGGGGTTTAACACAGACCTAAGGTCATCAGGGACCCCAAAAAATGCAGCCACAGCCCCCAGATTTGGGTCCACAACCCAAAAACTCAAAAAATCAAACCCAGATTTTGAGCGCTACTGTGTATGAAGGAAACTAGCGCCTATAGTAGGATGGGCGCTACTGTATAGAAGAAAACTAGTGCCTATATCAGTATGGGCGCTACTGTGCAGTACAAACAGTAGCGTACAGATGGAAAAAGTTTAAAAAACGGGGTTAAAACCCCCAAACTGGGTCCACAAAGGTTTGCAAGGGTTGGGAAGGGTCTGTAAAAAACCAAGGAGAGTCAAACAGAGCCTACTAACTGATCCTAATCAAGAAAATGAACAAAGACCATCAAACAGAACTGAAGAAATGACCTTAGATACCCCTAAGCAGTTAGGCTTTCCCCAGCGGAGTCGCCATTCTGTTGTGGGGAAAATGCACCTATAGTTCAGGGGAGAAACTACCAACTTACGGTGATAAAGATAGACTTACAAGCATTCTGCAAGTATAACAAATAAATGAAGAGGTTAGGGTTTAGAGATGTAGGAACCTTATTTAGAAGGTTGATCCTAGCTTTGCCTCCCTCGCTCTTCAATGCTTATCCAGTGTCGCAATGCCCAGACCTGCAAAACAACTTGATAGCTTTCTCAAATACATTTGACTACATATATAAGACTGATATTAATAATAGAAGAAGACATCAGATTATAAACAAACTGTAATCAAATATGAGACACATTAATAGGTCATATTTGGAAAGAGAAGAACGTCTGATCTTTATTGATGAATGAAAGCAAGTACATAAAGTTATACCTTCCTTCAAGCTTGGCACTTCACGAAACCTAGATTCAAGGTCTCCTGCTTCCGTTCTCCAAGGATCCCAGCCTCTAAGCAATTGTACTATGGTTTACCAAAACTGAAGCACAAGAGAGGGGGATGAGGGTCTCCATTCCTCCAGCATAACTTTGCAATTAGGCTTGCTCCTCTCACATGACCCTTCTACCCTCCTTATATAATCAATGAGGAAGAGGAAAAGAAGTTATAACCACTCAAGAGGTTTCCCAACCAACTTAACTTACTCGAATTTCGAGATTTTGACCAAAACAGGAGTGTACTCTACTCTATAGTAGACAAAGTCGCGTACACATGGAAATGGGCGCTACTTTGAATGAGGTAAAGTCGCGTACACACGCTACTATTATAACAGTAGAGTCGCGCTCATAGTGAAAAATGGCCAAAAACAGGCTTTTCTGCGCATTTTCAGGAGATGGTTTGGTCTGGAAAAATGTTCCTAAGGGTCATATACATCAAATGGGTCAAGAATGAGGTAATTTCAACCATTTTTAGTGTCCCAAATGACTCCTCCATCCACAAATGTCCTGTTGTGTGACTGAACTTGATCTCAAGAAGTGTCGTCATGCGACCAAGGGAAACAAGTGTCGTCACGGACGGAGAGGTGTCATTTCAAGCTATAACAAAGATTGCACAACATTTGCAAGAATGGCATAAAAAAAATTTAAATGAATGAAGAACAATTACACATGAAATGGTGAATAATGTCAATATTATTAACTGTCCAACCTTAACAAAGGTTAAGAACACCCATATATACAAATCTGGAAGAATTCGAATCCATCTGGTGTGTTCACACTGATCTAGCTTAGAAAAAGCTCAAACCCCCCTAGGTTGACCAAAATATCCCAAACCATCCCAAACTGGTTCGAATCTGCAGTGTGAATGCTGGGAATGACTGGACAGGCCCATGTGACCTCACACATGTGAAGAAACTGGTTGGCTAGAGGTTTGGAGTCTAAAATTGGTCCAAAATGTGACAAAACAAGGCAAGATTGTCCACAAAGAGAGCAAATGCGCCCTAGGTAGAAGAGAAGCATGCTGAGTGCATTAAATGACCTGAGGAGGGCGCTCTAGGCATGCTGAGTGCATTAATTGCCCTGGGGAGCGCTCCACATAGCTGGTTTGACTCAGCACTTGTTCACATTGCTAACTAGTTCAAGACAGTTTGACCATTTACCAATCTAATCAACTTAGGGATGTAATCATTAATCACTTGGGCTAATTAATCATCATTAATAAATGATTAATGTACATAGGTGGAAAAATGTTCTAACAAGAATGTCTCAGAGACTCAATGGTGACAATGGAAATAAAAAGAATGGGTTGTGGCGAGTGAAAAAGATCAAAAATACTAATGCGACCGTGTGTGCAAAAGGAGAGCACAAAAAATATGGAACTCGGGCCAACAATAAGATCAAAACAATTGCTGTAATAGTTGTGCTACAACAAGCTGAGTGACCAGAAAAAGGTTGTCAGAATACCAATAAGAAGGGTTCCTAAAACGAAAAGAAAAAAGGGTACACTCGCTAATCCAATGGGGGTATGGGAGGACACAAACACCTAACTAGAAGATATGGAAGCTCACACAAATCGCATCCTCTACATGGTGATGAAATCTGCAGTCGGACGATACAAAATGGGGAGCCAAGTAGGTGGGGGATATCCCTCTACCAAGAGGGATACCGGGTAAAATGGCCCTAGGAGAATGGAAACTAGGCTACCCCATTCATGGAACGTCTAGAAAAAGCAATTAACGTGTCATTCCTTTGGTCGCTACACCCCTGGTATGGAAGTGCAACGAGGACAACGAGTAAGTGTCCTTCAGAACTAAGTGGAGAGTGGCAGTCCACATAGTCCTCCAGAACCAGTCTCACGACTTAACCTTCTAAGGGAGAGGCCTTTTTCGACAAATCGGTTTTTAACCGTGGCAACAAGTAGTAGGGGATTTTGGTATCCTAATGGTCAACTACTAAGTCTCAAGTGTAAGTTACAAAGGGGTGTTCTTTGGATTCTTATCCCCAATATCCTACCTAACTACAAATTTCTTTTGTGTTCCCCAAATGGGGTTAAAGATTGGTTGAGTTAGGTAGATTTTAGGTCTCACTTTGTTAAATTTTCTGAATTTACTTCAATCTGATCTAGGATCTTAACTGAGAGAACAACATGTACAGCATATCTACAGCATATCAATCATGGAGACAATAATGCAAGCACACAAGAGACACAAAGATTTACTTGGGGAAAACCATAAAGGTGAAAAACCCCAATAACTTCCTCAGAGATAGATAGAGCAATGATACAACCAACCAAGAGAGATAGACATAACCTAGCAGCAGATCCTCCTCCTCCATAAGAGCTCCTCTCCTCCTTGAGAGCATGTGTGAGAAGTGAGTGAGTAAATAGAGTGCCTCCCGCACTCTATTTATACTTGACTTGACTTGCCTTTTTACCTAACTCATGTAGGCTCGAACTTTACCACATAACATAATGCTGAGTGGGCCGACCCCCAATAGGATGGTCTAATAACCCTTTGACCCACATGACTTATACAGGGCCGACCCCAAATAAGGTGGTCTAATAACCCATCAAGTATAAGTTACGACACTTACAATATAAATGACGACACTTCCTTATAGAGGAATAATACCATCTCTATAGGAATACAATATACATATATGTGAAATACATTCCGAAGTTACATATACATCAACACTCCCTCTTAACTAGGAAGGTATTTCTCAGCACAGTTCTTCTAGCACAAGTCATCTTCTCTGGATCATCGTCACTAGATAATCGTCATCGAGTCATCATCATCGTCACTGCTGCTGCTATCTCAATCAATCTATGAATCTACTCGTCATAGGAAGTTCTACAGAGCCAGTCCTTTTTCATACTGGATGTAGGCCCACCACCTGCAGGTCTTCGTCATCACTGGCCATACTGTGGAATCCTCAGGACTTTTACGTGCGTCACAAAACCTCGAAAGAGCATTTGCCAGATGTCCCAGGGCACAGATTACATGCCATAGGCAAAACCTCGAAAGATCATCTGCAAATCTCCCAAGGCACAAATTATATGTGACCTCACCACAAAACCTCGAAAGAGAATCCCAGGACTGATTACGAGCACACGGCTCAACCTATCGGATCTCCCAGGGCACAAATTACATGTGGTCACCACAAAACCTCGCAAGAGCATCCCAGGACTGATTACGAGCACACAGCTCAACCTATCGGATCTCCCAGGGCACAAATTACATGTGGTCATGGAAAAACCTCGCAAGAGCATCCCAGGACTGATTACGAGCACACAGCTCAACCTATCGGATCTCCCAGGGCACAAATTACATGCCATAGGACAAAACCTCGAAAGAGCATCTTCCAGATATCCCAGGGCACAAATTACATGCCGTAGGACAAAACCTCGCAAGAGCATCTGCCAGATATCCCAGGGCAACGAATTACATGCCATAGGCAAAACCTCGCAAGACTATCTGCAGATCTCCCAGGGCAACGAATTACATGTCCTCCCAGAGCAAAACCTCGAAAGAGCATTTGCCAGATGTCCCAGGGAAACGAATTACATGCCATAGGAAAAACCTCGCAAGACCATCTGCAAATCTCCCAGGGCAACGAATTACATGCTCATCTGCACAACCTGATCCACGGCCACAGAGTATCAACCTGATACTCACCATACATCATCCTGATGTACTCATGATCGTCCTGATCATCATCACTGCAACGTCCTGCTGCATGTCATCTGGAGCAACATCCTGAAGCTCACCATCCATGATCATCCTGATCATCATCACTGCAACGTCCTGCTGCATGTCATCTGGAGCAACATCCTGAAGCTCACCATCCATGATCATCCTGATCATCATCACTGCAACGTCCTGCTGCATGTCATCTGGAGCAACATCCTGAAGCTCATCATCCATGATCATCCTGATCATCACAGCAACATCCTGCTGCATGATCCACCTGATCATCAATGCATCCACCTGATGCATACCAAGTATCTACCTGATACATATCATCATACATGATCCTCTTGATCATACAATGTATCCACCTGATACATGATACATATCACCATACATGATCCACCTGATCATACAATGTATCCACCTGATACATATACAAATACATGATACATATCACCATACATGATCCACCTGATCATACAATGTATCCACCTGATACATATACAAATACATGATCCAAGCATCCAACATGATGCATATACAAAATACATACACATGATCTATCTGATCATATCCAGGCAGAAACCAGAACATCATCCTGATGCTCATCATCCAGCGCTTACATCCACAGCCATGTGAAGGATCCTCCTTCCAACATGCTTGGAATGGCTTCAGCAAATGTGTCCATCACTTCTTCCTCGAAGTATCCTCGATCTGAAGCACGCCAAGCCTCTCTCTGAAGTACTCGAACTTCACCCTGGCTAGTGGCTTCGTCAGCACATCTGCAATCTGCTCGTCCGTCGCAACATATAGGAGCTTCACAGATCCTCTCTGTACCATATCCCTGATATAGTGATATTTGATCTCTATGTGTTTTGACCTGTCATGAAACACTGGGTTCTCGAACAACTTCACACAACTCTAGTTATCACAGAAGATACCAGTAGCCTCCAACGGGAGATCAAATAACTCAGACAGTAGCTTCCATAGCCATACTGCCTCACAACTAGCTGAACAGGCTGCAACATACTCTGCCTCAGCTGTACTCAGTGCTACGCAGGACTACTTCCTGCTAAACCAAGAGATCACACCTGATCCCATACTGAAGCAGCACCCAAATGTGCTCTTCCTATCTGCAGCACTGCCAGCCCAATATGAATCAACATAACCCTGTAGGTTAAACTTTTGATTCGCCTCATACCTGAGCCCATAATCCACTGTACCCTTCAGGTACCTCAGATAATGCTTTACAGCAACCAGGTGAACACTCCTCGGATCCATCAGGAACTGGCTCAATGTGTTCACAGCAAAGCAAATGTCTGGTCTCGTGTTCGTCAGGTACATCAAGGACCCAATCATCTGGCGATACATAGAGACACCAATCGGCTTCAGATGAAGCATCACATAGAAGCTTCAGATTTGATGCCATAGGTGTGGCCATGGCCTTGCAATCCATCATCCCGAACCTCTTTGGGATCTCTACTGCATACTTCCCTTGTCCAAGGAAGATTCTATCTGCACTCTACCACACCTCCATGCCAAAAACAAATAGTGCATCATCCCCAAGTTCTTCATCTCGAACTCGGTAGTAAGCTTCCGCTGCGTGTCGGCAATCAATCTATCTTCACCATACCAAGTTCTGCACATATATGATTTCCTATCATGTGTCTCAGAACCAAGTGGCTGCTCTACATACACTTCTTCTTCAACTACACCATTCAAGGAAGCTGTCTTGAATCCATCTGGTGTATCTTCTATTTCATCACTTTTATATTTCTCAATGCTGACATCTGCAACATGCTTGATCTGATAGTTCCATTTGGAAGTCATAGCAAACTTCCCTTCATGTCTTGGGATTACATCCCAAACATCATTCTTCATGATCGACGGATCATGGCATTTCATTTCTTCATCCCAAATCCTGGGAACTTCAATATCTTCAATAGATATCTTTGTTGCTGGAACAAATGTTGTAGTTCTTCTTTTGTAGGAGATGGCATACGATCTTTCCTACACAACAAGTTAAATTGCATGATTAGAAAACATCTCATAGCTTTCAGAACAAATTCTTACACATAAAGAAATATGCCATACAGTCATGCAATTATCTTAGCCAATGCTTCAATACAACATTTATCCATATTCCATAACTTTCTAGATGCCTTCCAATCTCTACCAGAACATTGTTAAGAGTGTGCACAACTCCCAACATGTCAGCAAAGAGGTTTCATTCTAGATAAGTAGCAATGGAATGTTGTACAGTGCCATAGGCCACTTACCCATGCATATTAGGAGTATACTGTTCATCAATGCAATTATTCTAATATGCATAATACATATCCTAAGTCTAGGAACATGAGCATATACATCATTGAACAATTTTATTTAAACAGACACATATGCAAGAAATGATGATTAAAATACTTATCTTTGTTTGTTCGTTGGGTGGACTCCCTCTGAGTCTTCGCTTTCTTGCAGGAGCTGCTGGAGTCCTAATCTGAAGTAGCTTCTTCTACACCTTTCTGTTGTGGAATGAAGAAAGATGGTCAACTCCCTCTGAATATCTGCATCCTTGCAGAGACTACTGAAGTGTGCTCCTTTTCTTTCTTGCAGGAACAACTGGAGTGTGCTCCTTTGCTTTCTTGCAGGAGCAACTGGAGTGTGCTCCCTCTTGATCTTTGCTTTCTGAGTTACCTGTTCTTGAACTCATATTCATCCTTGGTCCCTATGCATGCTTATTAGTATCATGATTGTGTTATCCTTGTGATATCATATAAAATCATACATTCATTAGTATACTATTAAAACACAATAATTTCAAGCATGTATAGTCATGATCATTTCAAACAAAATAATAAGCATTAGCGTTCAAGGTTTATGTGGGATTCTTATGGTTAGTCAAATCATAAGAAGCATAACATGTCTAAACTTGTAATTACTCAAACCTATGACTCTTCAGGTTAGTTGAATCATCAATCAAGATAAGAGATATAATATGCATAAAACCTGTGATTATTCAAACCTATACTTTCATGATTCTTCTGGTTAGTCATATCATCAATTATGGTAAGAAACATAATATGCATACAATCATGATTATTCAAACCTGTGACTTCATGAATAATCATTATCAACAACAGTATAAGATCCTAACACAAGGTAAGATTCTATCTTGATATAGGAAAAACATACCTGGATTAGCATGCTAGCTATTTATGTCTAACATACTCACATGATGTCTTCTTGTTCTTCTTCAATGACTTGTGCTAGTAACCTGTATATCTCATAGGTTAACTATTACAAAACTAAGTTATACATACCTCGTAAATGGATCTTCTATGAGATCCATGACAATGGATGAATCTTTGTCCTCATGTTATCATGATCATATGTTCTTGGACCAGAACATGATTTGTCTTTCTTGGTGTACCTTTCATGTTAGTAGACAACATAAACCTCATACAACACCACAATGCATTAGTACAATCATAAGTGTCAACACCCTAACCAATGAATATCTTCTATCATGCATTCATAATTTTGTTAAGGTGATACGACAAATCTAAAATCAAAATTGTACTAACCGTAATAACATGAAGACATACCATAAACTTAATCATGGAAAATATCAAAACATACCTCGATGAGTCATACCTGTTGAGATCGCTTGTAATCTTCTTATGTAAGGCCTTAGCCTCATCTCCCTCTGAAACAGGAACTTCTTTACTCATGCAGATGATCAATCCATCTTCTTCTAGGATTAACCCAATCCACTTGATTTGTAAGAACTGGACCTGGAGCTGGATATGGGTTTGTCAGAGAAACCCCAAAAATTTAAACTTTGAATTTCAAACTTTCGAAAGGATAGAAATATGCGCCTTGATGAGCTGATCAAACTGGTATATTCAGAATTTGAAAACTGCATAGTTTAACTCCTCAATTTTGCCTTTGAGACTTCCGGATTCACTGGACGTGACCCTGAACTGGGGTTTGATGAAGCCCACTCTTTTTCCCCATCAAAATTTTTGATCCAAATCTCTAAGCTTCTATTTTTCTGAGGAGCTTCCAGCCGTGGTCACAGATTTCAAAAATTCCCATTTTTACAGAAGCCCTAATTTTCCACTTTTCTGATCAAAGTCCCGAACTAGGGTCTAATCAAGCCCGGCCTTCTGCCCAACCAAAAATTCTGATCTTGGTCTCTAAATTTCTATTTTGATGAGTAGCATCCAGCCGTGGTCTCCAATTACAAAAATTCCAACTTTCTCCAAAGCCCTATATTCCGGAAGCCATGAATGAAGGTACCAAAAAATAATTCTGTTTTGACAGAAATATGTACCTGATTGTTTCCGATGTAACTCTGAAATTTTTGATCCACAGGGTCTAAAAAAGTTTCCTGAGATAGCCTGACCTGTTATCTTTCCATCCTGATAGGTCTAACCTCAATTGGATTCTCTGAAAGAGAGTTATGCCAAATGTCGCAACGTGACCTGTTTTGGGATAAAACAGGAGAACGAACTTGTACGGCGTGCCACGTGTCACTGTTTTAACTTCGGCCTCTGAAAAAGTTTTCTGAGATAGCTTGGCCTGTTACCTTTCCATCCTGACAGGTCTGACCTCAATTGGACTCTCTGAGAGAGAGTTATGCCAAATGTCGCAACGTGACCTGTTTATGGGATAATACAGGAGAGCGAACTTGTAGGGCGTGCCACGTGTCACTGGTTCAACTTCGGCCTCTGAAAACGTTTTTTGAGATAGTACAGACTGTTTAATACCTGTCACTTTTTACTAAATTTCATTTGGAGCTTCCTAGCCCAAGATATGACCTTTTTCCCAAGGTCACCTGATTTTGACTCAGATCTGGAAGAGGCAGAAACCCTATATTGTACAGATCATAAATCACAACGTACAACGAATTAGAGGTTGTCCTTTGGACACAAGATACCTGGAGATCTTAGCTTCGTCCTGTAACAATTTCAGATCCGAAAAATTCGCCAAAACGGATTTATAGCGAAAGTGCTACGATGACTGGTTTTTGCTATATCAAGCCCTAGCATCGTAAGTGCAACAAGTGTCATACATGCCATATCATGCCTTCTTTTAGGCTAGCTCTGATACCATGTTAAATTTTCTGAATTTACTTCAATATGATCTAGGATCTTAACTGAGAGAACAACATGTACAACATATCTACAGCATATCAATCATGGAGACAATAATGCAAGCACACAAGAGACACAAAGATTTACTTGGGGAAAACCATAAAGGTGAAAAACCCCAATAACTTCCTCAGAGATAGATAGAGCAATGATACAACCAACCAAGAGAGATAGACATAACCTAGCAGCAGATCCTCCTCCTCCATAAGAGCTCCTCTCCTCCTTGAGAGCATGTGTGAGAAGTGAGTGAGTAAATAGAGTGCCTCCCGCACTCTATTTATACTTGACTTGACTTGCCTTTTTACCTAACTCATGTAGGCTCGAACTTTACCACATAATATAATGCTAAGTGGGCCGACCCCCAATAGGATGGTCTAATAACCCTTTGACCCACATGACTTATACAGGGCCGACCCCAAATAAGGTGGTCTAATAACCCATCAAGTATAAGTTACGACACTTACAATATAAATGACGACACTTCCTTATAGAGGAATAATACCATCTCTATAGGAATACAATATACATATATGTGAAATACATTCCGAAGTTACATATACATCAACACACTTGCGTTAAGGTGACAGAGTGTGTGTAGAAAATGTTATGTAACCAACAAATGCCAAGCCGTGGAAACAAACTAACTAAAATTGTAAATACAAGTATTAACTGCACTATGTAAAACCTTAATAAACTTACTGAAATGTAAATGCTGAAATATTTTTTTTTTGCAATGGTACAACTTGCGGGTAACAAAAAATACAGCTAGCAAAAGGGGATGCAAGCAAAACAAGTGGCTGTTAAGGCAGAAAAAAAGGAAAAAATGGCTGCAGGGTACGGGAAACTGTAGAAATATTGGGAAAAAAAGGCTGACAGGAACATAGAATAGGGCACGGTTGTAAGGCTGGAAATTGCACTCTGGGGCACGGTTGTCGAACAAAATTAGGCACTCTAGGGTACGGATGTCGAGCTGAAAATGACACTCTGGGGCAAGGCTATCGGGCCGAAAGTAGTGCTCTGAGGCACGGCTGGCGGGATGAAATCTATGGTTTCGGGCGCAGCTGTCGAGCCGAGAGAAACGCTCTGAGGCACGGTTGGAAAGACGAAATTGATGCTCTGGGTGCATCTCATGGGTCAAAAGTCATGCTCTGGGGCGCGGCTGGCGGGCCTAAGGTTGCACTCTGAGGTGCGATTGTCAGGCCGAAAGTGGTGCGGATGTCGGGTTGGAAGTAGTGCTCTGGGACAGAACTTGTTAACACCAAAATTGACCCCCTAGGTTGTGGAGAGGGTAATTCTGGGTAACCACTAACCAGTCTTTGGTTTGCATTTCTAACCTAACACAAACAGAGAGGGATCTCTCTTTAACTCACAGAAAGCTAGAAATCATCAAGATTGTCAATAATGAAGAAACAAACCAGCATTCAACATTTAAGATATCCAATCAAAACAGGTGCATATGATCAGATTTTTGCTGAAATAAATTATTTAAAACCTTGGTAAGAGAATCAAGAGGAGAACTGTTGGCAATGGAGTCAAAAGATGAATCATAAAACACATAATAGTGCAGCTACATAATATATATAAACAGAGGCAAGGTAGCCACCCACGCACAGTCAAAGAGCTTTAAGGGGTGAAACAGAAGAGGAATGAATAGTCCATCAGCATAGGGCATCTAACAAGGATGAATCCTATACCAACTTTAGCAAAAAATAGTGGTGAAATGCCTGAAATGAAAGGAACGGGGCATTATTTCAATGAATCCTATTCCAATGCTAACCTTATTCAAGCATGAAAGAAATTTAACATAATGAAATACAAAGAGAGATTAAAAAATTAACAAGGAAAAGGAAAGACAGATTGCAAGAAAGAAGACACAGGAATTCTCTGCAAAATAACCCAGCCTCAAACACTACTGATATATTTAACAATAAAATCTCAAAAACAGAGCTGAGCTCTCCTAGGCTTCAACCAAATGATTCACTCACACTTTAGGTCTTCTATTACAATGAATATATAGCTGTCCTAAGACTCATAGTCAACCTAACCCTAACATAAAATAGTTACAAATTTAGTGATAGCTCATCAATACAACTCTGCCACCTATCTTTTTGAAACAAAAATTAGGAGATATGTATAACTATTTTTTTTACATCCAGCAGAAACTTTTAGTAAATGAAAAATTTACTTAAAATAAAAGATGAGAGATATTTTAAATGTCCCCTAGGTGGCTTCTCCACTAGCTCTCGAATCTCTCATTTCTACTCGCTTCTGAATGCCAGGAATCACATCACTTAACCTTTAAATTGGTCTTTTCCTAGCTTTTGAAGAGTTTCACTTCAAGATATGAACATAGCAGCTGCAAACCTTAGCAGAAGAAACATATTCAATTTTTCTCCTAATCTCTGTACCAAGAATAACTGCAAGACAATAGAATTATTCACTTTTATGGTGGAGGTGACGGGTTAAAAATCTTTGGAGCACATCATCAGCTACCATCGCTATCTGCAATTTTCTTCGAACAATCCTCTGCCACGTCTTAACTTGGCTTTGACTTCCTAAGCTGCTCAAACGATCTCAACACTTTCTTCTCTTTCTTTACCTTGGTACACCCTTTCTCTGCATGTCCCCAACACACACTAAGATCTTGAACTCATGCAATGTCACCTTCAGAAATCCATCCTCGACGAGCTTCAAGCGATGATGAATCTCTCAGAAGCTACAAACCTCAGCAGTATAATATCTTGCACCAATAGTCCAACCATGGTATGTGAACTTTAGAAGATGAAGGAGTAACCTATTTTGCATCCAAAGAAACCAACCCTTTTGGGTTTATAGATTTTCAACCTCATACATATGGCCAGGCATTGGACCAAGGCCCTATCGCAGCAAGTAAAAAATGTCACCATGACCGCCGCTTTATTACTTTGAACCTTAATTCTACGATCATGAAAGCCTTGAAATTTCACCTGTTGAATTGTAATGACAACAAACCCTAATTTTTCCTCACTTGAAGGGATTCGGTGCCATTGAATATGGATAGGAAAGGGATGAGCTTTTCCTACATACTACATGGCCACATATCATCAGGAAAGAACCAAAAAATGACCTCTGTCAACTATCTGCCTCAGTGTGAACTCCTCCTGGATCAATTTGCTTTTCCTTGCATAGTTTGGATGTGTCTCTTCATCAGTAGTAGCCACGTCTTCTTGGACAATCGATCTCATGGCATCGTTCAATATTAAGAACCCTAATAACTTCCGACTTAGCCACAGGAGAATGGCAGGAGCATCATCTCTTAGATGCAAGACACCAAATGTAGATAGAGAGCTGGAAGTCGTGGATACAATGGCTCTGAAAAACTGGGTAATTTCCCTTGCTTATTTAGATCTCTAAAGCTACAATGGATTTTCTCAGACTGGATGAAACGAGTATCTCTTCTTCTTCTGCAAAATGACTCTACGGAGTGCTCCCCACAGATTTCCATCATCTTGACAGATCTGGCATTTTTTTGCTCTCAGGAAACTTCGATTCTTTCTCTGATTCCTTTCCAGAGTCTAGTTATAATGACCCTGGGATGGATTTTAAAATATGGGTTTGTTTACTTTGAAGCTGCCACACTTGAAACCCTAATGCCTCCTCTCTTATCAAATGAAGAAATATACAGGTGCTATCACCCATTTCTTGATCTATAAGAGCTCTGGAATATACAGCTCGTAATGTGCAGGCCCAACACGCAAAATGTCAGCATTGATATTCAGACCATGCTCCCCAAATAGTAAGACTTCAAATGCCTTTATACTGATTTCTTCTACTATCTACTTCAGGAAAGAGGTGGCGCCACCAGCTTTTGGATGTAGAAGGTCGAATCTTGGATGGAGGGTATAAAAAATCGTGGAGATAAGAGCCATAAGAATAATATCAGAAAGAAAAAACAATTCCTCTCGTCCACTCTTACTCCCATGTTACAGCACACCTCGCATACTTGGATAAAATGGTGCCTTTCTTTCTTATCAGATTGGGCGTGTAGGGTTTTGGAACCATTGATGCTTTCGGTCAAAATAAAACAATCCATGACATGGTACTACCTTTATATTGTTTCCAAAGTGTGGTATCGCGTGAACCTTAGGTTGTTTTTTAATACCACTCGTCTTCATGCGATGGACCCAAGAAATGACACGTGGACTAGTGGATTTCTCGTTGCAATCCTCGATCCCTCCTCTTTTAATGCAATGTGATCCATGCAATGAGCCCTCCATCTGTCATCTTGAAAGCTACATTTTTTACTTGCATGGGGCCACACTTTTTGCTTTTGGGGGGACTTATCCCACCTGTGAAATGAAATTATTCCCTTGATGCTTTAAATATCTCCTAGCTTGCAATGTATTTCAAGCAACAAATCGAGAAAAGGCTTGGGCCTTGGGCACTTGGGTGATGGACGATACATGGGTCTTCTTGACTAGGCACATGGTCTCATGGTGAAGCCCTCGGTGCTAGGCCTTCATAACTATTGCTTCAAGTTCAATTAAGGTTTTGGCCCAACCAAAAATTCAAAATAAGTCGTTGCCTCCATTAAGCTTTAGTCTAGGTGATATCATGAGAATCAAAGCCTTCTCTATATAATTTTGACTTAGGCTTAATGCTTCTTATCCATAAGATCCACACTTGGGCTTTGTTATAAGAATGAATTCCTAACTTAGGCCATACCAATTATATATAAAAATTAAATCCTTCGACCTCTTTGTTCATATTAATGTTAAATTTTCAGAATTTACTTCAATCTGATCTAGGATCTTAACTGAGAGAACAACATGTACAACAAATCTACAGCATATCAATCATGGACACAATAATGCAAGCACACAAGAGAGACAAAGTTTACTTGGGGAAAACCATAAAGGTGAAAAAACCCAATAACTTCCTTAGAGATAGATAGAAAAATGATACAACCATAATACAAGAGATAGTCTTCTCCTAGTAGCAGAGCCTCCTCCTCCACAAGTGCGCCACTCTCCCAAGTGTGAGTGAGAGAATAGAATGTGTAAAATGAGAGAGACACACTCTCTATTTATACACTAACTTGACTTGACCTTTACTCAAATAGGTTCGTCTCAACTTAACCACTTAACATAATGCTGACTGGGCCGACCCCCACTAGGGTGTTCTAATAACACTTTGACCCACATGGCCGACCCCCAATAGAGTGGTCTAATAACCCTTTGACCCACATGACTTATATAGGGCTGACCTCAAGAAGGTGGTCTAATAACCCATCAAGTATAAGTGACGACACTTACAATATAAATGACGACACTTCCATATAGAGGAATAATAACATCTCTATAGGAATACAATATACATTTATGTGAAATACATTATGAAGTTACATATACATCAACACTCCCTCTTAACTAGGAAGGTATTTCTTGACACAAGTCTTCTAGCACAAGTCTTCTTCTCTGGATCATCGTCATTAGATAATCGTCATTGAGTCATCCTCATCATCACTACTGCTGCTATCTCAATCAATCCATGAATCTACTCATCATAGGAAGTTCTATAGAGCCAATCCTTTTTCATACTAGATGTAGGCCCACCACCTGCAAGTCTTCGTTATCATTGTCCATATTGTGGAATCCTCAGGACTTATTATGTGCATCACAAAACCTCGAAAGAGCAACCTAGGCTGTTACAAGCACACGGTTCTACCTATAGGATCTCCCAGGGCCATATTATATGTGACCTCACCAAAAAACCTCGCAAGAGAATCCCAGGCTGTTACGAGCACACAACTCTACCTATAGGATCTCCCAGGAACAGATTATATGTGGTCATCACAAAACCTTGCAAGAGCATCCCAGGCTATTACGAGCACACAACTCTACCTAAAGGATCTCCTAGGGATAGATTATATGTGGTCATGGCAAAACCTCGCAAGAGCATCCCAGGACTTATTATGGGCACACAGCCCAACCTATCAGATCTCCCAGGGACAGATTATATGCCATAGGACAAAACCTCGAAAGAGCATCTGCCAGATATCCCAAGGCCAGATTATATGCCATAGGAAAAACCTCGAAAGACTATCTATAGATCTCCCAAGGCCAAATTATATGTCCTCCCAGAGCAAAACCTTGAAAGAGCATTTGCCAGATATCCCAGGGACAAATTATATGCCATAGGCAAAACCTCAAAAGACTATCTGCAAATCTCCCAGGTCCAAATTATATGCTCATCTGCACAACTTGATCCACGACCATAGAGTATCAACTTGATACTCACCATACATCATCCTGATGTATACATGATCATACTGATCATCATCACTGCAACATCCTGCTGCAAGTCATCTGGAGCAACATCCTGAAGCTCGTCATCCATGATCATCCTGATCATATCATGCATCTACCTGATGCATACCAAGTATCTACCTGATACATATCATCATACATGATCCACCTGATCATACAATGTATCCACCTGATACAAATACAAATACATGATCCACCTGATCATACATGATACATATCAACATACATGATCTACCTGATCATACATGATACATATCAACATACATGATCTACCTGATCATACAATGTATCCACCTGATACATATACAGATACATGATCCACCTGATCATACATGATACATATCAACATACATGATCTACCTGATCATACAATGTATCCACTTGATACATATACAGATACATGGTCCAAGCATCCAACATGATGCATATACAAAATACATACAAATGATCCAACCGATCATATCCAACATCCAACATGATGCCTACATACATAAATGATCCAACTGATCATATCCAGCATCCAACATGATGCATACATACATATACATATAAATGATCCAACTGATCATATCGAGCATCATCCTAATGCATATACAAAGCAGTAACTGGAGCATCGTCCTGATGCTCATCATCCAGCGCTTGCATCCACGGCTATGTGAAGGATCCTCCTTCCAACATGCTTGGAATGGCCTCTGCAAATGTGTCCATCACTTCTTCCTCAAAGTGTCATCAATCCTAAGAACACCAAGCCTCTCTCTGAAGTACTCAAACTTCACTCTGGCTAGTGGTTTCATCAGCACATCTGCAATCTGCTCGTCCGTCGCAATGTATAGGAGCTTCATAGCTCCTCTCTGCACCATATCCCTGATATAGTGATATTTGATCTCTATGTGTTTCGAATTCTCATGAAACACTGGGTTCTCGGACAGCTTCACACAACTCTGGTTATACCAGTAGCATCCAATGGGAGATCAAATAACTTAGACAGTAGCTTCCGTAGCCATACTGCCTCACAACTAACTGAACAGGCTGCAACATACTCTGCCTTAACTGTACTTAGTGCTATGCAGGACTACTTCCTGCTAAACCAAGAGATCACACTTGATCCCATACTGAAGCAGCAACCAGATGTGCTCTTCCTATTTGCAGCACTGCTAGCCCAATCTGAATCAACATAACCCTGCAGGTTAAACTTTTGATTCACTTCATACTTGAGCCCATAATCGACTGTACCCTTCAGGTAGCTTAGAACATGCTTTAAAGCAACCTGGTGAACACTCCTCGGATCCATCAGGAACTGGCTCAATGTGTTCACCGCAAAGCAAATATCAGGTCTCGTGTTCATCAAGTACATCAAGGACCCAATCATCTGATGATACATAGAGACATCAACTGGCTCAGATGAAGCATCACAAAGAAGCTTTAGATTCGATGCCAAAGGTGTGGCCATGGCCTTGCAATCCATCATCCCGAACTTCTTCAGGATCTTTACTGCATACTTCCCTTTTCCAAGGAATATTCCATCTACACTCTGCCACACCTCCATGTCAAAAATAAATAGTGCATCATCCCCAAGTTCTTCATCTCGAAATCAGCAGCAAGCTTCCATTGCATGTCAGCAATCAATCTATCTTCACCTATAACAAACAGGTTATCCGCATACAAAAGTAGTATCACTGGATTTCCTTCCTCAACCTTGTAGTAAAGGTTGGAATCCGCTTTACTCTTGGTAAATCCCAAACTGGATAGAAAGATGTCTATCCTACCAAGTTCTGCACACATATATGACTACACCATTCAAGAAGGTTGTCTTGAAATCCATCTGGTGTATCTTCTATTTCATCACTTTTATATTTCTCTATGCTGCCATCTGTAGCATGCTTGATATGATAGTTCCATTTGGAAGTCACAACAGACTTCCCTTCAGCTATTGGGACCGCATCCAAAACATTGTTCTTCATGATCAATGGATCATGGCATTCTTCTCGTATCCTGGGAACTTCAATATCTTCGAATGATAATTTGGTTGCTTGAACCTGTGTTGTAGTCCTTCTTTTGTAGGTGAAGGTATACGGTCTTTTCTACAAAACAAGTTAAATTGCATGATTAGAAACATTTCATAATTTTCAGACAAATTCTTATACATAAAGAAATATGTCATATAGTCATGCAATTATCTTAGCCAATGCTTCAATACAACATTTATCCATGTTCCACAACTTTCTAGATGCCTTCCAGTCTCTACCAGAACATTGTTAAGAGTTTGCACTACTCCCAACATGTCAGCAAAGAGGTTTCATTCTAGATAAGTAGCACTGGAATGTTGTACAGTTCCATAGGCCACTTACCCATCACATGCATATTAGTAATATACTGTTCATTAATGCAATCATTCTAATATGCACAATACATATCCTAAGTCTAGGAACATGAGCATATACATCACTGAACAATTTTATTTAAACAAACAAATATGCAAGAAATGATAATTAAAAATACTTATCTTTGTTTGGTTGCTCGGTGGACTCCCTCTGATTCTTTGCTTCCTTGCAGGAGCTACTGAAGTAGGTTCTTCTAAACCTTTCTATTGTGGAATGTAGAAAGATGGTCAACTCCCTTTGAATATCTGCATCCTTGCAGAAACTACTGAAGTGTGCTCCTTTGCTTTCTTGTAGGAACAACTGGAGTGTGCTCCCTCTTGATCTTTGCTTCCTAGATTACATGTCCTTGAACTTACATCCATCCTTAATCACTATGCATGCTTATTAGTATCATCATTGTGTTATCCTTGAGGTCTCATACGTAATCACACATTTATTAGTAGTAACGTGCATGTCTCATAGGTTAACCATTGTAGGACCAAGTTATACATACCTCGAAAGTAGATCTTCTATGTGATCAATGACAATGGATGAATCTTTGTCTTCATGTCACCGTGATCATATGTTCTTGAAGTAGAACATGATTTGTCTTTCTTGGTGTACCTTTTATGTTAGCGAACAACATAAACCTCATACAACATCACAATGAATTAGTACATTCATAAGTGTCAAAACCTTAATCAATGAATATCTTCTATTAAGGTGATATGACAAGTCTAGTAATTAATCAACATTGTAATGTAATGATATGAAGACAAACATATGATAAAATTAACCATGAAACATACTTGTAAGCCATACCTGTCAATATCGCTTGTCATCTTCTTATGGAAGACCTTAGCCTCATCTCCCTCTGAGACAAGAACTTCTTCACTTATGAAGGTGACCAATCCATCTTCTTCTAGGATTAACCCAGTCCACTTGATTTGCAAGAACTAGACCTGGAGCTGGATTAGGGTTTGTCAAGGAAACCCCAAAAATTCAAACTTTGAATTTCAAACATCTGAAAGGATAGAAATATGTCCCTTGATGAGCTGATCAAGTTGGTATATTCAGAATTTGAAAATTGCAAAGTTTCACCCCTCGAAATTGTCTTTTAGATTTTTGGATTCACTAGGGAGGACCCTGAATTAGGCTTTGAGTTTCCTAGAGCTTCACCCAACCAAAATATTTGATTCAAAGCTCTAAGCTTCAATTTTTTCTGAGGAGCTTCCAGCCGTGGTCACAGATTTCCAAAATTCCAAGTTTTGCAGAAGCCCTAGTTTTCCATCTTTCCGATCAAAGTCCTGAACTGGGGTTTGATCAAGCCCAACCTTCTTCCCAACCAAAAAATCTGATCTTGGTCTCTAAATTTCTATTTGTATGAGTAGCATCTAGCCATGGTATCCGATTAAAAAAAATCCAACTTTCTCCGAAGCTCTAAATTCCGAAAGCCATAAATGAAGGTGCTAAAAAATAATTTTGTTTTGACAGAAATATGTACCTGATTGTTTCTGGTGTAACTCCGAACTTTTTGATCCATAGGTTCTGAAATTTTTTTCTGCGATAGCATGACCTGTTATCTTTCCAGCCCAATAGGTCTGACCTCAATTGGATTCTTTGAGAGAGAGTTATTCCAAGTGTCGCAACGTGACCTGTTTATGGGATAATACAGGAGAGCGAAATTGTACGGCATGCTAGGTGTCACTGGTTCAACTTCGGCCTCTGAAAGAGTTTTCTAAGATACCCCGACCTGTTATCTTTCCATCCCAATAGTTTTGACCTCAATTGGATTCTCTTATAGAGAGTTATTCCAAGTGTCGCAACGTGACCTGTTTATGGGATAATACAAGAGAGCGAACTTGTACGACGTGCCACGTGTCACTGATTCAACTTCGACCTCTGAAATTTTTTTTTGAGATAGTACAGTCTGTGTACTACCTTTCACTTTTTACTAAATTTCATTTGGAGCTTCCTAGCCCACGTTATGACCTTTTTCCCAAGGTCACCTGATTTTGACTCAGATCTGGAAGAGGCATAAACCCTATATTGTACAGATCATAAATCACAAAGTACAACGAATTAGAGGTTGTTCTTTGGACGCAAGGTACAAGGGGATATGATCTTCGACCTGTAAAAGTTTCAGATCTGAAAATTTTTCCAAAATGGATTTATAGTGAAAGTTCTTCGATGACTGGTTTTTGCTATATCAAACCCTAGCATCATAAGTGCAACAAGTGTCATACATGCCATATCATGCCTTCTTTCAAGCTAGCTCTAATACCATGTTAAATTTTCAGAATTTATGTCAATATGATCTAGGATCTTAACTGAGAGAACAACATGTACATCAAATCTACAACATATCAATCATGGACACAATAATGCAAGCACACAAGAGACACAAAGTTTACTTGGGGAAAACTATAAAGGTGAAAAACCCCAATAAATTCCTCAAAGATAGATAGAGCAATGATACAACCATAATACAAGAGATAGTCTTCTCCTAGAGGCAGAGCCTCCTCCTCTACAAGTGCGCCACTCTCCCAAGTGTGAGTCAGAGAATAGAATGTGTAAAATGAGAGAGACACACTCTCTATTTATACACTAACTTGACTTGATCTTTACTCAACTAGGTCGGCCAAAACTTAACCACTTAACATAATGCTTACTGGGCCGACCCCCACTACGGTGGTCTAATAACCCTTTGACCCACATGACTTATATAGGGCCAACCCCAACAAGGTGGTATGATAACCCATCAAGTATAAGTTATGACACTTACAATATAAATGACGAAAATTCTGTATATAGGAATAATAACATCTCTATAGGAATACAATATACATATATGTGAAATACATTCCGAAGTTACATATACATCAACAATTAATAATTGGATGATTTTAAGTATGCAAACATTAATCCTTGGTCTAAAGTTCATTTTCTTGCTAGAGCATGAAGACTTTACACTTTTCTCTTTTTCTCAAAAATTTTCCCTTTACGACCATGGTGTCTACACCCGATGACAGTTTCTTTTTACTCGACCAGGCTTAAAATCCCCCCATTATGAGAAAATGCTCTAATATTGCACCGCCGATGTTACCAGAAGATGATTAATGTTGTCAGTAGACAAATTAATCACAAAAATTTTTGGGGTGCTAACACGGTTGTTGGGTTGGATGCAGTGCTCTGGGACAAGGTTGTTGAGCTGGAAACCACGCTTCATGATGCGAAGAACGACTACGAAAGGCGTCGATCGAAACAAAAAAACAGGGATTTAGCGGATATCAGAGATAACAAGGGATAGTTTTGCAAGTAGTGGGGCTCAAGGGTGAACCAAATATGTAAAAAACAAAAAAAATGACAAATACAAACTAAAACATAACCAAAGATTCAAACCTAGTGGAGTTGCCAAAACTGTAGCTAGGGTTTTCACCCTAGCTTGTGCTAAAGAGCACCTACTAAGGATTAAGGAATCCTTAGTAGCAGTTCAGTAAATGAGTAAAAACTAAATGTAAAATAAAGGAAAGACTAAACATTAAGCTAAAACATGTGCATGGAAATATTAGGATCTAAATCTAACATATAACAATAAACAGTAAAAACATTCATGAGAACTCAGTAAATAAAGATTTACATTTTTTATTAATGGAAAACAAGGGTTTGCATGAATTTTACCTCAAATGTTAAGGTTGTTGGAGCCTTTGTAGTCGTACGGGATTACTACACCAATGCTCCAAATTTTCCTTCTCTTCTCCAAATGCTTGAATGGTGGCCAAGAATTAACCTAGATTGGGGAACTCAAGCTCGAATGGCGGGCTAGGGTTTGGAGGTAATTTTGGCAGCATAAGGTTAGATTGAGTGATGGATGTCAAATGGGGGGCCTCCATCACCTTCTTATAGATATTTTGGGTGGTGGAGTATTGACCCATGGTTTTAGGGTTTTTTCCCCCTTTTTTCCTTTTTTAAAATTATTTTGACTTTTTTCCCTTTTTATTTTATTTTTGGTAATTTTGGACCCGTTTTTATGGTTTTTTGACATTTTTGAAGGAATTTTATTTATCTGAGTAGGGAAATATTGATTTTTTTCCTTTTGGTAACCATTTGAGGGTTTTTTAAGGTTTTGGAGGCCAAAATGGTAGGAAAAGTGGACAAATGGGTAATGTGACTAGGGAGATGAGCTAGTGAACCATTTGTGGGTGTTAACAATCGTTGTTGGTATGAAAGAAGGGTGTAGTTTTGAATGTTGTGATTCATTGGCTTTCTCTAGTTGGTAAAAAATGTTTCTCAGCTATATGAAGACTAGGAAAATAACCTAGGGTTGCGAAATCTCATACGGTGATAGAAATACTTGTCATGTATTGCTTCTTTGTTTGTGTGCAATCGTTCTCGGTACTTCACTTGCTTGTCTCAAGGATATCTATCCATCGTTTTAAACTCTGCTATGGTGTTTGCAATCATTCTGGGTAATTCTACTACCTGGGGTCTCTAAGAAAATGAGTCGATCCCTGGTCTTTGGAGTTCCCAATGTAGAATATGTTTATGAAACTCGTTAGCATGTGATCACTTGGTTGAAACGTTTGTTGGTTAAACTAGGGTAATGCGAAAACAATGGTCAACATTTTTATTTTAATTAGAGAGGACAGTGAATCTCGTAAGGAGGCTCTGCTACTTAGTCATTGGTGTTAAGTTTCATACTCCCACATGAATAAATGGATCATATTAATTTTCTGATATTAATCTAGGTTTAAAAGGCAGAGCTCTAGCGATATTGCTTTGCTCAAGTGATTCTCGCAAGAAATTGATTCTTCCTTGTGAAGAACAGTTCAAATAAAAAGTTAATTAAATAATTAGTTTCAATGCTTTGTTGTGACAGATCTAGGATCTGCGATTCCATGATTTTGTGTGGAGCACACGTTGTTTATGATCATAAAAATTATAAAATGAATATTCGTTAATTTTGATTTTCCTGTAGATGTAAGTAGAGTTTGAGAAGTAAATGTTTGGGGTTTGAAAGTTCATATAGGTCTGAGAGGTCTGAGAAGTTCGTTTTCTAGTTTATAAAAGAAAGATAGAACTTCCCTAGGTTTAGTCTGACTATATATAAAACTTTTAAATGCTAACTTATCTATAAAATTGTTTAAATAAAACCTAGGGTACCATGACTAAATACTTCTATCAATCGACCAAAAGCAACATATAATTTATTTAAAGTTTATAAAATCCAAACTAAATATTTTAATGGAATTATTAATGACTATAAAACTCATCCTGTAATCCTATTTAAGAATAGAAGTAGAATCTGATATAGGGAAAGTGTAAATCTCTTACCGAAGGTTGAGCTGCTTGTGATAACTCTATAAAATTCACACTTCAAACACTAATTAATAGGGACTACTCTTAGGTGAACTGTGGACTGGTAACCGAATAAGCTCAGAACTGCCACGTTCCTCCGAACCTTTGATCCAGAACTATTCCTAGTTATTATTCGGATCACCCCCGAGCTGGTTCGAACATGCAAGAAAATATAGAACACCTAAGGAAGAGGCTGCTAGTATCTTGGAGCTAATCTGTGTATCTTCTAAGTACAAGATTTGGAATTCTCTCCAATACCATACATAAATAATGATAAGATGACATGCCCTCTCTTGGCTCTTGACTTTATATAGGTTTCTTTGGAAAGGGGCAGTTTTGTTATCTTGAGTTAACATCAATATTTTTAACATCTTCTTGAATTTAACTCCCAGTTTGAATTATATGTGATATATTTAGAAGATCATTTTTCAATTATAATTTTTTAGCTTTTAAATTTTTTCTATATTGAGTTTAGAAAATAATTTTAGTAGATTTCATTAGTTTATAAAATAACACACACACACACACATATATATATGTATATTTACTTATATATATATATATATATATATGAAATTCACTTATTTAATTTGTTTATCTTTTATTTTTCCAATAACTTCACATATCTATTATTTTCATATATATGTATATAGACTTCACTTATTAAATTTATTTATCTTTTATTATTCATGCATCATATAGCATAATTGTATATTCGATGCTTCATTAATTTCTGTCAATTCTTTATCAAACTCTCTTGTGGGGTTTGGTCGGTCAACTAAGATAGGTGGCCCTAAATTCCCTTGCATGCTCGATTACCTTGTTTCCGTGGCAGTGTCTTTCAGTCCTTGATGATAAAATACATGATGATTCAATTAGTCAACTTGAATAAATATGATGAGTAAGGGTGCTATTCGGAGTTTTTCAAGATCAACACCATAAGTGACATAATCCCTAGTGTTATTCAGAGCTTATGCTCAACACTCTCAATGGGCATTACACTAGTGCAATTCCAAAGCTTTTGCTCAACACTAGTTCTAGAATGCATTTGTACGATACACCTAGGGATACAATGGCCAAATATCTGATGCTCTAGAGCTTATGCTCAACATCATGTTTGAATTGCTCCAAGGCTTATGCCCAACACTAAATAATTTATCTATTGGGGTTACCTATGTACTCCAGAGCTTACGCTCAACACATAGTCTTGTAACCCATGTGCTCCAGGGCTTATGCACAACACATCATAGAATTCAATCATGTATATCAGAATTTCTGCATGGTACATAACAAAGGTCATTTCATTATATTAGGGCTGGTGCCCAAATCATAATAAAAATCAACCAAGTACATTGGGTATTATGCCCAATACATAAAAATAATCCATGTCCATCAAGGCCCATTCCCAATATATATATAACAAAAGTAAACGATGTGCATTGGGGCTCATGCCCAATATATGAAACAAGATAATACATGAGCATTGGGGCTGACACCTAGTATCTATATAATCAAAATAAATCATGTGCATCGATGCTTATGCCTAATATATAATATAAACATAGTCAAATTTTTGGGATATTACATCCCTCCCCTCTTAGAACAACACTGTCTCGGTGTTCTAGGGACTGGAAATGAAATCATGAAATAAGGAGGGGTAAGTCTCCTTCATGGTGGTTTTAGTCTCCCATGTGGCCTCGTCGGGCCCGAAGTGCCTCCATTGCACTTTTAGCTGGACTATAGTTCTCTTCCTAAGATGTACTTCCCTCTTGTCTAGTATGTGAAGAGGTTCTGGAAAAACCTCCCCCTCTAGTTCTACCTATAACAAGGACCAATCAATCACATGTTTAGTATCATAGACATATTTCTTTAATAAATATGTGTGAAAAACATTGTGAACTTTTACATGAGCAGGTAAAGCTAATTCCTATTAATTTTTCAATAATTTCATTCCATTATCATTGAGATCTCTAAGAGAATAACATGTACAACATATCTCTACAGCATATCAATCATAGACACAAAAGCAATCACATAAGAGACAGATAGTTTCACTAGGGAAAACCAAGAAGGTCAAAAGCCCCAAAAATTCCTCAGAGATAAGATAAGCCACAATACAAGATCACAAGGATCAAACCCAAAGAGATGTCTCTAGCAAATGCTCCTCCTCCTCCACTCACAACTACATTTTGACCCAAAATCTGATGGCAAAATCGTCTGATATGAGACACTTGTCTGTCGCATATACGTCACTGTCTTTTTTTTAGCCGTCGGTGGTTTTATGTAGGTTATCCGACACTCCCTTTGACTGTCGGTTAATCGATGGCTTATTGGTACTGTCGATGGTGCTTTAACTATCGGTTCTACAATGTGTAGTTCTTATTTTAAAGAATTAAAAACTTAATGTAGGCATCGCTTCACCGATGCATAGCCAATTTCCAAGCGTCAATTAACGGACGCCTTAAGCCATTTTCTAAAAACAATCTGACGATCACCTACCGTCGCAGGTATAGCAAGGCCATCGATTGACTATGCGACGGTGGTGATTAACCAACGATAAGCTACCGTTTCATGTATAGCATGTCCATCGGTTAACCAACGGCCGATAGTTTGAAAAAAAAACAAATACATTTCATAGGACATCGAATAAGCGACGGCCTATAATTAAAAAACAAAAAAAATGTGACCTAATATTGTGGGAGATTTGTATAGTCCAAATTACATATAATGCTTGTTATATAAAATAATCTAATGCTCGTGAATTGAAGAGGAAATACCCATGATGTGGATAAATTATTATCCACTCAAAGATTGTCGGGAGCCTTACCCATAGGGTGTTTAACTAAAATCCAAGATTTTGGTAAGGGTGAAGGCATACTTTAGAATTGTATTTTTGGTTTCCTCCCGGTATCAAATCTTATAGGGTATGCGTGCATTTTATAGAGCTCTACCATGCTAATTTGTAATTCTTCTTAATTGCCTAATTTGATGAATATTGTGATGGCAGAAGAATTTGGGAAATAAAATTGAGAAAATGGCACATGGGTATTGTCAAGATTTAAAATTACTACAACCTAGAAAACTCGGTTTGTCTCCAAGGCAAGTTCTAGAATCTATAAGGCCTGCATACATATTACTGAAAGCAATCTGGAAGAGTTAAATGACCCAAAATGCCATTTTGGAAGGCGTGCAACTGATAGACGAAGACAAATTGAGATAATCTGATAGGTGGGTTTAGCAAAAAAAGTTGAAAAAACCCATGGCACTATAGCATCCATAGTTGGCTTACCACAAACTGAAATTAAAAAAAGCCTGCATCATTATACAGAGGCACTTTTTCCCAATTTGCACATAACAAAATTAACACCTCTTGTAGAGTTTAAACACAGCATAAATTTTCTTAAATGTTCTGGAGATTTCAGTCAGAGGTAAATGAAAGGAAAGAGAGGTCTTGAGGGACACTTGGGTGTGAGAAATTCAAGTTTTAACCCTCAAAGTGACCTTGGTGGACATGTTTATGAAAGGAACCCAATGCCATCCTGCTAAATACAAAGCTTTAAGTTGAAACTGTCACTGAATAATTATGAAATGAAGAATGAGAAAAACAAATAGGGCCTTCAACCCAACCACTTTGGGTTACACCAGCAACCCATCTACAAGAGGTGACATACATATTTGGTGAGGCTGCTGGTAAGTGGAAATCAATGCAATTTGAGGAAAGGAATCGTTTGGAATGTTAGTGGCATGCACCCAAAGAGGACTATGGAGGAAATGGGTATGATAGATAGTGCACTATATTTTGCAATTTGAATTATAAAATAGAAGAACAAAAACTTAAACTCTGCATGCATTTTGTAGAAACCTTCCAGGTAGATTTTGCATTCTAGGCCAAAGTACGAAATTGGGGTAAAATTGATGACGACAAAGAATTTAAAGGAGAAATCTAGAGATATCATAGAGGAGAACCCATTGCAATCCAAAGGACACTCAGGGACCTTAAAGTTGAATTTGGGATGATTTTAGCATGGCTGTAAATGTATTTTGGTCAAACCTAGTCATAAATTTTCTGAGGGCATAGAAAAAAGCAAAAAAAATTGTTTGAATTACCATTTTCATAGACCTCCTTTGGCTAGATGAGAGGAAATACAAAAATTGTAACATGTGGGTATTGTACAAAACCAGGAGACTTCATCCTAGCATATTTGGTTTTCTTCCATCATCAAAATTTACAGCCTTTGCATGCATTTTTCTGAAGCATACCAACTTAATTTGCACTAAATTATAATTGGCAGTGTCAGGATGTTTTTTGCACGGCAAATACTTTCATGGATGGTAAGGCTCTGGACATATAAGAGGGTCCAGGAAGCACTAAAGAAAACTCAACAAAAAGGAAATCCAAATTTAAACAATAAATAAGCCCTTGGAAGTCATTCAATTAAGCCAAATTTGAAAGATTGTGCATCTAAAAAGCATTAAATGGCAGAAGGGAAATCCAACAGTGTAAAATTGCCAAGGAGACATTGTAGATGACTTGGCAATTTCCAAATTCTATTCCTGAAACAAGCACGGGATTTGTTGTGCGCTTCCAAAACTGAATATCCAGAAAATCCTTGCCTTGGTCAACATGTTCAAGGAGTGAGGAAATATTCTCTGTTACACAAATACATATTTAGGATACGTTCCCTAAGGAATACTAAGACACAACCACAGTCATATAGGTGTTTTAAGTAATTTAAAACTAGAAACACATAAATGATGCTTGAGGACCTTATCATAAGAAGATTATTGAACTGAGGTATAATTCTAAGTTCTAATCCATACCTGTCAAAGAATTTTCAGAGAATGCATCTCTTGAAGCACAGCAAATATCCGTAAATTAGCAAATCATATCAATAAATAAAGGGAATCAATAAACCTAAATCCAGCTAATGTTTCAAAAATGTAAATAAACATCATGTTCTCCATGCTAATCTTGAAAATGCTACACATGTGAGTAGTTTATTAGAGTAAACTGAGTCCAGCCAATTTAACAAACTAACCAGCAGACCCTAGGCACAGTTTATCCTCGCCACCATTCAATAGATTTTGTACTCTTCAGTACAAGGTTTAACTTAATCAGACAAGGAACCATGAATAAAAATATAAAATGTTGCAAATGCATTATTTTGCCTCAAACATGACATTTGCATCATGTTTCATTTTTTCTAGGGTGAGAAATAAAGAAATGCATTCCAAACCCAAAACTTTGAAACACAATTTCCTCACAAAATTTCAATTAATTTTTGGCAAGGTTTACGAAAATATAATTATCCAGCAGAGAAGCGAGAAGCTCTTTCCAAAGTTTTGATCAAAAAGACAGGATGAGAGTAATTATTTCCTGGTAGTTTCAATGTCCTAAATTTGTCACTATTTTTCTTTTCTTGTGGATACCTACTTCAATCATGTATGTTTCATGGTATGTATTACCACGATTCCACAGTGAACGGAGCAATCTGACCCTGGACAATGATTAATTCCATTGTATTAAAAGCCAAAGCCAGAAGAGAATGTTGAAATATTTGAATGACAAGTCAATCTCCAAGGGCCAAATTAAATGGTGGGACTCTTGCAGAAAGAGTTCACTTCATTCTACAATTACAAGTACTTGGGGGGGAGTAGATTAACTCCATCAACGGATTCAAAAAATGTTCGGTGGGTTTCCAAATGGTGGTCAAGGCAACATTCATAAAGAATAACTAGAAAATGAGCAGGCGAATGATTGCATGAGATAAACAGAGGAATCAGGTACCATCTTGATGGATATAGCTCATGCATCTAAGAAAATATGCCAATTTTTATTCTTGTATCATTTCTGGACTATCAAAGAACTCTCCAGAAATGGACACTTAAGGAATTAATACATGAGAATCTAGGGTGGTAAAACTTAAAAACCTTTCTCACATCTTTGAAAATGATTATACTAAAAGCTTTTTGATTTGCTTTCCAACACAAGAACATGCCCTATTAATTCAAAACCCAATACTTCACAAAAGATCATTGTATGATACCCTAGCCTTTCATACAAGGTAACCCATTCTTGCTTAGTAGAATCCCTTAGGACTCACTAGATGAGTCAAAGGAAAAGTCCAGGGTACAAATTCTTTATTGAGGCATTTTCATATTCTCCTGCCATAAAACAAGAAAATATATACAAAATTCTTACTTTTATTGATAACAATATGACAAAGCAGATATCATAGCATAAAGACAAAATACAGTAGCAGATTCCAATCTTAAATGCCAATAATAGAATAAAGTATCCTTATAGAGGCAAGGTTGACTAAACTTGTACATTGGGGTTACATACTATGTCGATGAGGACTTTACCCACATCATCAATTTACTAAGTTGACTACATGACAAACATAGGAGAAAAAGAATACCACCTCATAAAAAGGTTGCTACACAAGCTGGTCAATTTGAACTGGGAAAGTCATTGGCTAAATTGCAGCAGTACTTCTGCCAGCCCAAGATGAAATAATATCTAGAATAATTTGTTAAGAGGATTCTTGGTGTATGGAAAGAGCAAGAGCAGTTTGAGTTTGTTGTCATTCAAATTTTTCCCACCAAGAGAATTGCCCATTCTATTGTCATTCAAATGTCAATGGGTTCAATTCCTGGGTATTTTTCCCACCAAGGGCATTTCCCATTCTATTGTCATTCAAAATTTTCCCACTTTTCCCTGTACAGGACCTACATTTTCCTCATTACAGGTAAAATTCATGCTCAACAGAAAATTCACAATAATGGTTATGCAGTTTTAACGGAGACCCTGCTACAACAAAAGAGATAAATTCAATCCTTAGAGGCTGAGTGCAATATGCTTCATCATCTCGTTTCAAATATTGCTAGGGGCTCACAGTCCAATGCTATTTTTCAAGTTTATGAAAGTGACACGAAGGTTGTAAAATTGAAATCTAAATATCTAAATTGTAATGTATAGTAAGCATTACCATAGTGATGTCGCCTCTTCCATTTGTAAAGAAACATTTGGTGCTGCTTTATTTCCTTCATTTCCTTTATCGTCTTTGTTCATTTTTTTCATTGTAGCTAAGCTCATCACTGAAAAATGAATGATATGGTTTTGAACCCTGCAGTATGAAGAATGAAGGTTTTATAAATATGAATAATTGACAAAAATATATAATAAATATGAATAAAAGAGCATTTTAATCACCTTATTGAGCTCCTCTCTGTTTTGAGAATAGTTTAATATTCTCTACTAAATAGGGCCAACCACGTGAAGGTGGAATCTCATATGGCCCCTCCCCCTCCTCACATCACTCTCAGTTCCCCATACCCAATGCATGTGCTTGGAAATAAATGATTTTTTGTGCGAACATCGTGAGTTTCTTGTCTTAAAGGAATTACGTACATTCGATCATTAATTAGTTTATAGAATTAATTCATTAACTCATTCATGCATTCACACGAAGGAAAAGAAATAGTTGAAGAAATTACTCGATAATATAAAAAATAATATCCGAGGACAATGCATACAAAAATAATGTAACTGTGTACTTATTACAATCACTACTTTTTTTGACACTTTTTTCTCTCCACATATTCTGTAAGAGTGACATCCTCTTCTACAACTTGTTTTATGTTTCTTATACCCTATGTAGCTGCCTGTGATCTTGTTTGTCGCATTATGTGCTCACGACGTGTATGTGGCTGTTGTAAGGTGACTGGATCTACTGGGAAAATGAAGAAATATTAATTACTTGACGTGTTTTTATTATTTCATTATAAGTCCTTCATTAAAAAGAAAACATTAGAGTGGTAATTTTTACCTGGCAACTGGGCCACATGAATATCATGCGTTTGCTTTCCTTCTGCTGCTGCCTCATGTTGTACATGAGGACCCTCTGCATTAAAACATCAACACTTACAACACTATAGTATTTGCAATTTAATATTTGAGACTTTAATCCACACTAGGTTTTTTTTAACAGAGGAATACGTTAATTACCTGGATGTCGCTCAAATTCAACTTCAATATTTCGTTCTCCTCCATCCTCCGTATTTTGTCTACTTTCGTTGGGAGGCTTAACACAAAAAGACTCAATATTTTATGGACTAGTTTATTAATGAATAGAGAACACAATGAATTAATCTTAAATAGAATTTGTTTATTGTAGTTACCTGTGCGCAGGATGGATTAACGGAAGACTCTGTTTGGCTAGCACTTTTGATTGTTCGATGTTCAACAACACCTAAAAACCTGCGTTGGTAGCCAATCCTTAGGTCTTCCTTTGTGGGCACTTCTTTGAATTTTTCGGTCTGTAATTTTCAATTAGATCATCATTGTTGTTGTTATATCATCATGAAAACAATTTTAAATGCAATCTATAATAATTTCTATACAATAAAATAATTATTGATACTTATGAATCGTGCTACCAAATTTGAATATCCACCAGGCCCAAGCTTGTGTTGCCCATGTTTCTCTACTCTTTCCTGGGTGGCCTTCGAGGTATCTGGTAGCCTATAAAAGTAATTTTAACTACATTAGACGTTGAAAAATAATGGGAAATAAAGTGTAATGATGATATAATTACATTGCTGAAAGTATTGCATACCTTTTTGTGCATGGTGCTAGCTTTCCCTCTTTACCCATAGCGATCTCCCTTCCATAATACAACAAGGATTTCCACTCCCTTGTTGGAATCATCGGAGGGCGCTCATACTTTGGATGCTTTGCTAAGTTGTTCCTATATTGCTCCCTTACAATGTGTAAATGTTAGCTAGCTTTTTCAAGGACCTTTTTATGGTTGAAGGTTTTAGCACCAAAAAACCCAACCATGCGAGTAATAAGGTCATCTTTCAAAACTTTACTTTGTCGGTTCCACCATGTGTTGATGGTGGGCCCAAATAGTTCTAAAGACCAATCATTTAGATGTCTGTAAAAGACATCATTTCCTGCATAAACAAGTATGTGTTAATTAGTGTAAAAAGAATGGGGTGATTCCACGAAGGTGGTTCACCATTTTTGGCGGATGGAATGGAAAAAAATTGTTTTTTGGACCCTCGATCGAGGTATTTTAGAGCCCTCGGTCGAGGTTTTAAAAGCTCGATCGAGGGTTTTAAAAGCTCGATCGAGGGCTCTAAAATACCTCAATCGAGGGTTTTAAAAAACCACGATCGAGGGTTGAAACAAGACCTCAATCTATCTTTTCAAAAGCTCGATCTAGCTTTTGCTCGATCTAGCTTTTCAAAAGCTCGATCTAACTTTTCAAAAGCTCGATCTATCTTTTCAAAATCTCGATCTAGCTTTTGAAAAGCTTGATCGAGCTTTTGAAAAGCTAGATCTAGCTTTTCAAAAACATAAAAAGGCTCGTTTTAGGCCCTTGATCGAGCAAATACCTCGATCGAGGGTTTTAAAATACCTTGATCGAGATGTTGTTAAACCCTTGATCAAGGTGTTGTTAAAACCTCGACCGAGGTATGTTAAAACCCTCAATTGAGGTATTTTAAAACCCTTGATCGAGCAAATAGCTCGATCGAGGGCTTAAAAAATAGGTCAAGAGCCCTTTTCACTACAAAATTAAAGTTTTGTCTTCCTTCCACATAGATAACCATGTCATTAAATGCTCATTAATGAGAGGACATGATACCATTGGATTCGTCAAGGAATCCTCTATCCAGATATATAAAATTTACGAATTTTTATCTTCATATGTCTTTTGTTTTTAAATTTCTACTAAAACTTGCCCTAAAAAACCCTATCGACAACTTCGATTGAGCTCAAAGATAAATTCACAACATTCAAAATACACATCCAAAAAATTTGAAAAAATACACAAGCCCTAGATAAACGCATTCTCTTCAAAAGGGTATTTTTAGTTTTGCAAATTATGTAAACAATCAAAATATTTCGTGCACGAACACACATGTGTGCAAAATGCGACTGAAATATTAATTGGTTAGTTTCGAAAAATAATAATAAATATAATTTTTCCAGAAAAAATAAAAGAAAAATATGTAAGCCCTAGTGCATTATGTCTAGATCATGTTCACATATTTCATTTTTTAAAATTATTACTTTAACGGTAAATTATCGTGCACAAACAAAAACTACTTGTTAATTGCTCTTCAAATTTTTAAGTACACACGTTTCATTAAATGAAAATTCGACACGATAAATGACATTGGTATATTTCGGAAAAAATATCGTTGGAAAGCCAACATAATTCTCTACATTTCGTTTTTCAACTGCGTGTCAAAATTCATTTGGAAAATATGAGTTTCGAGGGCTTCAATTTAATACATGGATAAAATTTCTGTTTTTCATCGTCATATTTGGCGAAAAAGAGTTACCCATCTTCATGGAATCACCCAATGATTCATAATTACATTCCAATAAAATTATAATAAATAGTTAAAAGATTTTGTAAATAGTACCTGGAATCTTACTCATCTTATAGGGGACGAGATTTTCATCCACCAAAAAAGTAGTCTCAACTGTTCCCGTGCTAGTGACATAGAAAGATCCAAGAAATGCATCGAGGGCAGTATCATTGTCATACTCTTCTGTATTTACCCCCTGATCTTGGTCAGCACGACCTGTCGTGCTTGGACCACCAGAGGGTGTAGTACTCTCATGTTCTGTCTTGGTTTCCTCAATTTGCGTTCCCGACTGGCCAGACGGCAAAGATACATGATTAGTGGCGGTGGGGGTTTCATACTCAGTGGTACCAACATGCCCCTCACCAATAGTACCGGGGAAAAAAATGCCTATAGAAACAAATAATAGTTTAGTTACTCATATACGAATAGGAAAAAAAATGCATTTGAAATAGACTTATAATTAAAGAGTTTGCATCTTACATCCAAGCACTGTACTCTATGCAACATAAGATCTATCTTTGTTTTAGTCTCATCCGTTTGTGGATGAGATATTAGCAGACTTATGAACTCATCATTTAATTTTGCTTTTCCTTTCTCAACTACCTCCTCGATATTCTTTGAATTCAAGAGGTCAATATCGTTGGCAATGTTCCCCAAATCCATATGCCTCGGATCCTGTGTTGATAGATAAGTATCATCCGACATAAAAATAGAAAAAATTAATATCAATTTGAAATCATTAATATAATTAGAAAACGTAATGCTTAAATACAGTTTCTGAAATTCACAATGTGCTATATACCTGCTCATGACCCAATGACTGTGGCGTGCTAACACTATGATCCATTGGGGGCCTTCCCCCATCGGATGACTGCAACACAAGAATTGAAAACATTAATTTCGAAGTGAAACATCCAATACATTGATAAAATCTTAATTAAAAACATATTTTTTATATTCAATTTTGAAAATTTACAATGGGGTATGCCTACTATGGCATAGTCGATGCATCTATCCTATCACCCATCATGGGGCTCTTGCCCTGATTCTCATCCTACAAACAAAATATTGACCACGTTGATATCATAATTAAACAAATGTACTTTCGAAAGAAGCAGATAAGTAAAAATGTGGTATATATACCTGTTGCCTATAGGGGGTTGTCGACCTCCGAGGCTCCATTGGGTACTTGCCTTGATCAGCTGACTGCAACAAAGTAATTGAAAACATCAATTTCGAACTGAAACCAATACACGGGGAAAATCTTATTTTAAAACATATTTTAAAAAAAATTAATGGAAAACATATTGCGAAATTAATAACATAAACAAAAACGAAAGATACTATATTCATTGATTACAGGTTTGGTGAAATGTTATATGTACCACTCTCAAAGTATTTGCATATGTATCTATCTGATTCAGATTGTAACTGATCAGCAACTCTTCCCCTGATGCTATTGATTTTATAGCGCAAACGAAAACATGGTTTCCTTCACGCCCTTCGAATATGCAATTGGGATGTTTATTTGTAGACCTGGGTTGTGTGCTGTTTATAAACCCCGCAATATTACTTGATGCTTTGGGCCTTTCACCAATGTACATACACACTCATTTACTTTGATTATTGTTTTTTAACTCTAAATAATTTGCAGACAATCCATATCTACACATACTGCGTGTATATTGGACCAACTACATCCAATCTCTGTAATTGTAGCAGGATCCGACATACTCCATCAATTCGGTACATCTGTCGTAACCCACCTTTATGCCATCCATGCAAAACAACCCCAAACTGTGTAGTGATGAAGGTGCAATCCGAAATATCCTCTCGTTCACGCAAAAATCTATGTTTAGAGGAGGAATATCCTTCGGTACCCATTGTTTTACTAAATGTTTGTACCTCAAGGGCACATCGATGTCGCCTATGGTCTCATCATCATAAGAGCATGAACCTCCTTCAGCGATAAAAAATTCCATTGGTTTATTGAATTTACTTCTAATCTTTTGACATCCAATTGATCTCGCTCTTTTGGGCCTACTAGATGTTTCACTTTCCTCTAGTCTTGTTGATCTTTCCTTGCTCGAGGATGACAGATCTGACAAATACCTATTTGGTTGTACCTACCCTCCACCGAATAAGAGAAATAGTTAGCAAACATTTGTAGAATGCTACAACAATCTCATGATTACTCTCGGCCCAATAGTGTGTGCATGAGGCCTAGGCTCACAGGTTTAAGAAGGCACTCTAATGGGTTGAAGTAGGCACTATTTTCAAGATTGAATTGGCTCTGTGACTGAGTCTAATGTCTGTATGAACTTCTGAAGTAAATTCTTTTTGTTGTAATCTTTATTCAAGAAGATAAATAAATCTCCCTCTTACTAGTTTTCCTGAAGGTGTGGGGTTTTTCCAGAGTCGTGGTTGACCAAACATTATGTGTCTAAATGCTCTTTACTACATGTTGATATAATTTATTGCACATGATCTTTTAGGACAATCTATTGTAAATTATTTGTTTCCACTACTAAACTCACTTTTAGTACTGTATATCAGCTACAGGAGTAATTTATTAATCATTGTATGTGAGACTATGTGAGCTAGACCAATATTCGTTTGATTAGCTTGTGGAATCCATGGAGGAATTAGCAAAGGAAGGTATAAGCCAAGTTTTTGAACGAACAATCAAACAACAAAAGTTGATTTAAGGATCATGACGTACAAAGAGTTTGTTGCATAAACTAGAATTGGTAGACATTGTGAAATGTCACCTATGAGTTGAAAGTTGTAGTAGGCAAGCTAGATTCTCAATTGAAAAACAATGTATAGCTAAGAAATTCTAAGCTTAGGTAGGTCGATCCCATGGTTACCCGATGCTGCTATCGACCATTCACTAGGATGAAATAAATTTTGGTGTTGTTAAGCTCAACTTTGGTGATTGCTTGGCTTGTATCCAGACACAGGATATTAAATAACCTTTTAGGAATTTATATAAGTATTGATTTTGTGAGCCATGTTTGGTTTCCAAACATCAAAATCTACTCGTTGTTTCTCATCTATTTGTTTGTGTACAAAATTTTCTAGGTGTTCTTTTCAGAGTAATTTTTTCGAGCCAATGTTATGGCTTTAGTTGACAAAAAACAATTCACATAGTTGGAAATACGCTTAATCTCCCTGGCTTTCAATCAATAACAAAGAAGTTGGAGCTTCTTGTTAAACACATGTTCCCAAGAAAGTTTATAGGTGGAATGGTGCTGAGAAATACTGTAGTAGAATTCATGATGATGGGATTTGATGACATGGCTTGTATTATTTTCTCATTCTTATGAAACTTCCTAAAATATTTCAGACAACATCTCCTAAGATATTGTTTTATTGTCGGAATTCTGTATGATTGGTGTTTGTTTCAACTATTCAAATGTTAGTATAATTGGGAATCTCTTAGCTACCGTGACTGGCAAAAATGATGGTTTTTTTACCTTCTTTGTCATGATTTTTCTTTATAAGCTGTTGGAATTTTGATTGGGATTTGTCTAATCACTTTTTTTTATATTATTACAATGTTTTGTTTATTATAGTTGGGCATTTTGTCAAATAGTTCAACGAGACTATTGGTCTTTCCTAATCTTGTTTGACAAATTTTTCTTTTTTCACATCAAGTTCTTGTAGTATGGCTATTATTACACGAACTTACTTATCATTACTTCCTATTGCAGTATTGTGCCCAAAATTTATAGCTAAAATTCAAATGATTTCATTTCATGACCTATTACATTCACCTCGACGATTTTGTAGTCTTCCAATGAAACAAGTGTGGGAAGTGGTTTTATTCTTCCATGCACTCACTATAGGGATCCTCCCATTGTTGATTTTTTCTTTCTTGGAAAACTCAGAAGAAGAAGAGGAGGATAACCTTTTTCCAATATTGTGCAAGCTGTTAGAAATTTGGATGTCAATGATAATCTTCTCGAGGTTTAAGGACACATGAGGTTTGAAACTCAAGCTCAAAGTTTATTGTGATTATTCTACTGTCTTAAGTTGTTTAGAAAGGGTGAAAAAGGGAAGAATCTCTCCATTAGTATCAAATGCAGCTATTGTGATAATTGAAGCTGGGGATGGGGTTTCCATTGATAATGTCAATGTTATTTCCATTTAGACACTAAATAAAGTATTCCCTTTGGGTAATGGGTAAGGTGGGAAAGAATTAAGAGCCTACAATTCTCCCACCATTTCTACAGAAGCACAGTTAATCGTAGACCTACGTTATAAATGCTATCGCAAGGGTGACATTTACAAGCAACCTAGAATGAGTAATGGATATGTAATTGATTTATCATATGCCCCCTTTGAAATTTACAAAACTACAATAGAGAGTTGGTGTGAAAATAGTGCGTTAATGGGAGATGCATTATTTCTACTTTCAAAAACACCATTTCTTCATGTTTGAATATTGTATGTGTGGGTGTTGTGGTTAGGGTACTTTCTATTGCAGGAGTGGGATATTTTCCTTCCCAATACAGTTCCATAGAGACTCTGAAGGAATTCCATCCTCAACTACAATAGGTAGGTCAAGTAAACCTTGAATGGAACCCTAAGGCTTGAAAATTTCAACTGAAATTTTTTCACAAAGAGTTGGGTAGAAAACAAATATGAAATAGCCCTGATCTCGAGGATATATTATCACATCAATAGGACCTAGATTTTTATGAGACCATGAGAGAAAAATATTTGAAATTGTATCCCAATGAACGGTCGATAGCAGCATCGGGTAACCATGGGATCATTTTTAGTAGCCCCTACTAGCCATTTGTGCCAGGATTGCTTGGCAGCGACTTTAAATTTTAGGGGTTGGTGCTGAAGCCATTCACAATTACGGATTTGGGGAATTTCATTATGGATTTGGGGAATTTCATTATGAATTTCGGCTTCTTCATTATGGATTTCGGGAATTTCTAAGAGCAAGAAGCACAGATCAAGGGTGCTAAATTTTGGAGGGTTTCTTCAACTACTAAGTTCAGTACATTAGTAAGTAAGCAAGCAGACCTCAGTAGAAATTCCATGAGAGGAAGGGTTTGAACTTACTGATGTCATTGTGAGACGAATTTGCTGACAATATTGCTTGTTGAATATGCTCCCGAAGCTCCCCTTTCTTTGTGAGCCCAATGCTTATGTAGACCAGTTGATGTTACCTTCACTCTTGAGCTGAGGACCATAGAGAGCGAGGGAAGATGAATGATGGCCAGGGGCACCGTCAGGGAGATGGGAAACCAATAAAACAAACCCTCGTTTTCCAGGAGTTGCAGACGTCGAACCACCAAACGAGTTGCATATGCCGAACCAAAAAACCTCAGCTTGATGAACGATGATCGGGTGCCAAGGAAATGGTTAGGGCATGAAATGGTTAGGGCACCATCAAGGAGATGGGAAACCAATAAAAAAAACCCTCATTTGCCCCGAGTTGCAAACACTGAACCACCAAACGAGTTGCAGACGCTGAACCAAAAAACCTCAGCTTGGTGAACGATGATCGGGTGCCAAGGAAATTGTTAGGGCACCGTCAGGGAGATGGGCAACCAGTAAAAAAAACCCTCATTTTCCCCGAGTTGCAGACGCAGAACCATCGAACGAGTTGCAAACGCTAAACCAAAAAACTTTAGCTTGATGAACGATGATCGGGTGCCAAGGATATGGTTAGGGGCACACGAAATGGAAATGCTTAGTTTTTGTTTTTAATTTTTTGTTTTGATTTTTTTTGTTTAATTTTATATTTTATATTTTTTAATTTATATTTTATATAACTTTTATTTTATATATTTTAATAATATTTTATATTTTAATATTTTATTCTAATACAAATTAAGGAGGATTAATAACTAAGATATAGCATTACTCAAACAGCTTGATGTCACATTCAAATTTTAATCAAGAATCTAAGGAAATAGATCATCCTCATTTCCTCTAGGAAGATGAGATCCTAAGATAATATGCATTATTATTAAAATATGTTGCTAAATGTTGAGGGGCCTCTAGCTAAGGATGAAATTCCCAAAGTTGTACTACATACAACTAGGGAAAATACTAAATAGTACCAAATCTTAGAAAATAAAATGACAATAAGAGTGCTTGAGCCACTGCAGAAGAAGCGGTTGATGAACTAATTCCTTTATAGGATAGTTGGGTAGTATACATTATATGTGCTTGAATTTCCTGAATGAGATGAGAGATAGAATTTGTTCGAAACGATTGCAATTATGAAGAAGAATTGCACATTAATTGAAAACAAAGATATGAATAATAAAGGGAACTCAAACTTTGATAATAATCATGGTCAAAAAGTAGAAGGAAAAAATAACTAAACAAAAATGAAATACTTATATGCGTAATTTATTAAATATACTAAAACTAAAGCAATCAAATATTAAAAATGTCGGCGACGATGACGACGATGAGGATGAGGATAAGGATGAGGATGAGGATGATGATGATGATGACGACAATGACAATGATGATGATGATGACGACAACGATGATGATGCTGATGTTGCTAATGATGATTATGATGATGATGATGATGATTAGGATGATGCTGATGATGATGATGATGATGATGATGATGATGATGATGAATATTATGATGATGACGACAATATTGATGGTCATCGTGACAATATTAAGGATGATGGAAATGGAAATATGATGATGATCGTATTGATGATGATGGGAATAAGCACAAATGTGCATTAATCTTAACAATCTTCTCTTTGTTTCGGGAATATCTTAATATTCTCTACTCAACAGGGACAACCATGTGAAGGTGGAAGCTCATCTTCCCCCCCCACACATCACTTAGAAATATTCAATGGATCTATTTAATGCAATTCATCATCGTCTTCTCCATCCAAGTATGCATCTGTATCATCTAATCTGGATTCAACATTATAAGAATTAAAGGCCATATCATCATCGTCATCATTGTAAGTTTCGATAAAGTGATCATCGTCAATATCATCTTCATCATGAACATTGTCTCTTACATCATCTGCTTCAACTAACTCTTCAACATCTTCCTCCAGAACATTATGATCATCAACATATAACTCATGTTGATCCTCTACATGATGATCACCTTCTTCTTCAACACCCTCTTCATCTTCCTCTATAATATTATACTTTACTGGCCTTCCTCTTGGATCATGTCTAATAACAAACGACCAACCCTGTCTACGAGGAAATTCTGAGTAAAATACTTATTCACATTGACTTGGAAGAACATAGGGCTCTGACATTTGTGACTCAAGCGACCTTGTATTGACCATGGTAATTCCATTAGCATGTTCAATAACAGTTCTATCGGGATCAGATCGATTTAGTCGTAGCCCATACCATTTCACAATGAAAAGAATTATTTTGAATGATTTAAAGTCACAGTCAATGATATCTTCCAAATACCCATAATATCTATTTTCTTACAATTCTAGATGTTTGTCTCTTCTAGAGGAAACATTAGTGACCTCAAAGATTGCAGTTATCCCATAATCACATGTTTTCCTTGTTTCATCCAACCTTTTAATGCGATATTTACGAACGTTGCACCACATAGCCTTGTGGTGTTTTGCCTGCAATATATTGCAAACCATGTAAATTAAATGATCAGTACATCATCAATTGATAATGAACAGCTAGTAAGTATTTTATGTTCTTAAAGTACTATGCAAAGAAAATTAAATAAATCAAGATGAACATGAATATCATAATTGAAAATATTGTGGCTTATATCTATATTAATATCATGCTAATTACTTATTTATCTTTTAAACCATATGCTAAATCAATTTCCCTTTCTGTTAGTGTAATGTCCCCAGCTTGACCCTATTGCATTAATATTGTAAATGATGTAAATATTGTAACTTAATCATGGCGAGGAGCTCAAGGCCATGGCCCCACCATTGATTTAGTATTTTATGTACCGAAAATTAAAGAGATAAATGCCTATGGATCTTGTGCTAGAGGGGCACGATTGTAAATCAGACATCATGTAAATGCGAATTTAATGAAAGAGACCCACAACCAGCTACGCAATGCAACGAAGAGATGGGGGCATGATCTTTACAAGGAATGGGGGGGGGGGGAATAACCAAACCCTTGAGCTATGGTGTTAAGCCATTTCCTTGAGGATTCCCATGAACTCTCAACTACCCACTTGGTCTCATGCACCCAATCATTTAATTCTTCTAAGAATTGGTTGAGACAATGAATGCCTTGGGATGGGAGAGGTGTGGCTGTCAATTTTCGTGCATGGGCAAGCCATCAACTTGGAAAATCGTGTTTTTACTTGTTGGGCAAGAAAACCCCCACGAAATTGGCCCAAAAGCCATTCTACACCCATGGCATTCATCCTCTCACGCAGTCGGAGCCTGTGGGTGTTTTATCCTTCACGTTTTTCACCATCTCCGGCGTTTCTCCATGCCCATAAACTCATTTTTTGGTTAGCTCATTGGCGGGGGAGAAGAGAGCCACGGTTTTTGGGGTTATGGAGGCCGTTTTTGCCCACGAAATTCCCATGAGTATTCTTCTGAAAACGAATCTGCTCTCCTGGGGTTGAGTTCCCATTTTCTCCCTTTTGTTTTGGGTTGCCCACGTTTTTCTGGAACTGTTAGAAACCCATTCTTGGGAACTTCACTTTAGAATCGTTTTTTTTCTCATGCCCAGCACTTACTCTTTTGCTGTTATGTGCATCCATCTCCTAGTAGCCTCAAAAACCCAACTGCTTGTTGGTATGTCTGATGCTGGAGTATCTATGGTTATGAGAGACCCTGTTGTTCCCTAGTTCCTTGTGGAGATCATGCCCAGCTCGGGGGTGGCAGTGGTGCTAAGAGATTGAGCACACTGGCCTACGGTTGGGTGGAACGTTGCAGAAGCGTAGCCAGTTTCTTGGGACTACCTTATTGAGATAAGTATTCCCTTGTGTTAAATTTGCAATTATCAATCGATGGATATCTTGAATGTATGATGAATGTGTATTTGAAATTACTTCCGCTGTGTTATTAATACATTTATATCCCTGTTTTAATATCTGAATGCTTATGAATAAGATCATGGGACTAGATGCCCAGTTGTAGCTCAATGATCCTCTCTATCATGCTGGTATGATAGGAGGGGACATTACAGTTAGATTGCCATCTCCATTGCAATGTGCTTCTTTAACCAATGAAGCCACACCTTCCCATGTTAGTCCTCAACCAGATTGATTAGATCGTTCAATCCATACCTTCATCCAATCAAGATTGTTTGCGACGTACAAATGTAGTGCATCCCACTCGCGGCCAACTGCATGAAAAAAAAATTACAAAAAATCAACTCAGAAAAATAATTAACTTGATGTAACATTATAATATTAATGATGCATATAATTAATGAATATTAAAAATGAAATAATTAAGTACGATATTATTAAAATGTATTAACATTATTAATCTACACCAATATTTAATAATTAACTTTGACCTTCCTCGATCTACCTTTCCCTAATAGGTACTCTCCTTCAAATTTCTTAGTAGAGTTTGGATCACCATTGCATCGATCTAATTCCGTCTTAATAAATGCCAACCCTGGAATATATTCAAAAATATACACCATGGCCTGAAATACCATATATCCCTCCACCATAGAACCCTCTAGATGTGCTCTTTGTCTAACTAAAGCCTTCATAAATTTCAAGTGCCTCTCAACCATCCACATGGACCTTGCATGTATATGTCCACACAATTCAATCTCCTCAACTTGGTGTATGAGGTAGTGTTCTTATGCATTGAAAAATGTCGAAGGTAGAAATCTCTGCATTTGACACATTAAATGAGGAATTCCTCTCTTTCAATACCTTATATCTTCTTTGTGGATTTCTTTAGATGACAACCATCTACATGTGATGCAAGAAATTAATGATATCATTTAAGTTATACAATGGATTAAACAAATTACAAATTTAGCATGAAAAAAAATATTTCTAATTACCCCATGTATTTTCCAAGATCATATATGACCTGTTTTACATTATTGTCAAAGTTGTCTTGGAGAGATATAGGTAGAACATACTGTAACAATGAACACGTTTCATCAATATATTTTTCAAAATTAGGCCAAGAAGTAAACCAAAAACATGCAGTATTGTAATATAGAAATATAAAATACCAGAAATATATAATTACCTTAATGAAGATATGCCAATCATGCGTTTTTAGCCCACCAAAATCACCTTTCCTTGTTAAGATATTCTTTATGTTCGAACAAAATCCTGTGGGAAATTTCATTTTTTCTATCACTTCTTTTACTGCATTGCTTTGTTGCTCAGTCAATAACCATGGAAGTGACATTATATTGATTTGGTCTCCATTTTTGTTTAAATGTTCAATGATATATTTCATTGCATGATTGGAGTCCTGAATGTCACTGCAAATTTTGATAATTTTTTCTTTGTCACTCCTTCCATCTAATATTCGCCATAGTGTTTCAGCTACATTCTTTTCAATATGCATTGTATCGAACAAATAAACAGTTAGTAAGTGCTCATAGTAGGGAAACCTACTAAATTGTTTGGGATAACTTTTCATTCCTTGTGGAATCCCATTTACACCTTCATGTTCATGACCATCAGTATTAATCAATATATAAGCGAAACTAGAGATTAAAATGTCGTATATTACAATAAATAAAATTAAATATACAATCGGCCAAAACAAAACATTAAAAACATATCAGAGATGATCAATATGAATATATAAATATAGACAAATTGATTAGTACCTTGATGATTTCTATTATATTGCAACTTCCATATGTGAGCTGTCATTCTCTGTGGTTTTAATGTGGTCTCCTCTTTCCCATTGAAAAGATGTTTTTCGGTAGTTCTATACCTATGATTCTTAGAGAGGAAGTGCCTATACTCATCAAACACTTCCTTTGAAAAACTCTTTGAAAGACGAGATTTCATCTTGGGACCACAAACTGGACATGCAAATTTTCCCTTTGTTTGAAGACCTACATGGATAAATTATGGTAAGCAAAATATATTATATATAATATCATGCTAATTATTTAAAAAACATACGTATAACTGATTATTATATCACTAAATAAAATTAAAAACTATCTTAGTGCAGTATGTTACAATTACATACCACAAAAATGTGTTATCCCTGGAGCTACGTGAATTGTACAGGTAAGCATTGCATGGAATTGAAATCCCTTTTGCCCTATTGGTCTAGAGACATTATACATAGTGATGCCATTACATAGCTTAAGTAGTTCATCAACAAGAGGCTCGATATATACATTCATATATTTAACTTGGTACTTACCTAAAAGAAAACAACAAATACAATACATATAAGTAAATATGCAACAAATATCACAAATTAAATACTAATCATGCATATTTAAAAAATTATTGTTCTAAAGTACAAATTATACCTGGAACAATCATTGCCAACATTATATGCTCCCTCTTTATTGACATCCATGGAGGAATTTTATTGTTGATAACAAAAACAGGCCAGACCGAGTAAGTAGATCTCATCTCTACAAATGGATTGACACCATCCACTTCCAAAGAAAGTCTAGCATTACGAGGTTCTTCTTTAAAGTGTGACCATTTTTCCTCCATGTCTATAAATGCAGAACAATATGCAGGCATTCAAAGAATATCATCTCCACTTTTATTCCGTGCATGGTAATCCATAAATTGTGCTATGTTTTTGCACCTAAACAGTCATTTCAAGCATGGAATAATAGGAATATAACGAAGAACCTTAGAAGACACCTTTTTGGTTACTTGATCTGTTCGGTATCTACTGCTATGACATATAGGGCATTCTGTTGCAAATTCATACTGATTATAATATAAAATATGATCATTAGGACATGCATCAATTACTTAATACTCCATTCCAATATATTTCATGATGGCAGTTAAATCTCGGTATGTGCGAGGTAAAATATTTGATGGTGGTAACAAATATTCACCTATCAACCTGTTACAACAAATTTAAAAAATAATGGTTAATATAAATATTTCAAGAATATATAATTAACGACAAAAATTTCATCCTTATTACTTTTTTTGATGAACTTATAACTAGAATAGAAATATTATAGAAACATAAATATATGTAATTTATCATGATCATATATATGCGATTGATGAAAAATATAATCACATACCTTAACAACTGCATGATGGATGTGTTTGAAAAACCATTCATAACCTTCAAGTTCATTATAAGCAACACAGTAAAGAGAAGAGTTATGTGGGAGCCTTCAAAAAGGGGATCGTCTTCCTTCTCAAGTATAGGTAAATCACGAAGATCATCAAAGTCATCATGATTTTCATGATGTTGATCATCTGCTTCCATTCTAACATCAAATGCATCATTGATTAATTTATTTGCACCATCATCCTCAAATATGTTATCATCATGATCATCGTCTAATTCCATATCATCATTAACTTGATCATCAATATTCGCAGGACCTGCATATTGTTCCTCCAACGCTAGTGATCCGAATTTTAGGGGGCATATGGTCTAAATTCGGATGTATAAGCCATAAAAGTATTAAATTGAGAGGCTACCCTCTCTCATCCATGGTATTTGGTAGCACATAGTTTTTACCCATGGTATGGTCTCAAGACACATTGTAATAATGCTATATAAAGGCCTAGCAAGCCTTTTCATAATAACAAGTTACTCATTTGGTTTCTCTTCTATTTTCTATTGTTCATTGTGAGATTATTTAGATCTGAGTGAGTTATTGGTAATTAGTTTTAGAGGTGGGGCTCCTCTTTGAGCCTCACCTCCCATTCACTTCATGTGTTTTTGTTCATGCTTATTCTTATGCAATATTAGGGTTTTCATGTGAATTTTATGACAGATTTGCATGCTTAATCTCCTCCTCTCTCGGCATTCAAGCCTTCCGGTTCTCAGCTCCCAAGATCTGGATCAGTGGTATCAGAGCGGGTACGCTCTCCATTGGGACAATATTTTGAAGGATTATGTGGGTTCAACGGAGGTTCCACAACCTCTACAACAACCCACGCTTCTCTACAAACCCTTGGCATCTCTATACTCAACACTCTCACATTCAGCAAACTTTGAACAGGTTCCATAGACTGAACAGGAGGTTTCAGAGGCTCTACCATAGCTCATCGGAAAGGTATTTTTGTCAGATCAAATGGGTATTTCACGGAATTTCATTTTGTTTCCTGGTTTGTGAGATATGCTTGTTTGAAGTAGCATATGTTTGTGCATAATGCGGCCGGACGTACAACAACTTTAAACAAGTACTACTGACTCCATAGAATGTCTTAGAGACTCTACTATAGCTCATTAGAAATTTCTTTCTATTTTCTAAAATGGGTATTTCACGAAATTTCATTTCGCTTCCTGGTTTGTGAGATATGCTTGTTTGAAGTAACATATGTTTGTACACAATGTGGCCGGACGTACAAACACTTTAAACAAGTGCTACAGACTCGACATAACATCTCAGAGGCTCTACCATAGCTTATTGGAAATCTCTTTCTGTCAGCTAAAATGGGTATTTCACGGTTTTTTATTTGGCTTTCTGGTGTGAGAGATATCATTGATTGAAGCAACATATGTCTGCAAAATAGTGTGCGCGCATCTCTTGAGCTTCAACAAACATTTTATCACTATCTGGGCCACCCCAGACCAAGTATGGTATATGGATGGAAAGGTCTCTTCGAGACCTCAAATTCAAATGGGTTTTCAACAGAATTCAATTTCACTACATGCATCAGAAGCTATGAATGAATTTGCAGCAAGACATCAACTGCACCAAAGATCATAAATTTTCAATTTTTAAAATCTTAATGTAATCATGGTTATGGGTTAACCACACAAAACCCATGGTTATGGGTCAACCACACAAAACTCACAGTTGTGTATTGTAATCATGGTTGTGGGTCAATCACACAAAACCCACAGTTATGGGTTAACCACACAAAACCCTTCTCTTCAGTGGAAACAAGCTTGTCATTGCCACCATGGTTATGGGTCAACCACACAAAACCCATGGTTTTGAGTCAACCACACAAAACTCTTCTCTTCATTGGAATCAAGCTTGTCATTGCCTTCATGGTTATGGGTCACCCTTGAAAAACCCACGGTTATGGGTCAACCTTGCAAAACCCACAGTTATGGATCAACCACACAAAACCCTTCTCTTCATTGGTAACTAGCACATTGTAATCATGAGTCTCTTTTTAGCATGAAATGATGGGGACCATCATTTTCTAAGGGGGGAGGAATGATCCGAATTTTAGGGGGCATATGGTCTAAATTTGGATGTATAGGCCATAAAAGTATTAAATTGAGAGGCTACCCTCTCTCATCCATGGTATTTGGTAGCACATAGTTTTGGCCCATGGTATGGTCTCAAGACACATTGTAATAATGCTATATAAAAGCCTAGCAAGCCTTCTCATAATAACAAGTTACTCATTTGGTTTCTCTTCTATTTTCTATTGTTCATTGTGAGATTATTTAGATCTGAGTGAGTTATTGGTAATTAGTTTTAGAGGTGGGGCTCCTCTTCGAGCCTCACCTCCCATTCACTTCATGTGTTTTTGTTCATGCTTATTCTTATACAATATTAGGGTTTTCATGTGAGTTTTATGATAGATTTGCATGCTTAATCTCCACCTCTCTTGGCATTCAATCCTTCCGGTTCTCAGCTCCCAAGATCCGGATCAGCTAGTTGTTCCACAATTACCACATTCTCCATGTTTGAAACTGCCCTAGGAGGCCCTTCCTTTATAATTACAATTAAAACATCAAAAAAAGAACATTAGTCATGTCGATTAAGTAACAAAAAAAAAATGATACAATATACAATTACAAAAACTCTCAATATAACAACCTCATATATAATATTGAATTAGGACTTACCAATGGATGATATTCATGCCCCCCCTCAACATGTCCATGTTCCCTACAATGTCTTTTAGCTGTTGAGATCAGTAACCTTCTCGGATTAAATCCCCTACATGGACTGCAAGGACAATAACATTTTCCATCACCCCTTCGTTGCGCTCCATCCCACAACCTAGCAAGCAATTGTTGATTTTGTTCTTGATCTTGATGACCTGTAGCATTATTGTTACATGGCATTTTATTACTCAAACCTAAGAACAAAGTACGAGCAAACCCAAGTAGCATAAAATATGCCCTAGACAGATTTTGGCTGGCCTACTTTTCTTTACCTTATGCGCATAGCCTAAGAGAAGAGGAATCACAAGTGAGATTATGTAATTGGCCTACTTCTCTATTTATATCACTTAAGTGTTGGATATTCGATGGCGGCTCAAATCATGGAATAAAAAATTAATATAATTAAAAAGTTGACCAAAATTTAAAGGTTGACCAATGGTCAAATTTTTCCCTACCGTCGAACAACCGACGCCCCCTCAGCTAACTGTAGAAAAACCGATGGGTGTTAAACGTGCCATCACAAAAACGACAGTCGGGGCCATTTAAAAAAAAAATTACAAACTTGTGATTTTTGATAGGTAAAAATAGAGAGATTGATGCGCCGTTGGATTTTGCCGTCAGTTTTTAAGTCCAAATGTAGTAGTGACTAGTGCACCACTTTCTCTCTTAGCTATGCGAGCTTGAGAAGTGAGTGAATGAGATAAATGAGAGACACAACCTCTCTATTTATACACTGACTTGACCTGCCAATAATCCACTGGGGCTGACTTGCTAATAAAGCCTAATAACCCAACCACATGTGGTAACTAGGGTCGATCCCACACTGGTGGTCTAATAACCCATCAATACAAATGATGACACTTGTCAATGCAAATGATGACACTTACAAATAGAAATGATGACACTTCCAAATAGAGGAATGTAACATCTCTAATGGATATACAATAAAGTACAAATGTAATACATAGAAGAATATCTTCTGAAGTTACAAATACATCAACACTCCCTCTTAAATAGGAATTTATTCTTTCGTCACATGTCATCAATACATATTGGCGTGATTCTTCAATTCTAGAGTTGGATCATCATCACTAGATCCCGAAGCATCATCATCATCACTGCTGTTGTACTCGACATCTTAATCACTGGGCTATCTCTGAATTATGCTCGTCATAGGAAGATCTATAGAGCCAGCCCTTTTTCATGCTGGATGTAGGCCCATCACCTGTAGGTCTTCATCAACACTAGCCATACTGTGGATCCCAGGACTTATTACATGCATCAACAAAACCTTGAAAGACCATCCTATAAGTGATTACGAGCTTACTGCTCAACCTATTGGATCTCCCAGGATCTTTTACATGTTGACTATCACAAAACCTTTAAAGAGTGTCTTGCATCCTACAAGTACTCTAAAGAGCATCCCGGGATGGATTATGAGCTTATTACTCAACCTCTCAGATCTCTATGGATGATTATATATGACCTCACACACCAAAAAACCTTTAAAGAGCGTCTTGCATCCTGCAAGTACTCTAAAGAGCATCCCAGGATTGATTATGAGCTTACTGCTCAACCTCTCAGATCTCTAGGGCTAATTACATGTGGTTAGGAAAAACCTTTAAAGAGTGTCTTGCTTCTTGCAAGTACTCTAAAGAGAATCCCAGGACAGATTACAAGCTTACTACTCAACCTCTCGGATCTCTAGGGATGATTATATGCCTCTAGTAGCAAAACTTCAAAAGAGCATCCCAGGACTTATTTATGAGGTTATTGCTCAACCTGTCTGAATCTTGAGGATCTTTTCTATGCTACCTGCACAAAATTTCCACGGCCACGAAGTATCAACTTGATACTCATCATACATCATCCTGATGTACATGATCATCTTGATTATCATCATAGCATCATCCTGATGCATATCAATTGGAGCATCATCCTGATACTCATCACACATGATCATCCTGATCATCGTCACTGCATCATCCTGATACATATCATCTAGAGCAACATCTTGAAGCTCGTCATCCATGATCATCCTGATCATACAATGCATCCACCTAATGCATACCAAGTATCTACCTGATACATATCATCATACATGATCTACCTGATCATACAATGTATCCTCCTAATACATACACAAATACATGATCCAACTGATCATACAATGTATCAACCTGATACATATACAAATATATGATCCACCTGATCATATCAAGCATCCAACATGATGCATATACAAATACATTATTCACCTGATCATATCAAGCATCCAATATTATGCATACACAATTACATGATCAAACTGATCAAAGCATCCAGCTGATGCATATATAAAGCAGTAACCAGAGCATCATCCTGATGCTCATCACACAGAGCTTACATCCACATCCATGGGAAGGATCCTCCTCTCACCATGCTTGGAATGGCTCCTCCAAATGTGTCCATCACTTCTTCCTCAAAGTTTTGTCAATCTAAAGATCACTAAGCCCCTCTCTGAAGTATTCAAACTTCACTCTGGCCAGTGGTTTCATCATTACATCTGCAACCTACTCATCCATTGCAACATATAGGAGCTTCTTTGCTCCTCTCTGCACCATATCCTTGATATAGTGATATTTTATCTCAATGTGTTTTGACCTGGAACACCGGGTTCTCAGACAGCTTCACACAACTCTGGTTGTCACAAAAGATACCAGTAGCCTCCAACGGGAGATCAAATAACTCAGATAGTAGCTTCCTCATCCATACTTCCTCACAAATAGCCGAACAAGCTACAACATACTCTTCTTCGACTGTACTCAATGCAACGCAAGACTGCTCCCTACTAAACCAAGAGATCACACCTGATCCCATACTGAAGCAGCACCTAGAAGTGCTCTTCCTATCTGCAGCACTGCCTTCCCAATCTGAATCAACATAACCCTGCAGGTTAAACTTTTGATTCACATCATACTTGAGCCTATAATAAACTGTACCCTTCAGGTACCTCGGAATATGCTTTACAGCAACCAGGTCAACACCTCTCGGATCCGCCAGGAATTGGCTCAATCTGTTCACTGCAAAGCAAATATCTAGTCTTGTATTCATCAGGTACATCAAGGACCCAATCATCTGACGATACATCGTGACATCAACCGGCTCAGATGAAGCATCACAAAGAAGCTTCAGGTTTGATGCCATAGGTGTGGCCATGGCCTTGCAGTCCAAGGAAGATTCCATCTACACTCTGCCACACCTCCATGCCTAGAAAATAGTGCGTCACCCCCAAGTCCTTCATCTCGAACTCAGCTGCAAGCTTCCTCTTGGTGTCAGCAATCAACCCATCCTCTCCTGTAACAAACAAGTCATCCACATATAGGAGTAGTATCACAGGATTTCCTTCCTCCACCTTGTAGTAGAGGTTGGAATCTACTTTACTCTTGGTAAAGCCCAAAATGGATAGAAAACTATCCATCCTACCATACCAAGTCCTAGGAGCTTGCTTCAAGCCATACAAGGCTTTCTTCAACCTACATACATATGAATCCCTGTCATGTGTCTCAAAACCAAGTGGCTGCTCCACATAAAATTCCTCTTCGACTACATCAGTCAAGAAAGTTGTCTTGACATCCATCTGGTGTATCTTCCATTTCATCACTGCAGCCAGAGCAAGTACTATTATGATAGAAGTGTATCTGGGTACAGGAGCAAAGGTCTCTTCATGATCTTCAACAGGTGTCTTCCTTGATTTGATATAGGCTGAGTCCTCATCAAATGTTACATCCTTGCTGATGTCAATCTTCTTGAACCCTGGAAAGTATATTGTGTAAGCCTTCGAGTTTTCAGTGTAACCCACAAAGATTCCCTTCTTTCCTGAACGATCTAGCTTTGTCCTCTTTTCTTTTCAAATGTGTGTGTATACTCGACAGCCAAATATTATGAGATGGCTTACTTTTGGTTTCTTTCCAGAGAAGACTTATTATGGTGTCTTATTGTCAAGTACCTGGTGAGGTGTTCTGTTTTGTACATATACAACTGTCCTAACTGCTTCTACCCATAGATGCATAGACAGATCTTGCTCATGAAGCATTGCCTGTGCTGCTTCCATGATAGTTTTATTCTTGCTTTATACAACTCTATTTTGTTTTGGATTGTAGGGAGCAGTCAACTCCCTCTTAATCCCTGAATCACTGCATAACTTCTTGAAATCACCTAAAGTGAATTCTCCACCATTGTTGGATCTGAAAGTCTTAATTTTCTTATCTATTTGATTTTCTATCAAGGCCTTGAATTCCTTGAACTTATCAAACACTTCATCTTTATTATTCAAGAAATAAACCCAAGTCTTCCTAGAGAAATCATCAATAAAAGAAACATAGTATACATACCCACTAAGAGAATTGGAAGACATTGGTCCGCATACATCGGAGTGGATAATCTCCAAGATTCCTTTTTATTTTCTTTCACTGCTTGGAAATGATTTCTTTGTGTTCTTTCCCTTTGCACATCCTTTGCAAACATACTCATGCTTGGATGGATTTCAGGAAGACCTTCTATAGCTTTGCTTGCAATTGGTAGTGCTCTATAGTGCATGTGTCCAAGCCTTTTATGCCAAAGTTCACTTGGCACCATGAACTCATGTACCATGCCATGTTCAGGTTACCCTTTCAATTTGTACAATCCTCCCTCTTGCTCTCTAATCACCATTGCATCATCTATTGTCTTACCTTTAGGCCACATGAGTACTTGGCCATCTTCAAATGCAACTCTCATCCCCTTTTCATCCAAATATGATATGGATAGGATATTTTTCTTGAACCCAGGTACATATAGAACATCTTTCATTTTTAGAGACTTCCTAGAGTATAGCATGTAGGAGGCGTCACCATTTCCTTTGATGGGATATTGATAATCATCCCTAAGTTTCACCTTATGGGGTGACTCATGTTCAGATAGATCTATAAAAGATTCTTTAAACCAAGTCATGTGTTTAGAAGCCCCACTATCAATAAGATAATCATTACATCCATGAGAGATAGTACCTGTGAGAGCAGAGATTAGAACATATTCATCTTCACTTGATGAGTCATCACTTTCTGCTCTAGCCTTCTTCTTGGGTGGTTCATCATCCTCAGCAGCATGAGCATGATATCTCCTTTTGTTGCCGTTGTTCTTCTTCTTGTAGTGATTCTTGCTTTTTTTCTTGGGACAATCTGAGGCAAAGTGTTCCAAGTCATCACAAGTGAAGCATCGAACTTGAGAGAGAACTTTATTCTTATGAAAGTGAGAATGCTTCTTGTTGCGAGATTTCTCTCTCTTAAACTTGCTTTTTTTAGTGTGTGTTGTGAGGGCTTGATCTTCACTTCCCATCTTTTATTCTTGGGCCACAAGCCTAGCCTCTTCTTGTGAACATTCCTCCCATAGTCTACTAAAGGAGACCAATTTTCTTGTTGCACAGATTCCTTGGATGAAGGAGTCCCATGACCTAGGTAGGCCATTCAATGTGGTCATCACAATTTCACCATTCTCTACTACTTCATCCATAGCTTCAAGTTGTTCCTTGATTTGAGAGACCTTGGAAAAATAGGATTGTATGGTCTCTCCATTCTGAAGTTTTACCCCTTTCAATTGATTTTGCAGAGTCATCTTCCGATTTATGTTATTTCCTTCAAACAACTTGGTTAAGGAGTCAAACATCTCCTTAGGTGTCTTTAGGGAAGACACATGGGGTATGAGATGGTCCTTTATAGAATCAGCAATGATTATCTTAGCCTTGACCAGGTTCCTCTTGTGTAAGGTCTTATCCTCTTCTTCTTCAAAAACTGGAACCTCTTCCTTTATGTAGTTGTCCAACTCATTCTCTTCTAGGATTAACCCAATCCTATACTTCCATGCTCGAAAGTTATCATCCCCTTCAAGCTTATCCTCAAGCTTGGTGTGGTAAGACATCATAAAGAGTACTTCAAATGGAGATAGAAAAATATTTAGGTCTTACCACTTGATTTGCTGAAAACTAGATCTGGAGCTGGATTAGGGTTTGTCAGAAAAACCCTAAAAATTCAAAATGTGAATTTCAAAATTCTGAAAGGATAGAAAGAAGCGCTTTGATGAGCTGATCAGCCTGCTATACACAAAAATTGAAAAATGCAAAGATTTACCTTTTAGAAATGCTTTTCAATCTCCTTGATTCACTTAGGAGGACCCTGAATTAGGGTTTGAGTTTCCTGGAGATTCACCCAACCAAAAAGTTTATTTCAAAGCTCTAAACTTTGATTTTGCCAACGAGCTTCCATCTATGCCCTCAGATTTTAGAAATTCCTATATTTGTGGAAACCCTAATTTTTATGGCCAAAACTGAAAAAGCTCAAAATTTAATTCTGTCTCGATTGAAAGATGCATTGTTATAGGTCAAATCTACACTTCTCTATTCATGATCACATCTGGCTGTCAATCACATAAAATGACAACTTGGATTGAAGAACATGATTGCCTTAGATGATGAATGGACTCGACTTACCCCGCTTTGCAATTGACAAAACCCTCATTTTACCTACTTTTTGGGAAAAACGCTACCCTATAAGCATGATAGTAGCATTTTTCTGCTGAAAAACTCTACTCCACTTCAATAAAGTAGCATTTTCCTTCTGAAATACTCTACTTTGATTCAATAGAGTAGCGTATAGCTCAAAAAATATTGCAAACAGTGGTTGCAAAGTAGGAAAGTTGCATATTGAAAGCTACTCCACTTAAGAAAAGTAGTGTACACCTTAAAAAGTAATAAAAAAATATATTAATTTGACTAGTTGGGATTAGTTGAAGTTCGTATTGCAACTTTCCGAGCCTCCCAATCAAACTACCTCTTGATCCAAACTACCTACCTTGTCCCATAAATACAAGGGGGATAGATGAGAGAGAAGAAGAGAAACTATGCATTAAGGGTTGTTACGCTAGAGGAATTCCAGAGTTAGTGTGAAGAATAGGAGCCCATGATCCAGTTGCTCAAGCACTCTGAATGATCAGGTATAATTGTACTGATTATTTGCTTTTGACAATAAAGGTTGAAATGCCCTTCCCATCCCAATAAAATGTCTAATGGATTGAATATTTGTTTGGATTAAATGCTTGATTGTGCTTGATGTTTAAATTGTATTTCAATTTCATCATTTTAATATCAGTCAAGATACACTCAGGAAGGTATCTTTGTATTGCAGGTTCTTCAAACGGAAGATGAAGTGGAGGATCAATTGAAGGAACAAGCGAAAGCTAGGATTGAACTTCGTTAATAATGTATGCCTTCAAGAACCTTGATATATTTCTTTTTGTAGAAGCCTATGTGATATGATTAATGTATTTACCTATCCCCCCAAAATTTGGTAGTGTCCCTCTCCTCACTATAGGGTAGAATTCCCGAACAACAGACTAGCGACTCCTCTGGGGACTGGTTGTTTTCTATTTTAGGAGACTCATTTAACTTTCCTTCCAGTACTTTTTTGATCTTATTGATCCTCTGAGAGGCTTGGTAGGTTACTGTATCCTATTTCCATTCCTTGACTCATCTCAGTTTGAAGTTTTAAAGCCTGTTTTAATCCTTCCCTGGCAAAAACGCTGGTATCCCTTGCATACAGTAGCGTACACCTGTTGAAAAATGCTACTTTACCTATTGCACAGTAGAGTACACAAGATGAAAAAAGATGCTTTCCCTACTGCATAGTAGGGTACACCTCCCAGTGTATGCAGGTTTGTATGCTGCACAGTAGATTTTTTTCCTGTAGGTCTTTGTTTCATTTTGGGATTTGATTTCAACTTGTTTAGTTTGATTTACAGCCTCTTGCCTTGTCTTCTTAACTGATCCTTGAGGTCTTTATGCCCTTGTTGAGTCTTTTTTGCCTCTCCTAAGTCCTTTAGGTCATCTTTTGCTTGCTTGAGTACTTTTTGAGGTGTCTTGCTTGTTTGTGACTCTTTTTGAATACCGTGCTTTGTTCCTAGTTGGACATAGCTACACTTATGTACCCTAGATGCTTGTTGCTGGTATAAGAACCTTTGTTTTGTAACATTTGTTGTTTGTAACAACACTAAGCACACTTTGACATTGTCTTGGCCTTTGATTTAGGGTTTGACCCCAAGTTAGAGTCCTTAGGGTGTTTTCAAAATCCTTTTGAGTCTAGACACTTCCTGATTACTTTGTCAGTTTCAGTTTCAAGTAAGTTGAAGTCTCTTAGTTTTCTTCCTTTTGAGTCTTTGTGATTGTAAGGCCATCTTTGGTTTGCTTTCCTACCATTTCTTGGCTTAGTGGTCTTTAGGCTTCTTGATGTTTTGGAGTAACCTTTGAGGTTTACCTTTCCATTTGAAGTGTCTCTTATCCTTCTTTTCTTTTCACTTTGTCTTCCAAGCCCAAAGATTTTTCCTTTGAAAAACTTTGTAGGACAAGTCTTCGTCAAATCATCGATTTGTTTGATGTGAACCTTAGAGTTTCTTTTCCTTACTTACATTGCTCTTTTAGGTCTTACTTGCTTCCATTTTCAAGTTTTTTCTCTTTTACGTATATAAGAAAAAGCAAAAAATGAGTTTGGTAGTTTAAAGTTGTAAGGCTTATGATCATTTCGAAGTAGCGTAGTTTACTTTGTTTTGAATTTGAAAAGAAAAGAAAAAAGAGATTTGTTTTTGGTTTGCTTAAGTTTTCATTTTTGGAAAGAGCATAAACGGAAAAAGAAAAGAGTCTTTTGTTTCTTTGAAAGTTATTTCTTTGTCACTTTACTTTCTCAAACCATTTCCACACAATGCACTACCCCTTTGAGTAAAAGTTGCCTTAAAAAGAATTTTAATAAAATCAATTAGAAACATTTTCTTTTTAGGTATACATGACATCAACTAGCTTAGGCTAGAGTTATGAGCTTAAACCACCTTAAATTGATCACAACTGGCTTCATTACGCAACAATCGTAGTACAACTTTTGTTTAGGTAAACCCATATATATCAAATAACCCTAGGATGCTCTACTCAAACTAGAGTTAAGCACGAGGCCGTGGAAGATTAGAATTGTTGAGGATATCCCCTCACTTTCATTTTGACCATAAACCATAGTCGATTTGTGTACAGGGGTCCTTTCAGACTTCAGGCTTTGCTAACCTGCCCATGCATTTTGACTAGGCTGACGACTGTCCCCACATGATAATTCGTATGTATGGTACCCTTAGTATCATACCTTTAGGATCCTACACAGGTAGAGTGGCCGGTTATTCCCACTTCACCTCGAACAGGCGTGGAAGGTAACCCTCTGGCAGTAATCCCGGGAAAGCGGTTTGGTGATTCAAGCACTTGCACCTAGTGTACCTCCAATGGATGGCACGAAACTAACCATCAGTACTCTGTTAGTTTGTTATGAGCCCTAATCATCCTAGACTTATTTCTGAGAGTATTTGCTATCCGTTTGATTGGTTTGATTACTTAGGATTTTTTAGTGGTATGTTGTTTGCCCCTTAGTCTTAGTGGCCACTAGGTTTTTACTTAGTGTTATTTCTATATAATTGTGGAAGAACAACAACTTCGTAGGTCTCGGAGGTTGCAAAACCTTCCCCCACCCAGTGTGGAGCCACTACCACCACCACGACAATAGAGGACAGACTCCAGTGGTCTTTTTGAACTTACTGGTGAAATAGAGGTTCCCTGTGAACCATGACTTAAGACCCTGGATCAACAAGTCCTTAATACTTTCGAGGTTGAGGATATTACTTCTAGTGAGTTAAACGCTTCTTTTAACCCTCCTCTTATTGGACCTAGTGATCTACTTCTGGCTCTTGTAGGTTTCCAACAACCCGAGTATAGTGCATATCTTTTCACACCTGGGCATATTATCACTAACCCAGGAGATGAATAGGGAGTTCCACAGACTCCCACAATGGGTATGAATACAAGAATTGTAAATCCTTCTTCAACTACTACACCGAGTTCATCGCAGAAAGCTTCTACTTCAACTCCATCCTTCAGTTTCAATGCTGGTACGTTAGGCATGCCAAGCTCAACAACTTTGACATCCGCCTCAGTTGCCACACCTACTTTTGGACCCAATAATGCAGTGAATGTCACCCCACCTCCTGCAAATCAACATTCATACCATATACCTAGTACTTGGATTTCTACACCCAATGTAGGGCCGAATCCCTCTGCAACCATGCCTATCATGAGTACCATGACTGCGCCGTCCACCTCAACTAACCCTGGTTTTAACACCTTTGCAGGTTACAATATGAATTAAAGTAACATACCTGCAGGAAATATCCCTTTTTCTTTGTTTTCTAGAGGAGGGGGTAATATTTTTAACCAACAATATGGTGGGGCTAACACCCAGCCATAGTGGACGAATGCACAGGGTGCCAACCCACTTTCATTTGGGTGGGGGAATTTCAACAACACTTTCACACAACAACAGATGGCTAGGGGTAACCCCTACTAGCAGATGGCTAGGGAAAACCCATACCAACAGATTGTTGGGGGAAACCCCTACCAACAAATGGTTGGGGGCAACCCTAACCAGCAGTCTATGGGTCAAACTATGGGAGGTTCCCCCTTCATGATACCAGCTTATCAAATGCCATCTTATCGACCCTGTTTACTATTTTTGGAAACTCTGAATTTTCCAAATCTTTCCAAGTTAACGAATGATCTGGTGTGCCATAATGTTACGTGGCCACTAGTTCCCACTAAGCTACCTTCGGACATTCCAAAATTTGAAGGTAAAACTGGTGAGGATCCTGGTGATCATGTTACCACTTTTAATCTCTGGTGTTCTTCAAACTTGTTGAACGAAGATTCCATTAGGTTGAGACTTTTTCAAAGAACCTTGATCGGTGCTGTAGCCAAATGGTACAGTGAGTTACCTGCAGCCACCTTTTTTAACTTTCAGGATCTTGTCGTAGTCTTTTTGAACCACTTCTAGCTTCCTGTTTAGTACAATGTCGAAACAGATCTTTTGTCTACCTTTAGACAAAACAAAGCCACCCATTTATCTGATCATATTTAGTAGTGGTGAAGACGGAAGAGGCTCATTAAGGCCAATATCCCCCCAGAATTCCTATTAGAGTGGTATCTGAAATCACTCCTTCCTTATGTTTCTAAGGAAGTAGCTACTTCTGGGGTGTCATCGAAAGAAGAAGCCATTCTAAGGACCCAACAACTAGACTTGGTTTACGCTCAGTCTGGGCTCCTTTACGAGATTATACCTGATGCAACATGATCAAACATTGATCTAGGTAGACCAAAACCTAGACCACATGCTGATGGCATAGTAGGTTCAGTTGATTGTGTAACCTTCGAAGCATTGACTAAATAGGTTCATGCCTTATCGGTCAAACAATCAACTGTAGAAGTGACTCCCATCACAACCTCTCCTTCTACTACTGAATCTGTACAACAGGTCTAGACTAATCAAAAGGTCCCTTGACAACCCAACAATAAAAAGAAGGTAAAGAAAGGAGAGGGGAACCAACAAAATCCCAAAAACAAAGAAAATGCCGAGGAGGGTAACAGATAAAAGAAGAAGGTCAAGTTCCCTTGCAAGCAAGACCACCTCACTCACCAATGTCCTCTAATCGAAGAAGCCCAAAAGTTGCTTCAAGAAAAGAAACCTGCCATCCTCAAAGATCCATTTTCAAAAGGGCAGGGATCAACTTTTGGCACCTCCAATGCTAGGGGCACCACCCATGCTTCAGTTGATCAAACTTTTATTAATATGGTTAACTTGGACGCTCTTTTACAAAAGCGGGAAAGAAATTATACCTCGGATTCACAGAATAAGGATAAATAGATTCCTGAATCTTCCAATCCTCTCCACATACCTGTGGATTCAGTGCCTAAGATTCTGAAAGGTGTCTTGAAATGGGCTTCGTATAATCCGAATGCACGAACTGATGCCAACTACAATGTTGTTGAAGATCTAGCCCAAACCCCTTGCGTTATGTCCACCTTAGAAGTTTTGCAAAGTTGTCCATTACAATGAAATGCACTTCTTGCAGCAATTGGAAGTATGGAATCATCCAACATGACCGTGCATTTTGATATGTTTGATATCAAATATCAGTTTCCGTACCACGTTGCTCTTAAAATAGAGGTAGTTCATGGTCCTATGACTATTGGACGAGCTGTCATTGACGAGGGTGCATTTATGTGCGTAATGTCGATTTCTTGTTGGAAATCCTTGGGTTCTCCTGAGTTAGCCCCCTCTAACACACTGCTTACTGCATTTGATGGCAGAACCTTCCGTCCACATGGAGTCTTGCCATCATTCAACGTCACACTGGTTGGTAAGAAAGTTGCTGTAGAGATTGGAGTTCTGGACACTCCACTTGATTACAATATGCTGTTAGGTAGGAGCTAGACATATGCCATGCGAGATATTGCATCGGTAGTTTTCCGAGTTGTTATGTTCCCTCATGAAGGTAATATCATCACGGCCAATCAGCTTTCGTTCTCTCAGCGAAACAACCAGACTTTATCGGAATTCACAGTTCCTTTAGTTGATCAATTTTCCCCAGTAAGCAAGAGTTTAGGAGCAGGGCTTTAAGGGTCATTAATAGGCACTTTTGACCTACCCTCTCCCATTATTTTCATGCATTTTGATGAAGGTACATCTACTGAAACTTTCACGGTCGGTTTAAGGACTGATCCATGGATCCTTCCTACTGTATCAAAACCCTTAGTCCCCTTATCCATTGCAGAAGTAGCATACATGGAAGCACAACATGCTGCAACGGAACATATTGTGACTCCACCTGTCTCTGTTGAGTCGGATATGGACTATGCTCCTGCATGGTCTGTAGACTCGACCTACTCTTTTGACTATTTATACACCGTTTTTCCTTCTGACGAAGCCATTTTGGAAGCCATGATGGGCCTAGACCAACATTGGGAACACATGCACCATAGGTCCTACTTGGTTCCAAATATATACAGGATAGAGAGAGGAGACTTTTTTATGAGACCTAGTGGGAATGTTGATTTGTCCTCTTCCATTTCAAGCATTGTGTACATTGAAGGGACTATGGCTAATATATCGAGAACCATCCTGATTAACATTTTCACCAAACCCGGGGTCGTGGAAAACATTTTTATTGGAGCAGATTGTTCTCCGGAGGAGATTGCTCTGTATACCAAAATTTTTAAAGCATTCTGTGATATTTTTACCTGGTCTTATGAGGAGATGCTAGGCATCAATCCTGCCATTATTGAGCATGTCATCACAACGTATCCTAATGTGAAACCTGTGAGACAAAAGCTCCGTCCAGTGAATCCTCGAAAATCAGCTGCCATTAAGGCAGAGGTCAAAAATTGCTTAAAGCCAAATTTATCTATCTAATCGACATGATGGAATGGGTTTCAAATCCTATTCTAGTTGATAAAAAGCAAGGTACCATTCGAGTTTGTACTAACTTCCGAGATCTGAAAAAAGCTTGTCCAAAAGATAACCACCCACACCATTTATTGACTAGATCATAGATGTGTACGTGAGACACGAGATGTTTTCTTTCATGGATGGATTTTCAGGATATAATCAAATTCAAATCAAACCCAAGGATCAACATAAAACAACTTTTATTTTCCCGTGGGGAACCTTTGCCAATCGGAAGATGCCGTTTGGCTTAAAAGGTTGGGGCTACGTTCCAGCGAGCAATGAATTTCGCTTTTCACGATATCAAGCACATAGTTGAACCCTACCTGGATGACCTCTCAGCGTGATCTTGCAATAGATGGGATCATCTAGCTCATTTGAGACTTGTGTTTGAACAGTGCAGACAATACAAGATTCGATTGAATCCTAATAAGTGTGTATTCTGCGTCGAGTCTAGACGATTACTAGGTTTCATTGTATCCAGTTGTGGCATAATGGTCGACCCATTAAAATTTGAGGCAATTTTAAATGTTCCTCCTCCTTGCAACTTGAGACAACTCCAAAGTTTGGAAGGCATGTCTTACTTCCTACGACATTTTATCATAAACTATGCCAAAATTACAAAAGGTTTCATGAGACTGCTTAAACAAGATACCTACTTTTTGTGGGATGAGGCTGCTCAAGCATCATTTGAGGCCTTGAAAAAGGAATTACTATCAACCCCCTTGTTAAGCCCGCTTGATTATACAAAGGATTTCCTCTTATATCTGGCGGCATCACTTTACACAATTGGCATAGTACTAGTTTAGGAGGACGTCACGCTCCAAGAGCATGTCATTTATTATCTCTCCTGCTCGTTGATAGCTCCTGAGATTAAGTATTCACATGTTGAGAAGTTAGCACTAGTTGCGGTCTATGCGATGCAGAGGCTTCGTCACTATATCCTTTTACGAACCACTAATATGATTGCGGGGATCAATCCTTTTCAATATGTTCTCACTCGATGTATCATCGGTGGGAAATAACATAAATGGATTGTAATTTTGCAAGAGTTTGATTTGGTTTTTCAATCTGCCAAGTCGAATAAATCACTAGTGTTCGCTGAATTAATTTCAGAAATTCCGAGTGACTTAGTGGATATTGAGGAAGAGTCATCATTCCCAGATGAACATATCTTCCTTATTGCCTCCTCTGACCCATGGTATGGGGATATTTTAGTATATCTCCAAAATTTGAGGTGTCCTACCAATTTTTCTAGAGAGGAATGACACAAATTGAAAAGTCATGCGAAAAACTATCTCATTATCTCTGACACTTTGTACAGATGTGGGATAGACTCCATCTTATGACGTTGTTTGACTTTAGAAGAAGAGTAATCAATATTGAATGATGCTCACAGTGGAGCTTGTGGGGGTCATCTTTCTAGGTTGGCAACAGTTCAGAAAATATTGCGTGCTGGGTATTTTTGGCCTACAATCTTTAAAGATTGTGTGGAAGTTGTGAAACGCTGCCGTCCGTGTCAGTTTTTCACTAGAAAAATGAGAGCACATCCAGCTCCTCTTCATTTTGTGATCACAACAGGTCCCTTCACCAAATAGGGGGTTGATTATATGACTTGTAATCCAGTTTCAGCTGGAGGCCATCGTTATATTATAGTTGTCGTTGACTACTTCACCAAGTGGGTCGAGGCAATGCCTACTATTAAAGAGGACGGAGAAACCTCCTCTTATTTCGTATTCAATCATATTATCGCAAGGTTCAGCATACCCAAAGTTGTCGTGATAGATCACAGTCATCATTTTCAGAACAACATGATGACCGAGATTTATACCATGCTAGGTTTTCGTCAGGAGCATTCGTCTTCATTCTACCCACAGGAAAATGGTTAGGTTGAAGCAGTTAACAAAACTTTGAAGAGTCTTCTACAAAGAACCATTAATGTCAATAGAAATAACTGGCACATCATGTTGTATCCTACTCTTTGGGCTTATCGAGCAAATGTAAATACTGCTACTGGGTTCTCTCCCTTCCAACTTGTGCATGGGATAGAAGCAGTCGTTCTGATTGAATGCAAGATTCCCTCATTAAAGTTGGTTGTCCAACTGTTACCAGAAAATTCGGTACTAGAAGAACATTTGCTACATTCAGAGCATCTAGATGAGCAATTCCGTGATGCGCTCATAGCCAACGAGGTCCATAAGAAGTGAGTTAAAGGACATCACGATAAGTATGTTAGACCTAGGGTTTTTCTCGAAGGAGACCTTGTTCTACTTTGGGATCAGAATAAGGAACCTTTAGGGGCTGGCAAGTTCAATTCCATGTGGCTCGGTCCTTATATAATCTCAATGGTACTGAAGAAAGGTGCTTATGAGCTAACATACTACGAGGGTATTAAGTTGCCCGAGCCTAGAAATGGGCTCTACTTGAAGAAGTACTACACTTAGGAATTTGTGCTTTTTCATGTATTATAGTTGTACATTTTGTAGAACTAGTTTTTGCTTGTGATTGTTAGTTGACATTATGTGTGTTTTCTCGCTTCGTGTTTCAGATGTCGACTGAACACTTTTTAGGATTTGTTGATGGTGCAAGTCGCCACACCCAACAGTTGGCTTCAGCAGCTAGGGTCATTTACTCACTGACTGGCCAACTGGTTTCTTTGGGTGGGTTTTGTTTGGGTCCCACAATGAATAATGTAGGTGAGTACAGTGCGTTCATAGAACTTCTCTGGGATGCTCTTATCCAATGCATTTCACATTTGGAGGTAAGACTTGATTCACAACTAGTTGTATTTTAGTTGACAGGTGTTTATCAGATTAGAGATCTTGTTTTTCTACGACAGTTTTTGTGAGTTAAATTATTGGAAAGATAGTTTGATTCCATCATATATCAACATATTCCAAGAAATTTGAATGCATTAGCTGATTCATTTGCAAATTATGTTTTATATTGGCATTTGTATCATACACATCCATAAATAAACATTTGCACATAAAGTTAAACACACACATGTAAATATAAGCCGATACTGTATATATATCCGAAACTGTATCAAAAAATAATATGAGTTTGGAACACAGGTCTATCACAAAGTCATATCATAAGATACAAAAATTGGGCTTGATGGCCTCAAAATATACATAAAATATCCTTCTCCTATGGAGAAGGTTGGGCCTCATCAGCATCCATTGCCTCTCGGTAGCATATGACTAGCCTAGCTACCTTTTGCAGTAGCCTAATCCAGGCTAGGGGCACACCGACTACATCCTCCTGCATGTCTATGGGCATCCTCTAAATGCAATATGTGGGAATGTCATGAGTCAAACAACTCATCTTCCTCTCTATAGCCCCTAGTGTAGCATCAGCTGCACCCACATCAACGGGCCTCACGAAAGTAGTATGATGTCCCTCAGGACGAACTAGTCCAACATCTGCATATGACACTTTGTTTTAGAACTTCAAACTCATCATAAAAATAATATACTTTAAATTGAAAAAATTAAATAATTTTCAAAACATAAACATACCTATATCGACCCAGGCACCACCTGGAGGAAATACCAGCTCTGGATCATGACGGAAGTCTAAACTAGCATACGAAAATTGCTCAATGTTGATGTATACGTAACTTCGGAATGTATTTCATATATGTACTTCATATATATTTATTGTACCCTTATAAGAGATGTGTTATTCCTCTATAAGGAAGTGTCATCATGTGTATTGACAAGTGTCACAAGTGTGTATACTTGCCGATGGGTTATTAGACCACCATGTGTGGGGTCGGCCCTGAAATATATATTATATTATGGATGTACCTAGCTAGACAAGTTGGCCCCATAGTGTAACTGGGCAAACAAGCTAAGTATAAATAGAGATCAGGAGATCTCTATTTGATCACTCGGAAACTCATACTTCTCTCACTTAGAAAGTGGTGCACTAGTGAGGAGGAGGATAATTTGCTACTAGGAGACTATATTAGTGTATTTTGGTTGTACTTTGGTTGAGCCATTGCTCTCTCTATCTCTGAGGAAGTTGTGGGGTTTTTCACCTTAGGGTTTTCCCCATGGAAACTATGTGTCTCTTGTCTCTCATGCTTTTGATTCTTATGATGCTTGTCATGCTTATTATGATTGTTATGCATTGATATACTGTACATGTTATTCTCTCATTAAAGATCCTAGTGTATTGTGAATTAACGCTCAAAATTTAACACTCAAATGTTGGCACCTGTCTCTCTCACCATCCCCAGAAATCATCGGTGTGATAGCAAAAATGGCTTTCACCACCACCCTAGCGGAGAGAAATGTCACCCCAATGGCCCAATCTTGGTTCACGAGGAATGACTGGGGCCAAAGGCATGCCCAAGCTAAGAGCAGGTACTCTCTCTCTCAAAGGTACAAAGGATGCTACCATATCCAAAGTTCTTCATTCTCCCGGTCTTACACTTCGAGAGTTGAAGCTTCATGTTTGCTAAAAGACTTGTGCACCAATGATATACATGACCTTGCAAGCATTCGACAGGAATATGCATGCAGTGCTTTGAGGCTAAGTTGTGTGCGGCACTCCCTCCCATTCGGTTCAACATACTTATAATAACCTTCAGAGGGAAGTTTGTAAGAGTAGAAATGAGAATCTGACTTCCACATTTCTCAGTACCTTCCACACAGTAAGCATTTACATAATCTTGCATAGACATGGCACCCACATTGCGTGAGGACCCTTTCAGGTTTACAAGATCTCCCATCCTAGAGAGCCCTATAATGAAGTATATGTCGTCAATAGTGAGGTCCAGGGTTTCTCCCTAGATATTGAACACATTGTCATTGGCATCCCAATACTGGATGAGTCTTTGAAGTAAGCGGTTGAGTGCCCTCATGTTTATGGTTTGGTAGAATTTAAATAAGCCACACCTTCAAAGTGCATGGAGAGTGGTAGGATCTTGCATAGCCACCCTATCCATCTCTTCATGCTCCCTCTCCCTACAAATAAGTGCCATCCTGTCAAAAGAAGGGTCAACTTTTAGTTCTTGAGCATTTTGTAGACATATTCAAGGGAAAATGCTACTCTATATGCACACAGTCACGTTTGGACGCTATTGTCCTTGAGGAATAGTATCATTCACCCTAAAATATACTCTACTCTACCATTACATAGTAGCATACATGAAAATCACGAATTGAGCATGGCTAGATAAGTGTTTTTAAGCATGAAAATTGACAAATGAACCATCAAAATGCAAGTAAAGATGAAAATAACTTACTTGGAAGAGATTTGAGGTTGAATGGTGGCCCGATTTGATCGCTATGAATGGATGAAGATGAAGGGTTTGCTCCAAAACTTGTCCTTCAAATTTCCAAATGTGATATTTGAGTTTTCAAAATTAAATTACATATATGAATTTAAATTTGATTTTTACCCACCTTTTTGAAAAGTCTACAGTTTCAAATTTCATAAAAAAGGGTTCTATTTAATCATCAACACCTATAAATGTTGATGAGATGAATTTAACCTATGTTTCTCAAATTTTCACTAGATTTTCATAGCATCAATCTATTATGACTTAATTTCTTTATTGACGGACCACATTAAGTACTTTATGGTTGAAATTTTATGTCATTGAATATTTTTTGTCATTAATACTAACTTGGTTATTGAGATCCTAGTCTTTGGTAGGTCATGAGTTATGATCCTAGAAGTTGTCTTTTAAGTCATTTTAAGATCTTGTTTAGACTATTGAAACCTAAACAAGATTGTCGAGCAAACTTGTCCTCTTCAAGTTCGTTAAAGGAATTGAAGGCCCATCCGCTTAAGTATAAGTTTAACCCTTTTATGGACTTTTGCGAATTACTTACGAAAAAGGAATACTCTAGTCATCCGTGGATAGAAGAGTTCTTCTTCCATTGTTTTACACTTTTTTGGGGGAGGAGACTGACTTTACGAAAAATGACCTTTTGGAGCCTTCTTTAGGGTTTTCAAGCTCTTGAAATATGAAAACACCAGGCGAGCACTCACCTACTCGAGCTCGATGTGAAATCCACGAGAGGGTGTATAGAGGATTGTTTAAGTTTTTAAAACTCTATACACAGGAAAACACCTTCGAGCATTAACCTACTTGGGCTCGATATTAAATTCCACAAGTAGGTGAATGGAGTTATTGTTTAAGTTTTTCAGACTCCTTAAAATTGAAAACAACCGTAAGCAAGAACAGATCTCGACTCGATATTACAATCCAAAGATCGGTATTAAAGAGTATTCTTCTATCTCTTCTTCGAACTCTGTAAACAATGAAGAAGGTCCTGAGTCTTCCTCCCATGGGATCGTTAAAATCTTTACATGGTTGGATCTATTGAGTTTTCATTCTTTCTTGGACTCATTAAAACAATAAGAAAGGTATTCTTTTATCTAAAAGGAATAAGGGATAAGAAGGGTATATCACATCTTACACTTTCAAAGGCAGTTCAGTCAGTCATATCCTTGAACATAGCACCTACTTGAGTCTTTCATGTCAGTTGGGTTTTAGTTTTTTGACCTTAGGGTGAACCTGATCTCTGAGTTGTTTACTCCCCCGATTGGTTATTCTTCCAACCATATGGAGGGTCTTCTAATGTCTCCTATATTGCATGCTTATATCACTCCCCCATTGTTGTAGGGAAAATGCACCTATAGTTCAGGGGATAAACTACCAACTTACGGTGATAAAGATAGACTTACAAGCATTCTGCAAGTACAACAAATAAGTGAAGAGATTAGGGTTTAGAGATGTAGGCACCTCATTCATAAGGTTGATCCTAGCTTTTCCTCCCTCACTCTTCAATTCTTATCCAGTGTCGCAATGCCCAAACCTGCAAAACAACTTGATACCTTTCTCAAACACATTTGACTACATATATAATACTAATATCCATAATATAAAGAGACATCAAACTATAATCAAATAGTAATCAAATCTAAGACACATTAATGGGTCATATTTCAAAAGAGAAGAATGTCTGATCTTTATTAATGAATGAAAGCAAGTACATAAAGTTATACCTTCCTTCAATCTTGGCACTTCACTAAACCTAGATTCAAGGTCTCCTGCTTCTGTTCTCCAAGGATCCCAGCCTCTAAGCAATTGCACTAGGGTTTACCAAAACCAAAGCACAAGAGAGGGGGATGAGGGTCTCCATTCCTCCAGTATAACTTTGTAATTGGGCTTATTCCCCTCACATGACCCTTCTACCCCCCTTATATAGTCAATCAGGAAGAGGAAAAGAAGTTATAACCGCTCAAGAGGTTTCCCAACCAACTTAACTTACTCGAATTTCGATATTTTGACCAAAACAGGGGTGTACGCTACTCTACAGTATACAAAGTCGCGTACACATGGCATTGGGCACTACTATTATAACAGTGGAGTCGTGCTCAGTAGGGTATACATGCTACTATCATGCCTGTGTACCAGCGCTCATATTGAAAAATGGCCAAAAACAGGCTTTTCTGCTCATTTTCAGGAGATGGTTTGGTCTGGAAAAATGTTCCTAAGGGTCATATACATCAAATGGGTCAAGAATGAGGTAATTTCAACCATTTTTAGTGTCCCAAATGACTCCTCCATCCACAAATGTCTTGTTGTGTGACTGAACTTGATCTCAAGAAGTGTTGTCATGTGACCAAGGGAAACAAGTGTTGTCACAGACGGAGAGGTGTCATTTCAAGCTATAATAGATGCCCCCTAATGTATGAGGTTAGAGGGAGTACGGGAAATGATGGAAGAAATACATTATAAATAAAAAAGAGTTTAATCATGGAGGAACCGAGAAACCAAGAATCATAGGCTCAAATGAAGTACTTGAAAGCAAAGGCAATGTCAGACAAACTTATCCATGGGGTAACTGTCCATGTTCAAATGGTGGAACATGATCTCCAAGAGGATACAATAATGATCCAAAATACTGATGCATATATCATGGCCACTAAAATACAATCGTGGATCCATGAGGAACATAAGTGTAAACATAGCCACATAAATACAAGGTGGATCTATGTCAAAACTGGAGAACATAGCCATAGAGAACAAGCTGGATCTATGTCTCATCAAGAGCCAAAAAGAGTGTGGCTCAGTCTTGCGCAACTTGGGCGATAACATAAATGAGGTGATGCTATCGAGGATCCCAAGGTATTCATCCGAAAACATCCCAAGGTACAAACCTATCCATGCGAATAAATGAGTTGATGTCGAACATGGGAGGTATCGTTTGATTACTAGTCATTGATGTATACCGTTAACAAACGCGAGGGTGTCCACCAATAATGAAAATGGAACCCAAGGTATTTAGTACATTCAAGCAAGTGCGAATAGATGGTCTTTCCATCGAACACTTGATGAATCCATAGGATAGGAGACATTGATGTATTCCCATCTATCCAATAGCGAGGGAAACTGCCACTAATGACTGCAATCCCAAAGGTACTAACCAAAACTCTAAACTTCATTCCCAGAGCACAATGAGCTGAAATCGATGGGAAGAAGTCTGTTGGAAGGGAGGCCTTAATGCATCCTCCATCATCCAACACGAGGGACACTCAAACAGGTATGAGCTAATTTGGAGTAGGACTAAACACATGATGAAGCATACTGACACCAAGGAATGGCTGACACATGAGGTCAAGGGAACTACAGAATAGCTGACATAGGTTATATCCTTGAATAGTGAGCACGACACAAGAGTGACTTAGGCAGCTTTGAACACAAAGGGATCACGATGCAAATCTACAATGTAGGAGACATTGACAGATTCTCCAAATGATTGGAAGACTAACCAAATGGAGGAGTAGGAACTCTGAGATCAAGTTTACCCTAAGGCTAACGCTAGAACCCAACTTGTTTGATAGACTCAAAATAGGTGCTTTGTTCAAGGAGATAGTTGACTTGCTACCATCATATTGAAAGATATTTTAACATTCTTCCCTTCCCTTTCCTTTTTCATATTTTAACGAGCTTGACAAAGAACTAAAGCATGCTCGACGGTATTTTCGTATTTAAGGAGTCTGAAAAACCTAGAAGAAAACTCCATACACCTATCTGTGGATTTTATATCGAGCCCGGATTGGTCTGTGCTTGGCGGTGTTTTCTTTCTTATAGAGTTGAAAAACTTAAACAGTCCTCTATACACCTATCCGTGGATTTTATATCGAGCCCGGATTGGTATGTGCTCGGCGGTGTTTTCTTGTTTATAGAGTTGAAAAACTTAAACAGTCCTCTATCAACCATCTCATGTATTTCACATCGAGCCCGATTAGGTGATTGCTCACTTGGTGTTTTCACATTTCGAGAGTTTGAAAACCCTAAAGACGACTCCAAAGGTCCTTTTTCGTAAAGTTAGTCTCCTTCCCCGAAAAAGTGTAAAATGATGGAAGAAGAACTCTTCTAGCGCATACAAGAGTATACCTAGAGTATACCTTTTCTGTAAATTATCCACCAAGGCCCGGAAAATGGGTAATTCTATACCTAAGTGGATGTCGGTTCAGTTATTTTAACGATCCCGAAAAGACAACTATGCTCGGCAAACTTTTCCTATTTAAGGAGTCTGAAAAGGGATTAAAAGAACTCCATAGGGATCTTTTCCATAAAGGTTTAATGAGTCTGGAAAAGTAAACTCACGACCTCCTTACTGTTTTTAACGAGCTCAAAGGAGATACAGAAAATGCTCATAACTTCCTTACTATTTTTAACGAGCTCGAAGGAAAGGTGCAAGACTGCTCATAACTTACTTACTGTTTTTAACGAGCTCGTAGTACAAGAAGAATGCTCGTAACCTACTTACTATTTTTAACGAGCTCGAAGTGAAGGGAGAAGAATGCTCGTAACCTACTTACTGTTTTTAATGAGCTTGAAGTAAAAGAAGAATGCTTGAAGCCTACTTACTGTTTTTAACGAGCTCGAAGTAAAAGAAGAATGCTTGAAACCTACTTACTATTTTTAACGAGCTCGAAGTAAAAGAAGAATGCTCGAAACCTACTTACCATTTTTAACGAGCTCAAAGTGAAGGCAGAAGAATGCTCGTAACCTACTTACTGTTTTCAACGAGCTCGAAGTAAAAGAAGAATGCTCAAAATGGGAGGATACGAGTGTCAGGAACATGTGAAACTAGCTCCAAGCGCATGGAACAAAGCTATGCCAAATGCAAGGAACATGAGGAAGATAAGTACACTCAAGGTGTGTCTCCTCTAGGTAAAAGGTGTCAAATTGTGAGGGCAAAATGATATAGGGCTTAGCAGAAATGAGATCAGAGATAGAGGCTTATACAACGGGCTAAAAGCGTGAAAGCCGGCTTCAGCCTCATTAGCGCAAGCAAGATCATAACAGATGCACATGAAATTTGAACACAAAGATGGGAGCCTTATCAGGGACGACCAGAAATATATGAGGAAGAAAGATATGAGGCTTCTTCTCAAAGTCATGGTAAATCTAAAAAGGCTCCCAAGCCTATGAGAAAAACTCAGCATGGGCACCAGAATGGCATAAGGGTGCTGACTAAGGTGACCCATGTTAGGTAGGCTCTGTTGTCGGACTGGTGCACGATGCATAAAGAGATGGCTAACACACCAATATCCAACAGGTTTGACCCTATGGTGAATTTAGATGGCAAAAGGTTCAAATGAAACATAAAAATGGGGAAGCCTAAACCTATATGCAAGGTTCCGAATATACCTGACATGGTCGCACAAGGTGTCAAAAATGACCAGTAAGCAAGTATACATCCAGCTAAGAATCCTGTCTCCAAGAAACATTAGTACCAGGATCATATCTAAAACATATGTCAAGAAAGAACCGATACAAGTCACTGTGGTAGAAATACTTTCAACTTCACTATCATCAACAACAGGCATAAACAAGGCAGAGTTTTGAAATGAAGACTCTATGGTACCCAAGCCCGAGGACTTACAATCAACAAGATCAACTTTAGGATGAAGATCAAAGTTGAAGGACATGATGGAATCTGTAGAAACAAATTCATCATCACGGGAGTTGAAGATTCTAGAAGCAGAATCAAACTCAGCAAGAACATCGATTTGCAGATCTATAGGAGAGTCCAAAGACTCAACAGTAGGAAGATCAGACTTTAAGGTCAAACCAGGGCTGGACATGACTGCGACTGGATCAACATCCAAGTGAATAGCAGACTGTACTATAGACTCTAGGAAAACTTCATCGAAAGGAAGTATATCATCCCAGATAGAATACATATCTAAACATTCAGATGGAGGTGTCACTTGGTCAAAAGCTGGGAGCAAGTACCGAGAAGGTAAGCATGAATTTAGATACTTCTTCTAAGTAGCATTTGAACTCAAGGAACAATATGCCACTACATTCCCATGTGACATAGTAGTGCCTAATGATGAGGGATCCGACTGGTCTACAGTTGGGTAATAAGGAGGATCAACAAATGCAAGCTGGTCGATGGTGACAATGTTTTCGTTATGAGGGAAATGCATCACACGAAAAAGTGTAGACACCATAGCATGCATAGCATAAATGAAATCACGCTCGAGGATCATATCAAAGTCCATAGGGTCCTTTAAAACCATAAAATCAACTAAGACTGTTTTTCCACCCAAAGTAACAGGTGCCTGACGGAGGAATCCAAACGGTTCACTAAGTCTTTTATCGAAGGTCAACGGCCAATTAACAACTAGAATAACATTAAGGAAACCCAAATCTCTCCAAGCATAAGCGGATAAGATACTAACAGAAGCACCTTCATCAACAATGCATCAATCAACCGTATGGTTCCCGACATCAACCTTTATCTGGAAAGGTGTCGAAGAAGGAAGACGAGGCTCGGCTAGACTATTCCAATCAAAGGAAACAATCCTAGGGCTTGGTAGGGGTTCACATGGCACAGATGGAGTTCCCCCCTTTTCTAAAATATCCAAACTGGTAATGCAGAAGACTTCAGCAATAGGTGCATGAATCTCCGAAGGACTGATGGAATCGATCGAAGATTGCATCGATTCGATCACTTCACTCTCCGAAGGAAGAGTGGGGTCGACCAAAGATTGCATTGGTTCAACCACTTTATCAACCAAAGGTTGATCTGACTGCAAGGAATCTATAGATAACTCAGGAATAGAGGTTCCTTCAGACATGGACCACACTCTTCGTGCCTCTATAATGGCAGAGCATCGGTGAGTAAGGTGATCTCCCTTACAAAGTTTACAAGGGAACTTTGGTTTCCATCCTATAGGTTTAGACTCCTTTACAATGTCAGTACTCTTAGCATGACTAGCATTGGCTGACAGCTTGCCCCCAGCATGACTCACAGAGGCTGGTTGCTCAGAAGCATCAGACTTTTGAACTAAGGACCACACTTTTTGCACTTCTAGAAGTACAGGGCACAAGTAAGTAAGGTGATCTCCCTCGCAAAATTTACAAGGGAACTTAAGCTTTTGTTTGTTGGGTTTGTCGACAATGTCAACTCCCTCAGCATGACTTGCAGTGGATGATCTGGTGTCTCCAGTATGACTCACAGGAACTGGTGACTTGTCATTAATATGACTAGCAGTGATCAATGACGCATCCTCAACATGACTGACAGTGGTTGAAGATGAACTTTTAGTCTAATTTTCAGTGACTAAAAGTTTTCTCCCAGCATGACCTCCAGAGGATAGGTAGGTGCCCCTTGCATGATTTGCAGAGGCAAGGTGCTCACCCCCAGCATGACTCACAGAGGCTGGGTTGCTGCCCCCTTGTTTTGGCATCTTCTTCCTATTCTTCCCCCTTCTATTCCTTTTAGACTGCTGGTTACTAGTATTGCTACTTTCGCCACATGAGGTAGAAGGAGGAGGAGAAGATGTTATTGGCAAAGAAGTCCTAGGGTTCTGATGCTCTTGATTTGAGGTGCTCACAAAAGAAGCGTCAGGAGCATGCAAGGCATTCGGAGTGGAAAACAACCAAATCGGCAGCCCAATAGTGAATCCAAGAAGATTCAGAGTAGCCATTAAGGGAGTACCAATGTTTCCAATGAATGGAACAGCACAAGGATCCCCCAGAACAGGGGTATCTTGATTGGCACTCACCGAAATGCTAGACATAGTTTCCTGCTCGAATGAACAAGAAGCTCTCTAAGGCAAACTAAAACAAGTAGCACAAAGAGCACACCACTAAAAAAGGCCCTAGGTAAATCAAACAAGGAAAACAGATGCCTTCCGGAGAAGAGTCTGGGATGATGAGGGCCCAGAACAGATCAACAAAGGAAGAAAGACAGTTACTCAGGGTCCACAATACAATGACTAAGGGTGCAAGTGCTGGAATCACCCAACCGCCCTCCAAAAGACCTGCAAGGGATTTCCTCCCACGTCTATCTTAGGTACAGTAGATATACCCTCTGTTGTCACCTGTGTATGAACCTAGAGTCAGATACTAAGGATACCACAACACCGAAAACTCCTGGGGGAACAGTCACCGGTCGAATGAGAAAGCGTGGGCAGGGTAGCTAAGCCCGAAACTCGAAAGAGTCCCCAATATGCAATCCAATCCTGGTGTATGCTCGAACAAAAAGTAGGAGGAGTGTTCCCAACAATCTGATCTCGCAATGACCTACTGCATAGATCCCAGGCAAGTTTTGAGTGAAATGGATTTACCTGTGATAGTCTCACTACGATTTTTGCATAATGTGTGATCTTGGGTGGTTTAAGGTGTTTTAAACCCAAGATCCTAACCAAACTAGTTGGTGTAGTGTAACCTAGAAAAGAAAATGTTGCTAGTTCATTTTATTAGGGTTCATTTTAAAGGTTACTTGCTTACTCAAAAAGGTAGTGGGTGTGTGAGAGTGGTTATAATAGAGATAGAGTACTGAAAATGAAATATTTACCACCAAACAAATCTTTTTCTTTTCAATGCAAGTCTTAAAATTCTGATCTAGAATGCATGTGCAAATGCAGTTTTTAATATTTCAAATGCAAAAAAGGTAAAAATAAAGTCTAAACTCAAAACCTAATAATGCAGCTACTCAAACAAATAGGTATGCAAAAGAAAACTTGTTCTTTTTTATGCAAAGCACTCTAAAATCTTTTAAGCCACTTGCAAGGTACTCTATCTAGAAAATGAATCAAAATTCTTTATGCTTTTCAAAGGTAAGAAACAAAACTAAAACTAACCTACTACCAAAGCAAAGCAAAGAAACTTTCAGGTTCTCTATATGAAACAGTAAAAGCTACCAAATATGACTTTCAAATTCTTATTGATGTAAGCATGCCAACCATTGGGAAAAGAGTACAAAAAATACTTTTAGACCCAAACGAAGCAAATGACCTATGAAGAAGTATGGTTTGGTAAAGTTAGGTCTGCACATAAACAATGCAAACAAGGTCTTGAACAACAGCCAAAACACTTGAGCTTTCAGTACAAAAGAAAAACTAAAAGCATAAGGGAGGATAAGAAACCAACTTAAAAGAGAAATTTCACTCAAATAGATACAAACAGGGTCAAGAAGACTGAAGAGGTTTCAAATCCAGTGGAAATGGGGCAAACAAGTTCAGTCAGACTCAAATTAGGGTACAAAACACCAAACAAGTCCACAACCCCCCAACTTGGGTCAACAAACCCCAAAACTTTCCAAACAAGCCCAAATTCATCAAAAGAGGTTCAAATCATGAATGTAGGATCAATACAAGGATGGGAGACCACTTACAATGGTTTAACTCAGACCTAGGGTCATCAGGGACCCCAAAAAATGCAGCCACAGCCCCCAGATTTGGGTCCACAACCCAAAAACTCAAAAAAAAAATCAAACCCAGATTTTGAGCGCTATTGTGTATGAAGGAAACTAGCACTCATAGCAGTATGGGCACTACTGTGTAGAGGAAAAGTAGCGTATGCACTCTACTGTGTGGTATAAACAGTAGCGTACAAGTTGAAAAAGTTGGAAAAATGGGGTTAAAACCACCACACTTAGGTCCACAAGGGTTTGCAAGGGCTGGGAAGGGTCTGTAAGAGCCAAGGAGGGTCAAATAGAGCCTACTAACTGATCCTAATCAAGAAAATGAAAAAATACCATCAAACAAGACTAAAGAAATGACCTTGGATACCCCTAAGCAGTTAGGCTTTCCCCAGCGGAGTCGCCATTCTACTGTGGGGAAAATGCACCTATAGTTCAGGGGAGAAACTGTTCGGATATCCACATCATCTTTTTCAGGATCTTGCATGCAAATTAGGGTTTGCATGCAGAATCTAGGGTTTGCATGCATCTGCATGCAAAGGCATGCATCCCAGTCACCAGTTTGATGCCTCCAGCACCTTATCCACCTTCTTCTAGCACCCGGGAGCCACTTACCACAGAGTTTTAGCCCTCCTAAGCTGAAAGGCGCCCACTTCTCACCTACTGCCAGAGAAGGGCGCACTTGTTCACCTACCACTGCAGTTCCACTTCAGTTACATTCAGTTAGCTCCGATTCTCCCTGATTTGAGGCTAGTTTCACTCCCGACTGACTGTATCACTTCCGTTTGACCTCTAGTTTGATTAGGTGACTTGTTCTGACTTCAGTTAGCCTCCCATGCGCCCCCACTGAGCCTCCAGATCCTAAATCAGTGCTACACACTTCAGTTACACTTATTACACTCAGTTAGACTCAGATTGACACCTGGATGACTGGTTGTTGTGATTGATGAGCACCACCGATGATTGATGAGGACTCCTAGATAGAGTCAAGATACTCCATTCAGTGATTCGAATGACCTCCTTAGGCAATTCGAATTGCTTAGTCATTGTGACAGTTTGTATTGTAATTCATTCACCCTTTCTGGGATAGAGAGCACTGCTGCATGTTTTGCACAGTTTTGCACCATATTTTCTATGTTCATCTGTTGTGATTGATTTACTTGTTCATTAGATCTGCTGTGACTAATTTTACATGGTATCAGAGCCATTGCAGGGACAAGATCTCTTTTCTACAGGTGTTTATACAAGAAGATTTGACTGAATTGCTAAAAATTGCAAAAAGTTTGGCATGAGATATCTCAAGGGCATTCGCTCCTGTGCATGGAAAGCTTGAAAATTATTCCAATACCACTCCAGAAGCTTGAGTTACCACATAATTCCTGGATCTGATACATTGGACCTATTCAACATTGCTTGAAATCCAATCCTAGGTGTGATGCAACTCTCAAAGGGTGGATTGTTCGACCTTATTGTGGTTGTTTTGATGTGATTTGCAGGTTTATTGTCTCCTCCAATTGCACTCGCTATCTTCTGCATGCAAGCTTCCCTACAGCAATTGCATTCGCTATAGTCTGCATGCAAGCTTCCTCTTCATCAGTTGACTCACTCCTTGCAATGGAATACTCTTCTTCAAAGCCTATCCTCACCCCATTCAATTATTTTGATTGGAAAGATGATATGGAGATCATATTACGTTCAAAAGGTTACTACCGAGTCACTATTGGTCTTGAATTGGAGCCAAACAATGTATCAGATCGAACCAAACACTACAACAAACTTGATGAAGCTTATGGTCTTCTTTGTCTCTCCATCTCCAAGGATCTTCACTTCCATCTCAGCGGATTGAAGACTCCAAAAGCCATATGGGAGCAACTTGAAACACTATTCGGCAAGCAGGATGAGCTTAGGGCTTTTCAATTAGAGAATGAATTGATTGGCCTTAATACTGAGAATTTCGAGACCATCAATGAATTCTTCACAAAATTCAAGAACTTGAACTTTCAATTGAAGAACAGTGGTGTTATCAAAGAGGATAAGCAGTTGATCCTCTCCATTTTGAGCAAGCTTGGGAAAGATTATTCGGTATTTGTCTCTACTTTCAATTCCGGTCGGCTAACTACCCCGAATTGGAAGATGCCTACCTTGAATGCCTTCATTGAGTCCGTTACAAAAGAGCATGACAAGTTGATTCAAATGGGGTCCATAAGCTCCAAAGATTCAGCCCTATTTGTTCAAGGACCCAAGATCTCGAATGGTAAAGGAAAGCTAAAGAAGGAGAAGCCCAAATTCGAGCCTCACAAGCAAAAAGACAAAGGCAAGCAAACGGATGCACCATCCAGTTCGAAATCCAAGCAAAAGGGAAAAGAAGGTAACCAAAAATCTAAATGTACTTATTGTAACCGTCGCTTTCATCCCGAAAATTCATGTATGAAGAAGACTATAGATCAAATGGCCCTCCTTTTGGAAAAGAACAACATAACCCTTCCTGACGGTGCAAGGAAGAAGGATCGGAATGATGATCATGAAAGAGGACAAGCACTCATGGCAACGGTTTCGAAGCCCACTACTCTCTTGATAGATTCAGGTGCATCAAATCATATGGCTGCAAATATTGATTCTTTTTCCTCATTCGATCCAAACAGCTCCATCCCCATCCATTTGGGAGATGACTCAAAAATTTCTTCAAAGGGAAAAGGTACGATTCATGTAGAACATGGATGCTTTCAGAATGTTCTCTATGTGCCTTCCTTAGCTTCGAATCTCCTTTCTGTGTATCAAATGACACATACTGGTGAACCAAAGCAAGTCACATTCTGCCCTAATACAGTTGAAATTTCTGATATCAAAAGTGGAAGACTAGTTACGGTTGGAAAGGCAAACCACACTGCAAAATGCTATGAGTTTTCGCACTTTATTCCGCTTGCAAAGCCCACTGCCCTTCGCACACATGGTAATGAGGTTAGTAGGATTTGGCATGAAATATTTGGACATCTAAATTATAAGTATTTGCTGCTGCTATCAAACAAATCCATGGTAGATGGGCTTCCACAACTCCGTTCCTCGAAGGGAATATGCACCGGTTGCATTATTGGGAAGCACCCCGAGCACAGATTCGACCGCGGCAAGGCTAGCAGAGCCTCTACTATTTTGGGATTGATCCATTCTGATATCAGTGGTCTGCAGCCCCATATGTCATTAAATGGTTCAAGGTATGTTTTGACATTTATTGATGATTTTTCCCGCTTTACATGGGTATTCTTTCTCAAAAACAAGTCAGAAGTGCTTGGAAAATTCAAGGATTTTAAGGCTTCTGTTGAGACCACCACTGAGAGAAAGATCAAAGCTCTTAGATCTGATAATGGTGGGGAATATATCAAGTCCGAGTTGCTGCAACTTTGTGCCCAAAGCGGAATCAAGATCCAACATACAGTTCCCTACACACCCCAGCAGAACGGTGTAGCGGAAAGGAAAAACCGGTCACTGAAAGAGATGGCTACATGCATGATTGAATCGAAAGGTTTGGCTGCAAATATTTGGGCTGAAGCAATCAATGTTGCTGCATATGTACAGAACCGTGTTCCACATTCATCCGTGAAAGGTATGACTCCTTTCGAAGCATTCTTTGGTCACAAACCGGATGTGTCAAATTTGAGAGTTTTTGGCTCTACTGCATGGGCTAGAATTCCTTCTGAGAAGAGACGAGCTTCGGATCCACAAAGTATTGAGTGCATATTGATAGGATATGGGGAAGAATCAAAAGCATATAAACTCATGGATATCAGATCTAAAAAGATATTCATAGAGCGCAGTGTGCAGTTTGAAGAACCGCTTCAAGAATTGCAACTAGTCGAGGAAAAGACTGCCGATTCACCGCCTTCACCAGAAGAAGATCCGAGCAGCGATAATGAAGGTATGAGTTCTGATATTTCTGATATTGTAGCAGCATATGATGATCATGACATATCAGGTTCGGAATCCGATCATTATGATCCTTCGCAGTTACCAAAGTGGGCCCAAAACACTCTACAATCTGCTGGTTCTAGTCTTGGAAATCCTGTTGATCCGAGACGAACAAGAGGAGACTTTCAAAGAGCAGGTATGGCTCTTTCTATTGATGATCCATTTCTTGCTGAGACTTGTTATTTGATGGCTGGTTCAGATCCTACATCATACTATTCTTCTCATCGAGATCCGAGATGGAAAAGTGCCATGGATGAAGAGTACAGTTCTCTTCAAAAGAACAATACATGGGAGCTAGTTTCTCTTCCACCTGGAAGAAAATTAGTGAAGTGTAAATGGGTCTACCGTACTAAAGTTGCTGCTGATGGCACTATCAGCAAATATAAAGCAAGGTTGGTGGCAAAAGGTTTTTCCCAAGTCCAAGGAGTGGACTACACAGAGACCTTTGCACCGGTTGCAAAGATGGATTCCATCCGCCTTGTTTTAGCTATTGCCGCATCCAAGCACTGGGAAGTGCACCACATGGATGTGAAGAGTGCATTTTTACATGGAGACCTTGCTGAAGAGGTCTATATGCAGCAGCCAGAGGGTTATACATCAGATCCATCATTGGTTTGTAGATTGAAGAAATATTTGTACGGGTTAAAACAGGCCCCAAGAGCTTGGTACGCAAAGATGGACTCCTTCCTTCTTTCTCAGAATTTCCAAAGATGCAAATCTGATCCGAATGTGTATCTTCAGAGACTTAAAGGTAATTTTTTGGTTATTGTACTTTATGTTGATGATCTGCTTATTACTGGTAGCACACTTACTTCAATAAACAAGCTAAAATCTGCCTTAAATCTAGCTTTTGACATGAGCGATTTGGGCTTGCTGAGTCACTTTTTGGGCTTGGAGATAGCTCAAAATTTTGATGGGATCACTATATCTCAGCAAAAATATGCTTCTAACCTGTTATTGAAGTTTAATATGGCTGAATGTAAGGCAGCACCGTTCCCATTCCTCTCAGGAATCAGTCTTGAGGAGGGAGATTCCACACCGCTTGCAGATTGCAGTATGTATCGACAGTTGATTGGTTCACTACTTTATTTGACACATTCACGGCCTGATATCTCATATGCCGTGAGTGCCGTGTCAAGATATATGCAGCAGCCACATGAGCTTCATTGGCGAGCAGCCAAGCAGATCTTGCAGTATGTGCAAGGTACGAGACAGTTTGGCATACATTATGCTGTAGATTCTGAGCTAGATTTCATTGGTTTTACTGATTCAGATTGGGCAGGTGATAGCATTGATCGGAAGTCCACTTCCGGTTATGTTTTCATGATTGGTCATGGTGCTATTTGCTGGTCCAGCAAAAAGCAAGCAGCCATTGCACTTTCTTCAGCAGAGGCAGAGTATCGAGGGGCAGTCAATGCCTGCATTCAGGCAGTTTGGTTGCAGGGTATTCTTTCCGAGTTTGGTTTTGGTGGCACTACTTCGACTGTCCTATTTTGTGACAATCAAAGTGCTATCAAGATCTCCACAGATCCAGTTCAGCGACAGAGGACCAAACACATTGAGATTCATATGCATTACATTCGACAGTTGGTGCACGACCGCACTATCATTCTACAATATTGCCCTACTGATGAGCAAATTGCAGACATCTTCACCAAGAGCTTCACTGAGAAGAAGTTCTCTTACCTCCATTCACTGTTGGGGGTGAGTTCCATCATGGTGGAGACAGATTGATTCATTATTATGCTTTAGCTTGAGGGGGGGCTTTCTTCCCACTGGGTTTTCCCTCTTTCCTCACTTAGTTTATTTTCAGCATTTTTGGATTATTGTATTGGGGTGACCTTTGGTCTTAGTTACCAGGGCCCCACATTATTTTTATTGGCACATCATAGTCTAGCTTGAGGGGGGGTGTTCGGATATCCACATCATCTTTTTCAGGATCTTGCATGCAAATTAGGGTTTGCATGCAGAATATAGGGTTTGCATGCATCTGCATGCACAGGCATGCATCCCAGTCACCAGTTTGATGCCTCCAGCACCTTATCCACCTTCTTCTAGCACCCGGGAGCCACTTACCATAGAGTTTTATCCCTCCTAAGCTGAAAGGCGCCCACTTCTCACCTACTGCCAGAGAAGGGCGCACTTGTTCACCTACCACTGCAGTTCCACTTCAGTTACATTCAGTTAGCTCCGATTCTCCCTGATTTGAGGCTAGTTTCACTCCCGACTGACTGTATCACTTCCGTTTGACCTCTAGTTTGATTAGGTGACTTGTTCTGACTTCAGTTAGCCTCCCATGCACCACCACTGAGCCTCCAGATCCTAAATCAATGCTACACACTTCAGTTACACTTATTACACTCAGTTAGACTCAGATTGACACCTGGATGACTGGTTGTTGTGATTGATGAGCACCACCGATGATTGATGAGGACTCCTAGATAGAGTCAAGCTACTCCATTCAGTGATTCGAATGACCTCCTTAGGCAATTCGAATTGCTTAGTCATTGTGACAGTTTGTATTGTAATTCATTCACCCTTTCTGGGATAGAGAGCACTGCTGCATGTTTTGCACAGTTTTGCACCATATTTTCTATGTTCATCTGTTGTGATTGATTTACTTGTTCATTAGATCTGCTGTGACTAATTTTACAGAAACTACCAACTTACGATGATAAAGATAGACTTACAAGCATTCTGCAAGTACAACAAATAAGTGAAGAGATTAGGGTTTAGAGATGTAGGCACCTCATTCAGAAGGTTGATCCTATCTTTTCCTCCCTCGCTCTTCAATGCTTATCCAGTGTCGCAATGCCCAGACCTGCAAAACAACTTGATACCTTTCTCAAACACATTTGACTACATATATAATACTGATATCCATAATATAAAGAGACATCAAACTATAATCAAACAGTAATCAAATCTAAGACACATTAATGGGTCATATTTGGAAAGAGAAGAACGTCTGATCTTTATTAATGAATGAAAGCAAGTACATGAAGTTATACCTTCCTTCAAGCTTGGCACTTCACAAAACCTAGATTCAAGGTCTCCTGCTTCTGTTCTGCAAGGATCCCAGCCTCTAAGCAATTGTACTAGGGTTTACCAAAACTGAAGCACAAGAGAGGGGGATGAGGGTCTCCATTCCTCCAGCATAACTTTGTAATTGGGATTAGTCCCCTCACATGACCCTTCTACCCTCCTTATATAGTCAATGAGGAAGAGGAAAAGAAGTTATAACCGCTCAAGAGGTTTCCCAACCAACTTAACTTACTCGAATTTTGAGATTTTGACCAAAACAGGGGTGTACGCTACTATACAGTATACAAAGTTGCGTACACATGGCATTGGACGCTACTATTATAACAGTGGAGTCACGCTCAGTAGGGTATACATGCTACTATCATGCCTATGTACCAGCGCTCATATTGAAAAATGGCCAAAAACAGGCTTTTCTGCTCATTTTCAGGAGATGGTTTGGTATGGAAAAATGTTCCCAAGGGTCATATACATCAAATGGGTCAAGAATGAGGTAATTTCAACCATTTTTACTGTCCCAAATGACTCCTCCATCCACAAATGTCCTGTTGTGTGACTGAACTTGATCTCGAGAAGTGTCGTCATGTGACCAAGGGAAACAAGTGTCGACATGGACAGAGAGGTGTCATTTCAAGCTATAACACCCATCATGTTGAAAACTTCCTAAGTCACTTTGTGTTGTGCTCACTATTCAAGGATACAGCCTGTGTCGGCCATTCTTCAGTTTACCTTGACCTCATGTGTCGGCCATCCTAGTGTTAGTCTTGTTACTTGTACTACTCCACATTAGCTCATACCATTTGAGTGTTCCTCATGTTGGATGATGGAGGATGCCTTAAGGCCTCCCTTCCAACAGACTTCTTCCCATCAAGATCAACTCATTTTTCTTTGGGAATGAATTTTAGAGTTTCAGTTAGTACCTTGAGGATTGCAGTCACCAGTGGCAATCCCTCTCGTCGTTGAATTATGAGAATACATCAATGTATCTTATTTGACAGGTTCCTCAAGTGTTCGACATCAAGTCCACTTATTCACACTTGTTGGATCATACTAGGTACCTTGGGACCCATTATCATTATCGGTGGAAGCCCTCACGTTTTTTAATGGTATACATCAATTTCCAGTAACCAAACGATTCCCCCCATGTTTGACCTCAGCTCATTTATTCACATGGTTAGGGTTTGTACCTTGAGTTGTTTGAATAAAGACCTTGGGATTTTGATAGCATTACCTCATTATGTTATCACCCAAGCTGTGCAAGGCTGAGCCTCACTCATTGTTTGCTCTCCATGAGACATAGATCTAGTTTGTTGTTATGGCTATGATCTCTCATTCTAACATGGATCCACGCTTGTATTTCAGTGGCCATGCTATATATACATATCCTATTTATGTATCGAAGATCATGTTGTATCATGCTACACATCTGTATGATGGCAATATTGTAATTTCTCACTGACCTTTATCGTTATTTCAGGTACTGTTGTGACTTGGTTCTATGGTTTCTTACTCCTTTGCTGACTTGGAATTATAATGTATTTTGGCCATCATTTCCCTCTGACCTCACACATTAGGGGGCATCTGTTATAGGTCAAATGTGCACTTCTCTATCCATGATCACATCTAGCTATCAATCACACAAAAGGACAACTTGGATTGAAGAGCATGATTGCCTTAGATGATGAATGGACTAGACTTACTCCTTTGTAGCTGACAAAACCCTCATTTTACCTACTTTTTGGAAAAAATGCTACCCTATAAGCATGATAGTAACATTCTCCTACTGAAATACTCTACTTCACTTTAATAAAGTAGCGTTTGCCTTCTGAAATACTCTACTTTGCTTCAATAGAGTAGCATACAGCTCAAAAAATCTTGCAAACGCTGGTTGTAAAGCAGGAAAGTTGCATATTGAATGCTACTCCGCTTAAGAAAAGTAGCGTACACCTTAAAAAGTAATAAAAAATATATTAATTTGACGATTGGGATTAGTTGAAGTTGGTTTTGCAACTTCCCCAACCTCCCAAACGAACTACCTCTTGATCCAAACTGCCTACCTTGTCCCATAAATACAAAGGGGATACATGAGAGAGAAGAGGAGAAACTATGCATTAAGGGTTGTTACACTGGAGGACTTCCAAATTTAGTGTGAAGAGCAGGAGCTCAGGATCTGATTGCATAAGCACTCTGAATGATCAAGTATAATTGTACTGATTATTTGCTTTTGACAATAAAGGTTGAAATTCCCTTCCTGTCCCAATCAAATGTCTAATGGATTGCATATTTGTTTGGATTAAATGCTTGATTGTACTTGATGTTTAAATTGTGTTTCAATTTCATCATTATTATATCAGTCAAGATACATTGAGGAAAATATCTTTGTATTGCAGATTCATCAAATGGAAGATCAAGTGTAGGATCGATCGAAGGAGCAAGCGAAAGCTAGGATTGAACTTCGTTAATAAAGTATGCCTTCAAGAACCTTGATCTCTTTCATTTTGTAGAAGCCTATGTGATATGATCAATGTATGTACCTGTCACCCCAAAAGTTGGTAGTGTCACTCTCCTTGCTATAGGGTAGAATTCTCGAACAACATGTGCCCTTCCAAGGAGAGTCAATCTAGCCTTCTGCCTTTGATGATCTGTGGAGAGAAAACCAAATATTAAGAAGCCCTAGCTTCCATAGCTGCATAGTTCCTTCTTCTTAGGTCAGCTTTGATGCCATGTTAATTCTTCAATAATTTCGTTCCATTATCATTAGGATCTCTAAGAGAATAACATGTATAGCATATCTCTACAGCATATCAATCATAGACACAAAAGCAATCACACAAGAGACACAGAGTTTCACTGGGGAAAACCAAGAAGGTGAAAAACCCCTCAACTTCCTCAGAGATAAGATAAGCCACAATACAATATTACAAGGATAAAACCCAAAGAGATGTCTCTAGCAGATGCTCCTCCTCCTCCACTAGTGCGCCACTTTCTCTCTTAGCTATGCAAGCTTGAGAAGTGAGTGAATGAGATAAATGAGAGACACAACCTCACTATTTATACACTGACTTGACCTGCCAATAATCCACTAGGGATGATTTGCTAATCAAGCCTAATAACCCAACCACATGTGCTAACTAGGGCCGACCCCACACTGGTGGTCTAATAACCCATCAATACAAATGATGACACTTATCGATGCACATGGCAACACTTACAAATACAAATGATGACACTTCCAAATAGAGGAATGTAACATCTCTAATGGATATACAATAAAGTACAAATGTAATACATAGAAGAATATCTTCCGAAGTTACAAATACATCAATAATTCATAAGTCACTAACCCATTCTTGGCCAGTATCTCAACGGACCCATAGAATCTAGGGGCCAACTTTCCGCATCTCCCCAAGCTCAATGAGATCCTTTTTTCCTTCACTTTTAAGAAGACATGTTTGCCAACTTGGTAATCTTTATCTTTCCTCTTTTTATTTGCATAACTTTTCTGGAGATCATGTGCCTCTTTTAGATTCAGTTGCAGTTTGGTTACTAACTATTCTAGGTCCTTTAGTAAATCTAGCCCTAGCATGAGTCTATCTACCGGGCTATCCCAAGTCACTGGTGTCCTACTCTTTCTGCCATAGATTACCTCAAAGGGACTCAGCTTGGTAGAGGTTTGGTACCCATTGTTGTATGCAAACTCTGGGAGGTGAAAGCAGTCCTCCCACTTCATGGGATTGTTCATTACGTACACTCTAAGCATATCCTCTAAGATTTGGTTTACCCACTCTATCTGTCCGTCTATCTGTGAATGGTATGTTGTAATGAATTTTAACTGTCTCCAAAATGGAGAATAAGGATCTCCAGAAATTACTGGTGAATTTTGTGTCTCTATTCGAGATGATTTCCTTGGGTATCCCGTGTAATAGGAATATTTATTTTAGGAAAATGTCCACAATGTGGACAACTTTGTACGTAGACTTCATAGGAATGAAGTGTGCTACTTTGGACAACTTATCGACCACTACAAAAATGGAATCATTATGTTTCTTGCTCTCAGGTAATCCTGTAATGAAATCCATACTAATAAACCCCCATTTTCCGGAATGGGTATAGATTGTAGCAACCCTGAAGGATTCTGATGTTGAGCTTTGACCAGTTGAAATTCCTGGCATTTGGCGATGAATAATTCTATGTTGGTCTTTAACTTAAGCTAGAAGAAGTGTTTCTTTATTATCGATATCATCTTTTGATATCCCGGATGTCCTAAGTAGGGTTTCTGATGAAACTCTATTAAAATGTTAGACCTAATGTCTCTGTCGTCCGGGACATAGAGTCTTTCTTTCACCCATAACAACCCTAGCTAGTTGATCCTATATTCCTTATTTTGTTCAAATAACCTGTCCTCTTGAATATTCTTAAGGATTTCGACATAGAATTGGTCACCCATTCTTTCCATTCTAATACTGTTGTGCAAGTCCGAATCGGTTTAACTCACAGTTACCTCATATAACATATGAGCTCGTCGAGTTAAGGCATCGACAATTTTTTTTCCTTCCCTTTTATGTGTTTCAACTCGAAGTGGTACTCGCTAAGGAAGGCAAACCATCTAGCCCACCTAGAATTTAGGTCTGGTTGGTCAAATAGTTACTCCAAACTCATGTTGTCTGTTTTCAAAAGGAACTTCTTCCCCATGAGGTAGTGTCTCCACATATTTAAAGCGTGGATGCTGGCGGCTAACTTGAGATCGTGCATGGGCTAGTTCTGCTTGTGTTCTCTTAACTTCCTTGAGTCATAGAAGATTGCGAAATCATTTTGCATGAGGACCCCACCAATTCCTTCTTTGCTTGAATCTGTGCAAACAACGAAATCCCCATCAGGATCTGCAATCCATAATATAGGTGCGCTAGTCAAAATTGTTTTAGTTTTTGGAAACTTTCTTCACATTTGGTCATCCAAAGGAATTTGTTTTCCTTTTTCTGTAAGGTGGCCATGGGGCAAGCAATCCTTGAAAATTTCTCAATGAAATTCCAGTAGTAACCCGCTAGTCCCAAAAATGACCTTATGTCAGTGACACAAGTAAGTGGTGGCCATTCTTCAATGGCTTTAATCTTTTCTGGTTCGACGACTATTCCCTTTTCTGAAATGATGTGACCGATGTACCGTATATGTGGTTTGTAGAAGTCACAATTTATAAATTTCGCATAAAGTTTGTGTTCCCGTAATACCCACAACACAATTAAGGGGTGCTCTTCATGTTCCTCCTTACTTTTGGAGTAAATCAGTATATCGTCTATAAATAATAGTACAAACTTATCCAGGTACTCACTAAATATGATGTTCATCATACACATAAAGTTTGCTGGTGCATTGGTTAACCCAAAAGGCATTACCACAAACTCATAATGGCCATAACAAGTCCGAAAGGCGGTCTTGTGTATGTCTTCATCCTGGATCCTTACCTAGTGGTATCCGGATCACAAGTCGATCTTCGAAAAGATATTTTCTCCTCCAACTTGATCAAACAATTCATTGATCCTAGGGAGTGGATATCGGTTCTTGATGGTCAACTTGTTGAGTTGTCGGTAATCGATGCACATTCACATCGTACTATATTTCTTCTTTATGAAGAGTATAGGTGCTCCCAAAGGAGACACACTAGGTCAAATGTAACATTTTTCTATCAATTCTTGTAACTGCAGTTTAAGCTCTACCAACTCTGGTGTGCTCATCTGGTATGGGGATTTTGAAGTTGGTACTGATCTAGGTGTTAATTCTATGGAAAATTCTAAGTCTCTCTTAGGTGGTAGTCCCTGTATTTACTTGGGAAATACATCCTTGAAATCTACAAGAACTAGAAAGTATTCAATTTGGTGTTCCCTCTCGGCTTCTACATTTTGAATGTTAACTGTAAAAAGTTTACAGCCCTTCCTTATGCATCTCTTGGCTTGTAGGGTAGATATATATCTGACAAAAACCTTATTGGGTATACCCTAAATCTTTCTTTGATTCCTTTGGATGTCCGTGTATAATATTGACTTGTTTAAACAGTAAAGCATGGCATGGTGCTGCTCCAACCAGTCCATTCCTATAAGTACATCATACGATCCTAAAGGTAAGATATTTAAATCTACCTTTGTTATAAAATCGTTCATATCTATCTCGCATTCCTTTAATAGTTCTGAAACCTTCCTTTTTGTACCAGTGGCTAGTTGTACCATCCATGGTTTCCCGTGTTTCTCTCGGTTTAGTTTACATGTGTCAAAAATTTAAGGGGAAACATAGCTTCAGTAAGCGCCGAGGTCGATCAAAATTGAAATATTTGTCTTTGCAATTTTACCTTCTATCTCGAGCATAGTAGCTTGATGGTCCGCTTGTTGCCATCGAGTGCTGCATAGATTCTTGGTGTCCCTCCCATGTCTCCTACTGTTCGGTTTTCTTCTAAGTTATGTAGGAATCCATCTATTTTGTTTGGGAAATCTCTAAAGTAGTGGATCCCTTGACATTTCCAGCAACTAACCTATAGCGGCGAAGCCTTGGCTCCTTTTTTCATTGCTGGTCTGTTGGTATTTGGTGTGGGAACATTTGGTTGTGCACCAGGTCTGTTGAAATTTATGTTTGGTGGAAAGCTATTATTCTGTTTTCTGTATGGTGGTGGTCTATGACCTGGTTTTTGATTGTCGGAAAAGGACTTGAATCTATCATGATTTTTGTTTATATTTTCATTTTCTTATTTTCCCATGCTCGTAGCAAATTCGGGATTTCTGCAATGTTATGTCTAGAGTTTTGGGTATGTTGAACTCAATTCTCTCTTGAAAATTTGGAGGAAGACACCCTAGAAACTGTTGTATCTTAACCTTTTCGTCTTTTATGTATGGTACATAGTGTAGAAAATCTAAAAATATGTTGATAAAGGCATCCATGGTTAGGGATCTCATTCGTAGTTCATGAAACTCTTTTATATTTTTGTCAAAGAACCTTTTTGACATATACTTCTCCTTGTAGAACTTGTTGAAGGTACTCCATATGATATCATTTACTTCGTGCTTCTTAGTATGCTTTAGGTCTCTCCACCACATGGCTTCCTTTCCATTTAAGTTATAAATGGCCAACCGGGCCTTTATCTTACTGGAGTAACTATGCACTCGGAAATATTTATTCATTCCCAAGAGCCACTCTTCATCCTTTTCCCCTGTATTCATTTCTCCCTCATAGGTTGGGGCTTTGATCTTCCAGAATTATCCCTATAAACTATCATCATTTCTCTATCTTTTCTTGAAAGGGGAGGGTGATCCATCACTGAAAGATATTTTATATTCCTCTTCGCTAAAGTCAAGGGTGTGTTCTTCTCATCCCGCCTCCCTAGGGCTGCTGGTCCTTCTTTTATGCTGATAGTTTTCTTTGGATATATTAGCTGAGTGTGTGGACTGTTTTTGGGGGGTTAACCCTGTCAAGATCTGAAGTAGAGCTTCATTTATTGCTTGATGTTATCTCCTTTCATTTATGTTGTCATCTTTAAAACTTTGTAGATCTGCTTGTAAAATCTGTATTATCTTCATTAAATTGAAATTTAGTTCCACCATGATTTCTTCTTCTCGGGGTGGTGAATTCAAGTTCTCATGTCGATTGTTGTTCTCTTCTGCATCCATGATTCAGATTGCTCTTTATATTTGTGGAATTAAATTAGTCAGTAAAAACAATATTTTGTTAGTTTTATAAACTCATAAGTACAATTTTGACAATACATTTCTACAGCGGAGGTCTGTTAAGAAGCAAGACCAAAGGTCTCTAATTGTTCGAATTTGGGCTCTGATACCACTTGTAATGTCCCTTAAATCCTTTTTTTTTTGTATGGGGTATATTTATCATTAAGACCTCAAGTTCATTAAATTAAATTCAACATTGGATTAAAATGCTAAGAACGGTACTTGTACTTTAACTGGGTTACTTTCATTTATGTTTATAAGATGATTTGTGAATTAAGTGTGAAACTTCATGGCCTGTCTGTGTAGTTTTGAACTTGCATAAACTTATTTTGTTATACTAATATTGTTTCTTCGTTACTTTTAAATGCTTCGTATCTTATAAATTTTATGTGATTGTTGGTTGCATAGCTTATAACCCTATAATGTTGTCCTTGATTTTTATGTTATCTACATTCTTTTTTTGGAGTTGTTGGGTTAATGTTTCAACTCTAAGCTTGGATTGAAGGGATCCTATGGATTATAGGCTTACTTATCTTTCTATGAGCTAAGTCATTTTGATTCCTTGTTTGCATGTGATGTGGATAAGTCTCATGCTAACTCTAATTCTATGTCGAAAGACAATGGTAGAAGTTTAAATATTTAACTATGCTTTTATACGTATATGTAATATATGCTATCCCATAAATGGAGACTTCAACGATAGGGAATGAGTCGTGATTCAAATTTTAGTGGTGGTAATTGTGAGCATTAAAGAAGGCCATGTGATGCCCTCATGGATGGATTCCATGCTGGCTCAAGGTATAAGTTGTTTTCCCTGTAACGAAAAACCTCTTTGCATGTGGTTTGGGAGAGGGGGATCAATCTCCCTGCTCTGTCATGTCTGGGAATTGGTGCAAAACAAAGTTCTGTTTGCTTAGTATGGGATTTCCAATGCTATGCTGCATCCTGGAGGTAAGCATTTTACTTTCATAGCTCTGAACTTCATGTTTTATTTGTATATTATTCTTTTTCTGAGATTTTATTAACTCTTCTCTTGTTACCTGGAAGGAGGTCTTCAACATTGTCCCATGGAGTTTTGTTGATGGGGGTTTGCACTAGAATAAAGTGAACCCCAGGCGTGGAATATTCGGGTAAGCCCATGTCTATGCGTCCTTCTCATGTCATGCGGGACTAGGGATGATTGTTCTGCATTTTAAAAAGAATGAGGGAGCTGCATGGTTAATGGATTTTCCATTCAGAGTTACAAGGGGTTTTAATGGCAGCCTCTCGGCTTCATGATTTGATATTTGTAAATGTTCTTATGAAAAGGGAACTGTACCCAGGGTTTTCATAGGGTTTAGTACTTATGAGCCTGATAGGAATTTTGATAAATTTGTAATTAATGTTACTATGTGTAAAATACTACCGGGCCTAGATTCTTGAACCTGTTTCTAAATACAAGTTTATACAGTAATTTTCATTTATATAGTCAGTGTGGATTTAATGATTTTAGTTGATGAATGTTGATAGTTCTTGTTGGATTTTGAATGCTACATTAATGTTTTTAAATGTATCATGTGCTTCCATGTAAATATAGTTGTCTTGGAAAATATTTGTGTTTATGAGATGTCTCCATATGATGACTCTATTTGATTTAGGAAGTGTATCTAAGATAGTTATGTTCTTTAGCTTAGGTATTTACTTCTTAAAATTTGGTACTTGGGCAGAGCCCTGATGTCGATTTGGGTGTGATTTGCTCTCGACGCATGGTCACAGGAATGGAACCCTGGCCAAAACGTGTCTGCTCTATTTTTGTATAAATGAATTAGTATTTTCTTAATTCTCCTATGCATGATAATTTCGGCGTTTTCCTATGATCTGGGTTGCTTGTAATTTAAATTCATATTTTAAAAGTAATTCCTGTAAATCAAATGTGAAACGCTGTAAATTATCATTGTTGGTATGAAAGAAGGGTGTTAGAACAGTAATCCACACTTAGTACCATAATCCATAAATTTTTATTGCCCATGTGCTTAATTAAACCATGTTTTGGATTAAGTGACTATAGTTGGTCAAAAACCCACTTTTGAGAGTGTTCACACCCACTTCCAAGCAAACCAACTCAATTTTTGTCTGGAAATCCTCTCTAGAATGCAGTTCAATGCTCAATATTGACCTGCAACTCACTAACTCCACAATGGATCTGATACCATGTGAGTATTTTGATCACAGAAGATTGAGGAGCTATGGAGAACCTCACAAAATCGAATTAATTTGCAAAAACAGTGGAAAAACTTGAAAAAGATGATAATTTTACACACAATGTATGCTCAAATCTTTGAGTAACTGATTGTCTAACATGTGAAAATGTTAGTAACAGTTTTTTATTACATCCATGAGAAAATCGAGAGCATTAGGTGGCTCAAGCTGAGTGTACAAGTCATCAATGCCAAATTGGCCTCAATCCCCCCTAGGTGGGTCCAACTCAATCCCAATCACCCCAAACAGCCACGAATTCTGGTGTGGAGGTGGCTGAAGCATGCTGGGTCATTAATGAGCTCAAGGAAGGCGTGGGTGAGCAAGTAGAGGAGGTTTGGGGGCCCAAGGGAGCATTAAATGCTCCAAATCTAGCCAAAAATGGGCAAAAATTCACCCAGCCTCCAGTTTTGTCCACAAGTGCGCCCTCATTAATTGCTGGTGTGCCCTCTCTCCTTGTTTTGGGGAATTTTAGTTGACCAAGGGCGCTAGGGTGGATTTTTTCCCATTTTTGGCTAGATTTGGAGCATTTAATGCTCCCTTGGGCCCCCAAACCTCCTCTACTTGCTCACCCACGCCTGCCTTGAGCTCATTAATGACCCAGCATGCTTCAGCCACCTCCACACCAGAATTCGTGGCTGTTTGGGGTGATTGGGATTGAGTTGGACCCACCTAGGGGGGATTGAGGCCAATTTGGCATTGATGACTTGTACACTCAGCTTGAGCCACCTAATGCTCTCGATTTTCTCATGGATGTAATAAAAACCTGTTACTAACATTTTCACATGTTAGACAGTCAGTTAATCAAATATTTGAGCATACATTGTGTGTAAAATTATCATCTTTTTCAAGTTTTTCCACTGTTTTTGCAAATTAATTCGATTTTGTGAGGTTCTCCATAGCTCCTCGATCTTCTGTGATCAAAATACTCACATTGTATCAGAGCCATCGTGGAGTTAGTGAGTTGCAGGTCAATATTGAGCATTGAACTGCATTCTAGAGAGGATTTCCAGACAAAAATTGAGTGTTTTTTGCAGGTGTTTCAGTAGTTTTCTCACCATTAACGCAGCAGTCATGGAAGCAAACCAAATGTTGCTCACACCCTTCAATTTTTTCAATTGGAAGGATGAGATGGTCATCAAGCTGAGATCTAAGGGTCTCTATAGAGTAACCATGGGCACAGAAGTGGAGCCAAATTCTGCTGTGGAGAAAGCAAAGTACTACAATCGACTTGATGAAGCTTATGGATTGCTATGCCTGAGCATTTCAAGGGAACTCTTGTTTCATACAGACAGTTTGACAACCCCCAATGAAGTATGGGTGAAGCTAGAATCACTCTTTGGGAAAACTGATGAACTGAGAGGCCACCAGCTTGAAAACGAGCTCATTAGCTTGAGCCCAGCGCATTTTGAAACCATCCAGGAGTTCTTCACGAAATTCAAGTCACTGGTGCTTCAACTGCAACAATGTGGAATTGTTAAGAAGGAGGAACAACTGATTCTGTCCATCCTTTCCAAGCTAGGCCCAGAGTTTTCAGTATTTGTTAGCACATTTCACTCAGCCAAAATGACCCTTCGAAATTGGCAAATGCCATCACTAGCTACCTTCATGGAGTGTCTCACTCAGGAGCAGGATAAACTAGTTCAAATGGGCACCATAAAATCAAAGGACCAAGCATTGGCAATGGGTGTTTCAAATGCAAGCAAAGGAAAGCAGAAAGCCAAGAATTCGAAGCAGCAAGAGAAGAGGAAGTTTGACAAGACCAAGTCTGCAGATGGGGGTTCGAATCTATCAAAGGAGAAGGACAAGAAGGGAAAGGAAAAGACAAAATGCACCTATTGTCATAGGGGATGGCATCCAGAGAGCTCATGTATGAAGAAAACCATTGACTCAATGGCGCAGCTGCTGGAGAAGAACAACATCCCAGTCCCTGAGGGCGCAAGGAAGAAGGAGAGCACCTCAAACCCTGACAATAAGGAGAAGTGTCATGCTTTGGTAGCAGGTACTTCGAATCCCTCATCCTTTATCATTGATTCAGGAGCTTCCAGACATATGGTTTCATCCAGAGAGCTCTTCTCCTCTATGCATTCGAATGGTGGCCCAACAGTTCGAATGGGAGATGATTCAGAAATCCAGACCAAAGGGATTGGTAGGATTGACATGGAGCATGGATATTTCAGTGATGTTCTCTATGTACCTTCATTGGCTGCAAATTTGCTATCAGTCTATCAAATGACCCATACAGGAGAAGCCAAGAGAGTGACATTCACTCCGGATTTGGTAGAAATCTCATAAATCTCTTCAAATCAAGTTGTGGCTGTAGGGTATGCAGATCATGATGAGAGAATGTACAAATTCTCAAATTTCATTCCAAATTCTAGTGACCATGCCCTTGTCTCTCATGCCAACGAGACCTCCAAGTTGTGGCATGAAAGATTTGGCCACATGAACTACAAATATCTCCAGCAATTGCACAAGGACGAGATGGTGGAAGGACTTCCAGAAATCAGATCTTCAAATGGTGCATGCATTGGGTGTGTAGTTGGAAAGCATCCTGAGCACAGCTATGAGAAGGGAATGGCAAGGAGAGCCACTCAACCACTTGGATTGGTACATTCAGACCTCATTGGTCCTCTTCCCACTCCATCATATGGTGGATCAAGGTATGTACTTACATTCATAGATGACTACTCTCGATTCTGGTGGGTTTACTTCCTTAAATTGAAGTCAGAAGTGTTTGAGAAATTGAAGATTTGGAAAGCCCTAGTGGAGAACCATAGTGGTCATAAGATAAAGATCCTTAGGACTGATAATGGAAAGGAATATGTGAATAATAACATTCAGCACCTTTGTGAGGAATGTGGCATCCAAATGCAACATTCAATCCCCTACACACCTCAGCAAAATGGTGTGGCAGAGAGGAAAAATAGATCTCTCAAGGAGATGGCTACTTGCATGATTGAAGCTAGGGATCTATGCCCTAAGCTATGGGATGAAGCCATCAGTTGTGCTGCTCATATTCAGAACAGATCCTTTCACAAATCAGTCAAAGGAAAAACCCCCTATGAGGCATGGTTTGGCCAAAACCAAATGTGTCAAATTTCAGGATTTTTGGGTCTAGAGCATGGGCTCGAATTCCATCAGAAAAGAGGAAGGCTTTGGAGCCACAGAGCAGGGAATGTATCATGGTTGGATATGGTGAGGACACAAAGGGCTACAAGCTCTTTGACACATCCACACTTAAAAATTTCATTGAGAGAAGTGTGCAATTCGAAGAAGAACCAATTCCAGATTTTGAGCTTGCACCGGGGGAAAGCTCCTCTCCTCCACACCTTAATGAGATTAGTGATGATTCCACCTCTGATTTTTCTGATATTGCTGAATATGACATGGCTGAAGATGACATTGTTGTACATGAGTCACCATCAAGGCCCAAGTGGGCTGAAAAAATCATAGAAGCTGCAGGTGAATTGGCAGGCAATCCCCAAGAGCCTAGGAAGACTAGATCTCAAACAATCAATGCTTCCTTTGCAAATGAAAGTGAACTTGCTGATCACTGTTATATGATGATTGGATCTGATCCAACATCATATCAGGAAGCTCATCATGATCCAAGTTGGAGGGCAGCAATGCAAGAAGAATTCAAGTCTCTCCAAGAGAACAAAACATGGGATTTGGTGCCTCTTCCTCCCAAGAGGAAACTTGTGCAATGTAAGTGGATTTTTCGAACCAAACCTGTTGCTGAAGGTTCTGATATGAAGTATAAGGATAGGTTAGTGGCTAAGGGATACTCACAAATCCATGGTGTGGATTATACAGAGACCTTTGCACCGGTTGCAAAGATGGACTCAATTAGACTAGCTCTAGCCATGGCAGCTAGTAAAGGTTGGGAAGTTCACCACATGGATGGCAAAAGTGCATTCTTGCATGGTGAGCTACAGGAAGAGATATATATGTAGCAACCTGAAGGATTCCAATAGGATCCCACACTTGTATGCAGGTTGAAGAAGTCACTCTATGGACTCAAGCAAGCCCCCAGGGCTTGGTATGCCAAAATGGATGCTTTTTTGCTCTCAATTGGTTTCTGTCGATGCAAGTCTGATCCAAATGTTTATTTGCAGCATTGTGTTGATAATTTGAAGGTAATTGTACTGTATGTTGATGATCTCTTAATTACAGGGAGCTGCACCAAACAAATTGGCTCAATTAAAGCTTCTTTGCACAGTGAATTTGCCATGAGCGACCTAGGATTGCTAAGGCAATTTTTGGGTTTGGAAATTGAGCAATCTGAGAGAGGTATATTTCTGAGTCAACCTAAGTATGCTTCAGACCTGTTATTCAAGTTTAAAATGGCTGAATGTAAGGCAGCCAAGTGCCCATTCCTTTCAGGCATAAAACTAGGTGAATTTGAAGACTCTCCATTGGTGGATTGCACACTCTACAGGCAGCTAGTCGGAAGTTTGCTGTACCTTACACATACAAGACCTGATTTGTCTTATGCTGTAAGTGCTGTAGCAAGGTATATGCAGCAGCCACATGAGATCCATTGGAAGGCAGCCAAAAGGATCCTTCATTATGTCCAAGGAACAAAGAACTTTGGGGTACACTATGCAGCTGGTTCTTCACTTCAACTAGCTGGATTTTCTGATTCCGATTGGGCGGGAGATCCCATCGATAGAAAGTCCACTTCAGGTTTTGTGTTTATGTTTGCTGAAGGTCCTATTTGCTGGTCAAGTAAGAAACAACATACAATTTCTCTTTCATCAGCAGAGGCCGAGTACAGGGCAGCAGTGAACGCAGCCACACAGTGTGTTTGGTTGCAAGGCATTCTTCGGGAGTTTGGTGTTGCTATTGATTCTCCAACCAATATTTGGGTGGATAATCAAAGTGCCATCAAGATATCTACTGATCCAGTACAGAGGCAAAGAACAAAGCACATTGAGATCCACATGCATTACATTCGGGGCTTGGTGCATGACAGGGTGATTTCATTGCAGTATTGCCCATCCACCGAGCAAACTGCAGATATTTTCACCAAGTGCTTTACTGAGAAGACCTTCACTCACTTGAGAAATTTGCTTGGAGTGAGTGATGGATGGTGATTGCTGCAATTTAATTGCAGGTTCAGCCCCATGTCCATTTTTGAGGGAAGTTTTTATCCCATGAGGTTTTACTTCTTTTCCTCGGTTCATATGGACAAATAAAATTTCTGTTTGTATTGAGGTGACTTGAGCCTTTGTTGCCAAGGCCTCCCACTTATCTTTCATGATATGTACTAAGTTATGGTTAAGGGGGGGTGTTAGAACAGTAATCCACACTTAGTACCATAATCCATAAATTTTTATTGCCCATGTGCTTAATTAAACCATGTTTTGGATTAAGTGACTATAGTTGGTCAAAAACCCACTTTTGAGAGTGTTCACACCCACTTCCAAGCAAACCAGTTCACCCAGCCTCCAGTTTTGTCCACAAGTGCGCCCTCATTAATTGCTGGTGCACCCTCTCTCCTTGTTTTGGGGAATTTTAGTTGACCAAGGGTGCTAGGGTGGATTTTTTTCCCATTTTTGGCTAGATTTGGAGCATTTAATGCTCCCTTGGGCCCCCAAACCTCCTCTACTTGCTCACCCATGCCTTCCTTGAGCTCATTAATGACCCAGCATGCTTCAGACACCTCCACACCAGAATTCGTGGCTGTTTGGGGTGATTGGGATTGAGTTGGACCCACCTAGGGGGGATTGAGGCCAATTTGGCATTGATGACTTGTACACTCAGCTTGAGCCACCTAATGCTCTCGATTTTCTCATGGATGTAATAAAAACCTGTTACTAACATTTTCACATGTTAGACAGTCAGTTAATCAAAGATTTGAGCATACATTGTGTGTAAAATTATCATCTTTTTCAAGTTTTTCCACTGTTTTTGCAAATTAATTCGATTTTGTGAGGTTCTCCATAGATCCTCAATCTTCTGTGATCAAAATACTCACAAAGGGAATATTTTCAATTGCTGTGATTCGTTGGCTTTCTTTAGTTGGTAAAAAATGCTTCTCGATTGTTTGAATACTGGGAAAAGAACCTAGGGTTGCGAAATCACATACGGTGATAGAAATCCTTGTCGTGTATTGCTTCTTTCTTTTTGTGCAATCGTTCGTGGCACTTCACTTGCTTGTCTCAAGGCTATCTATCCATCGTTTTAAAGTCTACTATGGTGTTTGCAATCGTTCTGGGTAATTCTACTACCTAGGGTCGCTATGAAAAGCAGTCGATCCTTGGTCTTTGGGGTTCCCAATGTAGACTCTATTTATGAAACTCTTTAGTGTGTGATCACTTGGTTGAAACGTTTGTTGGTTAAACTAGGGTAATGCGAAAACAATGTTCAACATTTTTTATTTTTATTAGAGAGGATAGAGAGTCTCGTAAGGAGGCTCTGCTACTTAGCTATTGGTGTTAAGTTTGATACTCATGCTTGGATAAATGGATCATATTAATTTTTTGAGATTAATCTAGGTTTAAAAGGTAGAGCTCTAGCACAAGCTTGCTTTGCTCGAGCGATTCTTGCAAGAAATCAATTCTTCCCTATGAAGATTAGTTGAAATAAAAAGTTAATTAAATAATCAATTTTAATTCTTTGTTGTAACAGATCTAGGATCTCTGATTCCATGATTCTGTGTGGAGCACACGTTTTTTATGATCATAAAAATTATAAAATGAATATTCATTGATTTTGATTTTCCTGTAGATGTAAGTAGAGTTTGAGAAGTAAATGTTTGTGGTTTGAAAGTTAGTATAGGTCTGAGAAGTTCCTTTTCTAGTTTATAAAAGAAAGAGAAAACTGCCCTAGGTTTAGTCTAACTATATATAAAACTTTTAAATGGTAACTTATCTATAAAATTGTTTAAATAAAACCCAGAGTACCATGACTAAATACTTCTGTCAATGGACCAAAAGAAACAGATAATCTATTCAAAGTTTATAAATCCAAATGCGGCTTTTAATGGAAATATTAATGACTATAAAACTCAGCCTGTAATCCTATTTAAGAACATAAATATAATCTGATATAGGGAAAGTGTAAACCTCTTACCTAAGGTTGTGTTTCTTGCAATAAGTCTATAACCTCCACACTTCAAACACTAATTAATAGGGAGTACTCTTAAATGACCTGTGGAGTGGTAACCGAATAACCTTCGAACTGCCACGTTCCTCCCAACCTTTGATCCAGAACCATTCTTGGTTCTTACTCAGATCACCCCAGAGCTGGTTCGAACATGCAAGAAAATATAGAACATCTAAGGAAGAGGCTGCTGGTATCTTGGAGCTAATCTTTGTATCTTCTAAGTACAAGATTTGAAATTCTCTCCAATCCCATACATAAATAATGATAAGATGATGTTCCCTCTCTTGGCTCTTGTCTTTATATAGATTTCATTGGAAAGGGGCAGTTTTGTTATCTTGAGTTAACATCAATATTTTTAACATCTTCTTGAATTTAACTCCTAGTTTGAATTATATGTAATATATTTAGAAGATCATTTTTCAATTATAATTTTTGATAACTTGAACTTTTAAATTGTTTCTATATTGAGTTTAGAAAAGAATTTTAGTTTATTTAATTAGTTTATAAAATAACATATATATGTGTGTGTGTATATTTACTTATATATATATATATGGACTTCACTTATTTTATTTATTCAAATAGCTTCACATATATATATTTTCATATATGTATATAGAGTTCTTTTATTAAATTTATTTATCTTTTATTATTCATGCATCATATAGCATAATTGTTTATTCGATGCTTCCTTAATTTATGTCAATTCTTTAACAAAGTCTCTTGTGGGGTTTGGTCGGTCAAATAAGATAGGTGGCCCTAGATTCCCTTGCATGCTCGATTACCTCGTTTCCATGGCAATGTCTTTAAGTCCTTGATGAGAAAATATAAGATGATTCAATTAGTCAACTTGAATAAATATGATGAGTAAGGGTGCTATTTTGAGTGTTTCAAGCTCAACACCGTAAGTGACGTAATCCCTAGTGTTATTCAGAGCTTATGGTCAACACTCTTAATGGGAATTACACTAGTGCAATTCCATATCTTTTGCTCAACACTAGTTCTAGGATGCATTTGTACGATACACCTAGGGATATAATGGCCAAAGATCATATGCTCTAAAGCTTATGCTCAACATCATGTTCGGAGTGCTCTAGGGGTTATGCACAACACTAAATCATTTATCTCGTAGGGTTACCTATGTGCTCCAGAGCTTACGCTCAACACATAGTCTTGTAACCCATGTGCTCCAGGGCTTATTCTAAACACATCATAGAAGTCAATCATGTATACCAGAACTTCTGCACAGTACATAACAAAGGTCATTTCAGTATATTAGTGCTTGTTCCAAACTCATAATAAAAATCAACCAATTACATCGGGGCTTATGCCCAATACATAAAAATAATCTATGTCCATCAAGGCCCATGCCCAATATATATATAACAAAAGTAAACCATGTGCATTGTGGCTCACGCCCATAATATGTAACTAGATAAAACATGTGCATTGGGGCTTACGCCCAGTATCTATATAATCAAAATAAATCATATGCATCAGGGCTTACACCCAATATATAATATAAACATAGTCAAAGTTCCAGGATATTACAAAAGAGGATGTTGAGAGATGGACGATTAGAGAAATAGAGAGAGTAGGGGGTTAGGGTTTAGGGTAATAAAGAGGGTACAAGGAGATATGGGGGGTTAGTATTTATGGTATAGGGGATGATGAGGGGTTTAAAGATAGATTGGGTGGGTTTATAAGATGGAGATGGGTTGAGGATAATGAAGAGAGAGAGAGGGGTGGTTGGGTTAGAGAAAGCGAGGGGGATTTAGAGAAATGTGGGGAGAGAGAGAGAGAGAGGGGGTGTTAGGGAGATGAGAGAGAGAGAGGAAGAGGGGTTAGGGAAAGGTGGGGCTAGAGAGAGAGAGAGAGAGAGAGAAAGAGATATTGGGGGTTAGGGGTTTAGAGAGAGATATATTGGTGGTTAGGCGCTTATATAGAGAGAGAAGGAGAGGGAGAGAGGGGGAAATATATTGATGGATTAAGGGTTTAGAGAGAGAGAGATTTGAATTTACAAGTTTATATTTGGGGTTAGGAATTTATATATATAGAGAGAGAGAGAGCGTGCTTGAGGGGTGGTGGTTAGTGGTAGGAATTGGAGGTGGTGGTTAAGGATGGAGGGGAGAGGTATATATAGAGAGAGACACACAGAGAGGGATCGAGAGGTTGATAGTGGTGGGGTATAGAGAGAGATAGAGTGAGGGGGATAGGGTTAGAAGGCTGAAAGTGGGGAGTTAGGGGAGAGAGAGAGAGAGAGAGATTGGGGGTTATGAGCTTAGAGAGAAAGAGAGGGATAGATTAGGGGTTATGAGCCTAGAGAGAAAGAGAGGGAGATATTAGTTATTATGGGTTTATAAATAGAGAGAGGGAGGGAATGGGCTTATAAAGAGGGAGGACGGGAGGTTGGCTTAGAAAGAGGGAGGGCATGTTAAGAAAAGGTGGGGCTGAAGAGAGAGATAGGGGGTTAGGAAAATGAGGGGAGATAGAGGAAGGGGTAGTTATGGAAAGGAGGAGAGACAGAGGAAGAAGGATTAGGGAAAGGTGTTGCTAGAGAGAGATATGATAGGGTTAGGGGTTTAGAGATAGATGGAGAGAGATAGAGAGAGAGAGAGAGAGAGAGAGATTAGGGGTTAGGGGTATGGAGAGAGAGAGAGAGAGAGAAATAGATTGGAGGCTAGGGGTTTAGAGAGATATAGAGAGAATGGAGTTAGTGTTTTAGAGGGAGAGAGATATTGAAACAGATAAATTGGTTGTTAGGGGTTAAGAGAAAGAGAGAGATTGGTGGTCAAGTGTTTAAAGAGAGAGAGAAAGAGAAATATTGGGGTTTAGGAGTTTAGAGAGTGAGAGAAAAATATATTTATGGTTTAAGGGTTTAGAAAGAGAGATTGGAATGTAGGGGTTTAGATTAAGGGTTAGTGGTTTAAAGAGAGAGAGAGAGAGAGAGAGAGAGAGAGAGAGAGAGAGAGAGCACAATGGAGTGGTGGTGGTTAGTGGTCGGAGTTAGTATGAGTGGTTAAGGATAGGTTGAGATTTATCAAGAGGGAGGGTGGTTTGGGGAAATGAGGAGAGATAGTGGAGGGTTAGGTTAGAGAGAGGGAGGGGGGTTAGAGAAACGTGTGGCTAGAGAGAGAGAGAGAGAGAGAGAGAGATTGGAGGTTAGGGGTTTAGAGAGAGATATATATTGGATTTTAGGGGTTTAGAGAGAGAGAGAGAGAGGGAGAGATTGGAGCTTAGGGGTTTAGACATAGATAGATAGATAGAAAGAGAGATATTTGGGGTTAGGAGTATTGAGAGAGATATAAATATTTTGGGTTAGGGGTTTAGAGAGGAAGAAATGGAAAGAGAGAGAGTGATACTTATGGTTTTAGAGAAAGAGGGAGATTGTAGGTTAGGTATTTATATAGATATATTGTGGGTTAGTGATTTAGAGAGAGAGAGAGAGAGAGGTTTTAGATAGAGATAGATAGATAGAATGAGAGAGTTTTTAAGTTAGGGGTATAGAGAGAGAGAGAGAGAGAGAGAGAGATATTTTGGGTTAGGAATTTAGAGAGAGAGAAATAGAAAGAGAGAGTGGTGGTTATGGGTTTAGAGTAAGAGAGGGATTGGAGATTAGGGATTTAGACAGAGAGATTGGGGGTTAGTGGTTTAGAGAGAGAGAAAGAGACAGAGAGAGAGAGATATTGGAGGTTAGGGGTTTAGAGAGAAGGAGAATGGGGTTATTAGTTTAGAGGGAGTGAGATAAAAAGAGCAATATCAAGGGATATGGGTTTAGATAGAGAGAGAGAAATATATTGTGGTTTTAAGGTTTTAGAAGGAGAGAGATTGGAATTTAGGGGTTTGAATAGAGAAGGAATTTCAGGGAGGGGAGGTGGTTATTTATGGGGGGGAGAGAGAGAGAGAGAGAGAGTAGGGATCTAGTGGTAGGATGGTGAAGAGTGGGGGTTTGGGGGAGAAGAGAGAGAGAGAGAGAGAGAGAACAGGGGGGTATAGATGTTGGGGGAAGTAAGGGGGAGAGGGATACAGAGATAGATAGAGGGACAAGGATAATGTGAGGATATTTAGACACTTAGGAGTTAGTTAAGATCAACTTGTGTAATATATACGTTAGAGAAAGTGTGTTTATTTAGTATGCATTAGTATGCATTTGTAAATATTTAATCTGACGGTCATGATATGTTGTGATCCAACGGCTCAACTTCTCTGAGATCATACCTAACCTTGATTCGTGGCTTAACACCTGATTAGTCCATGATCTCTATTTAAAGATCATAGAGGGTCATTGTTTAGTTAATCGATTATGAGAAGCTCATTTGTAACTTTCTTTCTTTGCATAATAAATTGTCCCGTAGAAGCTATTTGGATGGGGTCATGGAGTGTTTCCCTCATTAGGGCTTAAACCACATCAAAAAATCAGTGTATCGATTTGTGATCTGTTTGTATGAATTGGTTGCTCTAGGTGTCTGGTCTTTTGGGAGTACCCTATGTACCCGAACATGGTATCAGAGCTTTTATGAAGAGCCGCTTCTGGTTATGATCTAGATCTTGAACTGTTGTTGCTGAAACTTGAAAGGGTTTCTGGTTCTAGTATTTCTATGCATTTCTGGGCTATGGGAGGTGTTCCATTGCATCTAGAGCGCCGCTTCCATTGGGAAATAATTTTTGTTTGATCGAAAATGGTTCCCAGTTGCTTTAGAAACACGTATTTCATCAGATCTGAAGGTATAATGTTACAGTGATGCATTTTTTTTATTTTCTGGTTTAAAAAAAAATATCTCATATTGTATCAGTTTTTACTATTAGATTTTTTTTAGTTTCGGATTGTTGCTTTCCCTATCTGCATATGGTCTTTGTCTTGCACCTTGTGCAATCTTGGTGAATCAGAAACAGAAACGGAAAGGGTTTTTCTCAGTTGGGTATGGTCCTTGCCGTGCACCTTGTGCGATCTCGGCAAATAAGAAACTAAGAGAAGACATAGACTTTTCGGGCAAGATAACGAAATCTAACCCCAAAATTGTGGAAATTTTTTGTTTGTTTTGGTTTATGGTGTGATTTGCAGAAAAAAAGCAAGCACGAAAACCAAGCAAGAAGAGTAAAAAAAAAAGAGCCCCCTTCCTCATTCCCATATTTTACATACCTTTTAATCTAGCTCGCTTGGTTCAAAGTTGCTTTATTCCTTATTAGGTCTTGAATTCAAGTCTTAGGAAGTTACTTTTAAAAGAAAAAGTGCATGCAATTTCTATTTTCAAGTTGCTTTATTGTAAAAGTGCATCTCACTTAAATAATAAAAAATAAAAATAAAAAGTGAGTAACTTAAGTTTTTTTTTATTGTTGCACTATTTAAAAGTAACATCATTGTAAAAGTGAAATCACTTATTTTATAAAAGTGATTCACTTAAAGCAAATTTCTTGTAAAGTGATTGTCAAAGGTTCATCTTGGGAAGAGGGAGGTCATTTTTTTTTAGCTGGTCATTCTCTATGTGCCACATCACTATTGGGGACATCTTCAACATTTTTTTTGTTCAAGCATAACTTCATCATTCGAAGTCAGCTTTCAATGCCATTTTTTCTTAAACCATCTATTTTTTTGAGCTCTTCGCATCCATCCTATTGGTTTCTGCTTTTACAACCATTAATTTACAAATATGGCTTCCCCTTGTGATATTCTACTTACCAGTTCCAACTATTTCTCATGGAAATCTCGTATGGAGGATGTTCTATGAAGTACAGGAATTTTCAGAATTACATCAAGAAAAGAAACAGAACCTACTGATGATGATAAGAAAATCAAATGGGAAAATAGATGTGATAAAGCTCATGGATTGATTGGGATGTAAATCTCTACTGATTTGCGATTCCACATATCTGGAATTGATGAACCTAATGCTTCTTGGGACAAGTTGGAATCTGTGTTTGGTAAGCACAATGAAATTCGAGGTCATCAACTCGAAAATGAGTTGATTTATTTAAATCCAAGTGATTTTTCATGCATTCAAGATTATTTATCTAAGTACAAAACTCTTAAAATATTATGTGCAGAATGTAAGATTAAGAGGGAATCCAAACAATGTATTTATCATATTCTTTCAAAACTTAGACCTGCATATTCTATTTTTGTATCTATGTTTTACTCCATGAAAGAATCCTTGAATGCAGCTAGCTATCAAGAGCCTAGTCTTGAATCCTTTTGTGATTCCTTGATTAGAGAGCAAGATAAGCTCATCCATCTTGGAATAATCAAGAATGCAGATACATGTGGGAAAGCCTTATTGTCCCAACAGAAAGACAAGTCCAAGCCTCCCAAGAAACAAACTTTTCGCAATAATAAGTTAAACAAGAGTCCCAAACCCTCTCAGTTAGCGCCTTCCTTAAAAAATGACAAAGGATCCAAGCCAAAAGGCAAGAAGACTGAGCGTCATTGAAATTATTGCAGGAAAGATAATCATGATGAATCTAAGTGTTTCAAGAAGATGGCAGCCTTGGAAGTAGCAATGAAGAAGCACCACATCAGCCTAGATTTTCCTTCAAAATCTACGTCTCATGGACATGCACTTTGTGCTTCTGGTTATTCTTATAATGCATCTTCTTCTTCTACTTCAAATGAATGGCTCATTGATACTGGAGCATCTTATCATATGGCTAAGGATCAAGCCATCTTTTCTACTATGCATGAATGTAACACCAAAAAAATATTTGTTGGTGATGATAGAACTCTAAGTGTTGTAGGAGCTGGAACAGTTCCAGTAGATAATGGTCATTTCAATGATGTACTATGTGTTCCCATAATTTCCTGCAATTTGTTATCATTTTATCAAATCACTAATTCTGGTGAAGGTAAAACTGTGATGTTTACACCTCACCAAGTTGTAATCAAGGATTTTAAATATTTTCAACAGGTCCTATCTACCGGAATTGTTGATGATATTACCAGGTTGTACAAGTTTAACAACTTGGGTCATCACCTTTTCCTTTAGTTTTTGTTGCTCATAGTGATAACTTGAGCAAACTTTGGCATGAGAGATTTGGTCACTTAAATTATCGCTCATTGCAACAACTATGTAAATACAATATGGTGATAGGTCTTCCGATGGTATCTTGCAGGGATGGTGTTTGTTCAGGTTGTGTACTCGAAAAACATCATCGGGAAAATTTTGACAAACGTGGCTCTTGGCACGCCTCGGTTCCCTTAGAGCTTGTGCATAGTGACTTGTGTGGTCCTCTTCCATCTGCTTCCTTTTCTGGTTTCAAATATTTCTTAACTTTCATTGATGATTACGCAAGACGCACTTGGGTTTGTTTCCTAGAACTTAAGAGTGAAGTATTTAACATGTTCTTGGCCTACAAGGCCCTTGTTGAAAAATAATATGGTCATCAAATTATTAAGTTATGATCTGACAATGGAGGAGAATATGTTAACAAAAAGTTCACTACTTTCTGCACTGAACAAGGCATCCAACAACAGTACATTGTTCCATATACACCACAACAAAATGGTGTAGCTAAAAGGAAGAACCACATTTTAAAAGAAATGGCTTATTGTATGATCCAATCTAAAGGACTAAGTCTTCAATTCTGGGCTAAAGCCATTAATTGTGCAAATTACGTAGTTAATCGCACCCCCACTAAAGCTTTATAGGGTATCACATCGGAAAAAGCATGGAGTAAAACTAAACCTGATGTAAGTCACTTCCGTGTGTTTGGTAGTGAAGTATGGGCTCACATTCCGGATGAAAAATGGAAAGCATTGCAGCCTAAAAGTGAAAAGTGGATATTTTTTAGATATTCTAAAGATGTAAAAGGTTATAGACTTATTCAACTACATTCTCATGATGTAATCATTAGAAGAGATGTTAAATTTGATGAAAATATCTCGGCCTGTGAGCCTAACTCGACGATTGTGTCATCTTTGGCCTGCGAGCCTGATTCAACAATTGTGCCTTATTCTTCTTCTTCCAACTTTCTTGATAGGTTTCCAACTCTAGCTTCTGATGATGACAGTGAGGATGAAAATCCACCTCCGCCTGCTCATGTTCCTCTAGTTGCACCAGCACAAGTGCTTCCTCGATGGGTCCGTTCAACATGTGAAGCAGTTGGTGATCTTGCCGGTGATCCTAGATATCAACGTCGAACACATTCTCAGTTTCAGCGAGCCTCTTCTCTTTTGGCTCAAGTTTATGAGAATCATGATCCAAAAACTTTTGCAGAAGCTTCAGTGAATCCAGATTGGAATGCATCCATGGATGAAGAATATTGTTCCTTAATGGCGAACGATACTTGGGATCTTGTACCTCTTCCAAAAGGAAGAAAACTTGTCAGATGTAAATGGGTCTACAGAATGAAGTATGCATCATATGGAAGTGTTGAAAGAATTAAGTCAAGGTTAGTTGCCAAAGGTTTTTCCCAAGTTGAAGGGATTGACTACAATGAAACCTTTGCTCCTCTCGTAAAAATGAACTCCATCTGCCTTGTTCTTTCCCTTGCAGCCTTACATAACTGGGAAGTCCATCAAATGGATGTCAAGTTTTCCTTCTTACATGGTGATTTACAAGAGGAAATTTACATGGAACATCCTTTTGGATATGTTCAGAATAACTCTAGCCTTGTCTGTCACCTTAAGAAATCCTTATATGTCCTTAAGCAAGCTCCTAGAGCTTGGTGTGCCAAAATGGTTAGCTTTCTCCTTGACACTGATTTTTCTAGATGTCATTCTGACCCCAATGTCTATACCAAGAAAGTAGGAAACCATCTCATCATACTTTTTCTATATGTTGATGACCTTATTCTTACTGGTAGTGACCCTAAGCTTATAACCCATGTGAAATCTAGTCTTAAACAAAATTTTTAAAAGTTAGACTTGGGACATTTCCATTATTTTCTTGGTCTCCAAGTCCTGCAAACCAAAGAATGAATCTTTCTTTCTCAGTCTAAGTATGCTTGTGACCTTCTTTGTTGCTTTCACATGGAATATTGTACACCAGCCCCTTCTCCCTTCTAGTCTGGAGTCAAACTTTCTGCCACTTGTACTTCACCTGAAGTAGATGCCACCTTGTATCGTTAGCTTGTTGGTAGTCTCTTATACTTGACTCATTCCCGTCCTGACCTTTCCTTTGTCGTTGGTCATGTTTCCCGTTATATGTAAACACCTCATGAAAGTCACTAGAAAGCAACTAAAAGAATACTTCTATATATTCGAAGTACAATTCAGTTTGGGATTCATTACAGTACGGGGGGAACCTTTGTTGGTTGGTTTCATTGATTCAGATTGGGCCGGCGATCCTGATGATCGAAAGTATACTGTAGGTTATGTTTTCAATATGGGATCTAGACCTGTCACTTGGGATTGTAAGAAACAACAAGCTCTTTCTCTTTCTTCAGCAGAGGCAGAATATCAAGTAGCAGTTAATGCCAGTCAAAAAGTTGTATGGCTTTAATAGATCCTTTCATAGTTTGGATTCGAGTAGTAGCATCCTACTCCACTTTGGTGTGACATTCAAAGTTCCATCAAGCTTGCCAAAGATCTAGTTCTACATCAACGCAACAAACAAATTGAGCTACATATGCACTTCATCAGAAATCTTGTTCATGATCATGTTCTTGAAGTGCTCTTTTGCCCTACAGATGATCAAGTTGTAGACATCTTCGCCAAGTCTCTTACAGAAGACAAGTTTTCTAAACTTCAATCTATGTTAGGAGTTCAGGAACTTGTCATTAAGGGGGGATAGGTTCTAATGCCTCCTTCCTTCTCCTAATAGTGTCACTTTTGTAAATCCTTCAATCCTATCCCAAGTTGTTCTTAAGGGAGGATGTTAGGATATTTAGACACTTAGGAGTTAGTTAAGATCAACTTGTGTAATATATCCATTAGGGAAAGTGTGTTTCTTTAGTATGCATTAGTATGCATTTGTAAACATATAATCCGATGGTCACGATATGTTGTGATCCGAAGGCTCAACTTCTCTTAGATCATACCTAACCTTGATCCATGGCTTAACACCCGATTGGTCCATGGTCTCTATTTAAAGAGCATGGAGGGTCATTGTTTAGTTGATCAATTATGAGAAGCTCATTTGTAACTTTATTTCTTTGCATAATAAATTGTCTCATAGAAGCTATTTGGTCAGGGCCGTGGAGTGTTTCCCTCATGAGGGTTTAAACCATGTCAAAACATCGGTGTATCGATCTATGATCTGTTTGTGTGAAGTGGTTGCTCTAGGTGTTCGGTCTTTTGGGAGTACTCTGTGTACCCAAACAAATGAGGTTAGTGGTAGGGGATTTATAGAGATAGAGTGGGGGGTAAGGTTAGGAGGTTCAGGAGCAGGGGTTTAGAGAGAGAGAGAGAGAGAGAGAGAGAGAGAGATCACAGGAGTAGTGTAGATGGTTAGTGATGCAGTTATATGGTTAGGAAGAGTAGGGTTAGGGATTAGGGGGATAAAAACAGAGAGAGAAGGGGAATATGAGAGGGGGAGGGAGAGAGAGGGATGTAGATAGAAGTAGAGAGAACATGGGGTTATGGTTTAGGGTAATAAAGAGGGTACATAGAGAGATAGGGGGGTTAGGAATTATGGTATAGGGGAAGATGGGGGATGGAAAAAGAGAGGGGGTGGGGTATAAAGAGGGAGGAGTGGTTAGGGAAAGGAGGATAAAGAGAGAGGGGGGGTAGGTAGGGTTAGAGAGGGGGAGAGGGCATTAGGGAAAAGTGGCATTGGAGAGAGAGAGAGCTTGGAGATTAGGGGTTTAATGAATAAATGATTGGATCCTATGTATTATATGAATTGAGGATTATGGGTAGAAAGGTTGTATAGGTTCATCTTTATATGTGTTTCATGTATTAAGGGTTAAGGATTATGGGATTTAGAATTTATGAGGTCTTGTGATTAGGCATTTAAAGAGTTATGGTTATATATTTTCAAGGTTAAGCGTTAATGGATTTATTAATCCAAGGTAACTTATAAGGTTTTAGGGTTTCATGAATTTTAAGGTTTTATGGTTTATTTGGGTTTAGGGTTATGGGAGTTAGGGTAGAGAGAGAGAGGAGGTTGACTTATAGAGAGGAAGGGGGTGTTAGGGAAAGATGGGGATGGAGGTAGATATAGGTGGGTTATAGAAAGGAAGAGAGATAGAGGAAGGGGTTTAGGGAAAGGAGGAGAGAGGGAGGAAGGGGGGTTACATAAAGCTGGTTCTAGAGAGAGAGAGAGAGAGAGAGAGAGAGAGATAAAGTAGGGTTTAGGGGCTTAAAGAGAGAAAGAGAGAGAGATTGGGGGTTAGGGATTGAGCAAGAGAGAGAGAAAGAGAGAAGGAGAGATTATAAATAGGTAGGAGAGGTTAGGGAAAGGAGTAGATATAGAGGAGAGGATGGGTTAGAGAGGGCGAGAGAGAGTTAGGAAAAGGTGGGGATGGAAAGAGAGAGGTAGGGTTAGGGAAATAGGTTAGGAGTTGGTTGCAGAGGAAGAGAGAGATTGGTGATGAGGGTTTAAAGAGTGGTATAAAGATTGGGGATAGGGGTTTAGTATATATATATATATATATATATATAGAGAGAGAGAGAGAGAGAGAGAGGAGGGTTGGGGAGAGAGGGAAGGGGGGGATGCTTAGAGAAGAGGAAGAGAGAGATTAGTCATTGGGGGTTTAGAGAGAGATAGAGAGATTACAAGTTAGTGGTTTAGAGAGAAATATATTGGGGGCAAGGAGTTTAGAGAGAGGTTGAAAGAGATTGGGGGTTAGGGGCTTAGAGAGAGAGAGAGATTTTGGGTTAGGAGTTTAGAGAGAGAGAGAGAAAGATATTAGAGATTAAGGGTTTTGAGAAAGAGAGAGATATAAGGGGTTACAGGTTTAGAGAGAGACAAAGGGAGAGATATATTGGAGGTTAGGGTTTTAGAGAGATATTGGGGGTTAAGGGTTTTGAGAGAGATAGAGAGAGAGATGGATGGGGATATGGTTAGTGGTATGAGAGATAGAGAGATAGAGTGGGGGTTAGGCTTTATGGTATAGTGGAATATGGGAAGTTGAGAAAGAGAGGGATTGGGATTTTAAACAAGGAGGGTTATTATTGAAAGGATGATAGAGAGAGGGGGGATTAGGTTAGAGAGAGTGATGAGGTGTTAGGGAAAGGTGGGGCTAGAGAGATAGAGAGAGAGATGATGGGGATTTAGGGAAAGGTGGGGATACAAAGAAAGAGAGAGAGAGAGAGATTAGGTATTAGGGGTTTATAGATAGAGAGGGAGGGAGGGAGGAGGGTTTACGTAAAGGAGGAGAGAGAGAGGGGAAGCTAGGTTAGAGAGAGGGAGAAGGAATTAGGGAGAGATGGGGCTGGAGAGAGAGATAGGGGGTTAGTGAAATGAGGAGAGACAAAGAAATGGGGTCAGGGAAAGGGTGTGTGAGAGAGAAAGGGGGGTTGGGTAAACATGGTGCTAGAGAGACTGGAGGTTAGGGGTTTAGAGAGAGAGAGAGAGAGAGAGAGAGAGAGATTGGAGATTAGGAGTTTAGAGGGATAGAGAAATAGATAGAGTGGAGAGATAGTTAGAGTGGGGGGGAGGGGTAGGAGGGTGAGGAGTGGGAATTTGGAGAGAGAGAGAGAGAGAGAGGTGGGGTGTTAGGTGCAAGGGAAGAGAGATTTGTGATTAGGGGTTTAGAGATTGGGAGAGAGATTGGGGTCAGGGAATTAGAGAGAGAGATAGAGAGAGAGATACAGAGAAAGAGAGAGAGAGTGTGAGACAGAGAGAGATTGGGGGTTAGGTGTTTAGAGAGAGGGAGGGAGAGATATTGGGGGTTAGGGATTAATATATATAGAGAGAAAGAGATTACTCATTATGGGTTTAGATATAGACATATAAAGAGATATAGTGGGGGTTAAGCATTTAGAGGGAGAGATAGAGATATTGGGGGTTAGAGGTTTATAGAGAGATATAGGTATTCTGGGTTAGGGGTTTACATACATAGATAGATAGATAGAGAAAGAGAGAGATTAGTGGTTAGTCATTTAGTGAGAGAGAGAGAGAGGAATTGGAGGTTGAAGGTTTAGAGAGAGAGATATTGGGGGTTAGCAGTTTAGATAGAGAGATATAGAGATATAGAGATATAGATTTTGGTTTAGGGGTTGATAGAGAGAGTGAAATTGGAGGTTAGGTGTTTAGAGATAGAGTGTGTGTGATAGAGAGGGTAAATATATCGATAGAGTTGGGGGAAAAGGTAGGAGAGTGAGGAGTGGGTGTTTGAGAGAGAGATAGAGAGAGTGAGAGGGAGAGGGAGAGAGCTTGTGGGTTAAGGGTTTAAAGAGAGATATATAGGACATTAGGGGTTTAGAGAGAGAAAGAGAGAGATATGAGGTTAGGGGTTTAGAGGGATAGAGAAATAGATAAATTAGATAGATAGATAGAGTGGGGGGAGGGTAGGAGGGTGAGGAGTGAGGGTTTGGAGACAAATAGAGAGAGAAAGAGGGAGAGAGAAAGAGGGGACATTAGGGAAAGAAGGAGAGAGAGAGAGAATGGGAGGGGTATGTAAAGTTGGGGTTAGAGAGAGAGAGAGAGAGAGAGAGAGAGAGAGAGGTGGGGCATTGGGTGCAGAGGAAGAGAGATCTGTGATTAGGGGTTAGAGAGTGGGAGAGAGATTGGGGTTTGGGATTTGGAGAGAGAGAGAGATACAGAGAGGGAGTGTGTGTGTGAGAGAGAGATATATATTGGGGGTTAATTGTTTAGAGAGAGGGGGGGAGAGATATTGGGGGTTAGGGATTCATAGAGAGAGAGAGAGAAAGAGATTGGAGGTTATGTGTTTAAAGATAGATATACATAAGGATATAGATTGGGGGTTAAGCATTTAGAGGGAGAGATAGAGATATTAGGGGCTAGGGGTTTAGAGAGAGATAGCGAGATTCTAGGTTAGGGGTTTACATATATATATATATATATATATACAGAGAGAGAGAGAGAGAGAGAGAGAGAGAGAGATTAATGGTTAGGCATTTAGTGTGTGTGTGAGAGAGAGAGATTGGAGGTTAAAGGTTTAGAGAGAGAAATATTGGGGGTTAGGGGTTTAGATAGAGAGATATAGAGATATATATTTTTGTTTAGGGATGTAGAGAGAGTGAGAAGGAAATTGGAGGCTATGTGTTTAGATAGAGAGAGTGTGATAGATAGAGTAAAGAGATAAATATAGTTTGGGTAAGGGGTAGGAGGGTGAGGAGTGGGTGTTTGAGAGAGAGAGAGAGGGAGAGAGATTGTGGGTTAAGGGTTTAGAGAGAGATATAGGAGGTTAAAGGTTTAGAGAGAGAAAGAGAGAGATCAAAGGTTAGGGGTTTAGATGGATAGAGAAATAGATAGAGTGGATAGATCGATAAAGTGGGTGAGAGGGGTAGGAGGGTGGGGAGTGGGGGTTTGAGAGAGAGAGAGAGAGATTAGAGCCTAGAGATTAGGGATTAAATGAATGAATGGTTGGACCCTATTTATTTTATGAATTGAGGATTATGGGTAGAAAGGTTGTATTGGTTCATATTTATATGTGTTATGGGTTAAGTATTATAGGATTTACAACTTATGAGGGATGGTTATTAGGAATTTAAAGAGTAATGGTTATATATTATCAAGGTTAAGTGTTAATGTATTTATTAATCCAAGCTAACTTTAAAGGTTTTGGGATTTTATGGGTTTTTAGGTTTTTAGGGTTTATATGGGCTTAGGGTTATCGGTGTTAGGAGAGAGAGAGGAGGTTGGGTTAAATTGATGAAGGGGGTGTTAGGGAAATATGGGGATGGAGAGAGATATAGGGGGGTTATGGAAAGGAGGAGAGACAGAGGAAGGGGGTTAGAGAAAGGAGGAGAGAGAGAGGAAGGGGGTTTATGGGAAGGTGGTGCTAGAGAGAGAGAGAGAGAGAGAGAGAAAGATAGATAGATAGAGAGAGAGAGAGAGAGAGAGATGCTAAATTTTCAGAATTTACTTCAATCTGATCTAGGATCTTAACTGAGAGAATAACATGTACAACAAATCTACAACATATCAATCATGGAAACAATAATGCAAGCACAAAAGAGACACAGAGTTTACTTGGGAAAAACCATAAAGGTGAAAAACCCCAATAACTTCCTCAGAGATAGATAGAGCAATCATACAACCAGAGTACAAGAGATAGTCTTCTCCTAGCAGCAGAGCCTCCTCCTCCACAAGTGTGCCACTCTCCAAAGTGTGAGTGAGAGAATAGAATGTGTAAAATGAGAGAGACACACTCTCTATTTATACACTAACTTGACTTGACCTTTACTCAACTAGGTCGGCCTCAACTTAACCACTTAACATAATGCTGACTGGGCGGACCGCCACTAGGGTGGTCTAATAACCCTTTGACCCACATGACTTATACAGGGCCGACCCCAACAAGGTGGTCTAATAACCCATCAAGTATAAGTTACGACACTTATAATATAAATGACGACACTTTCATATAGAGGAATAATAACATCTCTATAGGAATACAATATAGATATATGTGAAATACATTCTGAAGTTACATATACATCAACACTCCCTCTTAACTAGGAAGGTATTTCTCGACACAGGTCTTCTAGCACAAGTCATCTTCTCTGGATCCCCATCAATGAATCGTCATCCTCGAATCATCTTCATCGTCTCTGTTGCTGCTACCTCAATCAATCTCTGAATCTACTCATCATAGGAAGTTCTGCATAGCCATTCCTTTTTCATAATAGATGTAGGCCCACCACCTACAGGTCTTCATCATCTGTGCGAACGGTCTGATAGAGGTGGACTCTCAGGACTAATTTTATGTGTGGATGCAATACTGGAAAGAGTATCCCAGGAACATTTATGTGCCCAAACACGACCGGCAAGATCTCCCAGGATTGATTAGATGCATCTCCTCCACAATACCTTTAAAGAGCATCCCAGGAACATTTATGTGCCGTAGCACGATCAGCAAGATCTCTAAAGAGCATCCCAGGACTTATTATGAGCACACAGCTCAACCTCTCGGATCTCCAGGACTGATTACATGTGGATAGAAAAACCTTTAAAGAGCATCCCAGGAACATTTATGTGCTGCAACACGACCGGCAAGATCTCTAAAGAGCATCCCAGGACTAATTACGAGCACACAGCTCAACCTCTTGGATCTCAAGGACTGATTACATGTCTCCATAGTAATACCTCATCCCAGGACTGATTATGAGCACACAGCTCAACCTATCAGATATCTGAGGACTGATTACATACTACATAGCAATACCAGAAAGAGTATCCCAGGAACATTTATGTTCCGCAGCACGACCAACGAGATCTCCTAGGACTGATTACATGCTATTTGCACAACCTGCCACATATCATCTATGACCTCCAAGTATCAACCTGATACTCATGATCCAATGGATCATCATCGCACAAAGCATCATCCTGATGTTCATGATCACACTGATCATCATCACTGTACCATCCTGATACATATCATCTGGAGCAACACCCTGAAGCTCATCATCATGATCATCCTGATCATATAATGCATCCACCTGATGCATACCAAGTATCTACCTAATACATATCATCATACATGATCCACCTGATCATACCTGATACATATCAACATACATGATCTACCTGATCATACAATGTATCCACCTGATACATATACAGATACATGGTCCAAGCATCCAACATGATGCATATACAAAATACATACAAATGATTCAACTGATCATATCCATCATCAAACATGATGCATACATATACATATACATATAATGATCCAGTTGATCATATCTAGCATCCAACATGATGTGTACATATACATATAGAGCAGTAACTGGAGCATTGTCCTGATGCTAATCATCCATGATCCTCCTAATCATCATAGCATCGTCTTCTTCAGATCATCTCATCGTCCACGAAGCAGAGCCCAGATGCACATCATCCAATACTTACACCACCGACATGGGAGAACACATCTACCACCATTCGGGGAAGGCTCCAGCCCTTACTTTTTCACCATGGGAGAACACATCTATCACCATGTGAAAAATGGCTTCAGCCCTTACATCTACACCATGGGAGAACACATCTACCACCATGTGAGAATGGCTCAGCAATTACATCACGACCATGCAAGAACACATCAACCATGTCAGAAAAGATCATGTGCATCTACATCTTCCAGACTCGTCACTTCCCTTTGGAATGAACCTCGATCTGAAGTGCACCAAGCCTCTCTATGAAGTACTCAAACTACACTCTGGCCAACGGCTTGGTCAATACATATGCAACCTTCTCATCCATCACAACATACTCTGCTTTGGCTGTACTCAGTGCTACACAGGACTGCTTCCTGCTAAACCAATATATCACACCTGATCCCATACTGAAGTAGCACCCAAAAGTGCTCTTCCTATCTGCAATACTTCCTGCCCAATCTGAATCAACATAACCCTGAGGTTAAACTTTTGATTTGTATCATACTTGAGCCCATAATCAACTCAATCAGATGGAGCATCACACAAGAGCTTCAGGTTCGATGCCATAGGTGTGGCCAGAGCCTTGCAGTCCATCATCCCGAACCTCTTCAGGATCTCTACTACATACTCCCCTTGTCCAAGGAAGATTCCATTTGCACTCTGCCACACCTACATGCCAAGAATAAATAGTGCATCATCCCCAAGTTCTTCATCTCAAACTCGGTAGCAAGCTTCCACTGCATGTCAGCAATCAATCTATCCTCACCTATTACAAACAGGTCATCCACATACAATAGTAGTATCACTGGATTGCCTTCCTCAACCTTGTAGTAAAGGTTGGAATCCGCATTACTCTTGGTAAAGCCCAAACTGGATAGAAATTTGTCTACCATACCAAGTTCTGCACATATATGACTCCCTGTCATGTGTCTCTAAACCAAGTGGCTTCTCCTCATACACTTCTTCTTCAACTACACCATTCAAGAAGGATGTCTTGAAATCCATCTAGTGTATCTTCCAATTCATCACTGTAGCCAGAGCAAGTATGGATCTAATGGAAGTGTATCTGGCTACAAGAGCAAAAGTCTCTATGCTACCACCTGCAGCATGCTTGATCTTGTAGATCCTCTTGGAATCACTACAGACTCCCCTTCTTGTCTTGGGACTGCATCCCAAACATCTTCATGATCGACTGGTACTCCTCAATCATGGTATTCTTCCCAGATCCTGGGAACTTCAACATCTTCAATATTTTCAATAGATAACTTTGTTGCTTGAACAAATGTTGTAGTCCTTCTTTTGTAGGTGATGGTATACAATCCTTCCTACACAACAAGTTAAATTGCATGATTATAAAATATCTCATAGTTTTCAGAACAAATTCTTACACATAAAGAAATATGTCATACAGTCATGCAATTATTTTAGCCAATGCTTCAATACAACATTTATCCATATCCCGTAACTTTCTAGATGCCTTCCAATCTCTACCATAACATTGTTAAGATTGTGCACAACTCCTAACATGTCAGCAAAGAGGTTTCATTCTAGATAAGTAGCGATGGAATGTTGTACAGTGCCATATGCCACTTACCCATGTATATTAGTAGTATATTGTTCATCAATGCAACTATTCTAATATGCATAATACACAACCTAATTCTAGGAACATAAGCATATACATCATTGAATAACATTATGTAAGAAATGAAAATTCAAATACTTATCTTTGTTTGGTTGCTGGGTGGACTCCCTCTGAATCTTTGCAACTCCATTCTGATGTGGAATGTGAGAAGTGGTCAACTCCCTCTAAATATTTGCATCCTTGCAGAAACTACTGAAGTGTGCTCCTTTGCTTTCTTGCAGGAACAACTGGAGTGTGCTCCCTCTTGATCTTTGTTTCCTGGATTACCTGTCCTTGAACTTATATCCATCCTTAACCACGATGCATTCTTATTAGTATCATCATTGTGTTATCCTTGAGGTCTCTTACATAATCACACATTCATTAGTATAATCTTAATACTATCAAAACACAATAATCTTAAACATTTATAGTCATGATCATTCACAGATAATAAATATTAGTATTCAAGGTTTCAGGGAAGTCTTCTTTTACTCATGCATATTCTTATTTGATCATAGGATTCTTCTGATTAGTTAAATCATCAATGCATAAACCCGTGATTACTCAAACCTATACCTTCATGATTCTTCTGGTTAGTCATATCATCAATTATGGTAAGAAACATAATATGCATACAACCATGACTATTCAAACCTATGACTTCATGAATAATCATTATCAACAACACAATAGTATAAGATCCTAACACGAGGTAGGATTCTAGCTTGATATAGGAAAAGCATACCTAGATTAGCATGCTAGCTAGTTATGTCTAACATACGTGCATAATGTCTTCTGGTTCTCTTCAGTGACTTGTGCTAGTAACCTGCATGTCTCATAAGTAAACCATTGTAGAACTAAGTTATACATACCTCGAAAGTAGATCTTCTATGTGATCCATGACAATGGATGAATCTTTGTCTTCATGTCACCATGAGAATATGTTCTTGAAGTAGAACATGATTTGACTTTCTTGGTGTACCTTTTGTGTTAGCAGACAACATAAACCTCATACAACACCATAATGCATTAGTACAATCATAAGTGTCAACACCCTAATGAATGCATTCATAATTTTGTTAAGGTGATATGATAAGTCTAAAATCAAGATTGTTCTAACCATAATAACATGAAGACAAACATATCATAAACTTAATCATGAACAAATATTGAGACATACCTGGATGAGTCATACCTATTGAGATTGCTTGTAATCTTCTTATTGAAGGCCTTAACCTCATCTCCCTCTGAAACAAGAACTTGTTCACTTATGCAGGTGACCAATCCATCTTCTTCTAGGATTAAACCAATCCACTTGATTTGAAAGAACTGGACCTGGAGCTGGATTAGGGTTTGTCAGAGAAACCCCAAAAATTAAAACTTTGAATTTCAAACTTCTGAAAGGATAGAAATATGTGCCTTGATGGGCTGATCAAGCTGGCATATTCAGAATTTGAAAACTGCAAAGTTTCACTCCTCAATTTTGCCTTTGAAACTTCCGGATTCACTGGACGTGACCCTGAACTAGGGTTTGATGAAGCCCACTCTTCTGCTCAATGAAAAGGTTTGATCCAAATCTCTAAGCTTCTATTTTTATGAGGATCTTCCAGCCGTGGTCACAGATTTCAAAAATTCCCATTTTTGCAGAAGCCCTAATTTTCCACTTTTCTGATCAAAGTCCCGAACTAGGGTATGATCAAGCCTGGCCTTCTGCCCAACAAAAAATTCTGATCTTGGTCTCTAATTTTCAATTTTAATGAGTAGCATTCAGTCGTGGTCTTCGATTACAAAAATTCCAACTTTATCCGAAATCCTAAATTCTGGAAGCCATGAATGAAGGTGCTAAAAAATAATTCTGTTTTGACAGAAATATGTACCTGATTTTTTCTGGTGTAACTCCAAACTTTTTGATCCACAGGGTCTAAATTTTTTTCCTTAAATAGCCAGACTTATCGTCTTTCCATCCCAATAGGTCTGACCTCAATTGGATTCTCTGAGAAAGAGTTATGCCAAGTGTCGCAACGTGACCTGTTTATGGGATATAACAGGAGAGCGAACTTGTACGGCATGCCAGGTGTAATTGGTTCAACTTCGGCCTTTGAAAAACTTTTATGAGATATTAAAGTCTGCGTACTACCTATCACTTTTTATGAAATTTCATTTGGAGCTTCCTAGTGCAAGTTATGACATTTTTTCTAAGGTCACCTATTTATGACTGAGATCTGGAAGAGGTAGAAACCCTATCTTATACAGATCCTAAATCATAAAGTACAATGAATTAGAGGTTGTCCTTTGGACACAAGGTACGTGGGAATCGTATCTTCGGCCTGTAAATGTTTCAGATCCAAAAAGTTTGTGACAATGGAATTATAGCGAAAGTGCTACGATGACTGGTTTTTGCAATATCAAGCGCTAGCATCGTAAGTGCAACAAGTGTCATACATGCCATATCATTCCTTCTTTCAGGCTAGCTCTGATACCATGTTAAATTTTCAGAATTTACTTCAATTTGATCTAAGATCTTAACTGAAAGAACAACATGTACAGGAAATCTACAGCATATCAATCATGGACACAATAATGCAAGCACACAAGAGACACAGAGTTTACTTGGGGAAAACCATAAAGGTGAAAAACCCCAATAACTTCCTCAGAGATAGATAGAGCAATGATACAACTAGAATACAAGAGATAGTCTTCTCCTAGTAGTAGAGCCTCCTCCTCCACAAGTGCACCACTCTCCAAAGTGTGAGTGAGAGAATAGAATGTGTAAAATGAGAGAGACACACTCTCTATCTATACACTAACTTGACTTGACCTTTACTCAACTAGGTCGGCCTCAACTTAACCACTTAACATAATGCTGACTGGGCCAACCCCCACTAGGGTGGTCTAATAACCGTTTGACCCACATGGCCGACCCCCAATAGGGTGGTCTAATAACCCTTTGACCCACATGACTGATACAGGGTCGATCCCAACAAGGTGGTCTAATAACCCATCAAGTATAAGTTACGACACTTACAACATAAATGACGACACTTCCGTATAGAGGAATAATAACATCTCTATAGGAATACAATATACATATATGTGAAATACATTCCGAAGTTACATATACATTAACAAGAGAGAGAGAGATTGAGGGTTAGGGATTGAGTGAGAGAGAAAAAGAGAGAGAGAGATATTATAAAGAGGGAGGAGAGGTTAGGGAAACGAGTAGAGATAGAGGAGAGGTTGGGTTAGAGATAGTGAGGGAGACTTAGGGAAAGGTGGGGATGGAGAGAGAGAGATGGAGGGTTAGGGGTTGGGCATAGAGGAAGAGAGAGATTAGTGATTAGGGGATTAGAGAGAGGGAGAGAGATGGGGGTTATCGGTTTAGAGAGAGAGCGAGAGGAGGGTTAGTGAGAGAGGGAAATGGGGGGTGCTAGGAGAAGAGAAAAAGAGAGATTGGTGATTGGGGGTTTAGAGAAAGAGAGATATTTGGGGTTAGGGGTTTATATAGATAGATAGATTGGGGGGTTAGGGGTTTAGAGATAGAGATATTGGAGGATAGGATATTAGAGAGAGAGATATTGGTCATTATCCATTTAGAGGGGGAGATGTTGTAGGTTAGGGGTTAAGAGAGAGAAAGAGAGATTGGTGTTTAGGGGCTTAGAGAGAAAGAGATATATTGGGGGTGATAGGTTTAGAGAGAGAGAGAGATATTTGGGTTTAATGTTTTATAGGGAGAGAGAGAGAAATAGGAGGTTAGGGTTTTAGAGAGAGAGGGTTAGAAAGAAATATATTGGGGATTAGGGGTTTAGAGAGACATGGAGAGATTATGGGTCAGGGGTTTAGAGAGAGAGAGAGGAACATAGAGATTGGTTTTTAGGGGTTGAGAGAGAGAGATTGTGGGTTAGGGGTTTAGAGAGAGAGAGATAAAGAGATTGAAGGTTAGCAGATTTGATTGAGAGAGGTATATAAGAGGTTAGTGGCTTAGAGAGAGACAAAAGGAGAGATCTATTAGAGGTTAGGGATCTAGAGAGAGAGAGATTAGAGGTTAGGGTTTTAGAGAGAAATATTGGGGGTTATAGGTTTAGAGAGAGGGAGAGATAAACAAAAATTGGCAGTTAATAGATATTTAGAGAGAGAGAGAGATCGGAAGGGGAGTATTGTTGGCTAGTGGGTTGGGGAAAAGAGAAATAGACTTTGGAGGAGGGGTAGAAGGGTGAGGAGTGGGCATTTTGGGGGGAGGAGTGAGAGAGAGAGAGAGAGAGAGAGAGAGAGGATGGTTAGGGAGAGAGACTAGGGTTTAGGGGTTTAGAGAGATATAGAGAGTTTAGGGTTAGGGGTTTAGAGACAAAGAGAGAGAGATTTGGGGTTTCTCATTTAGAAAGAGAGTGATAGATAGGGGGGTTAGGTAAAGGAGGAGAGAGAGAGGAAGGGAGGGTTATGGAAAGGTGGAGAGAGAGAGGAAGGGGGGCTTAGGGAAAGGTGTTGCTAGAGAGAGAGAGATTAGGGTTAGGATTTTAGAGAGAATGAGAGATATTAGAGGTTTAGAGAGAGAGAGAGAGAGAGAGAGAACGGGAGAGATTGGGGGTTAGCGGTTTAGAGATAGAGATAGAGAGAGAGCTAGAGAGAGAGAGAATGGAAGCTAGGTGTTTTGAGAGATATAAAGAGATTGGGGGTTAGTGTTTTATATGGAGAGAGATATTGAAAGAGAGAAATTGGTTGTTAGGGGTTTAGAGAGAGAGACTGAGGGTTAGGGGTTTAGAGAAGGAGAGAGAGAGACATTCGGGGTTAGGTGTTTAGAGAGGGAGAGAGAGAAAGAGACAGATCAAAGGTAATTAGGGGTTTAGATCGAGAGAAATATATTAAGGGTTTAAGGGTTTAGATTAAGGGTTAGTGGTTTAGAGAGAGAGAGAGAGGGAGCAAAATGCAGTGGTGGTGGTTAGTGGTCGGAGTTGGTGTGGGTGGTTAAGGATAGGTGGGGAGTTATAAAGAGGGAGGGGGGTTTAGTAAAAGGAGGAGAGATAGTGGAGGGTTGGGTTCAAGAGAGGGAGGAAGTTTAGGGAAAGGTGGGGTTGGAGAGAGAGAGAGAGAGAGATTGGGTGTAAGGGTTGGGAGAGAGAGAGAGGGAGAGAGATTCGATGTTATGGGCTTAGAGAGAGAGAGTTTGGGATTTAGGGGTTTAAAGAGAGATATTGGGGGTTAGGGGTTTAGATTGAGAGAGAGATTGGAGGTTAGGGGTTTAAAAATAGATAGAAAGATATAAATAGATAGATTTGGGGTTAGGGGTATAGAGAGATTTTGGGTTAGGGGTTTATAAAGAGAAATAGAAAGAGAGAGAGTGGTGGTTATGGGTTTAAAGCAAGAATTATATTGGAGGATAGGGATTTAGACAAAGAGATTGGGGGTTAGTGATTTAGAGAAAGAGAGAGAGTGGTGTTTATGGGTTTAAATCAATGGAGATATTTGAGGTTACATATTTAGGAACAAATATTGGGGTTTAGTGATTTAGAGAGAGAGAGAGATTAGAGGTTAGGGGTTTAGAGAGGGAGAGAATGGGGTTATGATTTTAGAGGGAGTGAGATAGCAAGAGAAAGATCATAGGTTATAAGTTTAGAGAGAGAGAAATATATTGAGGGTTAAAGGGTTTAGATGGAGAGAGATTGGAATTTAGGGGCGGGGGAGAGAGAGAGATAGAGTAGGGGGTATGGGTAGGTTGGTTAAGAGTGGGTATTTGGGGGAGCATAGAGAGAGAGAGAGAGAGAGAGAGAGAAAGATTGGGGATTATAGGTTTATAGAGAGATGGAGAGATTGGGATTTACGGTTTTAGAGAGATATATAGATAGATTTGTGTTTGGGGGCTTAGGGAGAGAGAGATTTGGCATTAGGAGTTTAGAGAGAGAGAAAGAAAGAGAGATATTGGAGGTTAGGGGTTTAGACAAAGAGAGAGATATCAGAGGTTAGGGTTTTAGAGAGATAAAGGGAGATCTATATTGGAGGTTAGGGATATAGCGAGGGAGAGATTGGATGTTAGAGTTTTAGAGGGAGATTGGGGTCTTAGGGTTTTGAGAGAGAGAGAGAGATATTAGGGGTTAGGGGTTTATATATATAGGATAAGAGGGATAGATAGAGAGAGGGATGGGGATATGGTTAGTGGTATGGGAGATAGAGAGATAGAGTGGGGGGTAGGGTTATGAGGGGGTGTTATGCTTTATGGTATAATGGAATATGGGGGGTTGAGAGAGAAAGAGAGGGGTTGGGATATTAAAGAGGGAGGGGCATTATTGAAAGAATGATAGAGAGAGGGGGGATTAGGTTAGAGAGAGTGATAAAGTGTTAGGGAAAGGTGAGGATGGAGAGAGAGAGAGGATGTGGGGTTAGGGTAAGGTGGGGATATGGAGAGAGATAGAGAGAGAAAATGAGAAGGGTTAGTGAGAGAGGGAAAGGGTGGGCATTGGGAATAAAGGAAGAGAGAGATTGGTGATTAGGGATTTAGAGAGAGAGAGGGAATTAGGGAAAGGAGGTGAGAGAGGATGGGGGTTTGGGAAAGGTGAGGCTACAGAGAGAGAGAGAGGAGGCTTAGAAGGAGGAGTAAGGTTAGAGAGAGAGTAAAAAAGGGGGCATTGGGCAGAGAGGAAGAAAGATATTGATGATTAGGTGTTTAAAAAGAGAGAGGCAGAGAGAGATAGATATAAAGAGAGAGAGAGAGAGAGATTGGGGGTTAGGGTTTTAGACAGAGAAAGAGATCTTGGGGGTTAGAGATTTAGAGAGAGAGAGACATTTGAGGTTAGGGTTTTAGAGAGAGAAATAAAAATATATAGAGATTTGGGGTTAGGGATTTATAGAGAGAGAGATATTTGAATTTAGGTGTTTAGAGAGAGAAACATATAAAGAGAGATATTGGAGGTTAGGTGTTTAGAGAGAGAGAGATAGAGAGATTGGGGATTAGGGTTTTAAAGAGAGATAGAGAGATTAGGGATTTAGGGGGGGAGAAATAGGGAGAGAGAGAGATTGGGGTTTATGGTTTAGAGAGAGAGAGAGAGGAATTGGTGGTTATAGTTTTAGAACTAGAGAGAGAGAGGGAGAGAGAGACAAGGGGGTTAGGGTTTTAGAAAGAGAGAGATTTTAGGATAGGAGATTAGGGAGAGATATTGGTCATTAGTCATTTAGAGAGAGAGATACCAAAGCTTAATAGTTAAGAGAGAGAGGGAGAGAGAGAGAGAAAGAGATGTTTATGGTTTAGAGAGAGAGATAAATTGGTGGTTAGGGGTTCAAAAGCAGAGAGGGAGGGGGAGAGAGAGAGAGAGTGGGGTTAGGGGTTTAGAGAGATAGATAGATTGGAGGATAGCAGATTAGAGAGAGAGATATTGGTCATTATTCATTTAGAGAGAGAGAGAGAGATATTGGAGGTTAGGGATTTAGAGAGAGAGATTGGTGTTTATGGGTTTAGAGAGAGAGAGAGATTGGGGGTTTTCGGTTTAGAGAGAGAGAGAGAAAGAGAGATATTGGTGTTAGGTTTTCAGAGAAAGAGAAAGATTTGGATTTAATGATTCAGAAAGAGAGAGAGAGAGAAATTGGAGGTTAGGGTTTTAGAGAGAGAGGGGTAGAAATAAAGATATTGCAGATTAGGGGTTTAGAGAGACATGGAGAGATTATGTGTTATGGGTTTAGAGGAATAGATATAGCAAGAAAGAGATTGGTTGTTAGGGGTTGAGAGAGAGATTAGGGGTTAGGGTTAGAGATAGAGAGAGATAGAGAGATTGGAGGTTAGAAAATTAGATTGATATATAAGAGGTTAGTGGATTAGAGAGAGACAAAGGGAGAGAGAGATTGGATGTTAGGGTTTTAGAGAGAAATATTGGGGTTAGAGGTTTAGAGAGGGAGAGAGAGATAAATAGACATTGGGAGTTAATAAATATTTAGAGAGAGAGAGAGATGAGAAGGGGCATATGGATGGCTAGTTGGTTGGGGGGAAAGCGAAATAGAGTGTGGGGGAGGGGTAGGAGGGTTAGGAATGGGGGTTTGGGGGGGGAGCGAGAGAGAGAGAGAGAGAGTGAGGAGGGTTAGTGAGAGAGGGAAATGGTGAGGATTGAGCACAAAGGAAAATGAAGATTGTTGATTAGGGGTTTTGAGAGGGAGACAGAGAGATTGGGGGTTAGTGGCTTAGAGGGAGATAGAGATTGGGGTTTATAGACATGGAGAGAGAGAGAAAAAGAGAAAGATATTGGAGGTTAGTGGTTTATAGAGAGAGATAGATAGAAGGCGATATATTGTTGGGTGGGGGTTTATAGTGAGAGATATTTTGGGTTAGTGGTTTAGAGAGAGAGAGATTGGGGGTTAGGGACTCAAAGAGAGTCAGAGAGAGAGATAGGTATTGGAGGTTAGGGGTTTACAGAGAGATATATAGAAAGAGAGAGACTAGGGGTTAGGGGTTTAAAGAGAGAGATAGAGTTTGGAGGTTAGGGTTTTAGAGACAGAGAGAGATATTTGGGGTTTGGAATTTAGAGAGAGATTGATTGGGTTTTTGGGGTTTAGAGAAAGAGAGAGAGGGAGAGTGATTGGAATTTAGCATGAGAGAGAGAGAGAGAGAGATTGGGGTTTAGGGTATTAGAGATAGAAAATGATGGAGATTAAGGGTTAGGGGTTTTGAGAGAGAGAGAGAGAGAGAGAGAGATTGTGGGGAAGTAAGGGGGAGAGGGATAGAAATATAGATAGAGGGATGGGGATGAGGTTAGTTGTATGGGAGATATAGATATATAGATGGGGGGTGAGGTTAGGAGGGTGATAAGTGTGGGTTTGTGGTCCATAGAGAGGGAAACATTAGGGGTAAGGGGTTCAGAGAGAGGGATATAGATAGATATATAGAGACAGAGAGATATATCATAGGGGGAACATTTATTATTAGTGATGCAGGTATATGTCCAGGGGTAGTAGGGTTAGGGATTAGGGGGAACACGAGAGAGAGTGGGAGGGATAGAGATGGATGCATAGAGAAATAGAGAGAAACTAGGGTTATGGTTCAGTGTAACAAAAAGAGTACATAGAGAGATGGGGAGGTTAGGATTGATGGTATAGGGGAAGACACGATATTGAGAGAGAGAGGGGGGTTGGGTTAATCAGAATGAGGGGGTTAGGGAATGGTGAGGCTAGAGATAGAGAGGAGGGGTTAGGGAAAGGATGAGAGAGAGAGAGAGAGGAAGGTGGGTTTAGGAAAAGTTGGTGCTACAGAGAGAAAGAGGGGTGCTGGATAGAGAGGAAGAGTGATAGAAAGACAGAGGGAGAGCGAGAGAGAGTGTGTGTATGTGTGTGTGTGTGAGAGAGAGAGAGTGAGATAGATAAATAGATACAGAGAGAGAGAGATAACGAGGGGAGCATTGATGGTTAGATATATAGTTATATAACTAGGGAGACTAGGGTAGTTATGTGACAGAGAGAGAGAGAGGGAAGTGGAGAGAGGGAAGGAGAGAGAGGGAGGATTAGAGAAATATAGAGAGTATGGGTTTATGGTAATAAAGAGGGTAGATTGAGAGATGGGGGGGTTAGGATTTATGGTATATGGGATGATGGGGGGTTGAAAGAGATACTGGGTGGGGTTATAAAGAGGGAGAGGGGATTAGGGAAAGGAAGAGAGAGAGAGAGGAGGTTGGTTGGGTTAGAGAGAGGGAGGGGGATTTAGAGAAAGGTTGTGATAGAGATAGAGAGGGTGTTAAGGATAGGAGTGAGAGAGACGAAGGGGGTTAAGGAAAGGTGGGGCTGGAGAGAGAGAGAGAGAGAGATTGGTGGTTAGGGGTTGAGAGAGAGAGAGATATTGGTGCTTAGGGGTTTAGAGAGAGAGAGGGAGAAATTGAGATTTAAAGTTAGGGGTTTAGGGAGGGAGAGATAGAATGACATAGATTGGGCATTAGGGGTTTAGAGAGAGATTGAGAGATTACGGGTTAGGTGTTTAGAGAGAGAGATATTCAAAGAGAGATTGGTGGTTAAGGGTCTATATCAAGAGAGATGCAAAGAGAGAGAGAGAGAGGGAAATATATTGAGCGATTAAGCATTTAGATAGAGAGATTAGAATTTATAGGTTTATATTCTGAGTTAGGGATTAAGAAAAATAGAGAGAGAGAGAGAGAGAGAGACAACATCATCGAGGTGTAGTAGTTAGTGGTAGAAATTGGATTGGGTGGTTAAGGGTGGGGGGGAAAGTATAAGTATAGAGAGATGAAGAGGGATCAAGAGGTGGATAGTGGTGGGGGATAAAGAGAGATAGGGTGGGGGGATAGGGGTAGAAAGCCAAAGAGTGGGGGTTGAGAGAGAGAGAGAGAGAGAGAGAGAGAGAGATTAGGGGTAATGAGCTCAGAGAGAGAGAGAGGGAGAGATTATGTATTATGGGTTTATAGATAAAGAGAGATTGAGGAAGTGGTTATAGATAGGGAGGAGGGTTTAGGGAAAGGAGGAGAGGGAGAGGGGAGGTTGGGTTAGAGAGAGTGAGGGGGTGTTAAGGAAAGGTGTGGCTGGAGAGAGAGATAGGGGGTTAGGGAAAGGAGGAGAGAGAGAGGAAGAGGGGATTAGGGAAAGGAAGAGAAAGAGAGGAAGGGGGGCTTAGGAAAAGGTGTTGTTAGAGAGAGAGAGAGAGAGAGATTATGGTTAGGGATTTATAGAGACAAAGAGAGATTATAGGTTTAGAGAGAGAGAGAGGGAGATCGGGGGTTAGGGGTTTAGGGATAGAAAGATATATATATATATTGTTGGTTAGCGATTCATATATATATATATATATATATAGAGAGAGAGAGAGAGAGAGAGAGACAGACAGAGAGAGAGACAGAGAATGGTGGGTAGGTGTTTTGAGAGATATAGAGAGATTGGGGGTTAGGAGTTTAGAGAAAGAGAGAGAAATATAAATATCATGGGTTAGGGGTTGAGAGAGAGAAAGAAATATATTGAGGGTTTAAGGGTTTATAATAAGGGTATATGGTTTAGAGAGAGAGAGAGATGGAGCACAATGGGGTTGTGGTGGTTAGTGTTCGGAGTTAGTGTGGGTGGTTAAGTATAGGTGGGGAGTTATAAAGAGGGAGGGGGTTTTAGTGAAAGGAGGATAAGTAGTGGAGGGTTGGGTTCAAGAGAGGGAAGAGGGTTAGAGAAAGGTTGGGTTGCAGAGAGAGAAGTGGGGATTTATAAATATGGAGGGTGGTTTAGCGAAAGGAGGAGAGGTAGTGGAGGGTTGTGTTCAAGAGAGGGAGGGGGATTAGCGAAAGATGGGGTTGGGGGGAGAGAGAGAGAGAGAGAGAGAGAGAGAGAGAGAGAGAGATTGGGTGTAAGGGTTGAGAGAGAGAGAGAGGTAGAGAGAGATTGGGTGTTAGGGGTTTAGAGAGAGATATTGGGGTTTAGGGGTTTAGAGAGAGATATTGGGGGTTAGGGGTTTAGAGAGAGAGAGAGAGAGAGAGAGAGAGAGAGAGATTGAGGGTTAGGGATTTAGAGATAGAGAGAGAGATAGAGAGAGATTGGAGGGTATGGGTTTAGACATAGATAAATAGATATAAAGATGGATATTTGAGGTTAGGGGTATAGAGAGAGATAAAGAGATTTTGGGTTAGGGGTTTAGAGAGAGAAATAGATAGAAAGAGAGAGTTGGTTATTGGTTTAGAGCAAGAGAGAGATTGGAGGCTAGGTATTTACATAGAGATATTGGAGTTAGTGATAGAGTAATTTTTAGGGGCGAAATTTCTCCATTTGGCTATTTCTTGGGCTTTTTTTCAAACAATAAATTTGCTATTTGGTCATTTTTAGTGTCTAATATCACCTATATTTACATAAAATATGTTTTTTTTGTCATAATATTCGCCAAAATTTACACATTTCAGTAGTAAATTGCATGTTTCATATTTAATATTCACCTACCTATCTATATACATGTTTGTTTCCCTCCAAAATAATCGCCTATGATACTATACTTAAGTATAATATTAGAATCCTTAAAAAATACCTTGGTTAGTGATTGAAAGAGAGAGAGGGTTTAGACAAAGATAGATAGAATCAAAGAGAGACGTTTTGGGTTACAAGTATAGAGAGAGATATAGACATTTTGGGTTAGGTGTTTAGAGAGAGAGAAATAGAAAGAGAGAGAGTGGTGGTTATGGGTTTAGATCAAGAGAGATATTGAAGGTTAGGGATTTAGACAAAGAGATTGGGGGTTAGTTATTTAGAGAGAGAGAGAGAGAGGTTAGGGGTTTAGAGAGGGCGAGGATGGGGTTATGGGTTTAGAGGGAGTGAGATAGAGGGAGAAAGATAGGGGGTTATGGGTTTAGAGAGAGAGAAATATATTGAGGGTTTAATGGTTTAAAGGGAGAGAGATTGGAATTTAGGGGTGGGGGCGGTGGTTAGTGGTGGGGGAGAGAGAGAGAGAGACTATATTCTATGGGTAGAATGGTGAGGAGTGAGGTTTGGGGGAGCATATATATATATATACACACAAAGAGAGAGAGAGAGAGTTTGGGGGGAGTAAGGGGGAGAGGTATAGAGATATCGATAGAGGGATGGGGATGAGGTTAGTAGTAGGGGAGATATATAGATAGAGTGGGGGTAAGACTAGGAGAGTGATGAGTGGGGGTTGGAGAGAGGGATATATTAAGGTTAAGAGGTTTTGACAGAGAGAGAGAGAGAGAGAGAGAGAGAGAGAGAGAAAGATGACAAAGGGAGCATATTAGAGGGATGCATGCATATGGTTGGGGGGGATAGGGTTATATATTAGAGGGATGAAGAGAGAGAGAGAGAAGGGGAAGATAAGAGAGGGAGGGAGAGAGAGGGATGCATATAGAGATGGAGAGAGCATGGGGTTATGGTTTAGGGTAACAAAGAGGGTATATAGAGAGATAGGGTGTTATGATTTATGATATAAGGGAAGATGGGCGGTGGAGGGAGAGAGGGGGGGAGGTTGGGTGAGAGAGGTGGAGGGGGCATTAGGGAAAGGTGGCATTGGTGAGATAGAGTGAAGGCATTAGGGAAAGGAGGAGAGAGAGAGAAAGGGAGGATAGGGAAAGGTGGTTCTAGATAGATATGGGGGTCAGTGGGTAGAGAGAGAGAGAAAGAGAGAGAGGGGGGGTGTTAGAGAGAGGAGAGAGAGGGGAAGGGGGTTAGGGAAAGGTGGAGAGAGAGAGAGAGAGATTGGAGGTTAGGGGTTTGTTGTTGCAGCAACATCCCCCCAAAATTTTGTACATATTGGGGCCCCTCCTTTTAATTTTTTAGAAAGGATTCCTTAAGAGGCCATCCCCAGCTGTTAACTTTATTTTTCAACAAAAAAATCTTGCCATGAACCACTCCAAGTCTGCCAAGAAATCTTGGTTCTCAATAGAAAATGTTTCATGAAGTCTCCCTGGAAATCGCGGGACGATTTGATAAAGCCTCGCAGTGGCGGAAGCCTTTTGTTTAAACATCTCAGGAAGGACTCAGAAACTTTCTGAAAAAAGTCACAGAACTTAAGAAGGAAGCTCTGCGGAATCTTTCATCTTTTGCTCCCGAAACAGCGGGAGTTAATCGCATAAGCTTTCTGAAAAAAGACTTAGATTTTTTGAAAATTTGCGAAACATGAGAAAGAAACTCTATGGAAGCATTCAGCTTTTGCTCCCGAAGCGACAGAAGTCTTTACTTAACTCTCCCGAAAAGATTTAGAAGTTATGGTTAAAGTTGCAGAAGCTATTCTCGAAATCCTTCCGAAATGGCGGAGGAATTCGGGGAAGCCGCCCGAAACCTGCAGGAGCCATCCGCCAACAACCTTCCGCGGAAGCCGCTAAGTGACTTAGTTTTTGAAAATTTTTGAAGTCTCGAAGTCGCGAAAGCCATTCACCAAAGCCTTCCGCAACTGCAGAGACCTTCGCGGAATCGTTCCGAAACATCCCCGAGAAAACTTTGCGGAGCCTTTGATTTTTTCTTCCTGAAACAGCGGAACCTTTCAACTTTTTGTTCTGAAACGCCAAGGCACTTAGAACTTTTGTGGAACATTTCGAGTTTTCTTTCCGCTAATGCGGAAACCATTTGCGGAGATCTTCACTTAGAACTTTCGGAGGCCGCGGAACTTTCAATTTACCATTCCGTAAAGTGCGGCGCCATTTCGCCAGCTCATCCTGAAACGGCGGAAGCCATTGGCAAAAGCTCTCCGAAATTTTGGAGGCCTTCCCGTTAGCATCCCGAAAAGGGCCGCCGAAAGAATTAAACGTTCACGTCTTTTTGCGGGGAGATTCACCATTCTCTCCCGAAATGCCGGAGAAGTTCAGCAGAAGCTTCCGCATTATCTTTGCGGAACGTTTGGGTTTCCCCTCCGCGTCGTGGGAGCCTTTTCTGGGAGCCATTCGCCATTTTTCCCCGAAGCGGCGAAAGCGTTCGCTATAATCCTTCCGCAACGGCGGGTGAAACTCACAAGTTTGTCCCGCAGGAGGCAGTCACGTGCGAATAGAGAATATTTGATTTGACGCCAACGTACTCATATTAAACCCGTTTTAAATGCGCCACCCACCCCTGCGCGTGCCAACTTATTTAAATAGAAGGTGGGGCTCGAGCCAAACACGTTGTTATTTCTCGATTGGAAGATTTGTTGGACGCCGCGCAACCGCTCCAGCTCAGTCTACTTGTCCACGTTGACGGCCACCTCATTCAGCTATCTTCACGGTGCCAGGTAGGAATTTTAACCATTAAATTTGCCTCTCCTACGCGTTAGATTACTATTGGATTGTCCTTGTCTGAAGATGATTGGTTTAGGTTGGATTTTGACGGGAAAAATGCTCGTCATGGGCTACTTTTCCCGTCAAATTACAGTCCAAATTTCATTTGTTTTTTGTCATACAAAACATAGAAATATGAAAATGTTTGAGCGTCAACTCTGATGGGTGAAACTTCCCAAACTCCTACCTTGGCCGCAGGCATCATTAGTTTGTGGCTTTTAAAAGTCACAAGCCCCGTTAAGGTCTCGTCGCTATCAGCCGAAAGCCAAACCTATGACCACCTGAAGCTTTTTATCACCCGCATTCCCGGCGTCGTCAACCCCTGTCCTAGTTTCAAAAAAAAAAAAACTACCGCAGAACGCCTCTCCAAATGCTATCAGATGACCATAGTAGTCAAAACCCTCGTCAGCTTATAAATTTGAAAAAAGTGGCTCCTCCTTCCATCATAGAGTTATGTCACCCCTAACTTTCCCGCCCTTAGCCATTTGAACCGCAACCATGACGATAGATACCATCCCTCCTAGATGTTGGGCCAAAAGCAGGATGCCTCCGCAACGCGCTTATCCTCGCAGGAACATTCCAAACTTGCCCCTTTAAAAGAATCAGGATGATTAAAATCTAGATTTCTTGTTTGGAATGGTGTATTTGCTTCCTAAAATGCAGCTCCACATTTTGTTTTTTATCTCATTCACATATTAAAACGATGAGGCTCTCTGTTAAAATCGCACAGTATGTTGCTCAATTTCCTAATGACTTGTATGTGGGTGCTATCAGGGATAAGTCAAAATGCCAAAAGGTGGTAAGAAGAAGGCTAAAATGATAGAAAAGAAGCCTACGCCACTTAAAACTGAGACCTCACTCCAGGATACTAGGTGCACCACCGGTGTTCCTCCAGAAATCCTCTGGGGTGACATTTACAGAATGATCTGAGACCAGGATATCCCGGACATGTTGCTAGAAGAGGGGCCGATTTATCTCAATATCAAAGCCTCAGGCATAACTAGAGCTGCTACCCCGCCCTGAACTATTCCCCTGTGCTGAAGTAATCGGATGGATACTCCAACATGCCGATGCGGAGTCAAGGGTGATAAGTGACAGCGGGAAAGTTTCCATTGCCTCATTCCACCCAGCATACATCGCCACAGCCTATAAATTTCCTCGCTCCTAGCAAGCTCTGACTGATGAATGGTTGGGAAAAATGAACAACGTTGAGATGGCCAAAAAGTTGTTGGTCGAAGGCAAGCATCTAAGAAAGAAAGGTAGCGACGAATATGTCGTCCAGAATTTGAGACCTCCTTTCAGGTTGATCACCTTGATGTTGCACAGAATCTTCAGCATGCCCGATGGCACCGTGTACAAGATTCAGTGGGTCCCTATTATCCACTTCGTGGCGTTTAAGGGAACTGTGTTTGACTGGGCCACTCTCTGGTCAGATAGTTTGGCCTCAATGATAGTTTGCTGCTAGAGAAGGACTAGCCTTGAAGAAGGCAAAATTTTTTCATTTCCTCATATCTGATTGATTGTATTTTTGGCCAAGGTGGACTTCCCCAAATTGGGCTGCATATGGGATAAGGCCACCACCCCGGTTTATACCGCTTTCAGGATGATGTGGGCCCAGAATTACAACCTAGCTACAAACTCATCTGTGAGGGGTTCATCATGCCCCTATATGAGAAGATATTCAAGGAGGAGACCAACTGCCTATCAGAGAACGCTGTGGAAGTCCTTTAAATTACGGGGACTTTTACTTTTCAGACCAGGCACCTACCTCAGAATGTTTGGAGGGACTAAAGCTCCATACATTCTGTCGTAGTATGCCATAGATTATGTGGTCCTTAAGGAAGTAGTAAGACAAATCTTCTGGATGGAATTGGAGCAATGCTCCACAAACAGCATAAGGCTTCCTTTCCCCCTCTACCTTTCTACATAGGTGCTTACAAGTTCTCGGGGGTTGCCTCAGCCGAAGAGTTTGTTCAGGAGCTGAAAGCCTTCCACTTCGGTGAGGTGATCTTCCACAGGAATGACAGGAAGGGAAAAGTGGCCGAGCACTGTAAGGAAATCTATGCTCATTTTGAGTACTCTCACTATCCCGATGCCGAGGAAGAGGTATTCAGGGGCATCAGCAACATGGCTGAGCTGCGAACCTTTCGCCAAGGCAGTGGAGCAAGTTCTAGCTCCACCACGGTCCAAAAGACCATCCAGTAGAAGGAAAAAGAAGCTGATGATGCCCAAGCTCAGGAAGAGCTCAGATTAAGAGAGGAAGCCAGGTTACTCCAAGAGGCTGAAGAAGCCAGGTTACAGCAGCAAGCTGAAGAAGCCAGGTTGCAGCAAGAAGCTAAAGTGGCAAGAATACAGAAAGAAACCGAAGAATCCCAACAGTAGAAATAGGCTGAAGATGAAAGGCTATGGAGAGAGAATGAAGATCAGCTGCAAGCTGAACAAGCTGAGGCAGAAAGGAAGGAGGAAGAAGAACTGAAAGCAGGGGAAGATGCCCAAGCAGGTGGGTCCGGTGTCCAAGACATGGAAATAGACGCATCTCAAGCAGGTGGCTCTGGTACCCAAGATGTGGGAGCAGATCCAGCTCAGGGAGTCCGGACCCCACTAGCTGAGGAAGAAATCGACATTATGGACCTCCCAATTATCCCGTACACTCCATCAGGAAAACATACGGTGTCCAGGTGGAATGAATTTGTTTATGATAAGAAAAGGAAATCCATGGTCCTCAAATCAGAAGAGAGGATCAAAAGTCCCTTCCAGGAGGACATCATTACCCACCGGGAGGTCACTGTAATGCGGAATACAAATAAAGATCCCTTTGCTATGGCATCCACAGTTGTAGAAACAACAAAAGCATCACTAGACAATGTAGGTGTTATAGTCATAGAAAATGCATTAACAAAGAAGAGAGCTCATATGCTGCAACAAACTATGGCTAATGAGCAAGCCCATAGGGATCTTGTGGTGAACAAGTATAATTGTCTGTATGCCGCGCATAAAGAGCTATCAGGCAAGTATACCCAGCTGGAGGAGGAAAGGGACCAACTAACACTCCAAATGATGATTGTGGAAGCTGAGAAGAATGAAGCGGAAGAAAAAGCATCCCAGCCAGAAGCAGACAAGCGGGCATTAGCTGAGCAATTAGAGCAAGCTGAGAGCAGAGTGATGGACATGTGTCCCTTCCATGAGCTGTCCTGCAGCATCCTGAAGCAAATGCATGAGAATCAGGGGCTAATCACTAATGATGTGTGCCAGCTCAAGGCCATGGTATTTAGGTTAAAGGAATTTAATGCAGAAGCCCATAGGCTTAAAGATAAATACACTCAGGTTAGGGAAAATATCCTGAGCCAGATGGAGTGGAGAGAAGGAAAAGGGGGTTCCCCCACGCATCTCCCATTTAAATCTATGGACGGTTTTAATGAGGACATAGCCCTTTTGGAGTTCGGCAGGAGCTGTGGCAGTAAAATAATGGCTAGCATACGAGGGACAACAGATAAAATTAAGAGTCTGTACCAAAGGCTCCAAGGGGTGCATGAAAAATGCAAATTGAGCTTCCCTCAGACCCTGGAGGATTTTCCAGAAAAGGAGCAACATTTGTCTCAACTAAAGGAAGAGCTGGGCGTTCAAATGGGGTATGTGAAAAGGATTGATGTCCTGGCTATTGATGACCTCCAACATTATATTGGATTGTCATCACTCCACAACCATCTACTGAAGGAAATGCACCAAGTAGCAATAGCAGAGATTCAAGACATTGGAGAAGAGCTCGGGAAAAACGTGACTTCTCATAAAATCTTATTTCCTGCTGTAGCAAACGTAGTCATAAGGGACACTGGTATGTGGTATAGCTACATAGCAGCTGAGGAGAAGAAGGAAGAAGTAGCATCTCTGACAACAAATCCAGACTCTTCTCTCCCAGCAATGACAGAAACTCCAGCTGGCTCGACTCCTTCCTCCCAAACCATTCCAGCTGCAGCAGTGAGCTCAGTTCCCTCCTCCCCAGCAATGGCAGATATTCCAATCAGTTCGAGTCCTCCTTCCCAAGCTGCAGCAGCAGCTCCAGTAGGATCGAGTGCTTCTCTTCCATATGAAGCACGTGTGTAGGAGTAGAGCGCTGATGATAGAGCAGTATTTCTGTTGTTTTGTATTTTGGACCCACATATGTATGATACATAGAGCTAAGGGACAGCTGTCCCTATTTTCTTTTAAAATAATTTTGTAATGAGAAGGGAGTCACGTTTTGTCTGTTAGAGGAGAAAATTTATGTAGATGACAAGTGGAAAAGCCCATGTGGCAGCCTAAAGGGCAATTTTGTAACTATAAATAGAAGCTAGGAAGAAGAGGTAGGGACTTTTGGCAGGGAATGAATTTTGGAGACCTGTACGAGCTATCTTGTATTGGTTCTGTAAAAATCGAATTTTCTAATAAAAGCCAGGGAAATGGACGTTTTGCATGGGAACGAAAGATGGATGTGTATTGGACTATTCTGATGACTTCCATACTGTAATGTGAGATCTTTCTTGTTATTTTAACTATTTCTTTGCAACAAATGATTTTGCTTCTTTCTGTGTAAACGATTTCTCCATTTTATGAGTGGTGAATGTGTTTATATTAAATCAGAAGCTATCTTCTAATATCTTTATCATGGCTGTTGCTTTCTCTTTATGATTTAATGGCTATCCATTCTTTCTTTAAGATAATTCCTATAGCTCATTGATGCCTTTAGATTTTCTCCTTGTAGGGATCATTAGATTTCTTTCAGTTTATTTTACACTTAGATCTGTTTCTTTCATTCTTTCCATCTAGATTAAATAATTTTTAATTCTCTGTTTCATGATCATGAAATGTGTTTTATATTAAATTAGAAGCTATCTTCTAAAGATCTTTTATCTTGCTGTAGCTTTACCTGTAAGAATTGACGGCTATCTGTTCTTTCTTTGTGATATCTGTTACAACTCATTGCTCATCCTTTAAATGTGTTTCTTGCAAGGATAGATAGATTTACTTCAGTTTTAGACTTAGATCTATTTTAGTTTTGCATTTAGATCAGATATAAATTAGGCACTTGCATCTCATTAAAAACATAAAATCCAAAAGAAAGGTGGATCAGGCCATAACCGGTATAATCGGAATTAAACTCCAAATCCACGGTTGTCGGAACCGCTAACTGGATGGATTCCCTATACCAAATGGTAGATAATCTAATTGGGATCATCTATCGGGGAGAATCCCTTTCTGATTGATGCTACGATATCTTAGGCATCAACAGTTTTTGGCGCTAGAAGGAGGGCCTAAAAGTGCATGGCTGATAGAGGAAAACCTTCCACTGTCATAGATGACACTGAAAACCCGCTTAAAGAAAGCATTTCAAACAGCCCAAATCTTGAATTATTAAATCAAGAATGCCTCATTTATGATCCTGAGCCTCAAGAAGCTTTATACGCTGTCCCTTTTACAGAAATAGAGGATTTGAGAAGGCATACAAGATCCTACGTTAGGCAGCTAGGTGGTTTAAACGCTGTAAATTTTCCCCCTAAGAAAACTACCCCTAGAAAAGAGCCACAATATACCCGAGATTCGATTCTTGTGCAAAGTTTTGAAGAACTTTTGAATCTGACTTTGGACGAAATTTCAGACACTCTTAACAAGGCAGATCGTGAAAACTCAGACAAAATTTAATACCAAAAAAACCTTGAAGAACTGATTACTCCAAAGAGTACTCCCCAGAATTCACCATACAATTCTCCGCCAGGTTCTCCACATCCAAACATGGTTGTACTTGCTTGGAGAGCAAGGGGAGCGCTGAACCTAGCTGGACCATTCCATAATCTTCCAAAAAATCCAGAAAAGGTCTTGCCTAAGTTCGACCCAGGGAAAGCCATTTCGGTGGAAGACCATATCAAGATTTTTTATTTATCTCTGAACCTTTTGAACATACAACATGAAGACGTAGTCTGCAGGTTGTTTCCATATACATTCGAGCCAAATGTATCATCCTGGTACTTTAGCCTACAACCCAGCTCAATCTCTAGTTGGGATGAATTCGAAAAATGTTTTCTAAAGAAATACGGAAACCAAAAGCCTGTGGCAGCACTTATGAAATAACTCTTATCCATGAGAATGGAAAAGAAAGAAAAGGTTCAAGATTTCAATCAAAGATTCACAATGCTGTTAAATAATTTCAGTGAAGCTAATAAACCAGCAGAGGAGTCTCTGATTGAATACTACACGACAGCTCTTGAAGGACCAATAGCAATGTTTGTAAAAAGGTCCAAGAAAACTACCCTGATAGAGAACTTTGAGGAAGCTAGAAAGGTAGAAGAAGAAGCTGATAGCATTGCTAAACATGCTTTAGATGTAGAACCAAAACCAGCAGCTAGCAAAAAACCTTTGTTGCTCACTAGAGGTAAAGAAGAGCCATCCACGGACATGGAAAATGTAGTCAAGATGATGCAGAAATTATCTAATAAAATTGTAGATCTCGAGAAAGACAAGGATGCTAGCACATCTGGGAAACCTTTCAAGCCATTTTATAAAAGAAGGGAAGACGGTGATCAAACTCATCCACCAATGAATACTGCCCCTGTTTTAAACATGAATGAAATCGGCATAGAAAATTTCTGCACTTTTCATCAAGAACCACATTCAGAAAAGAGCTGCCCGCAATGGATTAATTCCATGAGCTTAGTCATGAACCAAATGCTAGATTCACAGATCCCAGACCAAGATGATTCTCCAGAGGAGTCGAGCCTTGAGTTAGAGGAACCAACCCCGGACACCACTATGGTGCTATGGGATTGGGTACCTATGACTGAATCAGCAGAAGAAGATCCCATAGATAGCTCTCCCTCTACCGTAAACGTTGCTACTCGCAGCAAAGGTCCTATTGTCGATCCTGTGCCAAACACAGCTCCTCATAAGCCTAAAGTTTCAAAAGAACCGCCTCGGAGACATATAACAATTATCCCACCGCAGCCCAAAGTTAGCCAAATAGCGACCAAGTAGCCAAACGCTGACACCATAGTTCAGCTACCTAAGGTCACAACGAGCAAAACAGATCAGCCAACTCGAATTGGGAACGAATCTGACATAGGATATGATATTATTGAAGATATCAAGAAGGTCAAAGCGAATGTGTCAATATTTGACATGTGCAGCTTACCCAATCAACGAGACAAATTGTTGCATGTTCTACAACCCCAAACCAGCACTCCATTAACGGATTCTCAAGACAATCCCAAAATTAATGAGGCTAACATCGGGGGGAAATCTAAATCTCAGACATTGCCATTCCTATTGACCTTTGAAATTTTCAACCACAACGTTCACAACTGTTTGGTAGATTCTGGAGCATCCTCAAACGTTATGCCACTGTCAATTTGTAAGAAAATTAACGGGCAGCCTGTGCCATCTCCAGCCCAAATTATCCAATTAGATAGGACTATTGTCAAGGTTATTGGGGAAATGTAGGATGTTCTAATTAGACTATCAGCTGACCCTAGAGTCTGTCAATTCATTGACATAATGGTGGTCGATATTCCTGAAGCCTATGGGCTGATTTTAAGTAGGGATTGGTCTACCAAGCTGAGTGGCTACTTTGCTACTGATTGGTCCCACCTATGGCTGCCTTATCAGAATAGGCAGAATCAGATTAAAGTTCTTAGGGAACCTCATATGAAGCGAAACGTAACTCAGTTAGAAGAAAAAAATGAGGCCGTAGCTTTCTCATCCTCGGTTCTGTGGAATTATTTCTTAGAAATGGATCTGAGTAATTATCCGTCTGAAGACATTAGCCATGAATCAGATAAACAGTCCGATCTCCTTCATTTCTCTTGGACTGATGATGTTGATTGTAACATAGTTAATTTAGTTACTTACGTTGATCACAGAGATACTAACTTAGTTGAATCTAAAGATATTTTTTGGACATTATACTTTGATGGTTCTAAAACTCTGGAAGGATCCGGAGCCGGTTGTGTTCTAATGGATCCAAAAGGAAACAAGTATTTTTTGTCTTGTAGATTAGAATTCGATTGTACTAACAACACCGCTGAATATGAAGCTTTGGTACATGGGTTAAAGAAGGCCATTGGCCTAAATGTTAGGTACCTGAAGGTCTTTGGTGACTCCGAGATAGTTGTAAGATAGGTAAGGGACACCATTCATTGTCTCTCACCTCACTTGAAGGGTTATCAGGCTGAGGTATGGGATTTAATTATGCATTTTGATGCTTTCAATATAAAATCAATTCCCAGATTGCAAAATTCTACAGCTGATTTGTTAGCAACATCTGCTTCTAGATTGGTGCCATAAAATAATAAATGCTTGATTGAATTGATTTTCAGGCCTTCCATTCCCGATAACATCACAAACTTCAGAGTCTTCGATGATGATGAACAAATTATCAGCTTTCTAACAAACAAAGATAGCTTCCAAGGAGCTGCAATAGATGAAGAAGAACACGATGCTGATTTGATGAAGAAAGATGAGGAGAAAGGAAATTTAATTCCCAAGGGAGTAAGGTCCCTCAAAATGCTGTTCGATCTTCAAAATAAATTCAAAAGGCCAGCTAATACCAAAATTAACAGCTCATCAATGCAACATGAGTTAGTTAATTTGGGTACCGAGGCAGAAATAAAATTTGTCAACCTTGGCAAATGTTGTTCACCAGGAGAAAGAGACAGCTTCATCAAATTGTTTAAACAATATAAGGATGTTTTCGCATGGACCTATGAAGATCTGAAGACGTACGATGTCCGCATTATTCAGCATATTATACCAATGAAAGCGGGCGTCAAGCCATTTCAGCAGTAGTTAAGAAGGATGCATCCTACTTTAGAACCGCTGATTCAAAAGGAATTAAAGAAGCTCTTGGATGCTAAGATAATATTTAAGGTCCGGCATTCTGAATGGGTTGCAAATCTGGTTCCCGTAAGAAAGAAGTCAGGAGAGATAAGGCTATGTGTAGATTTCAGAAATTTGAACAGAGCTTCGGATAAAGACAACTACCCCTTCCCTTCAATGGAACAAATCCTTCAAATGGTGTCAGGATCCGAATTGTTTTCTCTCCTCGATGGTTTCTCTGGATACAATCAAGTGTTAGTACCTAAAGAAGATCATCTTAAGACTACTTTCCGAACTAAGTGGGGAACTTTCGCGTACAGAAGGATGCCATTTGGTCTGATAAACGCAGGAGCTACATTCCAAAGGGTGATGGATATTGCCTTCCGAGGATTGGGGGGGCAATGTGTTGTTGTGTACTTAGATGATGTGACAGTCTTTTAAAAAAAAAGGGAAGATCATGTTGTTCATCTGAGGCATATCTTTGATCGTTGTCGAAAATACGGTATTTCTTTGAATCCCAAGAAGAGCGTATTTGTTGTTCCCGAAGGTAAGCTCTTGGGTCATATCATCTCCAAACGAGGAGTGTCAATTGATCAAGAAAGAGTCCAAGCCATTAATAAGATTCCAATGCCTTACAACAAGAAATCTATGCAGTCTTTTATGGGCACCATCAATTTTGTCCGCAGGTTTGTTCTGGATTTCACGCAAATTGTTAAGCCATTGCAACAGATGGTTAAACAAAACATGCAATTCAAGTGGATAGATCTGGAGAAGGACACATTTAGAGATATCAAGGGAGCTGTAGCTAAGGATCCTTCCTTAAGGAACCCAGATTTTGATAAGGATTTCATCTTGTATACCTTTGCTTTGGATGACTCCCTCGCAGCTGTACTCACGCAAAAGGTCGAGCAGGGAGATGAGTACCCAATTTCATTTATGAGCACTGGTTTGCAGGGGGCTGAGCTGAACTATCCTATGGTTGACAAGAATGCATATGCGGTCTTCAAAGCAGTCAAACAGTTCAGGCCATACATTCTTAAGAATAGAACTAAAGTCATAGTTCCCCACCCAGCTGTTAGATCCCTTTTCGTTCAAAAGGAATTGGGAGAAAGGAGAGGGAACTGGGTCACAGCTCTTCAGGAATATGATTTAGAATTTAAACCAGCCACGATCATCAAAGGACAAGGCCTATGCAAGTTACTTGCGGGAAACTCGAATGATGAAGAGCAACATTCGAAAAATGAAGCTGAGCTAATTTTGGTTGAAGTATGTCATATCTTCACAACTCCCCAGTCATGGTATGGGGATCTGGTGCACTATTTACAGCAGGGATATCTACCTGAGCACTGGAACTCTAAGCAAAGAAGGGCACTCCACTTGAAATCAGCACCTTATCAAATCATTGATGGGATACTTTTCAGAAAAAATTATGATGGAGTTTTCCTTAGATGTTTGGAGAAGGAAGATGCAAACAAAGTTGTTAAGGAATTGCATGATGGCCCCGCAGGCAGACATTATTCAGGTGAGACAACAACGCACAAGATACTGAGAGCTGGTTATTATTGGCCCACTCTGTTCTGAGATGCCCATACGTATGCATGAAACTGTGATGTATGTCAAAGAAGTGCTGGGAAGTTACCTAAGGTAGTAGGACCATTGCAGTCGGTTATCATCTCTGAGCCTTTTGAGCAATGGGGTATAGATGTTATCGGAGAGGTAAATCCAAACTCTTCATTGCAACATCGATACATCCTGATGGCTACCGACTACTTCACTTGGTGGACGGAGGCTATCCCTCTGCGCAAGGTCAATGAAGATGCGGTCATCAACTTCTTGAAAGAGAACATCATAACCAGGTTTGGGGTTCCAATCTCCCTTGATTTTGATAATGCTACTTATTTTTCGTCTTGCAAGATAAATGAATTTGTTTATGAATGGGGAATTAAGTTGCATTATTCAGCCAATTATTATCCTCAGGGGAACGGATTAGCTGAATCCTCAAACAAGAACCTGATTCGAATTCTTAAGAAGACTGTGATAGAAAACCAGAGAAGTTGGCATGTAGCTCTCCCAAACTCCTTATGGGAAGATAGGGTGACCCCGAAGAACTCTTTAGGTGTTTCCCCTTTCACTCTTGTCTATGGCAAGGAAGCCATCCTGCCCCCAAACATCTTACTCCCATCCTTACAGTTATCCCAAGCCTCTCGGGGTTCTGGTAGCCAAGCCTTACAATCCAGGATCAACACCTTGCTTCAAATTGAAGAAGCCTGACAGAAAGCTAAAGGCCGATTTCATCAACATCAAGACATAGTTAAGAGATGGTTCGATAAGAGGAAGTCCGGCAAAAGAAGCTTTGAAGTTGGGGACTTAGTCTTGAAATGGGACCATAATCACGAAGGCAAAGGAATGCATACGAAATTTCAACATCTATGGGTAGGCCCGTACCAAATTTCGGCAAAATTAGGCCCATCCACTTACAAATTGACAAATCTCGAGGGAGAAGAAGTAACCCTTCCTCTCAATGGCCTCGCTCTGAAACAATACTTTGCATAGTCTCGTTGAGACTTCCTGTACATAAATAAAGTTTTCTTTTATTTGTTTCCTTAGCTTTTAGTTGCTTTATTTTTCGGCCATTTTGTTTCTTTCATTGTCATTTGAACATTTGCAACAAGTTTTGTTTTTTGAAATCCCTTTGGTTGAGTTTCCCGTTGAGGATAAGTCTCTCAAAGAAATCTCGCAACCCATGAGTCCGGAACTATGCTCGAATAAATCCGGTCTGTTGTGCTCTCGCTGAAATGTTCAGAAGGAAGGAAGCCTACTCCGCTGGTCACACTAATCCTATTTAAATAGAAGAGACCTATGACCATCTTCACTACTATCGTTGGGCTCCAACCACCCTCACACTTTAAAGGCATCTCAAGAGGGTTACCAAAGTTGGACCCATGGAAAGTAGCACACCTCGAGGACATAGGGTATTGAAATGACTCCATGCTACAAATTTAACAACCAAAATGGCTTATATTCAAGGGTCTGTTTTCCAGAGATTCTTGGCTCAATTAAAGCATGGCTGAGACAAAAGCAAAAGACATGTAAAATCAAGAAGGTTGTCCAAAAGGATCAGCTCAAAATGGGATCCTCTCCGTCCGTGAGGTTTGATCAAACCAGTAAAATTTCTAACACACACAAAAGGACATTATGGATTGAGGAGCCTAAATAAAAAAAAATCATGTCGAAAAGAAAATATCTCTGGAAGGCTCAAACAGCTGAGCTGTCCAAAGTACAAACATCCAAAAGGATGCAAGCAGCATGGGAATGATGAACAAGAGCAATAATGTCCATGAGAAAGTGTTGCAAATCCTGTGGAGTCCGGCAGTAGTAACCATCTAAAAGATGACCCTCCTAAAATGAATCTCATATGTTGGCCCTTCGAGAGTGGTGAAGATGTCTTGGTCAAAGCCCCCCTTTCCCCAATGGCTAGCAGGTAAAGTGCCTTCTTCCCCCCGCATGAACTTAAAATGCTCAGCTGAGTACTGCACCTAAGATGGATGTCTTTGATGAGGTTTCGGACCATGAAGAGCAATTTTTTCAGAGATCTGTGTTCACCAGCGACTCGCCATTGTTGTTGCAGCAACATCCCCCCAAAATTTTGTACATATTGGGGCCCCTCCTTTTAATTTTTTAGAAAGGCTGCCTTAAGAGGCCATCCCCAGCTGTTAACTTTATTTTTCAACAGAAAAATCTTGCCATGAACCACTCCGAGTCTGCCAGGAAATCTTGGTTCTCAACATAAAATTTTTCATGAAGTCTCCCTGGAAATCGCAGGATGATTTGATAAAGCCTCGCAGTGGCGGAAGCCTTTTGTTTAAACATCTCGGGAAGGACTTAGAAACTTTCTGAAAAAAATTCATGAAACTTAAGAAGGAAGCTCTGCGGAATCTTTCAGCTTTTGCTCCCGAAACAGCGGGAGTTAATCGCATAAGCTTTCCGAAAAAAGACTTAGAGTTTTTGAAAATTTGCGAAATGTGAGAAAGAAACTCCGCGGAAGCATTCAGCTTTTGCTCCCGAAGCGACGGAAGTCTTTACTTAACTCTCCTGAAAAGATTTAGAAGTTATGGTTAAAGTTGTGGAAGCTATTCTCGAAATCCTTCCGAAATGGCGGAGGAATTCGGGGAAGCCGCCCGAAACCTGCGGGAGCCATCCGCCAACCTTCCGCAGAAGACGCTACGTGACTTAGTTTTCGAAAAAATTTTAAGTCTTGAAGTCGCGGAAGTGTAATACCCCAATTTTGAACCCTTAGGCAATATTGGCTCTAATGTAAATATTGTAAACACACGATGTATGTTTCCCTAGCGTGGAGCTCAAGGCCAAGGCCCCGCTAGTTTATGCTCGGATTTTATTTAAATTAGACACGCTTGATATTTTGTTACCCACGTGCTATTAAGCCATGGGATATTGTAAATTGATGTAAATATTTAATGTTGAAATAAAATACCAAAAACTGGCTATGGAGGCAACGAATGAGAAGGGGACATGTGTATCCACTAGGGAGTGGTGAGGGGGGGGCTATGGGATTAAACCCTAGGCTGCCATTTGTCATTATGAGAACCCATTGACTTCCCTAGGTGACATTAATGCCTGCTGTAAGGAGGTGGTTGAGATTTCAGCCCATGGCTTCAATGGGAGCATGGGCAGCCCTGAAATTCGTATGGGTGGGCATGGGCTCTGATGGCTTGGGTAAGAAGTCACTCAACCTCATGGGAGGTTGCTTCATTCTCACCCCAGTCCATTGTGAAACTATCTAGCATCATTCCCATCCAAAAACGAGTGCCAGCAGTGAGGGAAAACCAGAAATCGCGACCTTGAGAGAACCCAGTTTTTGAAAGACCAAAAACGCCCAGATTTTGCATGGGACGGGGAAATCCAATGGGGGATCCAATAGCATGAACCTTGGGGCGAATTTGGGAGCATTAGCTACCCCGAAATCAATGGAAAAACCCAGTTTTAGCAGCTCAGAAAACGAGTGACGGAATTGAGTATTTGGTGAGCAGAACAGAGAGAAATCAAGTGGGGATTGACTATGCAGAGGTTGGATATGCTTGATAAACCCTGTGAAGGCTAGGATCTCAAGGATCAGCAGCTGGACCTTTCTATGCCCATCCTGAAGAGCACTGGAGGGAAGAGTTGCCTGAGGGACTGTGTAACAGAGAAGGGGATCTTCCTTGTGTTGGATGTGGTAGGTAATGTGGGTGCCTGACTGTTGAGCCCACTTGAGATGCCTGTAGCTCTGTGGTTGAGCTCACTGGCTTAGCATTACCCTCCTCTATCTGCTTGGGTGCTTGACTGAAACCATGCCTATGAGTGAACCCAGCTAGTCCTCCTTAGTGGATACACAGCCCAGCTCGGGGGTGACCTCTCAGCTGAAAGAACACAAGCTGGACAGAGGTCTACGGTTGGGAGGAACGTTGCCCTTCCATAGCCAGTTGTTTGGACCGTTACAATTCAAGATGAGTATGCTTGTGATTTAATTTATATACAGTCTGTGTTTTGCAATGCATTCCGGTTACTGAAATGAAACGCATCATGTTTTATGCAGTATGATAAATTGTCCATGCATTAATGAAATTAATGACTGCTACATGTATGGTTGATATGTGTATGCTGAACGCATGAGGAAATTGTATGCACATGTAATGTTTAGTTTCCGCTGTGTTGATATTGAGGTGAATCTGCGTTTGGAAGTTTTAAATTGCATGCGTACGTGAACAATTATTTAGGCTAAGTCTATCTAAAAGCCTGTGTGTTGATTAACGTTTCCCCTCCTTGCATTTGATGATGGAAGGGGGCGTTACAGGAAGCCATTCACCAAGCCTTCCGCAACTGCGGAGACCTTCGCAGAATCGTTCCGAAACATCCCCGAGAAAACTTTGCGGAGCCTTTGATTTTTTATTCCCGAAACAGCGGAACCTTTCGACTTTTCGTTCCGAAATGCCGAGGCACTTAGAACTTTTGCGGAACATTTCGAGTTTTCTTTCCGCTAATGCGGAAGTCATTTGCAGAGATCTTCACTTAGAACTTTCGGAGGCCGCAGAACTTTCAACTTACCATTCCGTAAAGCATGGCGCCATTCGCCAACTCGTCCCGAAATGGCGGAAGCCATTGTCAAAAGCTCTCCAAAATTTCGGATGCCTTCGCGTTAGCATCCCGAAAAGGGCCGCCGAAAGAATTAAACATTCACGTCTTTTTGCGGGGAGCTTCACCATTCTCTCCCGAAACGCCGGAGAAGTTCAGCAGAAGCTTCCGCGTTATCTTTGCGGAACGTTTGGGTTTCCCCTCCGCGTCGTGGGAGCCTTTTGTGGGAGCCATTCGCCATTTTTCCCCGAAGCGGCGAAAGCATTCGCTATATCCTTCCGCAACGGCGGGTGAAATTCCCAAGTTTGTCCCGCAGGAGGTGGTCGCGCATGAATTGAGAATATTTGATTTGACGCCGACGTACTTGTATTAAACCGGTTTTAAATGCGCCACCCACCCCGCACGTGCCAGCTTATTTAAATAGAAGGTGGGGCTCGAGCCAAACACGTTGTTATTTCTCGATTGGAAGATTTGTTGGACGCTGCGCAACCGCTCCAGCTCAGCCTACTTGTCCACGTTCACCGCCACCTCATTCAGCTGTCTTCACGGTGCCAGGTAGGAATTTTAACCATTAAATTTGCCTCTCCTACGCGTTAGATTACTATTGGATTGTCCTTTTTTGAAGACGATTGGTTTAGGTTGGATTTTGATGGGCAAAATGCTCGTCATGGGCTACTTTGCCCTTCAAATTACAGTCGAAATTTCATTTGTTTTTTGTCATACAAAACATAGAAATATGAAAATGTTTGAGCGTCAACTCTGACGGGTGAAACTTCCCAAACTCCTACCCTGGCTGTAGGCATCATTAGTTTGTGGCTTTTAAAAGTCACCAAGCCCCGTTAAGGTCTCATCGCTATCAGCCGAAAGCCAAACCTATGACCGCCCGAAGCTTTTTATCACCCGCATTCTCGGCATCGTCAACCCCTTTCCTAGTTTCAAAAAAGAAAAAACTATCGCAGAACGCCTCACCAAATGCTATCAGATGACCATAGCAGTCGAAACCCTTGTCAACTTATAAATTTGAAAAAAGCGGCTTCTCCTTCCATCATAGAGTTATGTCACCCTTGAATTCCCCGCCCTTAGCCATTTGAACCGCAACCATGACAATAGATACCATCCCTCCTAGATGCTGGGCCAAAAGCAGGATGCCTCTGCAACACGCTTATCCTCGCAGGAACATTCCAAACCCGCCCCTTTAAAAGAATCAGGATGATTAAAATATAGCTTTCTTGTTTGGAATGGTGTATTTGCTTCCTAAAATGCAGCTCCACATTTTGTTTTTTATCTCATTCACATATTAAAATGATGAGGCTCTCTATTAAAATCTCACAGTATGTTGCTCAATTTTGTAATGACTTGTATGTGGGTGCCATCAGGGATAAGTCAAAATGCCAAAAGGTGGTAAGAAGAAGGCTAAAATGACAGAAAAGAAGCTTACGCCACTTAAAACTGAGACCTCACTCCAGGATACTAGGTGCACCACCGGTGTTCCTCCAGAAATCTGCTGGGGTGACATTTACAGAATTATCTGAGACCAGGATATCCTCGACATGTTGCTAGAAGAGGGGCCGATTTATCTCAATATCAAAGCCTTAGGCATAACTAGAGCTGCTACCCGCCCTGAACTATTCCCCTGTGCTGAAGTAATCGGATGGATACTCCAACATGCCGATGCGGAGTCAAGGGTGATAAGTGACAGCGGGAAAGTTGCCATTGCCTCATTCCACCCAGCATACATCGCCATAGCCTATAAATTTCCCCGTTCCCAGCAAGCTCTGATTGATGAATGGTTGGGCAAAATGAACAACGTTGAGATGGCCAAAAAGCTGCTGGTCGCAGGCAAGCATCTAAGAAAGAAAGGTAGCGACGAATAAGTCGTCCAGAATTTGAGACCTCCTTTCAGGTTGATCGCCTTGATGTTCTGCAGAATCTTCGGCATGCCCGATGGCACCGTGTACAAGATTCAGTGGGTCCCTATTATCCACTTCGTGGCGTTTAAGGGAACTGTGTTTGACTGGGCCACTCTCCTGTCAGATAGTTTGGCCTCAATGATAGTTGCTGCTAGATAAGGACTAGCCTTGAAGAAGGTAGAATTTTTCATGTCCTCATATCTGATTGATTGTATTTTGGCCAAGGTGGACTTCCCCAAATTGGGCTGCACATGGGATAAGGCCACCACCCTGGTTTATACCGCTTTCAGGATGATGTGGGCCTAGAATTACAAACCTAGCTACAAACTCATCTGTGAGGGGTTCATCATGCCCCTATATGAGAAGATATTGAAGGAGGAGCCCAACTGCCTGTCAGAGAATGCTATGGAAGTCCTTGAGAATTACGGTTACTTTTACTTTTCAGAGCAAGGCACCTACCTCAGAATGTTTGGAGGGACTAAAGCTCCATACATTCTGCCACAGTATGCCACAGATTATGTGGTCCTTAAGGAAGCAGTAAGACAAATCTTCCTGGATGGAATTGGAGCAATGCTCCACAAACAGCATAAGGCTTCCTTTCCCCCTCTACCTTTCTGCATAGGTGCTTACAAGTTCTCGAGGGTTTCCTTAGCCGAAGAGTTTGTTCAGGAGCTGAAAGCCTTCCACTTCAGTGAGGTGATCTTCCACAGGAATGACAGGAAGGGAAAAGTGGTCGAGCACTGTAAGGAAATCTATGTACTCTCACTATCCCAATGCCGAGGAAGAGGTATTCAGGGGCATCAGCAACATGGCTGAGCTACGAACCTTTTTCCAAGGCAGTGAAGCAAGTTCTAGCTCCACCAAGGTCCAAAAGACCAGCCAGCAGAAGGAAAAGGAAGCTGATGATGCCCGAGCTCAGGAAGAGCTCAGATTAAGAGAGGAAGCCAGGTTACTCCAGGAGGCTGAAGAAGCCAGGTTACAGCAGGAAGCTGAAGAAGCCAGGTTGTAGCAGGAAGCTGAAGTGGCAAGAATGCAGAAAGAAGCCGAAGAATCCCAACAGTAGAAAGAGGCTGAAGATGAAAGGCTACTGAGAGAGAATGAAGATCAGATGCAAGCTGAACAAGCTGAGGCATATAGGAAGGCGGAAGAAGAATTGAAAGCAGGGGAAGATGCCCAAGAAGGTGGGTCCGGTGTCCAAGACATGGAAATAGATGCATCTCAAGCAGGTGGCTCTGGTACCCAAGATGTGGGAGCAGATCCAGCTCAGGGAGTTCGGACCCCACCAGCTGAGGAAGAAATCGACATTATGGATCTCCCAATTATCCCGTACACTCCATCAGGAAAACATACGGTGTCCAGGTGGAATGAATTTGTTTATGATAAGAAAAGGAAAGCCATGGTCCTCAAATCGGAAGAGAGGATCAAAAGTCCCTTCCAGGAGGACATCATTACCCACCGAGAGGTCACTGTAATGTGGAATACAGATAAAGATCCCTTTTCTATGGCATCCACAGTTGTAGAAACAGCAAAAGCATCACTGGACAATGTAGGTGTTATAGTCAGAGAAAATGCATTAACAAAGAAGAGAGCTCGTACGCTGCAACAAACTGTGGCTAATGAGCAAGCCCACAGGGATCTTGTGGTGAACTAGTATAATTGTCTCTATGCGGAGCATAAAGAGCTATCAGGCAAGTATACCCAGCTGGAGGAGGAAAAGGACCAACTAACACTCCAAATTATGATTGTGGAAGATGAGAAGAATGAAGCGAAAGAAAAAGCATCCCAGCGAGAAGCAGACAAGTGAGCATTAGCTGAGCAATTAGAGCAAGCTGAGAGCAGAGCGATGGACATGTCTCCCTTCCATGAGCTGTCCTGCAGCATCCTGAAGCAAATGCATGAGACTCAGGGGCTAATCACTAATGATGTGTGCCAGCTCAAGGCCATGGTAGTCAGGTTAAAGGAAGTTAATGCAGAAGCCCATAGGCTTAAATTTAAATACACTCGGGTTAGGGCAAATATCCTGAGCCAGATGGAGTGGAGAGAAGGAAAAGGGGGTTTCCCCATGCATCTCCCATTTAAATCTGTGGACGGTTTTAATGAGGACATAGCCCTTTTGGAGTTCGGCAGGAGCTGTGGCAGTAAACTAATGGCTAGTGTACGAGGGACAACAGATAAAATTAATAGTCTGTACCAAAGGCTCCAATGGGTGCATGACAAATTCAAATTGAGCTTCCCTCAGACCCTGGAGGATTTTCCAGAAAAGGAGCAACATTTGTCTCAACTAAAGGAAGAGCTAGGCGTTAAAACGAAGTATGTGAAGAGGATTGATGTCCTGGCTATTGATGACCTCCAACATTATATTGGATTGTCATCACTCCACAACCATCTGCTGAAGGAAATGCACCAAGTAGCAATAGCAGAGATTCAAGACATTAGAGCAGAGCTCGGGAAAAATGTGACTTCTCAGAAAATCTTATTTCCTGCTGCAGCGAACATAGTCATAAGGGACACTGGTATGTGGTATAGCTACATAGCAGCTGAGGAGAATAAGGTAGAAGTAGCAGCTCTGACAGCAAATCCAGTCTCTTTTCTCCCAGCAATGATAGAAACTCCAGCTGGCTTGACTCCTTCCTCCCAAACAATTCCAGCTGCAGCAGTGAGCTCAGTTCCCTCCTCCCCAGCAATGGCAGATATTCCAATCAGTTCGAGTCCTACTTCCCAAGCTGCAGCAGCAGCTCCAGTAGGATCGAGTGCTTCTCTTCCATCTGAAGCACATGTGCAGGAGTAGAGCGCTGATGATAGAGCAGTATTTCTGCTGTTTTGTATTTTGGACCCACATATGTATGATACGTAGAGCTAAGGGATAGTTGTCCCTATTTTCTTTTTAAATAATTTTGTAATGAGAAGGGAGTCACGTTTTGTCTATTAGAGGAGAAAATTTCTGTAGATGACAAGTGGAAAAACCCAGGTGGCAGCCCAAAGGGCAATTTTGTAACTATAAATAGAAGCTAGGAAGAAGAGGTAGGGACTTTTGGTAGGGAATGAATTTTGGAGACCTGTATGAGCTATCTTGTATTGGTTCTGTAAAAATCGAATTTTCTAATAAAAGCCAGAGAGATGGACATTTTGCATGGGAATGAAGGATGGATGTGTATTGGACTATTCTGATGACTTCCATACTATAATGTGAGATCTTTCTTGTTATTTGAACTATTCCTTTGCAACAAATGATTTTGCTTCTTTCTGTGTAAACGATTTCTCCATTTCATGAGCAGTGAATGTGTTTATATTAAATCAGAAGCTATCTTCTGATATCTTTATCATGGCTGTAGCTTTCTCTTTCTGATTTAATGGCTATCCATTCTTTCTTTAAGATAATTCCTATAGCTCATTGTTCATGCCTTTAGATTTGCTCCTTGCAGGGATCATTAGATTTCTTTCACTTTATTTTACACTTAGATCTGTTTCTTTCATTCTTTCCATCTAGATTAAATAATTTTTACTTCTCTGTTTCATGAGCATGAAATGTGTTTTATATTAAATTAGAAGCTATCTTCTAAAGATCTTTTATCTTGCTGTAGCTTCACCTGTAAGAATTGACGGCTATCTGTTCTTTCTTTATGATATCTGTTACAGCTCATTGCTCATCCTTTAAATGTGTTCCTTGCAAGGATAGGTAGATTTACTTCAGTTTTAGACTTAGATCTATTTTAGTTTTGCATTTAGATCAGATATAAATTAGGCACTTGCATCTCATTAAAAACATAAAATCCAAAAGAAAGGTGGATTGGTCCATAACCGGTATAATCGGAATTAAACTCCAAATCCATGGTTGTCGGAACCGCTAACCGGACGGATTCCCTATACCAAATGGTAGATAATCTAATTGGGATCATCTATCGGGGAGAATCCCTTTCTGATTGATGCTATGATATCTTAGGCATCAACAGGGTTTAGGGAGAGAGAGATATAAAGAGAGATATTGGCGGTTAGGGTTCTAGAGAGAGATAGAGAAATTGGGGGTTTGGATTTTAGAAAGAGATAGATTGAAAGAGAGATATTGAAATTTAAGGGTTTAGATTTAGGGTTAGGAGTTTAGAGAGAGAGAGAGAGAGAATTGAGGTTAGGCATTTAGAGAGAGACAAAGATTGGTGTTTAGGGGTTTAGAGAGACATAGAGAGAGAGATTGGGGGTTATCGGTTTAGAGAGATAGAGAGAAAGAGAGATATTGGTGTTAGGTGTTCAGAGAGGGAGAGATTTGGGTTTAATGATTTTGAGAGAGTGAGAGGGAGAAATTGGAGGTTAGGGTTTTAGAGAGAGAGGGGTAGAACAAAAGATATTGGGGATTAGGGATTTAGAGAGAAATGGAGAGATTATGGGTTAGGGGTTTAGAGAGATAGATATAGGAAGAGAGAGATTGGTTGTTAGGGGTTTAGAGAGAGAGATTAAGGGTTAGGGGTTTAGAGAGAGAGAGAGATAGAGAGATTGGAGGTTAGCAAATTAGATTGAGAGAGATGTATAAGAGGTTATTGGATTAGAGAGAGACATAGGGAGATATATATTGGAGGTTAGGGATCTATAGAGAGAGAGAGATTGGATGTTAGAGTTTTAAAGAGAAATATTGGGGGTTAGAGGTTTAGAGAGAGGGAGAGAGAGATAAACAAACATTGGGAGTTAATAGATATTTAGAGAGAGAGAGAGAGATCAGAAGGGGAGTATGGATGGCTAGTGGGTTGGGGGGAAGAGAAATAGAGTGTGGGGGAGGGGTAAGAGGGTGATGAGTGGGGATTTGAGGGGGGAGAGAGAGATAGAGTGAGGAGGGTTAGTGAAAGAGTTAAAGGGTGAGCATTGAGCAGAAAGGAAGATAGAGATTAGTTATTATGGATTTTTAGAGGGAGATAGGGATTGGGGGTTAGGGGCTTAGAGAGAGATAGAAATTAGGGTTTATGGGTTTATAGACATGGAGAGAGAGGGAGAGAGATTGGAGGTTAGTGGTTTATAGAGAGAGATAGATAGAAGGTGAGATATTGTTCAGTAGGGGTTTATAGAGAGAGATATTATGGGTTAGGGGTTTAGAGTGATAAATATTGGGGGTTAGTGAATGAGAGAGAGAGAGAGAGAGAGATTGGAGATTAGGCGTTTACAAAGAAAGAGATAGAAAGAGAGAGACAGGGGTTAGGGGTTTAAAGAGAGATAGAGAGTTTGGGGGTTAGGGTTTTAGAGACAAAGAGATATATTTAGAGTTTGGAATTGAGAGAGAGAGTGATTGGGTTTTAGGGGTTTAGAGAAAGAGAGAGAGAGGGAGAGTGATTAGTATTTAGGGAGAGAGAGATATTTGTGGTAGGGGTATAGAGAGAGAGATATTTGTTGTAGGGGTTTAGAGAGAGAGAGAGAGAGAGAGAGAGAGAGAGAGAGAGACTGGGGTTTAGCATATTAGAGATGGAGAACAATGGAGATTAGGGGTTAGGCATTTTGTGAGAGAGGGAGAGCGAGAGAGAGAGAGATTGTGGGGAAGTAAGGGGGAGAGGGATAGAAATATATATAGAGGGATGGGGATGATGTTAGTTTTATGGGAGATATGGAGATAGATATGGGGGGTGAGGTTAGGAGGGTGAGAAGTATGGGCTTGGGGGCCAGAGAGAGAGAAGCATTAGGGGTAAGAGGTTTAGAGAGAGGGATATAGATAGATAGAGAGAGATAGAGATCATAGAGGGGACACTGATTATTAGTGATATAGGTAAATGGTTAGGGGTAGTAGGGTTAGGGATTAGGGGGAACACGAGAGAGAGAGCGGGAGGGAGAGAGATGTATGCATAGAGAAATAGAGAGAGACTAGGGTTATGGTTTAGTGTAATAAAGAGAGTACATAGAGAGATGGGGGGGTTAGGATTTATGGTGTAGGGGAAGACCTGATATTGAGAGAGAGAGAGGGAGGTTGGGTTAATGAGAAGGAAGGGGGTTAGGGAAAGGTGAGGCTAGAGAGAGAGAGGAGGGGTTAGGGAAAGGATGAGAGAGAGAGAGGAAGGTGGGTTTAGGAAAAGTTGGTGCTACAGAGAGAAAGGGGGGTGTTGGATAGAGAGGAAGAGTGATAGAAAGACAGAGGGAGAGTGAGAGAGAGTGTGTGTATGTGTGTGTGTGTGTGTGAGAGAGAGAGTGAGATAGATAGATAGATACAGAGAGAGAGAGATAATGAGGGGAGCATTGATGGTTAGAGATACATGTATATAGGTGGGGAGAGAGAGAGAGGCACTAAGAGAGAGGGAGGGAGGGAGAGAGAGAGGGAAGTGGGGAGAGGAGGGGAAAGAGAGGGATTATTAGAGAAATATAGAGAGTATGGGCTTAGGGTAATAAAGAGGCTACATTGAGAGATGGGGGGGTTGGGATTGATGGTATAGGGGATGATGGGGGGTTGAAAGAGATATCAGGTGGTGTTATAAAGTGGGAGAGGGGATTAGGGAAAGGAAGAGAGAGAGAGAGGGGGGGTGGTTGTGTTAGAGAGAGGGAGGGGGATTTAGAGAAAGGTTGTGATAGAGAGAGAGAGGGTGGCAAGGAGAGGAGAGAGAGAGGAAGGGGGGTTAAGGAATGGTGGGTTTGGAGAGAGAGAGATTGGTGGTTTGGGGTTTAGAGATAGAGATAGAGAGAGAGATATTGATATTGGAGGTTAGGGGTTTAGGGAGGGAGAGATAGAATGACATAGATTGAGCATTAGGGGTTTAGAGAGAGATTGAGAGATTACGGGTTAAGTGTTTAGAGAGAGACATATTCAATGAGAGATTGGTCATTAAGGGTTTATATAGAGACAGAGGGAAATATATTGAGGGATTAAGGGTTTAGAGAGAGAGAGAGAGAGATTAGAATTTATAGGTTTATATTTGGAGTTACAGATTAAGAAAAATAGAGAGCGAGAGAGACAGCATCATCGAGGGGTAGTAGTTAGTGGTAGGAATTGTAGTGGGTGGTTAAGGGTGGGGGGAAGGTATATATAGAGAGAGATGAAGAGGGATCGAGAGGTGGATAGTGGTGGGGGATAGAGATAGATAGAGTGGGGGGGATAGGGGTAGAAGGCCGAAGAGTGGGAGTTGAGAGAGAGAGAGAGAGATTAGGGGTAAGGAGCTTAGAGAGAGAGAGAGAGAGAGAGAGATTAGGTATTCTGGTTTTATAGATAAAGAGAGATTGAGAGAGTGGGGTTATAGATAGGGAGGAGGGTTTAGGGAAAGGAGAGGGAGAGGGGAGGTTGGGTTAGAGAGAGAGAGGGGGTGTTAAGTAAAGGTGGGGATAGAGAGAGAGATAGGGGGGTTAGGGTAAGGAGGAGAGAGAGAGGAAGAAGGGATTAGGGAAAGGAAGAGAAAGAGAGAGGAAGGGGGGCTTAGGAAAAGGTGTTGCTAGAGAGAGAGAGAAAGAGAGAGATTATGGTTAGGGGTTTAGAGAGACAAAGAGAGATTATAGGTTTAGAAAGAGAGAGAGAGATTGGGGGTTAGGGGTTTAGGGATAGAAAGATAGAGAGATATATATTGTGGCTTAGCGGTTCAGAAATAGAGATAGAGAGAGAGAATGGTGGGTAGGTGTTTTGAGGGATATAAAGAGATTGGGGATTGGTGTTTTATATGGAGATAGATATTGAAAGAGAGAAATTGGTTGTTAGGGGTTTAGAGAGAGAGATTGGGGTTTAGGGGTTTAGAGAAGGAGAGAGAGAGAGATTGGGGGTTAGAAGTTTAGAGAGAGAGAGAGAGAGAGAGAGAGAGTTTGGAGGCTAGTGGTTTATAGAGAGAGATAGATAGATAGAAGGTGAGAGATTGTTGGGTAGGGGTTTATAGAGAAAGATATTTTGGGTTAGGGGTTTCGAGAAAGAGATATTGGGGGTTAGGGACTGAGAGAGAGAGAGAGAGAGAGAGAGAGAGAGAGAGAGAGAGAGAGAGAGAGAGAGAGAGATTGGAGGTTAGGGGTGTACAGAGTGAGATAGAAAAAGAGAGACTGGGGTTAGGGGTTTAATGAGAGATAAGGAGTTTGGGGGTTAGGGTTTTGGAGACAAAGAGTGAGATTTGGAGTTTGGAATTTATAAAGAGAGTGAATGGGATTTAGGGGTTTAGAGAAAGAGAGAGAGAGGGAGAGTGATTGGGATTTAGGGGGAGAGAGATATTGGTTGTAGGGGTTTATAGAGAGAGAGCGAGAGAGAGAGAGAGAGAGAGAGAGAGATTGGGGTTTACAGGATTAGAGATAGAGAACGATGGAGATTAGGGGTTAGGGGTTTTGTGAGAGACAGAGAGAGAGATTGTGGGGAAGTAAGGGGGAGGGGGATAGAAAAATAGATAAAGGGATGGGGATGAGGTTAGTTGTATGGGAGATATAGAGATAGATATGGTGGGTGAGGTTAGGAGGGTGAGAAGTGTGGGTTTGGGGGCCAGTGAGAGGGAAACATTAGGGGTAAGGGGTTTAGAGAGAGGGATTTAGATAGATAGATAGAGAGAGAGAGAGATCATAGGGGGGACATTGATTATTAGTGATGCAAGAATATGGTTAGGGGTAGTAAGGTTAGGGATTATGGGGAACACAAGAGAGAGAGTAAGAGGGAGAGAGATGGATGCATAGAGAAATAGAGAGAGACTAGGGTTTGGGTTTAGTGTATTAAAGAGAGCACATAGAGATATGGGGGGGTTAGGATTTATGGTATAGGGGAAGACATGATACTAAGAGAGAGAGGGGGGTTGAGTTAATGAGAAGGAGAAGGGTTAGGGAAAGGTGAATCTGGAGAGAGAGAGGAGGGGTTAGGGAAAGGATGAGACAGAGAGAGAGGAAGGTGGGGTTAGGAAAAGTTGGTGCTAGAGAGAGAAAGGGGGCCATTGGATAGAGAGAAAGAGTGATAGAAAGTCAGAGGGGAGAGTGAGAGAGAGAGTTTGTGTGTGAGACTGATATAGATAGATAGATAGATATAAAGAGAGAGAGAGAGATAATGAGGGGAGCGTTGATGGTTAGCGATGCAAGTATATAGCTAGGGAGAGTAGGGTAGGGATGAGAGAGAGAAAGAGAGAGAAGCAGAGAGAGGGAGGGAGAGAGAGGGAATATTAGAGAAATATACATAGTAGGGGTTTAGGGTAATAAAGAGGGTACATTGAGAGGTGTGGGGTTTAGGATTTATGGTATAGGGGATGATGGGTGTTGAAAGAGATATCGGGTGGGGTTATAAAGAGGGAGAGGGGATTAGAGAAAGTAAGAGAGAGAGAGAGAGAGAGGGGTGGTTGGGTTAGAGAGAGGGAGGGGGATTTATAAAAAGGTGGTGATAGGGAGAGATAGGGTGTTAAGGAGAGGAGAGAGAGAGGAAGGGGGGTCAAGGAAAGGTGGGGATGGAGAGAGAGAGAGGTTTTGGTGGTTATGGATTTAGAGAGAGAGACAGAGAGAGAGAGAGAGAGACATTGGTGGTTAGGGGTTTAGAGAGAGAGAGAGAGAGAGATTGGAGGTTAGGGGTTTAGGGAGGGAGAGATAGAATGACATCGATTGGTCATTAGGGGTTTAGAGAGAGATTGAGAGATTGGGGGTTATACATTTAGGAAGAGGGATATTGAAAGAGAGAATGGTGGTTAAGGGTTTATATAGAGAGAGATGTGGAGAGAGAGAGAGAGGGAAATATATTAATGGTTTAAGGGTTTAGAGAGAGAGAGATTAGAATTTATAGGTTTATATTTGGAGTTAGGGATTAAGAAAAAGAGAGAGAGAGAGAGAGAGAGAGAGAGAGAGAACATCATCACAGGGTAGTAGTTAGTGGTAGGAATTGGAGTGGGTAGTTAAGGGTGGGGGGGAAGGTATATATATATAGAGATATGAAGAGGGATCAAGAGGCAGATAGTGGTGGGGGATAGAGAGAGATAGAGTGGGGGGGATAGGGGTAGAATGCCGAAGAGTGGGGGGTTGTGAGAGAGGAGCTTAGAGAGAGAGGGGGGGAGATTAAGTATTATGGGTTTATAGAGAAAGAGAGATTGAGGGAGTGGGGTTATAGATAGGGAGGAGGGTTTAGGGAAAGGAGGAGAAAGAGAGGGGAGGTTGGGCTAGGCAGAGCAAGGGGGGTGTTAAGGAAAGGTGGGGCTAGAGAGAGAGATATGGGGGGTTAGGGAAAGGAAAGGAGGAGAGAGAGAGGAAGAGGGGATTAGGGAAAGTAAGAGAGAGAGGAAAAGGGGGCTTAGGAAAAGGTGCTGCTAGAGAGAGAGAGATTATGGTTAGGATTTTAGAGAGAGAGAGAGAGATTATAGGTGTAGAGAGAGAAAGAGAGATTGGGCGTTAGGGGCTTAGGGATAAAGAGAGAGAGAGAGAGAGAGAGAGAGAGAGATATTGGGCTTAGCAGTTCAGAGATAGAGATAAAGAGAGAGATAGAGAGAGAGATAATGGTGGGTAGGTGTTTTGAGAGATATAGAGAGATTGGGAGTTAGTTTTTTATATGGAGAGAGATATTGAAAGAGAGGAATTGGTTATTAGGGGTTTAGAGAGAGAGATTGGGGGTTAGGGGGTTTAGAGAAGGAGAGACAGAGAGAGAAAGAGAAATATCATTAATTATGGGTTTAGAGAGAGAGAGAAATATATTTAGGGTTTAAGGGTTTAGATGAAGGGTATATTGGTTTAGAGGGAAAGAGAGAGGGAGAACAATGTAGTGGTGGTGGTTAGTGTACGGAGTTGGTGTGGGTGGTTAAGGATAGGTGGGGAGTTATAAAGAGGGAGGGGGGTTTAGTGAAAAGAGGAGAAGTAGTGGAGGGTTGGGTTCAAGAGAGGGAGGAGGTTAGCGAAAGGTTGGGTTGGAGAGAGAGATACGGGGAGTTATAAATACGGAGGCTGGTTTAGTGAAAGGAGGAGAGGTAGTGGACGGTTGGGTTCAAGAGAGGTAGGGGGGTTAGAGAAAGTTGGGTTTGGAGAGAGAGAGAGATTGGGTGTTAGGGGTTTAGAGAGAGAGATTGGTCCTTAGGGGTTTAGAGAGAGATATTGGGGGTTAGGGGTTTAGAGAGAGATATTGGGGGTTAGGGGTTTAGAGAGAGATATTGGGGGTTAGGGGCTTAGAGAGAGAGAGAGAATGAGGGTTAGGGATTTAGAGATAGAGACAGAGATAGAGATTGGAGTTAGGGGTTTAGACAGAGATAGATAGATATAAAGAGGGTGATTTGAGGTTAGGGGTATAGAGAAGAGATAGAGTGATTTTGGGTTAGGGGGTTTGAGAGAGAAATAGAAAGAGAGAGAGTGTTGGTTATGGGTTTAGAGTAAGAGAGAGATTGGAGGCTAGGGATTTACACAAGAGAGATTGGGATTAGAGATAGAGAGAGAGAGAGGCTTTAGACAGAGGTAGATAGACTGAAAGAGAAACATTTGAGGTTACAGGTATAGAGAGAGATATAGACATTTTGGGTTAGGGGTTTAGAGAGAGAGAAATAGAAAGAGAGAGAGTGGTGGTTGTGGGTTTTAAAGCAAGAGAGATATTGAAGGTTTGGGATTTAGACAGAGAGATTGGGGGTTAGTTATTTAGAGAGAGAGAGAGGAGGCTAAGGGTTTAGAGAGAGAGATAATGGGGTTATGGTTTTAGAGGGAGTGAGATAGAAAAAGAAAGATCAAGGGTTATGGGATTATAGAGAGAGAGAAATATATTGAGGGGTTAAGGGTTTAAAGGGAGAGATATTGGAATTTTAGGGGTAAGGGAGGTGGTTAGTGGTGGGGGAGAGAGATATATAGAGTACGGGCTATGGGTAGAATGGTGAGAGGTGGGGTTTTGGGGGAGCATATATATATATATATATATATATATATATATTATATATATATAGAGAGAGAGAGGAGAGAGAGAGAGAGAGGTTAGGGGTTTAGAGAGAGAGAAATATAAAGAGAGAGAGAGAATGGGGTTATGATTTTAGAGGGAGTGAGATAGAAAGAGAAAGATCGGGGGTGATGGGGTTAGAGAGAGAGAGAAATATATTGAGGGTTTAAGGGTTTAGAGGGAGAGAGATTGGAATCTAGGGGTGGGGGGAGAGAGAGAGAGATAGAGTACGGGATATGGGTAGAATGGTGAAGAGTGGGGTTTGGGGGAACATACACACACACACACACACACACACAGACACACACACACACACACACACACACACACAGAGTTTGGGGGGAGTAAGGGGGGAGAGGTATAGATATATAGATAGATGGATGGGAATGAGGTTAGTAGTAGGGGAGATATATAGATAGAGTGGGGGTAAGGTTAGGAGGGTGAGGAGTGGGGTTTGGAGAAAGGGAGATATTAATTTTTAGGGGTTTAGGGGTTTAGAGAGAGATATTGGGGGTTAGGGACTTAGAGAGAGAGAGAGAGAGAATGAGGGTTAGGGATTTAGAGATAGAGACAGAGAGAGATATTGGAGGTTAGGGGTTTAGACAAAGATATATAGATATAAAGAGGGGTGATTTGAGGTTAGGGGGTATAGAGAGAGATAGAGTGATTTTGGGTTAGGGGTTTTGAGAGAGAAATAGAAAGAGGGAGAGTGTTGGTTATGGGTCTAGAGAAAGAGAGAGATTGGAGGCTAGGGATTTTACACAAAGAGATTTGGGGTTAGAGATTGAGAGAGAGAGGTTTTAGACAGAGGTAGATAGACTAAAGGAGAAACATTTGGGGTTACAGGTATAGAGAGAGATATAGACATTTTGGGTTAGGGGTTTAGAGAGAGAGAAATACAAAGAGAGAGAGTGGTGGTTGTGGGTTTAAAGAAGAGATACATATTGAAGGTTTGTGATTTAGACAGAGAGATTGGGGGGTTTAGTTATTTAGAGAGAGAGAGAGAGGCTAGGGGTTTAGAGAGGGAGATAATGGGTTTATGGTTTTAGAGGGAGTGAGATAGAAAGAGAAAGATCAAGGGTTATGGGATTATAGAGAGAGAGGAATATATTGAGGGCTTATGGGTTTAGAGGGAGAGTGATTGGAAATTAGGGGTGAGGGAGGTGGTTAGTGGTGGGGGAGAGAGATAGGTAAAGTATGGGCTATGGGTAGAATGGTGAGAGTGGGGTTTGGGGGAGCTATATATATATATATATATATATATATATATATAGAGAGAGAGAGAAGAGAGAGAGAGAGAGAGAGAGAGAGAGAGTTTGGGGGGGAGTAAGGGGGAGAGGTATAAATATATAGATAGAGGGATTTACACAGAGAGATTGGCGTTAGTGATTTAGAGAGAGAGAGAGAGTGAGAGAGAGGGTTTAGACAGAGATAGATAGACTAAAAGAGAGACATTTGGGGTTACAAATATAGAGAGAGATAGAGACATTTTGGGTTAGGGGTTTAGAGAGAGAAATATAAAGAGAGAGAGTGGTGGTTATGGGTTTAGAGCAAGAGAGATATTGAAGGTTAGAGATTTAGACAAAGAGATTAAGGGTTAGTTATTGAAAGAGAGAGAGATAAATAGGATAGGGGTTGAGAGAGAGAATGGGGTTATGATTTTAGAGGGAGTGAGATAGAAAGAGAAAGATCAGGGGTGATGGGTTTAGAGAGAGAGAGAAATATATTGAGGGTTTAAGGGTTTAGAGGGAGAGATATTGGAATTTAGGGGTGGGGGAGGTGGTTAGTGGTGGGGGAGAGAGAGAGAGATAGAGTACGAGATATGGGGTAGAATTGTGAGAGTGGGGTTTGGGGGAGCATATATATATATATATATATATATACACACAAAGAGAGAGAGAGAGAGCGAGAGAGAGAGTTTAGGGGGAGTAAGGGGGAGAGGTATACATATATAGGTAGAGGGATGGGAATGAGGTTAGTAGTAGGGGAGATATACAGATAGAGTGGGGGTAAGGTTAGGAGGGTAAGGAGTGGGGGTTGGAGAAAGGGAGATATTAATTTTTAGGGGTTTAGATGAGGAGAGAGAGAGAGAGAGAGAGAGAGAGAGAGATGACATAGGGAGCATTTATGGTTAGTGATGGAGGTATGTGGTTAGGGGGATACAGTTAGATATTATGGGGATGAAGAGAGAGAGAGAAGGGGAAGATGAGAGAGGGATGGAGAGAGAGGGATGCAGATAGAAATAGAGAGGGAATGGGGTTATGGTTTAGGGTAATAGAGAGGGTATATAGGGAGATAGGGTGTTACGATTTATGGTATAAGGGAAGATGGGGGGTGGAGAGAGAGAGAGAGAGAGATTGGTGGTTAGGGGTTTAGGGATAGAGAGATATAAAGAGAGAGAGATTGGGGGTTTAGGTTTTAGAGAGAGATATAGAGATTGGGGATTTGTAGTTTAGAAAGAGATAGATTGAAAGAGAGATATTGGTGGTTTAGGGAGAGAGAGATTGGAATTTAAGGGTTCAGATTCAGGGTTAGGTGTTTAGAGAGAGAGAGAGAGAGAGAGCGCATAATTGAGGTGTGGTAGTTATCAGCAGGAGTTGGAGTGGGTGGTTAAGGGTAGGGGGACTAGGGGGGACATGTATATATATATAGACATAAAGAGTGATGGAGAGGTGGATAGTGGTGGGAGAGAGAGTGAGAGACAGAGTGGGGGGGTAGAGATAGGATGAAGAAAAGTGGGGATTTGTGAGAGAGAGAGAAAGGTATTAGGGGTTAAGATCTTAGAGAGAGATGAGGAGATTAGGTATTAGAGGTTTATATATAGAGAGAGTGAGAGGGTGTGGGGTTATAAAGAGGGAGGAGGGTTTAGGGAAAGGACGAGAGAGAGGGGGCATAGGGTTAGAGAGCGGGAGAGGAATTATTGAGAGGTGTGGATGGAGAAAGAGATACAGAAGTTAGGGAAAGGAGGAAAGATATAGGATGGGGGGTTCAGGAGAGAGAGAGAGAGAGGATGGGGGGTTAGGGAAATGTGTTGAGATAGAGAGAGAGATTGGAGGTTAGGAATTGAAGGATATATATTTATATATTGGAGGTTAGGAATTGAGAGAGAGAGAGAGAGAGAGAGAGAGAGAGAGATTTGAGGTTAGGGGTTTAGAGAGAGAGAGGGGGGTTAGGTTAGAGAGAGGGATGGGGAATTAGGAAAAGGTGTGGTTGGAGAAAGAGAGAGGGGTTAGGGAAAGGAGGAGAGAGAGAGGAAAGGGGGTTAGGGAAAGGTGTTGCATGTGTGTGTGTGTGTGTGAAAGAGAGAGAGAACAAGGTTACTGAAAGGAGGAGAGAGAGAGAGAGAGAGAGAGAGAGGTTAGGCTAGAGAGAGGGATGGGGGATTAGGAAAAGGTGGGGTTGGAGAAAGAGAGAGGGGTTAGGGAAAGGAGTAGAGAGAGAGGAAGGGGGGTTAGGGAAAGGTGGTGAGAGAGAGAGAGAGATTTGAAGTTAGGTGTTTAGAGAGATAGGGATATAAATATAAAGATTGGGGGTTAGGTGTTTGAAGAGAGATAGAGAGATCAGGGGTTCAAAGTTTACAGAGAGATATTTGAGGTTAGGGGTTTAGAGAGAGAGAACGATAGAAAGTGAGAGATTGAGGGCTAAGTATTTAGAGAGAGATAATAATATTTGGGATTAGGGGTTTAAAGAGAGAGATAGAAAGAGATATATTGTTGGTTAGGGGTTGAGAGAGATATATCAAGGTTAGTGGTTTAGAGAGAGAGAGACATAGAGAGATTGGGGTTAGGGATTTAGAGAGAGAGAGAGAGAGATGGAAAATTACAGGTTTAGGGAGAGAGAGATAGAAATATAGAGATTCGAGGTTAGGGTTTTAGAGAGAAAGAGATTGGTGGTTAAGGGTTTAGAGAGAGAGAGAGAATGGGGGTAAAGGGTTTAGAGAGAGAGAGAGAGATTGAAGGTTAGAAACAGAGAGAGAGAGAGATTAGGGGTTATGTAGAGAGAGAGAGAGAGAGAGAGAGGAGGTTAGGTTAGAGAGAGGGAGGGGGCATTAGGGAAAGAGGGAGTTGGATAGAGAGAGGGAGGGTCAAGGAAAGGATGAGAGAGAGGGAGGAAGGGGGGTTAGGGAAATATGGTGCTAGAGAGAGAGAGAGAGAGAGAGAGAGAGAGAGATTGGAGGTTAGGTGTTTAGAGAGAGAGAGAGAAAGAGATTGGATGTTTGGGGTTTAGAGAGATAAGGATAGAAAGAGAGATATTGGGGGTTACAGATTAGGAGGGGAAGAAAGAGAGAGATTGGGGGTTAGGGGTTTAGAGGAATTAGGTGTGATAGGGGTTAAAGTTATAAATATCAAGGAAATAGATCCTAACTCCTAGGTTGCATGAATAGAGTGTCAACAAAGGGGGGACCCTCGTTAGACCACTTTAAAAACCTTGTGTACACATGGTCGACCACCCAACTTGGGGCGTACTGGGAGGGCTTCTCTGGGAGTTACCTCCCTCCACCTATTACTAGCGCAATGGCATCCCAGTTTCCAGCTACAACAAAGGCACATGTGTCAAGATACCGAGTTAGGAAATTGTTTCCAGGCAATTTCCCAAAATGGTCCTTTGAAAACACTCTACACAAGACTTTTAATAGAACCCCTATGGCCAATGTACTAATGCAAACAATATAGAAAAATGTTTACAATTAATATTCATAAAAAACAAAGATTGTGAATCTCATTTAAATATTCCAATTAAATTTACATATATAACCATGAAAAAAACATTGAAAAAACAATTTACCAAAAGTAAACAAGATAGAAATTTATAATCTAACAAAACTCTAAACTACTTCAACAACAATTTATACTCTAACAATTCTAAACTATTTCAACACCGAGAAGGAAAAAAATCTAAAAGCTCTAAATTAACTCTGAATTATTAACGAGAACTCTAACATCTTTTAACAAACTGTTAATTACTAATAGAACTCTAAACTATTTCAACAAACTTTTAATTATTAACTCGAACTATAAACTATTTCAATGGGAAAAAACCTAAACTATTAAGAGAAAATTTACAATTCACATCTCATAAAATTGCACACTAAAACAATATGAAAAATTAAGTATTTAATTTTAAATTAGTAGTAGAAAATTATGAAAATTTAAAGATAAACACAAATTAAAATAAACACAAATTTTAGTTTTATTGAATTAAGAAAAACAATTAAACTAGATTTATAAATATTAAAAAATGACATACACTAAAAATCTAAATTTTTTTTGAGTGAAACTAAAAATATTATTATAAAATAACTTCATATAAATAAATAAAATAAATTTAGAATTATATATAGATATTAAATTTAGCAAACTAAATTGCACTTTATAGAAAATTTACATTTTACATCTCATAAAATTGTACACACTAAAATAATATGAAAAATTAAGTATTCATTTTTAAATTAATAGTAGAAAATTAAGAAAGTTTCACAATGCTTAAGAAAAGTACCAAAGAAGAGCAAAATAAAAATAAAAATAAAAAATTTATTTATTAGAATAAAAAATATAATTAAAATAAATTTATATTTATTAAAAAAATAATATAGAAAAACTAAATATCATTATAAAATAATTTCATATGAATAAATAAAATAAATTTACAATTATATATAGATATTAAATTTAACAAATTAAATTACACTTTAAAGAAAATTTATGCTTTATTATCCTAAATTATTTTTAAATTCAAAGAAATATAGTTTGGCATTAAATTCATCATAAACTAATTTCAAATTCATAGAAATTTAGATTTTAATATCAAATACCTAAAATTAAGTAAATTGAAACAAAATATAATTTAAGACATTTTCAAATTTAAAAAAAATCTATAATTTAATGTCATAAATTAATTTCAAATTCAAAGAAATCTAAGCTTTAATATCAAATCCATAAAATTAGATAAAGTAGAATGAAGTGTAACTTAGGACATGTGGATTTTCATGTAAGTACTACGTTCTTTTATAAGAATTTGAAAAGCTTGATCAATATTTTGATAAAAATCAAATCAATGATAAAAATCTTTATAAAAATGTCATTGATGTTAATTTATTCAATCCCAACTAAACCTTACAAATCAATTCCATTTTTATAAAAATGTCGTTGATGTAAGTTATTCAATTCAAACAAAACCTTACAGTACACTATGGTTGATTTTATGATCTATACAACACAGTTATAGTTTTATGATAATTTTGCAGGACAATTGATACTCCATAAAGATGAATACAGTTACCCTAATTTTTATTATATAATATTATCAAAATCAACTCACTAATGCGGTTGACGTCATCTCCCAACGAGAGACGAAGGGGGAGCGGGTCACGTGCCGGCTTTAGCTGCCGCAAAGCAACTGCCCCTGAGAAAACAGGGGAGACTCATTGGTAAGCTGTTTTTAAACCCGTGGAGGGTGGCTGGGTGGGGTTAGGGTTGCTGGCGATTATCAATTCACCTTGGGTTAAAATCTGGGCTGATGCACTCAATGTCATGGTAAAATCTGGCTGATGCACACTCACACTAAATTGTAAAAAAATTGTAAGTATAACGGTCCAACCTATGATATAGCCACTGGAAGAAGTCTACTGGTAAGGCTTTCGACATGCATTTTGTTCCTGTAATATTCCTGTTCTATTAATTCAGAGTTTTTGTGTAACAGAAGGATTTTGGTTGGTTCAGCTAAACAAACCCAGCTAGAGCCCAACGACTAAGATGAAAAAAAAAAAAAAACAGAAATTGCAAGAAAAAAACATATTTGAAAGGTTGGGAAAATTTCATGAGTGGAATACGAATTTTCAAGAGGAAGCTGCAAATAGAAACAGAAAAGTCTCGATAAATATTTAGATTTTTTTTTCGCAAATGTTAATTTTCATGTGTCATTATTGTTTCACCAATTGGATTGTTGTTTATAAATGTTATGCAGAGATAGAGATCTAATCATGGAAATGGTGTAACCATAAGCGACGCTGTTTTTCCTACGTCCAAAAGACCAAAGATGGAATATAAATTGGATTTGCCCAGAACTCCAGTTATGCGCCCCCAAAAAAAATAATAGAACCCCGGCCAGTACCCGCAAAGTATTCGGAACTTATAGAAATACTGGAACCAAATCGAAAGAACTTCTGTGTTCGATAGGTTAGGGAAAAGGTCGATCCACGAACGAAAGGAATAAACAGAATAGCTGTCAATGAAGGTATTCTCAGCAGCTTTTCCAATTTATTTGTATTGGAATCCTGTATGTATGTTAACATATGGTGAGGTTTGCTTACTATTTTTAAATAAATCTTCTACTGAATGATCCTCTGTAGCATTTTGGGTTAAAAAAAAATCCGCCGGAAGGGTGGGTTGCCTTGGAAGAGAGGGGGTTATCATACAGAGCACAACAAAAATGGGCGCGGTTTCGATTCCGGAGAACATTCAAAAAATTATAAGGAATGCAATATGGATACCATTGAGATAGCCCGACAACCACTCTATGAGATGACCATATGAGAGACATGGTATGTTTGCTTGAGTCCGTGATAATATAGTGAAAGTAACCAGCTCTCATTTGGTTCTTATTTTCGTTTCCAGGTCTTAGTGCAGAATGTTCGGAACTAAATTGGAAAAGAAGACTCAAAATAGCTTTTGATGGAGCACAGGGTAGTTCCTTGGCTTTTCTGTTAAGTGTTTTCTTCAAATCTTAGGATCTAACCGCTGGTTAATTTGAATATTGATTTGACTTTTTCTTTGTCTTTAAAAGGGCAAAAAGCATTCCTTACCATATTTCTCATGTAATCTACTTGCGATGCCAATTATATTTGATGGACTGGAATACATGCACGTAGTTTGCGCCCCGAAGATTATTCGCAGCGATATCAAGACCGCCAACATCCTTCTAGAAAGCAATTTGAATGGAAAACCGGGTGACTTTGGTCTTTCCAGAATATGGATTAATGCGGAGGCTTCTCATGTTACGAGTATGGTGAAAGGAACTGCACATAAATTGCCCTGTACTCTTGGCAATATCTTTAGCAATTCCATAATATTGAAAACAAATGAATCCTATAATGCAAATTCCATAATATTGAAAACAAATGAATCCTATAATGCAAATACTCATTGAATATGGATTAATCTATATTTTAATAAATTCGGATGAAACTAACAAACAAATCACATATATCTAAATGAACTAGCGAAATAAATAAATAAAAAATGTCCCAGCTCATACAGTCATAAAAATTGTATGAAGCTCGGTAATTCCAGAACCAGGGCAACCCTCTAATGCAATATTCACAATTTAGAAATCATTTTTGGAGAAATTAACATAAGGACATACCTGAAATGTAGAATCAGTTATGCTCTTGAAATGCAAGATCACCCTTCTCTTGAATCGTATCGATTTTCCAACAGAAACGAGGAAAGGAGGTCAATGGTTTCTTGAGAAAGACTGCCCAAAAGCTGCAATGGGAAACGCTCTTTTCTACGGTCGTTACACTTTTTGAAAGCATGGAATAGTTTCCGAGGAAACTACGATTGTTTCTTTGACAGATTCTCAAATTTTGAGCCATCGACTTTTCATTTTTAAAACAACTCAAACATAAAATCAGGGGACGGACTTTACAATTTTTAAAACATGTGAAAGAGAAAATCAAGCGAGTTCATAATACCTGAAATGTGCTTTATGTTTCCTTTTAAAATATGCCTATAGTTTAAGTTAGAAGAATTTTAAGGCATATTTTTTATGAGATGTCATGTTGATCTTTGAACGCTAAAATGTAAATGGAATATAAGAGAGATCCGCAATAGAAATTGAATAACAATTAGGATACTGCATCTCCTCTTCTGTGGGAGTTACATGGAAACTGGTTAAAGCGTTAGGATTGTGGTTCGTACTAATTTCATAAGCTCTGGAAAGGAAAGCATTGACCATGAGAATTTTGCTGCGACCATACTCAACAGAGATGTCTCTTATTATCAATTCTGTTGTTTTAATCGTACAAAATAATATACCATTCATCCTATAATGAATCTCTATCCTGTAAGGAATTATAAATTATTTGTCAGGAGCACAAAATCTGTCATGAATCATTATAGACAGTGTCACCGCCTTTCACTGCGAGTATAGGCATAATTTTTCATAGATACTCACCTCACTTCGATTCCGGCAAACATTTTCACTTATATTATAGGTCAAATTAGATCTACTTCTTTTTAAGGGTGGAACGGTGTCTCCATTGAACTATGATATAGCCACCGGAAGAAGTCTCTAATTCAACGGTGTTTCCATTTTGACCCACAAACAATCTTTAATTTAATCTATTCAATTATTTCTTCAACCATCTCTAATTTGATTTATTGATTTTTTCATTGGTAATATAGGCAGAATAAAAGAAAATCTATAGAAAGATGTACCTTTACTTGTTCATCGTGTTAGAAAAGGCTTGATTTGTTATTCAGCCAAAGTCTAGTCTTTGTGTTTTGTATCATCATCCAACCTATAAAAATGTCTTTGTGTTCTGTACCATCATCCAACCTATATGAACAAATGACACATAATTAAAATAGTGATTATTGTTAAAATGATGATAGTACTAAAAACAAAATATTTAGCTTTATACACAAAGAGAAACCTTAAAATAATTTTAACTATGATAGTATTAAGAAATCACAAGAAAATCAAAACAAAATAGTAACATAAACAGAAAATACTACATCCAAAATACACTTAAAGCAGTTATTACACCATCAAATAATTGCTATATAAAATATGTGCATACTTTAAGAAGCACAGCATACAAGGTACTAGTTCAACTACTTATCATTAACATAATATAAAATATGTGCATACCTTAAGAAGCAGACTTTGCAAGGTACTAATTCAACTACTTTATCACTAATATAATATTTGAGATATTTAAAAATTGTCAAAAAATTTCAATATTTATTTAAAATTTATATTATTATCAAATTTAATAACAATATAATATAATTTTGAGACAAACTTTAGTCATCCCAAAATATATTAAGATTGAATTAGAATAATTATCTAACAAATTTATAAACATCCATCACATAAAATTTATACAAATTCCAAAATTAAACTCAATACCTAAAAAAAGTTGTAAAATTAATTTTGCCCAAGATGCATGGTTGTGTATTAAATAAAACAAGTCAAATTTTTTTATTAACATACATTACATAAAATTTAGACAAATTCCAAAATTCAACTCAATGTCTAAAAATTATAAAATTAAATTTTGCCCCATCTAAAAGTGCATTTTTGTCTACCAAATCAAACATATGGCCCGCCTTTTTTCTGAGAAATCCATGCGAGAAGTTTTTTTATTTATAAAGAAAATGTATATATTCACATAAACTGACTACAAACATATCTACAGTAAAAAAAACTATAAAATACAAATATACATTCCAGGTATTTGAAAATATAGTCTTACAGTAAGAGTATTTCGCTGAAAATCATTGCAATGGTAACTCAGCACGGATAAAGAACACGTGGTGATATTCTTATCATAAAGCCTGTAGGTTTGACCATAAACGCTGGAGTTGGTGCTAATTAAATCTTGGAACGCTGCCAGGAATTGGCATTTTCACACGTCACGGGCAGAACTATCTCCTTTCTTGACTTTGACTTTGATAAATAACTGTTTTGAAAGTCATTTGATCCGAATATTCAATAAATAATTGTTTTAAAAACTTCTGAAATAATATATAATAACGAGCCAGAAAAACGGCCATGCCAAAGATGTATGTCACAGTCACACTTCGATGTGATGAATCATTCATAGCTGCTCGCCTCACTTCGATGATAAATGAGAATTAAAACTTGATCATGGGTTGGGAACTTGGGTGAGTAAGAAAGTTATTTTCCGTGAGCTTCTCAGAAGATGTGCAACTATGTAATACATGATGTCATGGCGTTTGTAAGATCACTACTCCGCAACTTGTGAAAAATGAATATATATGACAGAGTAACCCTGAAAACCTTTGGTCTTCTAAGTGTGAATCTAGATATAAGTGGTGATATTCTTACGACAAAGCCTGTCTGTTTGACCATAAAGCTGGGGTTGGTGCTAAATATTGGAATTTAGCACTCATTGGAATTACATTTTGTGACCTAATTTTCAAAGATGGTCAGTGAAAAAGGTTTAGTTCCCTGGCCATTCACATTTCTTCTACAAAATTGATGAAAACAAATTTAAAATGAAAAATGAAAAACAGTTGTAATAAAAGAGAACCAGCTAGGTTTAAGATTCCTTGCAACTGCCTTTACAAAGAACTTATATCAAAAATAATTTATCAAATTTAATTGGATCTATTATAATAATATTTAGACAGAAATAAACTTTCATTAATTTATTTTAATTTAATATACTGTCATAATATTAAAAAAAATAAACCTTAAAATGAAATTACTGGAGCAAAGTAAAAAAGATGAACCTTAAAAGAAAATTACTGCAACTAATTTTACAAAAAAATAAGAAATTGAACCAAGAAAGACAATCCTACAAAATCACTTATGCATTTAATCTTATGTTCTATTTATTTGCTTACCTGCTCGCGATGATGGCTAACCCAACATGGTAACAAGCCATCGATTAAAGGGAGTGTAGATCGGAAGATGCATTTATTTGAAAACCCTATTGTATTGGTAAAGGCATTGCTAATTTTAGGGTGGGATGTATGGTTCAAAAGTCTCTCCTTCGTGGATTTTGGGGACTCGCGCAACTTTCACTAGAAATGGACTGTCTATCAATAAAAACATTATATAAACGTCTGAACCAAAGACTTGGCTTGTATATATACATTGGAATAGGGTTGAGGCTGTATATGTACATTGCTACTCTGCTGTATATGTACATTGTTACTCTCAATACAACTTAACACTACTTCTAACCATGGTCAAAAAGAAAATAAACCTTGAAACCAAAGACAATCCAATAATAATTTTAACTCTACTTTTCTTGAAACATCTCTATATGCACCTTCATGAAACATCTCTATATGCACCTTCAGTACAACAACAAAAATAAATGAAACGACAATGAAGCTCAACATTACAAATGCGAAGTACAAATGCTAAACGCAAGCAATTAGTTCATCTCCTAACAACGCAACGAATCTAGGCTAAGGCATAGACAACGCAATAAAGTTATCTTAAAAACTAAATAAAATGTTTAATAGGGTAACAGAGTTCCGATAACATACTGCTTACACGGCCACTTCAAGCAAATGAAACCCTTAATGTGAACCTGAAAACTCATGATTCCTGGCCCGATGTCATTCTCTTCCTGGAAACCGAATTATCTTGCACAACACCATTCTAATAAATCTAATGTGATATACTAAGATAGTATTAGGAAAGAGATAATCCTAAAATGAAATGAGTGCAACTATATTGGTATTATAGTATTAAAAGATTAAAAGAAAATTAAAAACCTAAATAAAGAAAATAATCCTAAAATCATTTGAATTACCATTTCTAAAATAAATTTGAAATTATTATTATACTACCAAACAAACAATTGTTATATACAAATATGTATACAAACAATTGTTATATACAAATATGTATATATCTAAGGAACACATAAAAATATTAACAAAGAAAGATAATTATCCTAAAATCATTGAAACTACTATATCCAAAATAAACTAAAAACAATTGCTAAAAAATATATATATATATATATACCTTCAGAAATTGAAGTAAGGATTGCTCCAATGGCCAATGTAGAATCCCAATCTCATTCAAGTTGCACAGGCTGGACGAACACAGATTAATTACTGCACAAAATACAAACAAAATATTAAGATAAACTTGAGCTATTAAATTACTTAAAGTAAAGGCTGCAAACTGACCTTTCCCTTCTGATTTAGACGAAGTTAAAAAAGGCAGGTGCAGGCCCAACTCTGCTTGCTTAACGACGAGTACAGGCCTTATGTTAGCACCCTTACTTGTAAAGGAAATGTTTACAGGATCGGGGAAACAGACTAGGACTTTAAGGATGGAAACACAAACAAATACATCGATGTTTAAGGATCGAAACACAAACAAGAGTTAATACATTACTTGAGTCCAAGCCATCTCATCATCTGCACACGAGTTTAGGTTCGATCTGGACAATAACCATCCATTTTAGGACCTGTTTCAAACAAAGTGCCTGCCCCGCGGACATTAATCGATCCATTCTAGGACCTGTTTCCACCAAAGTGCCTGCCCGGTTCCACCCTGTGAAAATGGGCAAATATCACATTCAAGAAATCATAAATCATAATTTTTTTTTATCAAAATATAAAGAAAATGCCGAAACAAATACAAATCTCCTCCCTCGCTAAATTGAAATCAATTCAGCAGACTCTCGCCGCCATGTTTGCAGTAGGTGGAGCCTCGAGGATTCAGCTTAAAAGACTCTTTGGCCAAAAGTTGTCTGTCTCTCTCTCTCTCCAAATCACAAACCCATACCACCCAAGAAACACACGGACAAACTGATACAAGCAGGAAAATGACAGAGATTACACAACACCAAAATATGAACAACAGGAGTTGCAAAGGCCTTTTCATACATATTGCTGGGACACCCATTAATTACTGCACAGGCAAGGAGCCGATTTATATTATATTAAAAACAGGGAAGGAGCCGATTTATAGATAATGAATGGCAACTTAATCTAGCATTTTAATACAATCTGTCTTAACCCTAATTGAGTAAGGCCAATCAGAAAAGGAGAATTCAAATTCAAAAATTATGGAGCCAAAGCAAACGACCTTTGAAGAAGGGCGGAGGAGCTTATCCCTTTGTTACATGCCATGCTGCATTCATCTAACAAAATCGATACCTGTACAACCCATTGCAAAATAAAGTCGTTTCTGACATAATGGAGAAGAAAGATTTACCTGGAGCCGAGCTAGGTGTCAAGAGCGCAGACCCAGCAAGAGAATCATGTTTCAAATGGATTTGCCTGCAGGGAAATATGTATCAACATTCATTCCTAATAAAATAAAAACCACCTGACAAAAAAATACTAGAACACCGGGCAGCTTCAAATTCTGTGGGCAAGGAAATGATTATACCCGACTAGCCAGCGAGCCCGCTGCATACACAACCCCAGATATTCCTGCACCGAAATAGAAGGAAAAATTGTGAAAGACGGTTGGGGAGGGACCTGGGCAAAGCGATCATAATGGATGATTGCCCCTTGGCTTACGCCATACGCTCGTCCTCGATATGGACGGTACCATTTTGAAGGAGCGCGATACCATTTTGTGACGCCCAGAGATGAAGGGTCGGACGTTTACATGATCCGGCGGTAAACAGTACCAGAAGTACATCTACAAGAGGCCCGGCTTGGATCGCTCTTTAATAGAGATGTCAGAGGTTTTCGAGATCGTTGTGTTCACCGCGAGCTGTAAATCGACAGGGATTCATAAGTTGCAGACTACTATCTCGACCAGAACGACAACGATAAGCGCATAAGCTGCAGGCAGTACAGGGATTCATGCTACACTAGAATCTGGGGCAAGTGGATTAAGGGGCCACCCATATCATTCACGCCACCCACCAGGACGTTCACCCAACTGGACATTCACGCCATCACATATCGCTCTTCACTCTGACAATGGACGCTCCCTTTAATAATGGTTTTTTATTTTATCATACAACGGCATGCTACTCACGATTTCAAATGCTTTTTTTTTTCTCTCTCTGGATTTGAAATGCTTTTGGACGCTCCCTTTGATAATGGTTTTTCGATTTTATCATACAACGGCATGCTACTCACGATTTCAAATGCTTTTTTCTTATCTCTCTGGATTTGAAATGCTTTTGGACGCTCTCTTTGATAATGATTTTTTGATTTTATCATACAACGGCATGCTACTCACGATTTCAAATGCTTTTTTTTATCTCTTTGGATTTGAAATGCATTTTTTTATCTCCCGGTTTTATTGGCTATAATACTCTGACGTGGACAACGGTCCATCAGATATATAGGAATTTTCAAGAGAAAAGTATGCAGAGTATGCAGTTAGTTGTTTTTATTTTATAGGGTACTGGTAGTGAAAGTGTGTATTTGATTTATAGATACATGAAAATTACTTTATTTGCTAGTGTTTATAGTGATGATTATTTTATGGGTTGTTATGTTAACATTATAGGTTGTTATCCTAACATATATAGGTTTTTTAATGTAATATATATACATTATAATAAAAAAATTTAATTAAGTAAAATTTATAGGTAATGGAAGTTTAAAATTTGTAATTAAAAACTAAGATTTATAGATAATGTGAGTTCTAAAGATTATAGAAACCTTGTCCTAACTATTAAGATATGTATTTTCTAGTTTTTAGGTTAGACATTGATTCTTAAAATAGGAATGAGAATAAATGTTAATATAACTCTAGTTGAATAGATTGATAACCTTTTTTTGTCTAGAAAATAGATGTGTAACCTTATGGAAATCATCAAAGTAATTTAATATATTTTATAAAATAAAATCATCCATTAAGAAAAAATCCTTGTTAGTGCCTCCATTATATTAAACAACCCTAATGTGCAACATAGATTTACTAGAGCTATTGTGTAAATTAGCTTAAAATATTTTTTTAATAAAATATTAATAATTAAAAAATGTGAGGTCAAAAAGTTATAAAGATATATAGAGCTTGTACTAATTATTAAATTATCAACTTCTTAAGGTGTAGGTTAGACATAATTATTAATGTGACATTGAGGATAGATGTTAATATAAAAGAGTCATTCATTTTTAAACAATCTTTTTTTAATATATTTTAATAAAATATTAATATTAAAAAAAAACTTTGGTGCACTTGGCTCATATATGTATAAGGTAACACTACTATACACATCAATATACAATAAATACTTGAATTATATATGAAATATATTTATGTTTAAACTTTTTTTCGTTTTGTACCATTATGACAAATAACATTAAGAAATTAATGTTAAATGAAAGACAATGTTTAAATATGAACATCATAAATTTATTATTTTTTAGTTTTGCAAAGTAGGAAGTCAAAATTCAATCATTTACAAAACTAAGTAAATATGTAGTTTCCAACTTTCACACTTACATGATTTTTCAAATGTTTTCTTTTCAAACTTTTCTTTAAATGGAAGTATTAAGTAGCTATATGGTGGTGATCCCACTTATTTGTTTGGGGTTTTCTTCAAACTAAAGTACGAAGAAGTTTTGATGGCATGTTTAGGTTCTTGTAAAATATGATTTTGATTTCAAAAAATATTTTAATTCAAATATTTTTCTAATTATTGTTTAATTTCTAAATTTTTAGAATTTCACTTTTGTTAAATTATGTTTGTGATTTGGATTTTATATAGCAATTCAAGATTAAAATTATAGTATGTGTAGAGCATTTATATCAAAGAAAAGTGTTTTACTTCTTAAAATCTATTTAGCATTGAAATCCCTTTAACCAAATATTATCTAAAATTATAATTAAATCTCATGTTAAAGAAAACAAAATGTAATTAGAATTTTGAAAAATCTATTTCAAATTTTCAATTACATCTTTATTAAATTTCAATTTCAATTTTTAATACTTAAAATATTAAATGATATTTACCTTTACCATAAACATAGAAATGAAAGAAAAATGGTAACAAACAATGAAGCAAAATAAAATAAAATAGATTCACTTTTTTTATAATAATTCTACATTTAATTAATCAAATTATTATTATTTAACATTATATTAAAAATTAAAATTTTCAATAATTATGACAATTCATTTAACACTAGTGTTTCCTCTTTACAAGCAATAAAAAAAAAAAAAATTTACTTTATTTTAAAATTTTAAACTCAAATACTATACACATACCAACACAACCAATTAAATTTTATAATTTTTAACATGTCATTTATTATTTTGGTAAGCTATTCAAAATTGAACTCCATGTTGATTCATTTGATGTTACTTTTCAACATATATAATTTAACATGAAAGTTATAAAAGAAAACTTACCATTAATGATTAAATTAGTCATATTACATTATTGGTGTGACCCATTAAAAAATTATGAATATTTTGAATATTAAAATACAATTTGAAATGATTTAAAAATTTGATTTAGAGAAATTAAAATTTATAATTATTGAAATTTATTTTAAGTTTATATTTATTAAATATAGAAAGAAGTTAAATTTCTTCAAGTATGACCTATTTTATACTTTCATATTTTTAACATATTGGATTATAGAATACCTAAATTATTATAATAACAACAATTTAACTATTTACATTATTTAATATAACAAAACAATATTATTTAAATAGAATAACAATAATTTAACTATTTAATAATAAAATATATTTATTTATAATTTAATAAGATAATTTTTAATGAAATAATATTTTATTTCATTTTAAAATGAATATATTATAAGTAAAGAATTATTTTATATAATAATAGAATTATTTAGAATAATAATATTATCAATTCTAAAATTTTATAATATATATCTAAAAATGAAAATATTTTATTCTAATTTGTAAAATAACAAAACATGCAACAAAAAATCTTTATGTCACATGACCAACTTGGTGGACCTCCGAGAAACTACACTTTCACCCGTGGAATTATACTTAGTTGTTTTCTTAGATTTGGTTACTATTTGATTACTTAACGAATCCAACACACAAAGAAATAAATGACAACAATATATGGGGGCAGCCCCAACCAGGCTATGGTAAATCCAATTATAGGGCAGTTAGTCATGAACGACTATGCATGTTGTTCTCTGTAGAGAGGTTCTGGAGGTGACATATCATAGTAGTGAATTGATGACACTCTGGTGTGCGATCATAGTTAATGTTGGGACTGTGGGGTGCAACAAGCACTCAACCCAACCATTTTCTTAGTTGCATGGCAAGGATGCAGTCGAAGTGTAAGATGCATGCCCTTCTCTGGTCGTGTGCTCTTCTACTTTGCATGGACATGGTAGATTGAGAGTGGTTGTAGAAGACCTTATGGAGGATTTTGTCTATCTTGGGAATGAGGGTTCATTCTCATGGAGTGGAGCATGATAGTTGGGAGTCGCGACCCAACTAGTTCATATTATGAGGGCTAGAAATGGATAGTTGTGTGTTAATACAACACACTACCAAAGCAAGTAGTAGGTTGATGGTGAGATGGATGAGTAGTTTGAGAGGATTCCCTGGAAAACTCAATTGTGGTTGTAGGTGTTGGCATTGATAGTTGAGATGTGCTTCATAAAAAGAGAAGTATTCATGGAGATGTTGCTGGGATTGAAACATGTTGGGTGGGGGAGGACGTAATGACTTTTAGAGTTTGCAAAACAATTGGGGCTCCTCATCACCCATGTTGGATTCCCATTGGATAGAGTGGCAACTAGTTTTGGATTTACGGATGGGTGCATCACTCACCAAGTATATTCGAGAGGGTTTGATTCATGTGGATGGGTGGGATACTTGCCAAGAATTGGCTAAGTGTTCCCATTCCTATGGGCTCTTCCAACAAGGAAGTGTCAGGTGGAGTGGTAAAGGAATGTTGACACACGTTTACTTCGACTAGAGTTCAAACATGCAACACAACACCAACAAATTATACCATGGATACTGGCCTCAAAGAGTTTTAACCCTTTCTATAGCACCTACAAAGCAAATGAGGTATCACCCAAAGTACCTACAGAGTCTACATGAACCAGGTTTCTGTAGCGCAGAAGGGGAATAACTCAAAAAATAAATCATTAAGCAAAAAACTCATAACTCCGACTGATCAATACACTTAACAAGCCATTCACTTCAACATAACCAATAAGTTAACGAAAAGCTATATAACATGCCTTATACTTCACGTTCATACATTTCTTCATCTAGGTGTAATTATTCATCAATTGTTGCAACTCATAAGCAACACATAATGCATCACAAACATCACACCACAAATAATACCATAATTTTAATGTGGAAACTCAATATGAGAAAAACCATAGAATTGATTCTTTTAATTATGAGTCGCAACCAATACATAAACACTTCATGTTTTATAGACTTACAAAATTTTCTCTTCAATTACAATGGCTCTGCACACACAACCTACGAATCATGCGACTGTGCTTCTCACAACAACTTCAACATACCAAAAACATAAGCAGTTTTCCAAATACAGACACATACTAACAATATCCCAAACAACTTACTATTCACTAACAACCCAAAAATTTCCCACTTATTACATATTTATAGGGCGCACACAACCTACCCCGCTCCCACTACCCTATGAGATTTTGTGAAATTATCATAGAGATCTAGAGAAAAAGATAAAATTCACACTAAGTCTAACATAGATCAAGAGAATTGATGAGGAAAATAGAGAAGAAAAAACTGTGTTACAACATAAGAGAATGAAGAACAATTGGAAAAAATTCCATTACATTATTATTCAGTAAATGTGTACACAAATAATACATATCCAAAGGAAAAATTCATGATCCTAAAGAGGTAGTTGGAATCCACACAAGTGAAAGGATTAGTTTGCATTGGAACCATCTGCCAATGAGGTCTAGTGGCCACCAATGATGAATGTCTAGTCAACTGAGGTGGACTGGCACATGACTGAGTCATTGGGGATAGAAATTAGCGAATGAGACTCTAAGGGGGGGGAATAATGACTTGTAGTGGTCAAAATAGACACTCCTACACTCAGTGGGAGTGAAACTAGGTGTAACAGTTAGTTAATTAGTCAATCAAGGGGACAAGAAACCCCAAATCATGGAACTGAATGTGCTAACTCCTAAAATAATGTATGAGGGCTCCTTTGGACTTCAATGATGTAACCAAGGAGATCTGAGTGGATAAGAGAGCTAATGATGACCAAATTTAAGCTGTAGGGGGCCTAGATTAAGGACCAGGTGCTAGGATATTGAACTACCAATGCATGGATGCATGGAGTGCTGCATGGAATGCATGCAAAGCATGAAAAACCATAATGATATTGTTAGAATATTCCAGCACCCCTCATTGATCCTAACTATGTGAGGAAATATCAGAAATAGGTCCATGGTAACTGAGACCAAAGGCCACCCTTTACAAATTTATTCCTCCATTTAAGTAAGGAAAGAGGGAAAACCGTGTGGGAACAAAACCCCCCGTCAAGATGGACATGAAACACACCAAAAATTGTTGTTGAAGGCTCAAGTATGTGTGATGCTTGATTCAATTTCTAGAGGTATCTTCCCCTTAGGAAGAAGTGGATTAGGCTCCAAAAAGATGTGCTTGAATTCTACTTCAATGGATGCAAGCAAATCTAGAGGCTTTCTGAACTTGCTCTTCAGACCAAACAGGGTGAGAATAAATCAAAAAATATGAAGATCATCTTGGAACCTGTAATTCCAACGAGATGAATTAGGACAAAGTCCAAGAATGTGCAGATGGTTCTTTGATATCTCCTTTGAACTAACAGGGGTGAGATCAAAACCAAAATCACCAAAATATGTTTGAGACTTGAAACCAAGCGAATGGTAGTGTCCTACATCTCCAGTGAAACTCTGAGAACATGTGGTGATGATGAAATAGAAGTTCATAGGAAGCATGTGATCAAGGAGGGAAAATGAATCACCTCCAAAACCTGATTTAACCTCCAAAACATTTAGTAGATCATGATTCTGCACATCAACAGATTCATGTGAAAGAGAGGATTTAAGAACCTCTTTAGATTATAGAGAAAAAACTAGCTTATCTTGCTCATAATTCAAAATAGAAGATATTGAGCACATGAGTTAGGAATGGATAATGTCTCCAAAAGGATAAGATTCATTAGTTGTATCATTTTCATATGCATCAACTACATGGGAAGGGGACAATTCAAAATTGTCTTCAACATGAGCTTTTTGTGTTGAATCTATAGCTTTTTCTTCATATTGAAGAACTTCATCATGAGAGATGATTGAGGTTGAGACATAATTAGAGACAACAATTAAGGAGGCATCACTGGGCTTGTTATCCAAATGATTTGCACCAATCTCTTCATTATTATTTACAAATGATTTGTCTATTTGGGTTGATAGACCACTTGGGATATTCAACAGTTTCCATGAGGTAGCGCATACTAGGAGATATAGCAATACACATTGTTGCAAAGGCTCTATCACATTCATTTAGCCAATCATTCTCTTCTTCATAGAAAGCAAAATCTCTCATAAAATCAATACACATATCAAAAAGACCCTATCTCTTCATATATGTTATCATCTTTGGTTTCCACTCATCATAGTTGAATGGAGACAAAGGAGGAATTGCTTTCAGATTCATGGAATCTGTTATAGAATACTTGTAAAAAAAATATTTGAAAAACTCTCCAGAATATTACTTTGCTCATCAAAGCTATGATTCCATGTGATATGTTTTGAAATTGTCACAGAGATATAGACACACAGATAAAATTCACAGTAAGTCTAACAAAGATCAAGAGAATTGAGCAGGAAAAATAGAGAAGAAAAAATTGTGTTAGAACACAAGAGAATGAAGAAGAATTGGAAAAAATTCCATTACATTCTTATTCAGTAAATATGTACATAAATAATAAATCTCGAAAGGAGATATTTGTGCACATAAAGAGGCACTTCGAATCCACATAAGTGGTAGGCTTAGTTTGCATTGGTACCATGTCCAGATAAGGTCTTGTGGCCACCGATCATGAATGTCTAGTCAATTGAGATGGAATGGCACATGATTGAGTCATTGGGGATATAAATTAGGGAATGAGACTCCAGGGGGAGAAATACTGACTTGTAGTGGTCAAAATAGGCACTCCTACACTCAGTGGCAGTGAAAATAGGTGTAACAGTTAGTTAACTAGTCAATCAAGGGGACAAGGCACCTTAAATCATGGAACTGACTTTGATAACTCCTAAAATCATGCATGAGGGAACTGACTTGTACTTAAGTGATGTAACCAAGGTGCTCTAAGTGGATAAGAGGGATAATGATGAGCAAATTTAATCTCTCGGGGGCCTAAATTAAGGACTAGGTGCTAGGAGACTCAACTATGAATGCATGGATGCATGTAGTGCATGCATGCATGAAAAATACCTGCAAAGAATGAAAAACCAATATGCATGGTTAGAATATTCCAACATACCCCACTATCCATATACTCGACTCATTAATGTAAGTGGAAAAACTCTAACTAACTAACTTGACCCCTTCCTTTGACATCTTCAAAACGACCAGTTTCCTGGTTTCTCAACCACTTCATCGGAGTTGACCACTTCACCGACCAGTTTTCCTTGGTTTTGTCCTCACAAAAACTATCTTACCAAAAATGGTATCCAAAAATTACTAGGCCCAACAAGGAACGTACAACAGTGTTGTTTGGAAGCTGGCATAGGCTAGTAACCTGGAAAGTGTGGGGCATGGCACCCACACTTAGACAGAATTTGGTGGTATAGGGGCTTTCGTGTAGTGAAGCTCCGCAAGTGGGAAATTCAGCTTGGTCATAGAAATTGAGCAATTGGTAGGTGGACGCACATATAAATTCGTCTAAGTCACTTGGATAGAGGAAGGAAGTGTGGCACTTGGTATGATCTGCACATTTTTGGTCTGACTCCTATGGGAGGTGATCCTCATGGGATGCCATCCACATGAGGGAATTATAGGGAACAGGAGGGCATAGGTTGTTGGAGCTTCGAAATCAAGTAGGCGGGTGGGCTCTCGATGTTTGTTTGAGTAGGTGATATCCTAAGGCCTGCAGCGCTATAGACTTGGAGCGTCGAGATCCCAAATCATGCTGGTGAAGTGCCAAATGAATTACTAAGTTGGTAGACATGATCCCAAAGCACATTTGTAGGAGAGATATTGAAGCATGTTGGTAGAAGGGATCCTAAAGTGTAGTTGGGAAGGTGAAGTGTGGATTTGGTGTGAAAGGCTCCCATGTTGGATTGTGGGGAATCCAAGTGGTGTTGTTGTTGCGGATGGTCTTGCCTTTGTTTTGAGGGAACACGAGAGAGAAAGTTTGATTGCAAGAAGTTCATTGGGTTGTGTTATTCTTTGGTGAAGGTTTATTGCGTGGTGGTTAATATTTTTCTGTTGTATATAGGATGAGCTTTGGTTTGAAATATACATTTTACTATCACCCTGGAGGTGAATTTTCCTTGGGAAATCCTCTTGGGTGAATAGACATGTGATCTGCGAGAAGGTAGAATACAAAATTGTGAAGTTGCGATGGAATGTAGTGTGTGTTCTTGTGAAATGCGATGGACGACAGTAAGAAAACTTGTGTGTTGCGAGTAAGCAACATGTCATAGAGGCAAGATAAAGGATGTGAGCAAGAAGACTTCAGTAGAAAAGGCAAGGAGCTTGACAAGATGGAAACCGTGAGTAGGTAGGCTTCCACAAATTTGGTGAGGTTGTGATGGACTATAGATTTCCGAGGGACTTGACGTGGGAAATGTGAGTAGGAAGCCATGAAGATGCGGCATATGAGAGTAAAAGTTGTGGCTTGATTGTATATTGAGTGTTTGTGGTTTGGGATGACTCTCAGATGAGTTTCCAGGATGTGGAATCCTCCATTGTATGTTAAGACTCATTCAATGTTTATCATTAGGTATAGGTATGCCCGAGTTTGGGGTGTCATCCACATATACATTTGTCTCTCATACTATATTTGTATAAGTGTTGTATATATTGGAGGATGTGCATGTAATGGAAAAATGGATAAGTATAGAATTGTTTAGATATAACTGTTAGGAGTTCTATAGGGTTAGGTGTAGTCGATCGGACACCTACCGAGCTAGTCTCACCCTCTGCAAGGATCTAGGTAGTTCCACATGGGCCACGAAAAGGTTAAAATTTGGGTTAGTCCAGTGAGTTCTAAAATATTAGTCACCATGTGGTAGTGACATGATCTTGTTAGTTGGGCATGACCATCAACCAAACATACCACTCGGACTGTGCCTCACTGAAACCAACCTGACCTAATCTAAACCAGGGACCTTAGAGTATGCAAAATTCTAAGTGCTCATTTCACCATAGGGGATGTAATGCACACTTAGTTAATTCTTCTTCTGGCAAGTCCTTCCATTTGAAAAAATATTCCAACCGAGTGATGGGTCCATCTTTGACATAACAGTGAGCCAAAATCTAATCCACCTCATGATATGGCCTATCTACAATTAACGTAGGTGCCTGGGTTGGAAAACCCATGTTTGGCTTGTTTTATTCAAGATGGCATGCCCTTTGTTGGGTTACATGAAAGACTGGATGAAACAAACATAGGTTATATAGGAGCCTTAGTTTGTAGGTGACCTTTTCAGTCTTCTCAAGAATATGGAACATTCCATCATATCTTCGAAACAAGGAACCATCCATTCCCACTAGTGGAGTGAACTGCTCCTTGCTAAGATTGCGAATCAATTACACCCCAACCTGAAAATCTATGTTGCATTGTCCATGATCTGCCCATTTCTTCATCTACTTGGATTCCTTCACCATTTGAACATGCACCATCTCCAATATGTCCTTCCAATCCTTTAGGAATCCCATCACAACCATGTTTTTCCCAAATGATCTGGTTTCAATGACTTGTGGAGTCAATGACCATTGTCTCGTTGCCAAATCAAATATATTGTAGCCGGTTGCAGAACTAGTCTGCATGTTATAGATGAATTGTGCTACACCTAAAATCTCTAGCAAGTTCTGTTGGTCCACATGCATGAAGTGTTTCAAGTATTCTTCCAGAATTGCGTTGATTCATTTAGTCTTCTCATCCATATATAGATGGTAACTTGAAATTTTCAACAACTTCGCTCCCACTAACCTGAACAACTACCACCAAAACCATCTTGTGAACTAGGTGTCGTGATCATACACAATATTTAGTGCTAAGCCCCAGTACTTCACCATGTTTTTTTGAAAAACCTCCATGCTACATCCTCTTCCTTGTAAGGATCCTTCATAGGAATGAACATCACATACTTGGAAAATATGTCCACCATGACAAAAATCCCATTGTACCCAACTATGTGATGAAATCCATGGACATGATTACTCAAGGCATTTCCGAAATTGGTAGAGGTTGAAGCATCCATTACTTCATCTTGGAGCTCAGCTTGTCCTATTTGAAAATTAGGAAAGTTTTGTCATACTCCTCTTCTTCCCATCACATGTTCTCCCAATAATATCCTCTCTCCAACAAGGAAAAATTATTGAGCTTCCACGGATGTCATATTGGAACTTTTGATGGAGTTCATAATCCCATGAATTTCTCACATAATCTCCAAACATTTACTCCTATACCAGATTCCTTTGAAGGAATATTCCAACAAAACCCTCTTCCAACCACAATGCCTGCCCTATAACTTCCATTCATTATCATAGTGTAACCATTCACAATAAAAAAGAAAAAAGGTAGAGCTAAAAATACCTCCTTAGAAAGGCGTTACCTTGAGTCATCCTATAAGAACTTGTTAGAAAGACACTTGGATGCTGACCTCAAATCTTCTTCAGATCTTTGTTCATCAAAATTATCGGTCCCTTGGAGCATTGAATCCAACCTTTAGTGATTCTTAATATCTATATTATCCTTCAACATCCATGGGGTTGGGGGATCGTAAGGTTAAATATCTCTCAAGACTTCTCAATTCTACTAACCCAGACACCATCTTGTTTGTCTCAGGCTACTGAGACTCTCTCTAAACTTCTTCTTGACTGGTAATTTTGTGCGTTAGATTCCTGTGGTTGATAAGGTGCACTAATTTCAGGCTGGAACCCATTAATGATAGATTTAAAACTATATAAAACTATTGGGGGTATTTTGATTCATGGAAGTTTCAAAGAATTTGATAATACATTGGCTATTTTAAATTGCTATGGGCCTTACAAGGATAGAAAATCATTTTGGAATGCTCTGGATACTAGTTGCATTTTAAGACTATCAAATTTAATAGTAGTTGGTGATCTTAATTTCATTTTATTGACTTCTGAAATTTGGGGGTCTGCGACTCATTTATATTCTCTCTCTGAATATTTTGTAAACCTTATTCAAAGCTTCAATCTTATAGATGTGTTACCTGAAAAATTAGGGCCTACATCGCGTAATGGTAGATGCGGTGTCGAGGGTATTAGCAAGAGGCTTGAGCTCTTTCTAAAGGTAGAATATTTGGCTATTTCACTTTAGAAGTATAGAACTTGGGTAGAAAATTGTCATATCCCCAATTTTATAGTACCAACGGAAGCAAAAAATCCACCATACCCCCATGGATCCTAGTGAATACCAAGGAATTAATTGATAAAAGGGGGGATAACATTATCCTAGGAAATTATTAATTAGGAATAATTTATCCTATGGTTGTTTAATTGATTAAATTAGAAGTGAAGTAATAGTTAATTTTATATTTAATTATTAACCATATATTTTGTTGATCTAGATGATGATGAGGACCCCATGAGGGTGCATGGATATATAAGGCTAGGATGGTGAGTTGTCTCACCAAAGGAGAAAGTGGAGAAAAGTAGCACAAATCGAGGTGTCAATAAAAAAAGAAAGAAACTAACAAAAAAATGCAGGTGAGGAAAATAGAAACTTCCAGAAAGAAAACGAGGGCTCAATTTCCTAAAATTATAAAAGAAAAGTTGGTATGAAAAGAAAGAAACCTCATGAAAAGCAGGGAGGTCACACTTTCCAAAGAGGGATGAAAAGCAAGAAACATTGGAAAATCCAGGAAGGCACAGTTTCCAAAAGGAGAGAAAGCACGCAAGTTTGGAAAAGAAGGAAGTTTCCTACTCATTCAAGGAGGGAGAAGTAGGTGAGGCCAAGGAGGTTGAATTGATCAACAAGTCACCCAGTCTATGAAATGAGGAGGGCACACCACATTCACATATTTTGCTAATTTTTTGTTTGTATGTGAGAAAGCTTAAGCTTCTCTAGGCTTCGATGATGCACTCTGAGCCACCTATGGGAGATGTGCCCCATAGTTCCATTTCCACTCTTCTGCACATGATCCATTGCATCCATTGATACCAAATTTCAGATATGATCCATTCATTTCATGTGAAGATGCATCCTTCAGAAGATGATGCAGAGATCCATATGTCTTGAGGTGGCTCTATAGAGTTTCACAGAGAAAGAGTAATCAATTGCAGGGATTGAAAGAAGATACAAAAGGCTAGTGCGCACCCCATGAGGATCCAACAGACTAGAGTAATCCTATAGATATGATACAATAACCAATCCTTCTCTTCTCACTTCTTTTTGTACTCTCCTTCTTCTATCAGTGTAAAAATTCAAGTCTAGTGACAATCTATGATGTCTGAGGCAATGCCATTTAATTCTTAGATTAATGAAATCAATTATTATTTTATGATACTGTACATTACATATTATATCCACATTGAATATCAGAGGAGGAATTAGATAGCCTCCTTTAGGAGTTTGAGCCCTATCTTTCAAGACTAGTTCAATACACACTCTTAATTGACTAGTTTTCTAGTTTATGCATTACATGAAGCTCGGAATAAATGTTTATATTTATAAAGTTTTTTGTTGTTTTTTAAATTCCTTTAGAATCCATCCCCATCCAAAAATCATATATTTGTGACCCTCTCTGGCTGTTTGAGTCCACAGTTAACAAGACTGGCTCATTGGGCACCCGAATTTGACTAGTTTTGCAGTTTGATCAATTAATGAGTGTTTATATGCCCAAATTTGATTATGTCAGTTGTGTTGGGACAATTTTGCAGATCCAAAAGTGTCCAATAGTCAAGCTTTGAGTGGGTTAACCAATGACCAGTTCTAGTTCCTTCTTCACTAGTTTTGCGAAATAGTGATTGTTTGCAATTTTTTTATTTTCGAAGTTATATTTTGAGATAATATCATATGATCTCATATCAGGGATATTAAAAAAATTCTAATATATCGAACCATTATCCCATTAACCTCCAAATTAATGGGGTGAAATCTAAGAGAAACTACATGTTACACCAAAATATCATCATGAGTCATGTAGCAGCTCCATGCCTTAATCCCTAAAGTCCATTGGTTAAAAAATGAAGAGAAAGGTTTTTTTCCTTCCCTTTTCACCTTTTGTTGTCACCCCCGACGCACCCTGCATTCTATAAAGGAGCATCAAGCCATTGGTGATGCACTTTGCACCTTATCAGAGTGCGTCGGTGACATAGGCTTCCTTTCTGCAGGGCACGGTGATCCACTTCTGACATAGGTTTCCCTCATGCAAGGTGCATTGGATTTGGTTAAAGTGGATAAAAGGAATATTCGAGCGACTTCTCAAAGCTTGATGATGTGGAGGCTTATCCCTAGAATCTTGTAAAGGTGTCACTCGATCCCCTAACCTAGTGGGATGATCCCTTAAGCCTCTCCCCTAAATCCTCAACGTATTATATCCTTTTATCCTTCTAAATATGAACCCCCTCTCCCTTTTTAAGGGAAGAAGGATATAGTACTCTTATGCTGGTTAAATTTCTCTAGGTGATCCTCTTCATCCTTTAGAAGGAAATCATTCAATCTTGGAGGCTGGGATTATTGGAAGGAAGTTACGACGTTAAGGTTTGGGTTGTAACATTCTCTCCCTTTGTACTTCTGATTATTACATTTAATACAAGTTCTTTCCATAAGTTTTATTGTATTAATGACATTTAGGATTTTCCTCCTTAACTGTTAATATAGATTAATTCATGTTTATATTCTTTTACTGCTTGTTTGTTTCCACTTCCTTTGTATGGTTTTGCAGCTGAAGATCTGAAGACTTTGGAGCTTGGAGAAACAAGGAGAAAGGAATGAAATATTTTAGGTAAGCCATCTCTTCATCCACACTGCATTTCTATTGATCTAGGAAAAATACTAGTGTTGGGTACTTATTTGTTCTAGATCTAAACCATTTAGACTAGGGAGATATGTTTGAGTCCGCTCATGTAGATTGTCCATAAACAAATTTGGTTACCATACTCCGGAAATGATTCCATATCTTTGATTTCATTCTGTTTTGTGTTTGTTGATTACCTTTTAATCAATTTTTAGCCTCTAAAATACCTGTTTCCATCGGATCTGACCATCAAAGACTCTTTGGGTTATCCAGACTCTATTTAGGATCAGTATCATACTTGTTCTGTTTTTATTGTGTGAGAACTTTTATTTTTTGTTGCTTGATCCCCGCCCGATGTACCTGGTTCATTCTTCACCTGTGTCATTGTATTTCTGATGCCCTTATCCTATGAGCATACTGCATCGTTGACACTTCCTCGCCTTTAGCAGTCTGCGTCACTCACGCACTTTCCCAGTGTCTAGAGTGCATTGTTGCACCTCCCAATGCTATGGTACACCTTTGCAGAGCACGTTGCCCTCTATTAGTTCGTACCCAGTGCCGAAAAAATTTCTCCAGTTGGTTTTTGGTCGGATTTTCAGATATCTATGTACTGCACCTTACAGTCGTAGAACCCCTAGGCATAACATGTGCTATTATTGTATTTATTGTGAATTTTTAATTGTCGATTAGGGTCCTAGCTAGTCAAGTGAGTGTTTTGGTTTTTGTGGGAAATTTCAATCCCCCATCGATCCATTCAATCTTGTGAATCTTGATCGTTTCACCTGATCTGCTCGACCTATTAGATCTGACTTCCCAACCTTCCTATGCTTAGTTGTTGTGACTCTTGCTTGATTTTGAGTGTTTTTGAGTTTTCTGGGCGATAATTGTTTTTCTTTGAGAATTTCCAATTGGTTAGTGTTTGCGGTGGTACATTCTCTTGTTTTCTGCACATAGATCACAAAGTGACATAATTATCAAATTGTATTCGGTATATTCATCAGAAAATCAAAGTGGTTTATTATCTTCATTTCAATTTTATTTACTAGAATCGTTGTAGATATTTTGCATACTTTGCGCATTATTATTTAAAGATCTTTGAAAAGTTTGAAAGGATAATCATTACCTTGTATTTTCTTGGTTAGATCACTCCTTTGAAAACTTCAAGTAGTTTTGAGCTTTTACAAAGCATTCCAAAGATTGAAATATTCTTGCATTTTTTATTTTGTTCTCTCTTTTTGGATTTGCGATTTTGGAAAATTAGAGTTTTGAAAAGTAGAAAAGATTTTTTTTTAAAATTTGGTGTGTTATTCATTGCTTTTGTTGGATTAGTGAAAGAGTGCTTCATTTATCTTTTGGTTGATTTTGAAGTATAGGGGTACTTGGTTAATCTTTTATTATCGGAACAAAAGAAATATTTATCCCTACCACAGATAGTTTTCATCGAAAGAAAAAGAGAGCTTTGCATTTCCATATAGGATAGTTTGCATCTTTTTACATTTTAGTCTCTCGCCTCATGCATTCACCTAACTATCAAGATAAAATTTAACAGCAGCTTAGGTTAAAATTTTATAGAAACTTGTGTGTTAAGTTAGATATGTGTTCTGGCGTCGTTAAGTGTGGAAACTATCGTTATTTACCTACACTGCATCCTGGGGGCATTTAGTTCTTCCACGTACCAACTGGTATATCGAATGGCCTTTCACGTACCCTTGGGTATATAGAAAGGTACTTCATGTACTCAGTAGTATATCGGAAGGCTCTTATCGTACGGTTGTGCATTAGACACCACTACATATTCGAGCTCCCACGTACCTTGGGTATATCAGGAGACCCTTCTAGGATTCTTGTAACCAACTGAGTCAATGATTTGGCCGTCTTGGCATAGAAATACATCGAGAACAACACTTGGGGAGATACTACCCATGTGCTACTAGGTAGTCGGGTTATACGGTCAGGGGTATGGTCCTAATCCTCCTTCGTTAGTGCTCTGAAAGATTGGGATGAGTATAACTCTTGGAACCTGTGGTATATCACGAGTTGTGAAGCCTTGAAAATACTGTGAGGTCCCAGACCATTGAATCATGTATATCACATAATTTTTATTGCATCCTTAGCTTGATTAGATTGTGAAAGTGTGATTTTTCTTTTGTGGAAAACTCTTAGGAGAAACTTTGGTTCAGTCACTCTGGCTAAGAAACCCTTGAGAAGATCCCGTAGGATCTTGAACCTACTTTTGATGTATATGTAACTTTGGAATGTATTTCATCTATGTATTTCATATATATTTATTGTGCCCTTATTAGAGATGTGTTATTCCTCTATAAGGAAGTGTCGTCATGTGGATTGACAAGTGTCACAAGTGTGTGTGCTTGCCGATGGGTTATTAGACCACCATGTGTGGGTTCGGCCCTGAAATATATATTATATTGTGGATGTACCTAGCTAGAGAAGTCGGCCCCATAAGGTCACTGGGCAAACATGTTAGTATAAATAGAGATCAGGAGATCTCTATTTAGATCATTCGGAAAGTCATCTCTCTCTCACTCAGAAAGTGGCGCACTAGTGAGGAGGAGGATCATCTGCTTCTAGGAGACTATCTCAAGTGTATTTTGGTTGTACTTTGGTTGAGCCATTTCTCTCTCTATCTCTGAGGAAGTTGTGGGGTTTTTCACCTTAGGGTTTTCCCCACAGAATCTCTGTGTCTCTTGTCTCTCATGCTTTTGATTCTTGTGATGTTTGTCATGCTTATTGTGATTGTTATGCATTGATATATTGTATATGTTATTCTCTCAGTGAAGATCCTAGATTATTGTGAATTAATGCTCAAAATTTAACATGGTATCAGAGCTAACCTGAGAAGAAGACATTTTGCAGTGATGAAAACTTGAGTTTCTTGTTTATTGGGTTTCTCTCCACAGATTTTGGAAAAGAAGTATAGTATATTGACTCTACTGATCAAGGAGAATCTATCTGTCCAATTAGAATTCAATTCTGATCATTTTCAGATTTGGCCTTAAAAATTAAGGTTTCCACAAAAATAGGAATTTCTGAAATCTGAAGACATAGCTGGAAGCTCCTTGCAAAAATCAAAGTTTAGAGCTTTGGATCGAGATTTTTGGTTGGGTAGATCTCTGGGAAACTCAAACCCTAATTCAGGGCTCTCCCTAGTGAACCCAGGAGGACAAAAAGGAAAATCTGAAGGGTAAAGCTTTGCTGATCTCAAATTCTGAATACACCGGGCTGATCAGCTCATCAAGGTGCATCTTTCTATCCTTTCAAAGAATTGAAATTCACATTTTGAATTTTTAGGGTTTTTTCGACAAACCCTAATCCGGGACCAGATCCAATTTTCAGCATTTCAAGTGGTAAGACCTAAATCTTTTCTATTTTCATTTGATGTACTCTTTAAGATGTCTCACCACACCAAGCTTGAGGATAAGCTTGAAGGAGATGATAACTCCGAGCTTGGAAGTATAGGATTGGGTTAATCCTAGAGGAGAATGAGTTGGACTCATATGTAAAAGAAGACATCCCTATCCCAGAGGATGAAGAGGCTAAGGTATTGCATAAGAAAAACTTGGTCAAGGCAAAGAGAATCATTGCTGATTCTATCAAAGACCATCTCATACCCCATGTGTCTTCTCTAAAGACACCCAAGGAGATGTTTGACTCTTTGACCAAGCTATTTGAAGGAAAGAACATAAATTGGAAGATGACCCTGCGGAACCAATTGAAAGGAGTAAAGTTTTAGAATGGAGAAACCATTCAATCTTATTTTTCAAGGGTCTCCCAGATCAAGGAACAATTAGAAGCAGTGGATGAAATGGTGGAGAATGGTGAAGTGGTGATGACCACTCTAAATGGCCTACCCAGGTCATGGGATTCCTTTATTCAAGGAATTTTTGCAAGGAAGAAGTTGATCTCCTTCAAACAGATTGCGAGAAGAACGCTCTCAAGAAGAAGGTAGGCTTGTGGCCCGAGAAGAAAAGATGGGAAATGAAGATCAAGCTCTCACAACACATTCCAGTAAAGGCAAGTCCAAGAAGGAATCATCTCATAACAAAATATTCTCACACCACCATTATCATAAAGATAAGAAAGATCTCAGATGCTTCAATTGCAATGAGAAGGGACAATTTGCTTCAGATTGTCCCAAGAAGAAGAAAGACAACAACAACAACTTCAATAAGAAGAAGAAGAATAACAAAAGAAGATATCATGCTCATTTTGCCGAAGATGATGAACCCCCAAAGAAGAAGGCTAGGACAGAAAGTGATAGTGATGATGACTCATCAAGTGAAGAAGAGTATGTTCTAATTTATGCTCTCACAGGTACTATCTCCCATGGTTGTAATGATTGGTTGATTGACAATGGGGATTCCAAACACATGAATGGGTTTAAGGAATCATTTGTGAATCTATTTGAACATGAATCACCCCATAAGGTGAAACTTGGGGATGATTATCAATACCCAATCAAAGGAAGTGGTGAAGCATCCTACAACCTAGATTCTGGAAAATATTTGAAGATGAAAGAAGTCCTTTATCTACCTAGGCTCAAGAAGAACTTACTCTCCATCTCTGCATTGGATGCAAAAGGTATGAGGGTTGCATTTGTCGATGGTCAAGTCCTAATGTGTCCAAAGGGAAAGAGCATAGATGATGCAGCAGTGATTGGAGAGCAAGAGGGAGGTTTGCATAAATTGAAGGGACAACCTGAACATGCCATGGTACATGAATCCATAGAGCCAAGTGAACTTTGGCATAGAAGACTTGATCATATGCACTATAGGGCACTTCCAATTGCAAGCAAGGCTGTAGAGGGTCTTCCTGAGATCAAGACCAAACATGAAGGTGTTTGCAAAGGATGTGCAAAAGGTAAGAAGATTAAGAAGGATTTCCCAAGCAGTGAAAGCAAGGCAAAAGACATCCTGGAAATCATCCACTCAGATGTATGTGGTCCTATGTCATCCAGTTCTCTGAGTGGGTATGTTTACTATGTCTCATTTATTGATGACTTCTCCAGGAAGACTTGGGTATACTTCTTGAAGAGCAGATGAGGTGTTTGATAAATTCAAGGAATTCAAAACCTTGATGGAGAATCAAACTGACAAGAAGATCAAAACATTCAGATCCGACAATGGTGGAGAATTCACCTCAGGTGACTTCAAGAAGCTTTGTAGTGATTCAGGGATTAAGAGGGAGTTGACTGCTCCTTATAATCCTCAACAGAATGGAGTTGCAGAAAGGAAGAACAAAGCAATCATGGAAGTAGCAAGGGCAATGCTACATGACCAGGATCTACCTATGCATCTATGGGAAGAAGCAACTAGAACAGCTGTATATGTGCAGAAAAGAACACCCCACAAGATATTGGATAACAAGACACCATAAGAGGTATTTTCTGGTAAGAAACCTGAAGTCAGCCATCTCAGAATATTTGGTTGTCTAGTATACACTCATGTCCCAAAGGAAAAGAGGAATAAACTAGATCCTTCAGGGAAGAATGGTATCTTTGTGGGTTACAGTGAAAGCTCGAAGGCTTACAGAATATACTTTCCAGGGTTCAAGAAGATTGATGTCGGCAGGGATGTAACATTTGATGAAAACTCATCCTTCATCAAATCAAAGAAGGCACCTATCGAATTTTATGAAGAACCTAAGGAAACTAGATTTCAAGACACTACCATGACTGAAGCAGTTCCAGAAGGTGTTCGTGAGTTTGAAGATCCGCAAGAACCTGTAGATCCACCCCGTGAAGATAACTCTCACAAGAGAAAACCTGCATGGGCTAGAGAGCTCATTCAAGATGCATAAATATTTGGCATTCCAGAAGAAGAACACAGAGAAAAGAAGAGAACTAGATCACATACTAGCTTTGTTGCTTTACTCTGTGACATTATGAACAAAGAGCCTTCCAGTTACGAAGAAGCAGCGGAAAAGAAAGAATGGAAGGATGCCATGGTTGAGGAATACCAATCAATAATGAAGAATGATGTTTGGGATGTTGTACCAAGACCTAAAGAGAAGTCTGTTGTGACTTCTAAATGGATCTACAAAATCAAGCATGCTACAGATGGAAGTGTAGAGAAATACAAAGGAAGATTCGTAGCTCGTGGCTTCTCTCAGAAAGAGGGAATAGATTATGAAGAAACTTTTGCACCTGTAGCCAGGTATACATCCATCAGAACAGTACTTTCCCTGGCTGCAGCGATGAAATGGAAAATACACCAGATGGATGTCAAGACTGCCTTCTTGAATGGTGTAGTTGAAGAGGAAGTATATGTGGAGAAGCCACTCGGTTTTGAAATACATGACAGGGATTCGTATGTGTGCAGATTGAAGAAAGCCTTGTATGGCTTGAAGCAAGCTCCCGGATCCTGGTATGGCAGGATGGACAGTTTCCTATCTAGTTTGGGCTTTACCAAGAGTAAAGCGGATTCCAACCTTTACTACAAGGTTGAAGAAGGGAATCCTTTGATTCTACTCCTGTATGTGGATGACTTATTTGTAACAGGAGATGACAAATTGATTGCAGATACGAAGAGGAAGCTTGCTGCCAAGTTCGATATGAAAGATTTGGGAATGATGCATTATTTCCTAGGTATGGAGGTGTGGCAGAGTACAGGTGGGATCTTCTTTGTTCAAGGGAAGTACACAGTAGATATCCTGAAGAGATTCAGGATGATGGATTGCAAGGCCATGGCCACACCTATGGCATCGAATCTAAAGCTTCTATGTGATGCTTCATCTTAGCTAGTTGATGTCTCTATGTATCGTCAGATGATTGAGTCCTTGATGTACCTGACGAACACTAGACCAGATATTTGCTTTGCGGTGAACACATTGAGTCAATTCCTGACAAATCTGAGGAGTGTTCATCTAGTTGTTGTAAATCATGTTCTGAGGTACTTGAAGGGTACAGTGGATTATGGGCTCAAGTATGAGGTGAATCAACAGTTTACCCTACAGGGTTATGTTGATTCAGATTGGGATGGCAGTGCTGCAGATAGGAAGAGCACATCTGGGTGCTGCTTCAGTATGGGATCAGGTGTGATCTCTTGGTTTAGCCAGAAGCAGTCCTGTGTATCACTGAGTACAGCTAAGGTAGAGTATGTTGTATCATGTTCAGCTAGTTGTGAGGCAGTATGGCTACGGAAGCTACTGTCTGAATTATTTGATCTCCCGTTGGATGCTACTGGTATCTTCTGTGATAACCAGAGTTGTGTGAAGCTGTCAGAGAACCCAGTGTTTCATGACAGGTCGAAACACATAGAGATAAAATATCACTATATCAGGGATATGGTGCAGAGAGGAGTTGTGAAGCTCCTGTATGTTGCGACGGACGAGCAGATTGCAGATGTGCTGGCGAACCCACTAGCTAGGGTGAAGTTCGAGTAATTCAGAGAGAGGCTTGGTGTTCTTCAGATTGATGACACTTCGAGGAAGAAGTGATGTACACATTTGCTGAATCCATTCCAAGCATGTTGGAAGGAGGATCCTTCACATGGTTGTGGATGTAAGCGTTGGATGATGAGCATCAGGATGATGTTGCGGTTTCTACTTTGTATGATCAGTTGGATCATTTTTATATGTATGTATGTATGCATCATGTTGGATGCTGGATATGATCAGTTGGATCCATTATATGTATATGTATGTACGCATCATGTTGGATGTTGGATATGATCAGTTGGATCATTTATATGTATGTACGCATCATGCTGGATGCTTGGACCATGTATCTGTATAGGGATCAGGTGGATACATTGTATGATCAGGTAGATCATGTATGTTGATATGTATCATGTATTTGTATTTGTATTAGGTGGATACACTGTATGATTAGGTGGATCATGTATGATGATATGTATCAGGTAGATACTTGGTATGCATCAGGTAGATGCATTGTATGATTAGGATGATCATGGATGACGAGCTTCAGGATGTTGCTCCAGATGACATGCAGCATGATGTTGCAGTGATGATGATTAGGATGATCATGTGTATATTAGGATGATGTATGGTGAGTATCAGGTTGATACTTTGTGGTCATGGAACAGGTTGTGCAGATAAGCATGTAATTTGTGCCCTGGGAGATTTGGAGATAGTCTTTCAAGGTTTTTCCTATGGCATGTAATTTGTACCCTGGGATATCTGGCAAATGCTCTTTCGAGGTTTTGCTTGGAAGGACATATAATTTGTGCCCTGGCAGATCTGCAGATAGTCTTTCGAGGTTTTTCCTATGGCATGTAATTTGTGCCCTGGGATATATGGCAGATGCTCCTTCGAGGTTTTGTCCTATGGCATGTAATTTGTGCCCTGGGAGATCCGATAGGTTGAGCTGTGTGATCGTAATCAGTCATGGGATGCTCTTCCGAGGTTTTGCCATGACCACATGTAATTTGTGCCCTGGGAGATCCGATAGGTTGAGCCTTGTGCTCGTAATTAGTCCTGGGATGCTCTTTCGAGGTTTTGTGGTGACCACATGTAATTTGTGCCCTCGGAGATCCGATAGGTTGAGCCTTGTGCTCGTAATCAGTTCTGGGATTCTCTTTCGAGGTTTTGTGGTGGGGTCACATGTAATAAGTCCTGGAGATCTGGATAAGATGAAAAAGGCCTCAGATGCTCTTTAGGGTTCTTGCTAGTCAAGAGACTCTTTTAAGGTTTTGTGATGCACATAATAAGTCGTGAGATTTCCACAGTATGGCCAGTGATGATGAAGACCTGCAGGTGGTGGGCCTACATCCAGTATGAAAAAGGATTGGCTCTGTAGAACTTCCTATGACAAGTAGAGTAAGAGATTGGTTGAGATAGCAGTAGCAGTGACGATGATGATGATGATGCATGGATGACGATGATCTCGAGAAGAAGACTTGTCTAGCAGATCTGTGTTGAGAAATACCTTCCTAGTTAAGAGGGAGTGTTGATGTATATGTAACTTTGGATTGTATTTCATCTATTTATTTCATATATATTTATTGTACCCTTATTAGAGATGTGTTATTCCTCTATAAGGAAGTGTCGTCATGTGGATTGACAAGTGTCGCAAGTGTGTGTACTTACCGATGGGTTATTAGACCACCATGTGTGGGGTCGGCCTTGTAATATATATTATATTGTGGATGTACCTAGCTAGACAAGTCGGCCTCATTTGGTCACTAGGAAAACAGGTTAGTATAAATAGAGATCAGGAGATCTCTATTTAGATCATTCGGAAAGTCATCTCTCTCTCACTCAGAAAGTGGTGCACTAGTGAGGAGGAGGATCATTTGCTTCTTGGAGACTATCTAAAGTGTATTTTGGTTGTATTTTGGTTGAGCCATTGCTCTCTCTATCTCTGAGGAAGTTGTGGGGTTTTTCACCTTAAGGTTTTCCCCATGGAAACTCTATGTCTCTTGTCTCTCATGCTTTTGATTCTTGTGATGCTTGTCATGGTTATTGTGATTGTTATGCATTGATATACTGTATATGTTATACTCTGAGTGAAGATCCTAGAGTATGGTGAATTAATGCTCAAAATTTAACACCTACCACCTGAATATCCCCCTAATCAGGAGGAGAACTCGGGAGAAAACATGGATCAACCTACTACGTCTGTGTCACAGGAAGAAGATACTTCTACCTTAGAATCGGGGATGCATTATTCACCTCCTGTAAGTCCACTTGTCACTGATCCTGCAAGGTTTGTGACCACAGAACCATCTACTTCACATGACACATCCTTTCAACATTCATTGGAAGCATATCCCAGGGCTATAGATTGGGTCTTTATCCAACCCCAGGATGAACTTGTATCAACATCGTTTGCTCCAACTGCATCATTTTGAGCGACTTCTCTAGGTCGACATGTTGTCGATTTTGGATCACTTCCAATGATAGAAACTAAACCTAGTCGATGGATACCCAACGATGAGTTTCTTTCACCACTCTATAAGCATATGAGCCATTTGAGCATGGTTGGCGAACAACTTAGATGTCAAAGTCTCTCATGTAGAGGATGTTCAGAAGTACCCATTTTTCGATATTCCCTATAGATTCTTTATATTTTTCTTCACCAGAAACATCTGTACCCACCAAAACCACTTATGAAACAAGTCAACCCTCATTTCCTATGAGTACACCTCATAGTCAGGTGACTAGTTCTACACCTCATTTGACTCCAACCATTGAAGGGAAACCTTCAAACACTACTAACTCTGCTACTGGAAAGCTACCCCCACCCCCCCACCTCCAAGTTCTAGGGGAGGATATCAATTACCTATTATTCAACCTATGAGTGGAGGTCATTCCTTGGTCAGTCAGTCACCAACTAACTACGAGTCAACCTTTGATTAGTGGTCAATACATGGTTACTGGGAACAATCTTGTAAGTGAACAATCCTCAACTAGGGGAAAACCCCTAGTTAGTGACCACAATGTGACTAGAGGAAATTTGAACTATAGTATGGTTGGAAGTTATCTACCAACCATGGGATTAGATATGGGGACACATCATGTTTGGGGACCATCCATTTGGACCCGACCACCATGGATTTATATCCATTCAGGTAATCTCAATCATGTTATAGGACAAAACTATCCAGGAAACCTTTTCCCCGGATTACCTTATCCCAGAAACACAAACACTCCATGGGGGAATCATAATGTTCCATCGATTGGACCTCTAGCTAGTAGACCGCCCCCACCCCCACCACCTGGTCCACCACCTACACCACCATCTGGTCCACCATCCCGTCCTTCTGGAGGAGGAGGACCCCCACCCTATTCCGGAGTAGGTGTACCACCACCTTTTTGGTGGAGGGCCACCTTATTATGGAGGAGGAGGACCCCCACCCTTTGGTGGAGGACCACCTTATTCTAGAGGAGGAGGACCCCCAACTTCTAGGGGAGGTCCACCTTATTCCGGAGGAGGAGGACCCCCACCTTCCGGTGGAGTACCACCTCATTCCGGAGGAGAAGGACCCCCACCTTTTGGCGAAGGACCACCTCATTTTGTAGGAGGAGGAATACCACCTTTCGGCGGAGGAACACCCTATTACAGAGGAGGACCCCCTCAGGTCCACCTCCCCTCCCATGCGTCTCACCACCATCTGGCCAATTTCCTACAGAAGCACCTTCTGATCAATCCATCTATGGTCCTATTGGTATGATGATGCCTTATCAGTACTACCAATATACACATCCAAACCAACAGTTACCATTTTTGGGTACATTGGATCTTCCAAACCTGTCTCATTTGACTAATGATCCCATTTATCACGGTATTAATTGGCCACCTATTCTAGTGAAGTTACCTTCTGACATCTCGAAGTTTGATGGAAAGCCCAGGGAGGATCTCAAAAACTATGTAATGAATTATCATTTATGGTGCTCATCTAACTCCTTGATTGATGATTCAATCCATTTGAGGTTATTCCAATGGACTCTTACCATCACAAATTTGAAGTGATACATTGAGTTTCCATCACATTCCTTTCCAGAATTTAGATCTTTGGCTATGTCATTTTTTACTCACTTCGAGTTACCAATTCACTGTGAAACTGGTATAGATCCTTTGAATTCTATCCGTCAAACCACCACTACTCACATTTCAGATCACATTCATGAGTGGCAGTGGAGAAGAAGTCTCATTAAGGCTCCTATTCCAGACCAACTTCTGGCCGATTGGTTCACGAAGTCACTTTTATCTATCATAGCTAAAGACATAGTTATGGGTGGGGCCATCACGAAAGAACAAGCCATACCTCATGATCAGTATCTAGACCTTGTCTATTCCCAATATGGCACGCTATATGACATTCTTCCTGATTCCCCCTGCCCTACCTATAATAAAAAAAAATGCCTTGCAGGACCTCATGATGATGGCATTATTGGTTCCATACACACCCATCCTTCTACACAAGCCAGTGGATCACCCAACCACCTTGGCTCGACCCCACCCTTATATCATGATGGGAACAACACCAACATATCACCCACTCCTACTACCACTGAAGAATTGAATTCAGTACAATATGCTTCACTTCAAAAATCCAGTGGTAAAAACAAGAACAAAGGTAAATAAAAAAAGTCTTCCAACCAGCAAGAATCAAACAACAATCCCAATGACACCAAGAAAAAGTGGAAGGTTAAAGATCCTTATTTACTATGCAGTGGTGATCACTTCACTAAAGAATTCCCACATCGCAATGAAGTGAAACATTTTCTCAAGGGAAACCCAACACCCGTAGTTCCAACCAATCCCTTCCCCATGCAACAAAAACAAATGATTGTACAATAACCCTCTCCTTATCAAGGAGAACCATCCTCTACCGCTCATGTTCTCATGATGTGTAGTGAAACTATCAACTTGAACACTCGATCACCTTTATATGAATAAGTACCTGATAAGGAATCTAATGGAGGTAATACTAAAAAATCCCCCACATCTACATCAAGCATTCCTTCGCCACAAGGTCCTCTCGTCATTGAGAAACCTTCACTTGATTAAGTGTTATGTCCACCCAAGGGCACGATTAGAAAAGTTGTTTTCAATCCTAATTCTCATGATGCTAAAAATTACAACATTGTAGAGGACCAAGCACAAACCCCTTGTGCTATGTCGACGTTGAAAGTATTACAAAAGCTTCCTACTCAGCATAAGACTCTCCTTGGTGCTATCGGCGCTGTATACCGTGAATCCTCAAATATAATTATGTTCAAACTTTTGTATTTCAAGCCGAGCCTTTCCCATCAACTTGCGTTCCAAATCGTTACCAATGTTGCTAGGAAATGCATCCATCATACTATATTATACAAAGGAGCATCCACCTCTATTTTGTTTTTATCATGTTGGTGATCCATTGGCTCTCTCGAGTTGAACTGTTCCGCTACCACTTTGAAATTGATTGACGGCCCTGGATTCCAACCACACAAGATGTTACAAGCTTTGGAAATAGAGCTGTGGGGTAATACCATTTCCATTAATGTGGAAGTAGTCTCCGCCCCATTGGATTATAATTTACTCATTGGTTGTAATTGGTTTTATGCCATGACCGCGGTTGCATCATTTGTCTTCTACATTGTGTAATTCCCCCACCAAGGGTGAATTGTCACTATCGACCAACTAGATTTTTGTACACCAAATACCACTACTCATCCTATGGAAAATGTACCACTCTTAGGACACTCTTTGCAGATATATGAGAGTGTGGGGGTAGGACTCCTTAAATATTCATCCGTCATGGGAGTCTTTCCAACACCAGATCCCCCTTCCCATGTTTCCATGGTGAACATGATTTCTTCTATGATTCCCTCATGATCCAACTCCATTGACTAATGGATCGTGCTCGATCCTGATAAGTTGGAATCGATTGGAGATTTTATGCCTCTAACACCTACAAAAGCTACTTATGGGGCCATCCAATCAGCACCCGATGATCACTCTTCCATGGCATCTACTTTTGCTTCTCTACCCTTATCTTTTACTTCATCCTTACCTGATCCTCTATGCCATAATTTTCATTCTGACGAGTCCATCATGGAGATAATGACTGCAGATGGAACCCCCTAGGAATACCTCCACCATCAGTTGTCTTTCCTTCCACCACTAGATTCATTGGAGAACCACATTGAAACTATTTTTTTGTTGGGTGTCTTTCCCTATCCTCAATCTCCTATCCTCACTTGTGATATGGTAACCAAGGGAAACTTGGAAAACATTACATGTACATTTCCAATCGACATCTCAGTAACACCTAGAGTCGTGGAGTATATTCGCATAGGAAAAAAAGGTTCTCCTGAAGAGATCACTACATATATGGCCTTATTCAAACAGTTCCACAACGTATTTGCATGGATTTATGAGGAAATGCTCAGCATTGATCTTGCTATCATTGTGCATGAGATTCAAACATATCCAGATGCAAAACCTTTCCGACAAAAATTACGTCTAGTGAACCCTAGGAAAACTGTAGCTATTAAAACATAAATTGAAAAGTTGTTGAAGGATGGGTTTATTTATCTTGTTCCCTTGACAGATTGGGTCTCTAATGTCCTCCCTGTTACCAAAAAGTAGGGCACCACTAGGGTTTGTGTTGATTACAGGGATTTAAATAATGCTTGTCCGAAGAAAAATTACCCTACCCCGTTTATCGACCAAATCATCAACAACTGTGTCAGAAGCATCATCTTCTTATTTATGGATGGATTTTTTGGCTATAATCAGATTGATATCCACCCGAATGATCAACATAAAACTACATTCATTTTCCCATGGGGCATGTTTGCATATTGCAAACTTCCACTTTTCCTTAAAAATGTTGGTGCCACATTCCAATGGGCTATTTAGTACACTTTCCATGACGTGAAGGAATTTGTGGAACCATATCTTGACGACCTCCCTGCTCATTCGAATCATCACGAGTTTCACATTGACCATCTCATGGTTGTATTCCTTAGATGTAGGTGGTATAATATCCTCTTAAACCCTCACAAGTACATATTCTGTGTCGAGTCCGGATTCCTTTTAGGCTTCATAGTTTCGAAAGATGGGATCCACATTGATCCCCTCAAGGTGGAAGCCATCGTTTCTCTTCTTCCAGCCACTGACATCACATAAATTCAAAGTTTGCAAGGGAAGGAAAAATACCTACTGGTGAGTCCAAGTTACAGGTATCTGATAAGCTTTTTCTCCACAGTAAATCACAAGAAAGGGTGAAGAAATACACTTGTTTTGTGGGAGAAATGATTTACCTTAATTATTTAATGAAGATGTTTTAACGATTATTCTTGTGTATTTGAAAGCGTGTTCAATAACTAATTATATGAAAATTGAGTATGATTGAGTAGGTCTAGGTACACTAAGGGACAAACATGCACATCACGCAAAGGACTAAAGATCATACAAAGATCAGTGCCTTTTTCCCTGATTTCTAGAGAGAACTCATGTTCAAAATAGAATCAACAATTAGACATATAGTTAGGTTAAGCATTAGAGGCATATATATATGGGCCTCTCGGCTAGCGAGAGGGTTGTGTTGCCATTTTTGAGAACCATTGGTTTACATTTTTATACTGCTGAGACAATTCGTGTTACATACCTTTTATGGAACTATGAAATTACTATTTTGAATGAAAATTTGATGTTGCTTTCAATTCGGTGTCTATAATTTTTCTCCACCCCTGAGTACGGGTTGGAGAGGGCCCCTCCAACACGTGGGTCAGGAGATTTTACTGTTCAGGTATTTTTCATTATGTGCTCTGTATTGATTTAAATCTATGTCACGTGTGAAAGTATTTTTGATAGCATTTAAACCACACGATTTAATTTCTGTAGTAAAGAGGCCATTATGGTTCTGTAGTTAGTTACAACGCATTCTGTAGTTCGTTAACGTTGTTTCCGTAGTCCTGTAGCAGCATTCCACCAACACATATTTCAACAGTTTATTTTCCTGTGTGCTTGCATTACTTATGAAACAATGATCCAGATCTTGAAGCTCATGCACTTTCCCATTATTATAGTTTCTTATGAAGATTGATTACTTTCAGTACTTTGGTTAATTGATGGTTAATTCGCAGCATTAGATAATTGCATTCTGAACTTAATGATTGGCATTTAAATATTCTAGATCAGATCTCCAGTTTATGTATTTAAATTGAGGTATTTACTTCTTCAATTAGAGATCCAGCTTTTGGTATCTTAGAATAGGTCTGTCAAGTTTCAGCATTCAAATTCATAGTATAGTTTTACTGCTTTCTGCAAGTTAATTCTTAAGGTAGATTTATTGTTTCAGCAATTCAAATTCTTAACATAGATTTAAACATAGATTTACTACTTTCAGCATTCAATTCTTCTTAGCATAAGTATTTCTCATCCATACATTAGGCAATCCTTTCGCAGCTTATTCAATTTCCTTTTTAGGAAAACCTTTAAACATTGATACCAACACCCAACCATGGCAAAGACTATCCTATAAGAACACATATAGTGCCTACAACTCTAAAGTTTGTACGTCCCCCGAGTTGATAATTAAAGTAGGCTCATAGTCTAGTTACCCTCATTAGGCATCTATTCTAAGATCTCACCACTTTTTGGCGCTGTTTCCGGGGAGGTGCTAAATATTTTAGGAGACATCTTCAAAAACAAAAAATAAAACAAAGAAAACAACATACATAAAACAGGGAAAAAATTAAAAAATTCTACCATGAATGCCTAGATGACAGAGAGATAGATTTGGACACTTCCTACCTGCCCATCCTATGAGCGACAACAATTATGATAACTCTCAATTTGAATTCCTTAACTCAGAAGAAGAAACTGATTCTAGCTACGACCCAAACCTAGACAACTTCTTTGCTGAATCTAGCTCAAACACCACTATGGAAGACGAAGAAGAGGAACCTAGAGAGTTGTTCACCTTTCCTATTAGCATACCTCTTGGAGATGCCAAGATGAAGAATATCAACCCTAACAATCTGCCAAATTTCCATGGTTTGACTTCAGAAGATCTTGACACATTCTTGTTTGAGTTTGAGGTAGTTTGCAGATACTTTGATTACACTAGTGATGCACAAAAATTGAGGCTTTTTCCCTCTACACTAAAAGATCTATGAATTAGATGGTTCATGAGTTTAGAGGGAGATAGTATTTTGAGCTGGGACCAAATGAAATAGGTATTGCTAGAAAAATATAGGGACTACTGCAAAGCAAAGGATACAAGGGACAAAATATTTAGGATGCAACAAGGAGAAATGGAATCATTAGACTATTATGCCCAAAGATTTCAGCTCAGCTACAAACAAGCCAGTCATTGCACCTTAGATCCTGAATCACTAAAACTTGTGCTTCTTAGAGGTGTAAAAGAAGAGAATTTTGAAGTCTTAAAACTTCTAGCAGATGGAGATATATTCCAGAAATCTTTTGACCAAATCCTGCAAATCTTCAAAAACTACTCTAGATCTAGGAAAAGTAAAAATGGGGAAAGGGATACACACACATTTATTGGTGGATCAGCATCTTCAGGACCAACCCTTACAAAAATTGATTTGGGAAACTTGTTAGATGACATGAAGACCAACATCTTACAATCTCTGGCCATGCAACTTGGTGCACTTCAAATAAAAAGAAACATGATGAAATTAACCAAGCCTTGGCTGTATTCTGTCCTCGTTGTAGAAAGAAGCATGAGCAGGGGTAGTGCACACTAAACGCCATCGAAATATGTGGCCTCTGCACTGATGATCACTCTATTGAAAAGTGTCCTCTGTTTCCCTCCTGCAAAGCTGCTATTCAAGATCCCACGACTGAGGGTGAAATAGAACAGCTCTGCTTTGTGAATCAAAGGAGGAATAATTTTCCTAGACCTTATGAACCCAACAACCAACCTTACTACAACCAGGGGAATAACCAGCAGAATTGGAACTCTGTACTAGCCCCAAGGCCATCTCAACAAAATCCAAATCAGTGGCAGCAAAACCAACAACACCAGCAACCTTATTACCCACAATCTTATCTTCATACCCTCCACCTTTTGCTCAACCAAACACAAATTATGGCAATCCATATCCTTATTCATTATCGAATTGGAGAGATCCATTACAGCAGCAACAACCACTCATCATGCTTCCACCACCAAATCAACCACCCCCTAGACCTCCGCCAATTCCTACCCAGCCAATTCCCAACCCTAAAAACAATAGGCCACCACAACAATAAGCCTACAATACTGAGATCGTACAGTGCCCAACCTACATTGTAGATACGCTAGAGATAAATGAAATTAATTTAAGATCTGGAAAAATGTTGCAAAATACACACACGCAGAATATCCAAGAACCTGCAGCCCATGAGCAAACAAAACAACCCCATCTTCAGCATCTGGATGAGCCAAACCCTCAGGAGGAAGAATGTAAACCACTCATACAAAACAGAAACCCTCCATTTCCAGAGAAACTTATACGCAGTACAAAATAGGAAGAAGAAAATGCAATTTTAAACAAATTGAAGCACTTAAACATCCAAATTCCGATCTTGCAGGCCATCAGAGATATACATCCAAATTCCGATCTTGCAGGCCATCAGAGATATACCTATCTACAGCAAATACATTAAAGAAAATTGTTTAAAAAGGCATGGAAGAAGAAAACAAGACCCACCAACGATCAATGTTGTGGGCCAGTTAGCAGATCTAATGCTAGGTATAGTTGTTAACCCCAAATATCTAGATCCAGGGAGCCCAGTGGTCAATGTCAACATCAATAACAGACATATAGATAAAATCTTAATTGATTTGGGAGCTGCTATAAATGTAATGACCAAGGATACTATGATACACCTAGGGCTCCAATCAATGGTCAGACCAACCACTACAGTATTCCAGCTAGCTGACACATCCATAGTGAGACCTGAAGGAATGCTCGAAGAAATAATAATCAATATAGAATCCTGGGAATACCTAGCTGATTTCATAGTCATAGAAGTACAAAGTAAACTTAGTGGTTATCCAATCATATTAGGCAGACCTTGGCTGGAAACTACAAATGCTTACATAGGTTGCGGATCAGGAAACATGACTATCACTAGTGGACATGCCAGGAATAAAATCACGATTTACCCACTAGCAAGGAAATCTCCAGACTTAGAATATCAAAATTGCATTGATGATTATAACGACACCAAATCAAAACCTACAACCTGTCCTAACTATTAGAAAAACAGGATCGCAGAGCAATAACAATAAACATAAATGCAAATATAATCACACATATACATTACAAGAGAGACACAGATATATCGTGGTTCACCCAGCTTGGGCTACATCCATAGTGAAGTTGCCAGTCCTTATTATTATTCCATCCAAGAAAGTGAAGGGATACAACCTGCAACACAACCGCTGCCAGTCTCTCTTCTTGATCTCAAAGATATTTACAATGGATAATACCTAATACATCCTACCCTATCCATGTTACAATGTCTTTCTTTTATAAGGGAAATACAATGGGAAAATACCATGGGTTACCCAAAACCATAACCAAACCTGGGGTACGGACACGGCTAAATAACAATATCTCTGAATCTAGAGATTAGGCTCCACGACCAAACGTAACCATTGATGCTACACTATCATTAAAAGCAATAGACGAAGATGGTCATATAGATAGGTTTATACGAAATGCATATTCTAACACTGATGGTCTTGAAAGATTTTTTGACATAGAAAAGCAACAGCCAGGCAGAAGTTCAAACAAGAACTTAAATAAAATGTGGATGGAAGTGCTATCTCTGGAAGAACAATTAGAAAAAGTAAAGACAATGGAAAGTATGCCTGGAAAGATAGTCAACATTAATTCCAATCTCAGGCCAGAGCAAGAAACGCAGTTAATGAAAGTGCTATCAAAACAAGATAAAGCTTTTGCATGGACATATGCAGACATGAAAGGCATACATCATGATATCTGCAAACATTACATTTACATCAAAGAAGGTTCTATCCCTATCAGGCAACCACAAAGAAGGATGAACCCAACCTTAAAGGACATTGTCAAAGTGGAACTACAAAAGTCATTAGATGCTGGGTTCATATATCCCATATCTGATAGCGAATGGGTCTCACCACTGGTTATAGTCCCTAAAAAGGGAGGGAAATGGAGAATTTGTGTGGAATACAAAGAGCTAAATAAAGCAACCAAGAAAGATCACTTTCCACTCCCATTTATAGATCAGGTGTTGGACACATTAGCTGGGAACAAGTATTTCTCATTTTTGGATGGCTTCAGTGGGTACAACCAAATTTGAATACACCCAGTTCATCAAGATAAGACAATGTTTACATGCCCCTGGGGTACTTACACATACAGAGTACTACCCTTTGGGTTATGTAACGCCCCAACAACATTCCAAAAGGCCATACTAAGTATATTGTCTGATTTCATAAATGATCAAATGGAAGTCTTCATGGATGACTTCACACCCTATGGACAAAACTTTGATCAAGCATTGAACCATCTTCAATTAGTATTGAAAAAATGTATTGAGAAGCTTATGTCTGAGCAATGACAAATGCAGAATGTTAATGGAGAAAGGCATCGTTCCAGGGGACCATATATAATAGAGGGGGATAGAGGTCGATGAAGCAAAAGTTTCAGTAATCAGAACACTACCACCACCTGTTAAACAAAGGGATGTCAGAAGATTCCTTGGACAAATAGGGTACTACATGATATTTATTGAAAATTATAGCAGAATTGCTACACCAATGTTTTCCCTTCTCACAAAAGACATCAAGTTCATATGGACAAACCATTGCATGACAACATTTGATAACCTTAAGAAGAAAACAATTACAGCTCCAGTACTCCAAGGGCCAGACTGGGAATTTCCATTCCACATCCACTCAAATGCATCAGATAAGGAAATTGGGTCTATCGTTGGACAAGAAAGAGACAAAAAGCCCTATGCTATATATTATATTAGTAAAAATTTGGCAGGGGAAGAATTAAATTATACTGTGACAGAAAAGGAATTTTTGGCTTTCATCCATGCCATTAACAAGTTTAGACACTACATAACAGGTTACCAAGTTTTTGTCCATACAGACCATTCAGCAATAAGGTATTTAAAAAACAAACCTAATACAAGTGCTCGAATCATCAGGTGGCTACTCCTCCTGCAGGATTTTGACATCACAATTATAGACAAGTCGGGCAAACACAATGTGGTGGCTAACTTTCTATCTAGGCTCACACATGGACAAGACAGTGAAGTGGTGAATGACAGTTTTTCAGATGAGCACCTTTTCGCCATATCAACAGGAAGCCCATGGTTTGCTGACATAGCAAACTATTTAGTGCCTGGAAAATTTCCAAAACATTACAGTTACAAAGAGGAGAATAAAGTAATAAGGCAGAGTGCCACATACACATGGATAGAAGGTATTCTCTTCAAACAAGGACCATATCAAATACTTAGAAGGTGCATTAGAGAAGATGAAGTGCATGACATAATGCATGCCACTCACAATGAACCACATGGAGGACACTATGCTGCAAAAAGGATAGTCTATAAAATTTTGCAAATGGGGTATTATTGGCCAACACTCCACAAAGATTCTTATGAATATGTTTCACACTTTGATGACTGCCAAAGGATGGGGAAACCAACACAAAATGAAGAAATGCCACTCCATCCACAAATCTCCTTGAAAGCATTCGAAAAATGGGGATTTGATTTCGTTGGTCCAATAAACCCATAGTAAAATTAGAAGAGCTACATCCTTGTACGCACTGACTACCTCACAAAGTGGACTGAGGTAGCAGCTATTGCTGCAACAAATGAAACCAATGTGGAAAAATTCTTCACTAAGCAAATCTTTCACAGGTTTGGAGTACCAAGAGAACTAGTTTCTAATCAAGGCCCACAATTTACATCAAATTTAATAGAAGACTTTCTTAAAATAAACAATGTCAAGAACAGACAGTCCTCCTCCTATCACCCTCAAGCAAATGGTCAAGCTGAGGTAACCAACAGAGAATTAGAGAGGATTTTGACAAAGATTGTCCAACTCCACAAAAGAGATTCGGCAGACAGGCTATGTGAGGCAGTTTGGGCCTATAATACCACATGGAAGACAACAACAGGATTCACACCTTATGAACTAGTATCTGGAAAGAAAGCCATGCTGCCAATTGAATTTGAAATAAAGACATTAAGAATTGCAGTAGAGTTAAATATGGAACTATCAGAGATACAACAAGAACGCATGTTACAATTGAATCAACAGGATGAGCGATGCCAACAATCACTTTCCCATATTGAAATCATCCAACAACAAAGGAATAAGTGGCATGACAAGCACCTAAACGATAAAAAGTGCAAGAAAGGTAACTGGGCACTACGCTATGACTCTAGGTTTCACACATTCAAGGTAAATATAACAACCAAATGGCTGGGACCTTACATAATTAAGAAGATCTATGAAAATGGACCTGTAAGGATCATAATAATTGATGAAGAACAGTTCCTCATGATAGTAAATGGACATCGACTCAAACTTTACAAGAAGCCACAATCGAAGGAGGAGTTTACACAGGTAATCTACCAGCAACAACTGATGCTGATAGAGAACATAGAAGACCATTGAAATCCAGTTCATGGATAAAATAGAAACAAATGAAAAAAAAAGAGAGAAAACAAAGTTAAAAAAAAATGATAAAAAAATTGACAAAAAGAGAAAAGATATGAAAAAAAAGGAAAATGAATGAAAAAAGAAGAAAAAATGAATGGAGAAAAGAAAACGAGACATTACTAAAATAAAGATCAAACATGATGAATTTAGGTAAGAACGAGTAAAAATTGCAGGGCATCATAAAGTACCACGCAGGTGAATCAAAACAAGAGAGCCAGATATCAAACAATTGCATTCAAGTCAACTAACAGAAATATCAATCACTACAGAATTCAATCAAGCGAGCCTGGCATTATTCAAAAACCTACTATTATTCAAGCGAGCCTGCTATTATTCAAGTGAGTGAGAAAATTATCAACATTACAGCAACCAAGCGAGCTAGCCACATATTCAAGGAATAGAACAAAGGTATCAACTACTACAGAATTCATTACCAACAAACAAGCTATTCAATCACATCTGCAACATCTTCACATGAGCCTGCCATCTATTCAAGAGAGCCATCCTAGATTACAAAAATACAAGGAAGAATCAACAATCCAATGCAAAAGCATCATCACAAAATCAAATAATAAAAAAATGGCACGAAGTTCAAAAGCAGATAATTCAAACAAGCCAAAGGAAAAAGCAGCAAGCGCACGTAACTACTGACATGCCAAAATTCACTACAGACTATGCCAAATCTACTACAGAATCTGCCAGACATAAAAATCGGGCCATATCATTAGCTCAGGTACATTAAAACATAACAAGGTAATCTCTAAACATCTTTGTTTTATTTTTAAGGCCAAATCATTATCCTGCAAGACATTTGTATATGAAGCTGAGGACAACTTATATCTTCATTCAACGGCACGGTTCAGTTCATAATGACCTCAATAAATCATGATTTATACCTAAAGTCATATCAGCTTCAATGAATCATGATTATTACCTTCGTCATGTCAGCAAATGATAAACCTGCATCTAGCCCCCATACTTCCAAATAATCAGAGAAAATGGGGCAAGATACAATGATGGAACGAAATGCAGGGCTCAATCAAGCAACAAGTACAATAAATGTGATGAGGATAAGTGCAGAAAGGAAGTTAAGTAAGGTTTCATAATCTCCCAAAAAGTCATTTTTGCATATAAGAAACCTCTCAGAACTCTCCAGAAGCAAGGGACTGGAAGTTAGTGTGGTCACGCAGCCAGCAATCCGTCCCTCGAACCTATAATCAACCTCGACCATCTCAGGTAAGATAACCAAGCTCCAAGTGTTGGTTTATTGTTATAGTAAAGGATTTCCGGATGTCAAAAGGTTTCAAGAAAAGCAAACCAGAGGAACACAACGCTATTTATCAGAACCGGCGAATCTCGCCAATCATTCGCAATGCAGGCTGGATGCCTTTCATGTTAGGATTGAAAGGATAAAATACAGAGGTGGCTTTGGAGTTTGCAATAAATTTAAAGCATATCAAGGATGAAAAGTTCATTATCCGAGTGAAGGGGTTACGTATGAGGTTGGATGATGAATCAATTGCCAAATTCACTGGTCTAGCAAGGGGTCTGCATTGGAGCAGAGATGACTGGGAGGCAAACCATGGAGCAAAGGCAGCATTTTTCGAGCAAGGAGCGGTCTACAATTAAGATAAAAATGGAATCAAAAGACTCTCCATGCCGGCACCATGGGATGAAATGGCCGCAATCATCCAGAAATACATTACATGCACTGGTAGGATAAGTTATGTCCCTATTTTTCATTTTCGAATTCTGGAATTGTTAAGGCACAGGAGCCATCTTCCACCGAACAACAACATTAGCATTCCATACTATCTCCTCCTATCCTTGGAAAAAATGAGCAAGAAAGTGATTAAATGGAAAGAGGATGCTTTAGCCCACCATGGGATGATCAAATTAATCATTTGTGAGGAATTAAAAGCATAGATCACAGAGCTTTCTTGGGAAGAATTCATGTTGGCATCTGTTGAGGATGTTCAAAGAATGAATGGTACACCCATAGTTGGCATACCCCTACCTCCTGGATCAAAGAGATAGACCACCTCTACATCAGGGACTAAGAGAAAAATCAACCTAGACAGCGTGGATGATACCCTGGTGAAGATAAAGCATTCACGAGATGACTCCCCCAAGACGAAACCAGGGATTTCCACCAGTAATAAAGGGTCGAAGAGACGAAGCAAAAGATTCACACAAGCATCTAGAATCCAAATTACCAAGGCGGAGAAAAGGGAACACAGCCCCCTAGTTCAAAATGTGTCTAATGATGATTGGGTAGATCAAGAGGATCCAACTACACCAGAAGAACAGGATGCAGAAGAAGAACATGATGAACAAGAAGAGCAGGATGAAGAAGAAGAACATAATGCACAACAAGATGAATTCCAGGGGAACCCTCCTGAGCATAATGAAAACCCTGGGGTCACTGACCAACTCGCTGAAGCAAGGGCGGAGCTAGAAAATCTTAGAGAGGAGATGGCAACATTGAAAGTTGAATCCAGAATGCAGAAATGCGGGCTAGCGTCTTCACTGTTTTCACCTAAAAGGACACAAATTTTGAAAATGCATCATGCAAGGGAGCTAAAACTGGTTGAGCAGAAAAATTCAGTACTTAAGATAAATTTGCTGAGGCACATGAGGAGTTAGCCAAAAAGGACCATGAGATTGTTCAATTGAGGGCCGTTTTGGCTACTACCACTAAAATATATGATATACTACTAGACCTCAGGCCGCCATCAACAATTTATGCAGTTTATCTATAAGAAAAGTGGGGCAAATTCTAGCCTCAAAGGTTAAAAGAGGGGCTCCCAATAGAGATAAACTCCCACAAGGAATTTGTGGATACATCTGTAGACTCCACAGAGTTGGAGAAGGACAAACTAAGTGAATTTTTCTTGCACAATTTTGTAGTTTCTAGCTAGCCCAACTGGTCGCCAAACCCTTACATGGGTGATTTCCAATTGAGGGAACTGTGTTCATGGATGAATCATGAAATTGAATGAGCTCAGGACTACCACATTTATGTTGTGGCAAAATGGAAAAATCCATTATGGGTCAGGGAGGAGGCGATTCACCCTGAAAGAATAATTTACCACCATAGGAACATCACCTAGGATGATGAGCTGATCCCCATTCTTTTGATGTATATGTAACTTCGGAATGTATTTCATCTGTGTATTTTATATATATTTATTGTACCCTTATAAGAGATGTGTTATTCCTCTATAAGGAAGTTTCGTCATGTGGATTGACAAGTGTCGCAAGTGTGTGTACTTTCCGATGGGTTATTAGACCACCATGTGGGGTCAGCCCTGAATTATATATAATATAATGTGGATGTATCTAGATAGACAATTCGGCCCCATAAGGTCACTGGGAAAAAAGGTTAGTATAAATAGAGATCGGAGATCTCTATTTTACTCACTTGGAAAAGTAACTCACTCTCACTTGAAAAGTGGCGCACTAGTGAGGAGGAGGATCATCTGCTATTAGGAGACTATCTCAGTTTTATTTGGTTGTACTTTGGTTGAGCCATTGCTCTCTCTATCTCTAAGGAAGTTATGGGGTTTTTCACCTTAGGGTTTTCCCCACGGAAACTTTGTGTCTCTTGTCTTTACGCTTTTGATTCTTGTGATGCTTGTCATATTGTGATTCTCATGCATTGATATACTGTAGATGTTATTCTCTCAGCAAAGATCCTAGATTATTGTGAATTAATGCTCAAAATTTAACATGGTATCAGAGCTAACCTGAGAAGAAGACACTTTGCAGTGATGAAAGCTTGAGTTCCTTGTTTATTGGGTTTCTCTCCATAGATTTTTGAAAATCAGTATAGTAGATTGACTCTACTCATCAAGGTGCATCTACCTGTCCCATCACAACTCAATTCCGAGCATTTTCAGATTTGGCCCTAAAAATTAGGGTTTCCACAAAAATAGGAATTTATGGAATCTGAAGGAACAGTTGGAAGATCCTTGCAAAAATCAAAGTTTATAGCTTTGGATCGAGATTTTTGGCTAGGTAGATCTCCGGGAAACTCAAACCCTAATTCAGGGCTCTCCCCAGTCAACCTGGGAGGACAAAAAGGAAATTCTGAAGGGCAAGACTTTGCTGATCTCAAATTCTGAATGCACCAAGCTAATCAGCTCACCAAGGCACATCTTTCTATCCTTTCAAAAATTTGAAATTCACATTTTGAATTTTTAGGGTTTCTCTAACAAACCCTAATCCAGGACCAGATCCACTTTTCAGCATTTCAAGTGGTAAGATCTAAATCCTTTTCTATTTCCATTTGAAGTACTCTTTAAGATGTCTCTCCACACCAAGCTTGAGGATAAGCTTGAAGGGGCTGATAACTTCCGAGCCTGGAAGTATAGAATTGGGTTAATCCAGGAAGAGAATGAGTTGGACTCATATGTGAAAGAAGACATCCCTATCCCAGAGGATGAAGAGGCAAAGGTATTGCATAAGAAGAACTTGGTCAAGGCAAAGAGAATCATTGCTGATTCCATTAAAGATCATCTCATACCCCATGTGTCCTCTCTAAAGACACCAAAGGAGATGTTTGACTCTTTGACCAAGCTATTTGAAGGGAAGAACATAAATCGGAACATGACCCTGCGGAACCGATTGAAAGGCGTAAATTTTTAGAATGGAGAACCCATTCAATCTTATTTTTCAAGGGTCTCCGAGATCAAGGAATAGCTAGAAGCAGTGGATGAAATGGTGGAGAATGGTGAAGTGGTGATGACCACTCTAAATGGCCTACCCAGGTCATGGGATTCATTTATCTAAGGAATTTGTGCAAGGAAGAAGTTGATATCCTTCATTAGACTACGGGAAGAATGCTCACAAGAAGAAGAAAGGCTTGTGGCACGAGAAGAAAAGATGGGGAATGAAGATCAAGCTCTCACAGCTCACACCAAGAAAGGGAAGTCCAAGAGAGAGCCATCTCACTCCAAGAAATCTTCACATCACTTCAAAGAAAGAAGAATATGCTTCACCTGTAATGAGAAAGGACATATTGTCATAAATTGTCCCAAGAACAAGAAGGACAACAACATCTCCAACAAGAAGAAGAAGGGTAACAAAAGAAGGTTTCATGCTCATGTTGCCGAAGATGATGAACCCCCAAAGAAGAAGGCTAGGGCAGAAAGTGATAGTAATGATGACTCATCAAGTGAAGAAGAGTATGTTCTGATCTCTACTCTCATAGGTACCATCTCCCATGGTTGTAATGATTGGTTGATTGATAGTGGGGCTTCCAAACACATGAGTGGGTTTAAGGAATCTTTTGTGAATCTATCTGAACATGAATCACCCCATAAGGTGAAACTTGGGGATGACTATCAATACCCAATCAAAGGAAGTGGTGAAGCCTCCTACAACCTAGATTCTGGAAAATCTTTGAAGATAAAAGAAGTTCTTTATGTACCTGGGCTCAAGAAGAACTTACTCTCGATCTCTGCATTGGATGCAAAAGGTATGAGGGTTGCATTTGTGGATGGCCAAGTCTTAATGTGGCCAAAGGGAAAGAACATAGATGATGCAGTAGTGATTGGAGAGCAAGAGGGGGGTTTGTACAAATTGAAGGGACGACCTGAACATGCCATGGTGCATGAATCCATGGAGCCAAGTGAACTTTGGCATAGAATACTTGCTCATATGCACTATAGAGCACTTCCAATTGCAAGCAAGGCAGTAGAGGGTCTTCTTGAAATCAAGACCAAACATGAAGGTGTTTGTAAAGGATGTGAAAAAGGTAAGAACATTAAGAAGTCTTTCCCAAGCAGTGAAAGCAAGGCAAAAGACATCCTAGAAATCATCCACTCAGATGTATGTGGCCCTATGTCATCCAATTCCCTGAGTGGGTATGTTTACTATGTCTCATTTATTGATGACTTCTCCAGGAAGACTTCGGTATACTTCTTGAAGAGCAAAGATGAGGTGCTTAATAAATTCAAGGAATTCAAAACCTTGATGGAGAATCAAATTGACAAGAAGATCAAAACATTCAGATCTGACAATGGTGGAGAATTCACCTCAAGTGACTTCAAGAAGCTTTGTAGTGATTCAGGGATTAAGAGGGAGTTGACTGCTCATAATCCTCAACAGAATGGAGTTGCAGAAAGGAAGAACAAAATAGTCATGGAAGCATCAAGGGAAATGTTGCATGACCAGGATCTACCTATGCATCTATGGGCAGAAGCAGTTAGAACAGCTGTATATGTGTAGAACAAAACTCCCCACAAGATATTGGACAACAAGACACCAAAAGAGGTCTTTTCTGGGTTCAAGAAGATTGATGTCAGCAAGGATGAATATAAGTTCAAGGACAGGTAATCCAGGAAGCAAAGATCAAGAGGGAGCACACTCTAGCAGCTCCTGCAATGATGCATATTTTCAGAGGGAGTTGACCATCTTCCTACATTCCACAACAGAAAGGTGTAGAAGAAGCTACTTCAGCAGCTCCTGCCAAGAAGCAAAGACTCAGAGGGAGTCCACCCAACAAACAAACAAAGATAAGTATTTCAATTATCAATTCTTGCCTATTTTGTTTGTTTAAATAATATTATGCTTATGTTCCTAGACTTAGGAGATGTATTGTGCATATTAGAATGATTGCATTAATGAACAGAATACTACTAATATGCATGTGATGGGTAAGTGGCCTATGGAACTGTACAACATTCCACTGCTACTTATCTAGAATGAAACCTCTTTGCTGACATGTTGGGAGTAGTGCAAACTCTTAACAATGTTTTGGTAGAGAATGGAAGGCATCTAGAAAGTTGTGGAACATGGATAAATGTTGTATTGAAGCATTGGCTAAAGATAACTGCATGAATGCATGACATATTTGTTTATGTGTAAAGAATTTGTTCTAAAAATTATGAGATGTTTATAATCATGCAATTTAACTTGTTTTGTAGGAAAGACCATATATCCTCACCTACAAAAGGACTACAACATTTGTTCCAGCAACAAAGATATCTATTGAAGATATTGAAGATATTGAAGTTCCCAGGATTTGGGATGAAGAAATGCAATGCCATGATCTGTCAATCATGAAGAAGATATTTGGGATGCAGTCCCAAGACTTGACAGGGAGTCACATGTGTATGCAGATTGAAGAAAGCCTTGTATTGCTTGAAGCAAGCTCCCAGAACTTGGTATGGTAGGATGGACAGTTTCCTATCTAGTTTGGGCTTTACCGAGAGTAAAGCGGATTCCAACCTTTACTACAAGGTTGAGGAAGGGAATCCTATGATTCTACTCCCATATGTGGATGAATTATTTGTAACAGGAGATGACAAATTGATTGTAGATACTAAGAGGAAGCTTGCTGCTGAGTTCGATATGAAAGATTTGGGAATGATGCACTATTTTCTAGGTATGGAGGTGTGGCAGAGTGCAGGTGGGATCTTCCTTGGTCAAGGGAAGTACACAATGGATATCCTGAAGAGATTTGGGATGATGGATTGCAAGGCCATGGCCACACCTATGGCATCGAATCTGAAGCTTCTATGCGATGCTTCATCTTAGCCGGTTGATGTCTCTATGTATCGTCAGATGATTGGGTCCTTGATGTACTTGAAGAACACGAGACCGGACATTTGCTTTGCTATGAACACATTGAGCCAGTTCCTGATGGATCCGAGGAGTGTTCACCTGATTGCTGTAAAGCATGTTCTGAGGTACCTGAAGGGTACAGTGGATTATGGGATCAAGTATGAAGCAAAACAAAAGTTTAACCTGTAGGGTTATGTTGATTCAGATTGGGCAGGCAGTGCTGCAGATAGGAAGAGTACATCTGGGTGCTACTTCAATATGGGATCAGGTGTGATCTCTTGGTTTAGCAGGAAGCAGTCCTGCGTAGCACTAAGTATAGCTGAGGTAGAGTATGTTGCAGCCTGTTCAGCTAGTTGTGAGGTAGTATGGCTACGAAATCTATTGTCTGAGTTATTTGATCTACCATTGGGCGCTACTGGTATCTTCTGTGATAACCAGAGTTGTGTGAAGCTGTCCGAGAGTCCAGTGTTTCATGACAGGTCGAAACACATAGGGATCAAATATCACTATATCAGGGGTATGGTGCAGATAGGAGCTGTGAAGCTCCTGTATGTTGTGACGGACGAGCAGATTGCAGATGTGCTGACGAAGCCACTAGCCAGAGTGAAGTTCGAGTACTTCAGAGAGAGGCTTGGAGTTCTTTAGATCGAGGACACTTCGAGGAAGAAGTGATGGACACATTTGTCGAAGCCATTCCAAACATGTTGGAAGGAGGATCCTTCACATGGATGTGGATGTAAGCATTGGATGATGAGCATAAGGATGATGTTCTGGTTTCTGCAGTATATGATCAGTTGGATCATTTTTGTATGTATGTAGGCATCATGTTGGATGTTGGATATGATCAGTTGGATCATTTTTATGTATGTATATGCATCATGTTGGATGCTTGGACCATGTATCTGTATATGTATCATGGGGATACATTGTATGATCAGGTAGATCATGTATATTGATATGTATCAGGTATGATCAGGTAGATCATGTATGTTGATGGATACATTGTGTGGATCATGTATATATGTATCAGGTGGATACAGTATGTATGATGATATGTATCAGGTAGATACTTGGTGTGCATCAGAAGGATGCATTGTATGATCAGGATGATCGTGGATGACGAGCTTCTCCAGATGACATGCAGCATGATGTTGCAGTGATGATGATCAGGATGATCATGTGTACATCAAGATGATGTATGATGAGTATTAGATGATACTTTGTGGCCGTGGATCAGGTTGTGCAGGTAAGCATGTAATTTTTGCTCTAGGAGATTTGCAGATGGTCTTTCAAAGTTTTGCCTATGGCATGTAATTCGATGCCCTGGGACATCTGGAAAATGCTCTTTCGAGGTTTTGCTTTGGGAGGACATGTAATTTATGCCCTGGGAGATCTGCAGATATTCTTTCAAGGTTTTTCCTATGGCATGTAATTCGGTGCCCTGGGATATCTGGCAGATGCTCTTTCGAGGTTTTGTCCTATGGCGTGTAATTTGCTCCTGGGAGATCGAGACAGGATGAAAAAGGCCTCAAATTCTTCAGGCAGGTTTTTCCATGACCACATGTAATTTGCTCCTGGGAGATCTGTATAGGATGAAAAAGACCTCAGATGCTTCAGCCAGGTTTTGTGGTGGACCACATGTAATGTGCTCCTGGGAGATCCGACAGGTAGAGCTGTGTGCTCGTAACATCCTGGGATGCTTCAGCCAGGTTTTGTGGTGAGATCACATGTAATGTGCTCCTCGGAGATCCGACAGGTAGAGCCCTGTGCTCGTAACATCCTGGGATGCTTCAACTAGGTTTTGTGATGGGTCACATGTAATATGATCCTGGGAGATCCTACAAGTAGAGCTGTGTGCTTGTAATAGCCTGGGATGATGCAGCCAAGTTTTGTGACGCATGTAATAAGTCCTGAGGATTCCATAGTATGGCCAATGATGATGAAGACTTGCAGGTGGTGGGCCTACATCCAGTATGAAAAAGGACTGGCTTTGTAGAACTTCCTATGACGAGTAGAGTCAGAGATTGGTTGAGATAGCAACAGCAGTGACAATCATGATGACGATGCATCAATGACGATGATCCAGAGAAGAAGACTTGTCTAGCAGATCTGTGTCAAGAAATACCTTCCTAGTTAAGAGGGAGTGTTGATGTATATGTAACTTCGGAATGTATTTCATCTGTGTATTTTATATATATTTATTGTACCCTTATAAGAGATGTTTTATTCCTCTATAAGGAAGTGTCGTCATGTGGATTGACAAGTGTCGCAAGTGTGTGTACTTGCCGATGGGTTATTAGACCACCATGTGGGGTTTTCCCTGAATTATATATAATATAATGTGGATGTATCTATATAGACAAGTCGGCCCCATAAGGTCACTGGGAAAAAAGGTTAGTATAAATAGAGATCGGAGATCTCTATTTTATTCACTTGGAAAAGTAACTCACTTTCACTTGAAAAGTGGCGCACTAGTGAGGAGGAGGATCATCTACTATCAGGAGACTATCTCAGTGTTATTTGGTTGTACTTTGGTTGAGCCATTGCTCTCTCTATCTCTGAGGAAGTTGTGGGGTTTTTCACCTTAGGGTTTTCCCCACGGAAAATCTGTGTCTCTTGTCTTTATGCTTTTGATTCTTGTGATGCTTGTCATATTGTGATTGTCATGCATTGATATACTATAGATGTTATTCTCTCAGCAAAGATCCTAGAGTATTGTGAATTAATGCTCAAAATTTAACACATTCTCCTTGTGAAGTAGTAGGAGGATGTGGCACACTTTGATGTTACCCTCCAAAGCACACACAAAGAGGTTCATGAGTTTATTAATGAAAGATGGTGCAAAGTAGCAAGTGATCTGAAAAGAAGAGAGTTCCACTCCCCTCTCAGACTTGAAGCTACTCTTTTCAAATCCAAACTCTACAGGGAATCCTTGATAAAGAATCAGCTCAGATGGATTGGAATGAGGCTAAATCCCCCATTTTTCCTTCCCCTGGTTATTAAGGGACAGATTTATGAGGAATAAGAGAGGAGAGCATGCGTCAAGGAGGATCAGAGCATGGGGTACTATAGGGAGGCAGGGACCCCCAAGGTAGTAGAATGGGACATCAGAGAAGTCGTTGAAGAGATGAATATGTCACCCAAGGATGGGTCAATCCTTCAACTATGGGGGAGAATGATGAGTCCAAGTTACAGCTATCTGATAGCCTTTTTCTCCACAGTAAATCATAAGAAAGGGCGAAGAAATACACTTGTTTTGTGGAAGAAATGATTTACCTTGATTATTTAATGAAGATGTTTTAAAGATTATTCTTGTGTGTTTGAAAGCATGTTCAATAACGAATTATATGAAAATCTAGTATGATTGGGTAGGTCCAGGTACACTAAGGGACAAACATGCACATCAAGCAAAGGACTGAATCATATAAAGCTCAGCGCCTTTTTTCCTGATTTCTAGAGAGAACTCCTATTCAAAACAGAATCAACAATTAGACATATAGTTAGGCTAAGCATTAGAGGCATATATATATGGGTCTCTCGGCTAGCGAGAGGGTCCTGTTTCCATTTTTGAGAACCATTGTTTTACGTTTTTATACTGCTAAGACAATTCGTGTTATATACCTTTTATGGAACTATGAAATTACTATTTTGAATGAAGATTTGATGTTGCTTTCAATTCGTCATCTATCAGTTTTCTCCACTCCTGAGTATGGGTTGGAGAGGGCCCCTCCAACACATGGGTCATGAGATTTTACTATTCAGGTATTGTTCATTATGTGCTCTGTATTGATTTAAATCTATATCGCGTGTGAAAGTATTTTTGATAGCATTTAAAGAACACGATTTAATTTCTGTAGTAAAGCAACCATTCTGGTTCTGTAGTTAGTTATAGCACATTTGTAGTTTGTTAACGTTGTTTCCGTAGTCCTGTAGCAGCATTCTGCCAAGACATATTTCAACAGTTTATTTTCTTGCGTGCTTGCATTAATTATGAAATAGTGATCCAGATCTTGAAGCTCTGCACTTTCCCATTATTATAGTTGCTTATGAAGATTGATTACATTCAGTACTTTGGTTAATTGATGATTAATTCGTAGCATTAGATAATTCCATTCTAAACTTAGTGTTTGGCATTTAAATATTCTAGATCAGATCTCCAGTTTATGTATTTAAATTGTAGTATTTACTTCTTCAATTAGAGATCCATCCTTTGGTATTTTAGAATAGGTCTGTCAAGTTTCAGCATTCAAATTCATAGTATAGGTTTACTGCTTTTTGCAAGTTAAATCTTAAGGTAGATCTATTATTTCAGCAATTCAACTTCTTAACATAGATTTGCTACTTTCAACATTCAATACTTCTTAGTATAAGTATTTCTCATCCATAGATTAGGAAATCCTTTCGCAACTTATTCAATTTCCTTTTTAGGCAAACCTTTAAACATTGATACCAACACCCAACCACAACAAAGACTATCCTATAAGAGCACATATATTTCCTGCACCTCTAAAGTTTGTATTTCCCCTGGGTTGATAATTAAAGTAGGCTCCTAGTCTAGCTGCCCTCATTAGGGATGTTAATATTCAATATGCTAAGACAGAAAATAGCAGCATTACATTCCATTTCACAATAATAGCATATACAGGATCACTGAAGAAACAACAAGCATAGCATAAACACAAGAGACAGAGATTTATCCTGGGAAACCCTCATGGGGTAGAAAACCCAGTAAAGCTTCCTCAATATAGATGACCAGCAATATACAAATATGCAAACCCTGAGCATAAGCTCCTTCTCCTCCATAGCAGACCTCTCCTCCACAAATGCGCCTTTCTCAAGTGAGTGAGTGTGTCAAATGAGGAACACACCTCCTCTATTTATACACTACTCTGATATGTATTTTACACAAGTACATGTAGGATCGTATTTAACCATTAGGTTAAATACCCCATTATAACTGACTGGGTCGACCCCCACATGGTGGGTCTAATAACCCTAGTTACCACATGCAACTCGGAGGAATAAACATCTCCGGATTTATAGTATAATCACATCGGAGGTATGGAACATCTCCGGAATAAATAATATACAAATATAATATTCTTTGAAGTTACAATATTTCAACACTCCCCCTTAACGAGAAGGATATTATAACAGTATCTGCACGAGCAAGGAGTCATCAACATCATACATGATACATCTATAAATCATTGGAAGCTTTCTCAACATGATCAGTAACTCAAGCAGTTACTAGAACATCTTCAATACTGGAACATCAACATCTTCAGTACTGAGTCTTTATCTTCTGCAGCACTCGAACAACTACAACAACATCAACATCTGGATCCTCACGATCATCAGTATCGTCATCTCACGATCATTAGCATCGTCATCACACGATCATCAGCATCGTCATCACACGATCATCAGCATCGTCATCACACGATCATCAGCATCGTCATCACACGATCATCAGCATCGTCATCTCACGATCATCAGCATCGTCATCACACGATCATCAGCATCGTCATCACACGATCATCAGCATCGTCATCTCACGATCATTAGTATCGTCATCTCACGATCATCAGCATCGTCATCACACGATCATCAGCATCGTCATCTCACGATCATCAGCATCGTCATCACACGATCATCAGCATCGTCATCTCACGATCATCAGCATCGTCATCAACACAGGTATCCATAACAATACAAGTATCCACATCATTAGTACAAGTATTCATGCCAATACAAGTATACATATCATCAATACAAGTATCCATACTGATACAAGTAATCATGTCATCAATACATGTATCCTACCGATACAAGTAACCACATCATCAATACAAGTATCCATACCGATACAAGTAACCACGTCATCAATACTAGTATCCTACCGATACAAGTAACCACATCATCAATACAAGTATCCTACCGATACAAGTAACCACATCATCAATACAAGTATCCTACCGATACAAGTAACCACATCATCAATACAAGTATCCTACCGATACAAGTAACCACATCAAAAATCACTTTCTCGGAGACCATACGTCTACGGATCAATTCAGGGACCGAAGTCCGGGGATGATACAATCCCCACTTCTCGGAGACCATACGTCTACGGATCAATTCAGGGACCACAGTCCGGGGATGATACAATCCCCACTTCTCGGAGACCTCACGTCTACGGATCAATTCAGGGACCTAAGTCCGGGGATGATACAATCCCCACTTCTCGGAGACCTCATGTCTACGGATCAATTCAGGGACCTAAGTCCGGGGATGATACAATCCCCACTTCTTGGAGACCATACGTCTACGGATCAATTCAGGGACCACAGTCCAGGGATGATACAATCCCCACTTCTCGGAGACCTCACGTCTACGGATCAATTCAGGGACCTAAGTCCGGGGATGATACAATCCCCACTTCTCGGAGACCTCATGTCTACGGATCAATTCAGGGACCTAAGTCCGGGGATGATACAATCCCCACTTCTCGGAGACCATACGTCTACGGATCAATTCAGGGACCACAGTCCGGGGATGATACAATCCCCACTTCTCAGAGACCTCACGTCTACGGATCAATTCAGGGACCTAAGTCCGGGGATGATACAATCCCCACTTTTCGGAGACCATACGTCTACGGCTCTCTTTAGGACTGAAAGTCCAAGGATGATTCAATCCCCTCAACTGTCCACTAAGGACTTCATTCTCGGAGACCTCACATCTACGGCTCTCTTTAGGACTGAAAGTCCAGGGATGATCCAATCCCCTCAACTGTCCACTAAGGACTTCATTCTCGGAGACCTCACGTCTACGGCTCTCTTTAGGACTGAAAGTCCAGGGATGATCCAATCCCCTCAACTGTCCACTAAGGACTTCATTCTCGGAGACCTCACGTCTACGGCTCTCTTTAGGACTGAAAGTCCAGGGATGATCCAATCCCCTCAACTGTCCACTAAGGACTTCATTCTCGGAGACCTTACGTCTACGGTTCTCTTTAGGACTGAAAGTCCAGGGATGATCCAATCCCCTTCTGTATTCTCACCTATACAAGAGCAGTTATCACATTAGCATGTATTCTCACCAATACATCAAAACATGTATACATCACACCAAAACATGTATACATCACAACTAGCATGTATTCTTACTAATACATCAAAACATGTATACATCACATCTAGCATGTATTCTTACTAATACATCTAACATCAAAACATGTATACATCACATCTAGCATGTATTCTTACTAATACATCTAACATCAAAACATGTATACATCACAACTAGCATGTATTCTTACTAATACATCAAAACATGTATACATCACATCTAGCATGTATTCTTACTAATACATCAAAACATGTATACATCACATCTAGCAAGTATTCTTACTAATACATCTAACATCAAAATATGTATACATCACAACTAGCATGTATTTTTACTAATACATCAAAACATGTATACATCACATCTAGTATGTATTCTTTACTAATACATCTAACATCAAAACATGTATAAGTAGAACTAAGTATTCTAAGTAAGAGAGTCCTAAATCTAAATATTTCTAAGTAACTGGGTGTAGAGAACAGGTTACCTCATCATCGACCTTGTTGTTCGATGAGACAATCTCATCAGCAGTGACTATGCTACTCCCCCTTTCGAGGAGGGTCCTTTTGAACTACACCAAGCTTGTCTCGGAAGTATTCAAACTTCACTCGAGACAGAGGTTTGGTTGGTAACTTCTTCACTTGACGTAGAGGCTTGGTTAGTACAACGGTAACCTGTTACAAATTCAAACTTTTAGAGTTCCTTTCTGTGTCATAACTTGTTAGTTCCCTATGTTCTTTGACTTATCATGGAACACTAGATTTTATGTCATCTTGATACAACTCTAAATATCACATAGGATCTCATTTTGTTCTATCTCTAAGTCAAACAATCCTAAAGCCAAACTTCTTCACAACTAGCAGAGCAAGCAGCCATATATTCCGCTTGTGCTGAGAGCCACACTAGACTGCTTCCAGCTAAACCACGAGATCATGGCTAATTCCAGACGATAACATCCTCTCGATGTGTTCTTCTTGTCTGGTACACTTCCTGCCCAAACAGAATCTGAATAGCCATCTGAAGTCATGATCTTCAAGATAGCATAGATCAAATTCTATCGTGTTCTTTATGTGCCTCATCACATACTTTGCAACTATCAGGTAAACACATCTAGTTTCCACTAGATACTAACTCAAGGTGTTCATATCAAAGACCCAATAAATTGACTGTATAGAGTTATATCCACTAACTCTGATGAGTTAACCCCTAACAGCTTCAAGTTGGAATCCATAAGAGTGGCCATTCCAACACCTCAAGTCATATTTCTCATCATACTTTCCCTGGTTGAGAAATATTCCTTCAGAGCCTTGCCATACTTCCAGACCTAGGAAGTAAAGCATCAATTTGAGATCTTTCATTTTTCATTTATGCATTGAATGATCTTCTGCATATCTATCTGAGCCATCTCTCGTTAGATGGGTCTACTGATATGAGCCTTAATATTATTCGAACTCTGTGGTGAGTTCCTTCTTGCACCCATGTCATATGTGTATCATATTCAACCTTGTAGCAAAGGTTGAGATCCACATCACCCATGGTGATCATTAAGCTTATCAAATTATTATCGATCCTAGGTACCTATACAGAACCTGATTCTTACTTCTTCTTTAATTACACCATACTTGGAGCAAACATCTTGTCGTGATTCTCTTCCCCTTTCTAAGAGAATCTTTTAGCCATGAGCCTTCTATATTTTGTTTGATTTGTAAATCTTCTTGTTTGAACATCCACCACTTGTACGGTGTCCATCATTCTTCATGACCTTTCCTACAAATCAAAATTAAGTACATGATTAGTAATACTTCATAATCATCAAAAGATAACCCATTATGCATACAGATATCATTTACATAGTGATGCAACTATTTTGACCAATACTTTGGCACAACACTTTCCCATATCCTGTATGCATACAGTAGCTATCTAGATGCCTTCCATCTCTACCAGAACATACTATCGAGAGTGCGCACAACTCTCAGCATGTCAGCAAAGAGGTTTCATTCTAGACAAGCAACAATGGAATGTTTGTCCAAACATATGCACATTAGTTGTATACTGTTCAATGCTCTATGAATGTTTACATTCAGCATTATATATTCTAGGAATACAAATATGCATGCAGGCAATATCATTACTATTTCAAATAGCAACTCAAATACTTATCTTTTATGTTTGTGTGGCTGCCTCCCGCTTGATCTTCTGTATGTCTTTTGAACTTCTATTCATTCTGTACCACTGTGCATGCTCAAGAGTCATCCTCATGATCTCATACACAAACATACACTCATTAGTATATTCTAAATGCTATCAAAACATTATAGTACTAAATAATCTTGAAAACGTATAGTCATGATTATAGTTAATAAACATTAGTATTCAAGATTTCAGGGAAGTCTTCTTTTACTCATGCATATCATTGATAAAAGATATAATATGCATAATCCCTTGATTACTAACTTTATGAATAAGCATAACCAATCATTCCAAGTATACTTATATAAGGGATCCTAACACAAGGTAAGATTCATGGGAAACATACCTGGATTAGTATACCTACTTGGTTATGTACAACATACCTAAACAACCTCTTCAATGATTTAGAGATCCTGAGCTAGAACCTGCATGTCTCATAGGTTAAGCATAATATAACAAAGTCATACATACCTCGTAAGTAGAACAAAGATTATGGATGAGTCTTTGTCTTCATGTTTTCATGGTCATGGAGCCTGATTTGTCTTTTGTGATGTACCTGTATCTTGTTAGCAGACAACCTCAACCTCACACAACACCATAATGCATTAGTACAATCATAAGTGTCAACACCCTAACCAATGAATATCTTCTATCATGCATTCATAATTTTGTTAAGGTGATACAACAAATCTAAAATCAAGATTGTACTAATTGTAATAACATGAAGACAAACATACCATAAACTTAATCATGAACAAATATCAAAGCATACCTCGATAAGTCATACCTGTCGAGATCGCTTGTAATCTCCTTATGTAAAGCCTTAGCCTCATCTCCCTCTGAAACATGAACTCCTTCACTTATGTAGGTGACCAATCCATCTTCTTCTAGGATTAACCCTATCCACTTGATTTGCAAGAACTGGACCTGGAGCTGGATATGGGTTTGTCAGAGAAACCCCAAAAATTCAAACTTTGAATTTCAAACTTCCGAAAGGATAGAGATATGCGCCTTGATGAGCTGATCAAACTGATATATTCAGAATTTGAAAACTGCAAAGTTTTACTCCTTAATTTTGCCTTTGAAACTTTCGGATTCACTGGACGTGACCCTGAACTGGGGTTTGATGAAGCCCACTCTTTTGCCCCATCAAAAAGTTTGATCCAAAGCTCTAAGCTTCTATTTTTCTGAGGAGCTTCCAGCCATGGTCACAGATTTCAAAAATTCCCATTTTTACAGAAGCCCTAATTTTCCACTTTTCTGATCAAAGTCCCGAACTAGGGCCTAATCAAACCCGGCCTTCTGCCCAACCAAAAATTCTGATCTTGGTCTCTAAATTTCTATTTTGATGAGTAGCATCCAGCCGTGGTCTCCGATTACAAAAATTCCAACTTTCTTCAAAGCCCTAAATTCCGGAAGCCATGAATGAAGGTACCAAAAAAATAATTCTGTTTTGACAGAAATATGTACCTGATTGTTTCTGGTGTAACTCTGAAATTTTTGATCCACAGGGTCTGAAAAAGTTTCCTGAGATAGCCTGACCTGTTATCTTTCCATCCTGACAGGTCTGACCTCAATTGGATTCTCTGAGAGAGAGTTATGCCAAATGTCGCAACGTGACCTGTTTTGGGAAAATACAGGAGAGCGAACTTGTACGGCGTGCCACGTGTCACTATTTGACCTTCGGCCTCTGAAAACGTTTTCTGAGATATCTCGGCCTGTTATCTTTCCATCCTGATAGGTCTGACCTCAATTGGATTTTCTGAGAGAGAGTTATGCCAAGTGTCGTAACGTGACCTGTTTATGGGATGATACAGGAGAGCGCACTTGTACGGAGTGCCACGTGTTACTGGTTCAACTTCGGCCTCTGAAAAAGTTTTCTGAGATAGTGCAGACTGTGTACTACCTGTCACTTTTTACGAAATTTCATTTGGAGCTTCCTAGCCCAAGATATGACCTTTTTCCCAAGGTCACCTGATTTTGACTCAGATCTGGAAGAGGCAGAAACCCTATATTGTACAGATCATAAATTAAAAAGTACAATGAATTAGAGGTTGTCCTTTGGACACAAGGTACCTGGAGATTTTAGATTCGTCCTGTAATAATTTCAGATCCGAAAACTTCGCCAAAACGGATTTATAGAGAAAGTGCTACGATGACTGGTTTTTGCTATGTAAAACCCTAACCTTCAAATTGTCGTAAGTAAAGCAAGTGTCTTTAGTGCCATACCTTGTCTTCCTTCTGGTTAGCTCTGATACCATGTTAATATTCAATATGCTAAGACAGAAAATAGCAGCATTACATTCCATTTCACAATAATATCATATACAGGATCACTGAAGAAACAACAAGCATAGCATAAACACAAGAGACAGAGATTTATCCTGGGAAACCCTCATGGGGTAGAAAACCCAGTAAAGCTTCCTCAATATAGATGACCAGCAATATACAAAGATGCAAACCCTGAGCATAAGCTCCTTCTCCTCCATAGCAGACCTCTCCTCCACAAATGCGCCTTTCTCAAGTGAGTGAGTGTGTCAAATGAGGAACACACCTCCTCTATTTATACACTACTCTGATATGTATTTTACACAAGTACATGTAGGCTCGTATTTAACCATTAGGTTAAATACCCCATTATAACTGACTGGGCCGACCCCCACATGGTGGGTCTAATAACCCTAGTTACCACATGCAACTCGGAGGAATAAACATCTCCGGATTTATAGTATAATCACATCGGAGGTATGGAACATCTCCGGAATAAATAATATACAAATATAATATTCTTTGAAGTTACAATATTTCAACAAGGGATCCATTCTAAGAGCTCACCACCTACAGCGCTTCGTGTGTAATTTCACTGAGAAGACATAGGGATACATGTGGTTGTCAAAGAAGGATGTCCCATTCATTTGGAGTGATTACACCCAACAACAATTTGACAACCTAAAGCATGCCATCACGCATGCCCCTGTGTTGCTACCACCCAATTACACCAAGGATTACATCCTTTATCTTGCTGCTTCCACTACCACAATGGCTATGGTTTTGGTTTAGGAAGATTGTAATGCCCAGGAACATGTGATATATTACGTTAGTAAGGCTCTCATTGACTCTGAAACCTGATATTAACGTGTCGAGAAGTTAGCTCTCGCAGGAGTCATCGTTGTCCAAGAAGTTCCATCATTACATTTTACTCTGCACTACCACCATCATTTCCAAGTCTAACCCCATGTACCATGTTCTCACATGCCAGGTGATAGGGGGAAAATGTTCGTGCTGGATCGAAATTATTCCAGAATTTGACCTCTAGTTTGAGAAGGCCAAATCAAAGAAGTCTTTGGTTTTTGCGGAGCTCATATGCGATATTCCCCATACTGATCAAGGAACTGAGCCCATTGACTCCCTCCCCGATGAGTCTTTGTTTCTCATTAGTACTTCTGACCCATGGTATGGAGGCATTACTTTATATCTCCAAACCCAACATTTCAGTCCTCAGTTATCTCGTCATGACCGTCGTCGAGTCTGTCACATGCAAAGTATTACCTTATCATTGGTGACACATTATATCATCGTGGTGTTGATTCTATTTTCCAATGCTGCTTAACTCATGAGGAGGCTGAACACATTCTGAATGGTTGTCACTCAGGGGCATGTGGGATTCATTTTTTCGAGATGGTTATAGCTCAGAAAATACTACACGCTGGATAGTATTTCCCTTCCATATTTAAATATTGTATTGAATCCATCAAGAAGTGTTCTCCTTGCCATCTTTTTTGTCATAAAAAGTGCTCTCATCCATCCCCATTACATCCAGTTATTGTCATCGGTACCTTTTCCAAATGGGGCATATACTGCATGCACTATAATACTACCTCAGTCGGGGGGCATGGTTACGTCATCATCGCCATTGACTATTTTACCAACTGGGCCGAGGATAATATTACATACAACAAAGATGGAAAAACTGCCGCACTCTTTATGTTTAATCACATCATTGCAAGATTCAGAGTTCCTCAGGCCATTGTCACTAATCATGGAAGACATTTACAAACCAAGATGGTGGATGAACTAAGTGCCAGATTGGGATTTCGACATGAGAACTCAACTCATTATTATCCACAATCTAATGGAAAAGTAGAGGCCATCAATAAGGTCTTGAAAATCATGATTCAATGCATGGTGGGTATGCACAGGTCTAACTGTCACAATATGTTTTTTTCATACCTATGGGCGTACAAAACTTTGATCAAAACTGCCCCCCGGGTTTACACCCTTCCAATTAGTCTATGTGATCAAGGAAGTGTTACCTATTGAGTGCGAGATTCTGTTATTGAAACTCCCTGTCGAACTTCTACTAAACACCACGGCCGAGGAAGAACATTTTCTATACTTGGAAAAACTCAATGAAACCCTGTGTGATATAGCCCTTGCTAATGAAGAACATAAGAAGTGCATCAAGGCCCAGTATGAAAAATCAGTCAAACCTCGTATCTTCAATGAGGGATATTTGGTCCTCACCTACAACCAAAAACATCATAAGTTGGGGTCAGGAAAACTTGAGTCCATGTGGCATGGTCCATATGTAGTTAAGCGTGTCTTGAAGAAGGGAGCTTGTGAACTCGAAGACTATGACGGGATATCTTTAGGGGATCCTCGCAATGGGCTCTTCCTAATGAGGTACTATGCCTAAGTCTTTTATGCATTGGTGCTATGTATATACTCTACATGAATTGTGTTTTGTGTGGTGTAACGCTTTACTTTTAATGTGCTAGGATCTTTTCTTTACACCTATACAATGTTCTTCCTGGATGTGCATATGGAAACTTGTTTTGGATTTGTGGACGACGCTAGCTGTCATACCCATAACCTCGCTTCAACAACATGGGTACTCTATTCCCCTACTAGAGAGCTCATTAGTTGATGGGAAGTTATCTAGGATACGTAACCAACAACGCTGTAGAGTATCATGCAGTGATTGGATTGTTGATCGACTCTATTTCACTGGGTATGGACCACATTGTTGTCCACCTTGACTCACAATTAGTGGTCTCTCATCTTGACCAAGTCTACAATATCTGCGACCCCGCGTTACTTCGTCTATTTCGACGAGTACGTCTCTTGGATAGGTCCTTTGAATCCATCCAATACTTGCATATTTCGAGAGACATGAACACTGTTGCTGACTCCATGTCCAACTTCATATTGGATTGGTACATTGCACATTCATAAAACATTTTATTGAAAAGATGTGAAAATGACATAACATGTAAATTACTTATAGTGTGGAGGATAACCATGCACAAGATACTATAATAATCAATGAAACACAGTATATAAAGCCGTAAATAATTTTTTGTATATATATATATATATCATTTCTTTATCATACAAAAGATGTGGTACTGTTACAAAATATGAAGCACATGAGCTTTTAGTATGTCCTCTCTACAAAAGTCTGAATCCCATGGCTTTCAGTACATACATATCACACATGCGCTACCTAGGATGCTCATGGTGGCAGATAATGGCCCTATATACTCTATGGAGCATTGGACCAAATCATACTAAGACTCCCACAGTCTAATGCTGGTAGCGGAGAGGTAGCTCATTTATGGATACGCTAGGTATATCCAACATCAATCTCTGGAGGTTCTCCTCCAACTTGCTCAACTCCTCTGCTGCATCCTGATGCGTGTTAATTTTTGAGCATTAATTCAATACACTCTAGGATCTTTACTAAGAGAATAACATGTACAGCATATCAAGTATAACAATGCGTATCAATCACACCAAGCAATCACATGAGACAATAGACACACAGAGTTTCAGTGGGGAAAACCATAAAGGTGAAAAACTCCACAACTTCCTTAGAGATAGAAAGAGCAATGATACAACCAAAGTACAAGAGATAGTCTTCTCCTAATAGCTGATCCTCCTCCTCACATGTGCGCCACTTTCCAAGTGATGGAAGAGTGAGTAATGAGATGATCAAAATAGAGATCTCCTGATCTCTATTTATACTTGTCCTGTCCTGCCCAATAAACTAGTGGGGCTGACTTGTCTAACTTAGCCTAATAACCGATGGTTACATTAATCTGGGCCGACCCCTTACTAGGTGGTCTAATAACCCATCAGCAAGTTACAACACTTGGGACACTTGTCAATACAAATGACGACACTTCCGTATAGAGGAATAATACATCTCTATAAGAGTACAATAAAATACATAGATGAAATACATTCTGAAGTTACATACACTCCCTCTTAACTAGGAAGGTATTTATTGACATAGATCTACTAGCACAAGTCTTCTTCTATGGATCATCATCACTAGATCATCATCATCGAATCATTGTCATCGTCACTGCTGCTGCTAATCAATCTCTGATCTACTTGTCATAGGATGTTCTACAGAGCCAGTATTTTTTCATACTAGATGTAGGCCCACCACCTACAGGTCTTCATTATCACACGCCATACTATGGAATCCTCAGGACTTATTACGTGCATCAGAAAACCTCGCAAGAGAATCCAGGCTGTTACAAGCACACAACTCTACCTGTTAGATCTCCCAGGGCTGTATTATATGTGACTCCTACCACATGACCTTTAAATAGTGTCTTGACTAACAAGAACTCTAAAGAGCATCCAAGGCCTTTTACGTGACTAGCACAACCTATCCGGATCTCTAGGACGGATTACATGTGGTCATGGAAAAACCTTGAAAGAGCATCCCAGGACTGATTACGAGCACACAGCTCAACCTATCGGATCACCCAAGGCTGGATTATATGCCATATGACAAAACCTCGAAAGAGAATCTGCCAGATATCCCAGGACCAGATTACATGCCATAGGCAATACTTCGAAAGATTATCTACAAATCTCCCACAACCGGATTATATGTCCTCCCAAAGCAAAACCTCAAAAGAGCGTTTTCCAAATATCCTAGGGCCACATTACATGCCATAGGAAAAACCTTGAAAAACTATCTGCAAACCTCCTAGTGCTAGATTATATGCTTATCTGCACAACCTATTCCATGGCCACAGAGTATCAACCTAATACTCACCATACATCATCCTAGTGTACACATGATCATCCTGATCATCGTCACTACATCATCCTGATGCATGTCATCTGGAGCAACATCTTGAAGCTCGTCATCCATGATCATCCTGATCATATAATGCATCCACTTGATGCATACCAAGTATCTACCTGATACATATCATCATACATGATCCACCTGATCATACAATGTATCCATCCGATATATATCGATCATACATGATCTACCTGATCATACAACGTATCCACATGATACATATACAGATACATGGTCCAAGCATCCAACATGATGCATATACATATACATGGTCTAACTGATCATAAAAAGCATCCAACATGATGCATATGCATATACATGATCCAACTAATCATAACAAGCATCCAACATGATGCATATACATATACACGATCCAACTGATCATAACAAGCATCCAACATGATGCATATACAAATATATCAAGCATCCAACATGATGCATATACAGAGTAGTAACTGGAGCATCATCCTGATGCTCATCATCCAACACTTACATCCACAGCCATGGGAAGGATCCTCCTCTGACCATGCTTGGAATGGCTCCTACAAATGTGTCTATCACTTCTTCCTTGAAGTGTTGTCAATCGAAAGAACACCAAGCCTCTCTCTGAAGTACTCAAACTTCACTCTAGCTAGTGGTTTCATCAACACATCTGCAATCTGCTCATCCGTCACAACATACAGGAGATTCACTGCTCCTTTCTACACCATATCCCTGATATAGTGATATTTGATCTCAATGTGCTTTGACCTATCGTGGAACATCGGGTTCTCAGACAGCTTCACACAACTCTGGTTGTCACAAAAGATACCAGTATCCTCTAGCGAGAGATAAAATAACTCAGATAGTAGCTTCCAGAGCCATACTGCCTCACAACTAGCTAAACATGCAGCAACATACTCTGCCTCAGCTGTACTTAGTGTTACGTAGGATTGCTTCCTGCTAAACCAAGAGATCACACCTGATCCCATACTGAAGCAGTACCCAGATGTGCTCTTCCTATCTGCAACACTTCCTGCCCAGTCCGAATCAACATAACCCTCCAGGTTAAACTTTTGATTTGCATCATACTTGAGCCCATAATCAATTGTACCCTTCAGGTACCTCAGAATATGCTTTACAACAACTAGGTGAACACCTCTGGGATCTGTCAGGAACTAGCTCAATGTGTTCACCGCAAAGCAAGTATCTGGTCTAGTGTTTGTCAGGTACATAAAGGACCCAATCATCTGAGGATACACAATGACATCAATTGGATTAGATGAAGCATCAAACATAAGCTTCAGGTTCGATGCCATAGGTGTGGCCATGGCCTTTCAGTCCATCATCCCAAATCTCTTTAGCATCTCTACTGCATACTTCCCTTGACCAAGGAAGATCCCATCTGCACTCTGCCACACCTCCATGCCTAGAAAATAGTGCATCATCCCCAACTCCTTCATCTCCAACTCGGCAGCAAGCTTCCTCTTGTTGAGATATTGTAACTTCAAAGAATATTATATTTGTACTTTATTATTCTGGAGATGTTTCATTCCTCCTTGAAGATCTTATTATATATCCGGAGATGTTTATTCCTCCGTCAGATTGTGGTAACTTGGGTTATTAGACTTCCCTAGTGGGGGTCGGCCCTGTATGTGTTATGTGGGTCAAAGGGTTATTAGACCACCCTAGAGGGGTCGGCCGAGTCAGTTGTAGTGGGGTATTTAACACAATGGTTAAATACGAGCCTACATGATTTGTGTAAAAGACAAGTCGGACTAGTGTATAAATAGAGGAGGTGTATTCCTCATTTTACACACACACTCACTCACTTGAGAGTAGCGTACTTATGGAGGAGAGGTCTGCTATGGTGGAGGAGGAGATCATGTCTTTGGTTTTCATCTTTGTATATTGCTGGTCATCTATATTGAGGAAGCTTTGCTGGGTTTTCTACCCCATGAGGGTTTTCTAGGATAAATCTGTGTCTCTTGTGTTTATGTTGTGCTTGTTGTTTCTTCAGTGATCCTGTATATGCTATTATTGTGAAATGGAATGTAATGCTGCTATTTTATGTCTTAGCATATTATATATTAACATGGTATCAGAGCTAAACTGAAGGAAGGCAATGTATGGCAATTACGACACTTGCTTCACTTGCGACAATTTGAAGGTTTGGGTTTTACGTAGCAAAAACAAGTCATCGTGGAACTTTCGCTATAAATCCATTTATGCAAAGTTTCAGGATCTGAAAAGTTTACAGGTCGTAGATAACATCCCCAGGTATCTTGTGTCCAAAGGGAACCCTCAGATTCATTGTACATTGTGAGTTATGATCAGTACACATTAGGGTTTCTGCCTCTTCCAGATCTCAGTCAAAATCAGGTGACCTTGGAAAAAAGGTCATAACTTGGGATAGGAAGCTCCAAATGAAATTTAGTAAAAAATTACAGGTAGTACACAGACTGTACTATCTCAAGAAACATTTTTAGAGGCCGAAGTTGAACCAGTGACACGTGGCACATCGTAAAAGTTCTCTCTCCTATTTTATCCCATAAACAGGTCGCGTTGCGACACTTGGCATAACTCTCTCTCAGAAAATCCAATTGAGGTCAGACCTGGTGGGATGGAAAAATGATAGGTTAGGCTACAAAAAAAAATGTTTTCATACTCTGTGGAGCAAAAAGGTCATAGTTATAGCAGAAACAATCAGGTACATATTTATGTCAAAATAGAATTATTTTTGGAGCACCTTCATTCATGGCTTCCGGAATTTAGGGTTTCAGAGAAAGTTAGAATTTTTGGAATCAGAATCCATGGCTGAATGCTACTCAGGAAAATCAAAATTTAGAGACCAAGATCGAATTTTTTGGTTGGGTAGAAGACCGGGCTTGATCAAACCCCAGTTCGGGATTTTGATCGGAAAGATGGAAAATTAGGACTTCAACAAAAGTTGGAATTTTTGAAGTCTGTAACCATGGCTGGAAGCTCCTCAGAAAAATAAGAGTTTAGAGCCTTGGATCAAACCTTTTGATTGGGAAGAAGGGTTGGCTTCATCAAACCCTAGTTCGGGATCCTGTCCAGAAGATCCAGAAGTTTCGAAGGCAATTTTGAGGGGTCACATTTTGGAGATTTCAAAATTGAAGTATGCTAGTTTGATCAGGTCAGCATGACACATCCTTCCATCCATTCAGAAGTGTGAAAGTCAAAGATTGAATTTTTAGGGTTTTTCTAGAAAACCCTAATCAATCTCCAAATCAAGTTTCAGGGGGAGTTGAGGCTAAGGCCTTACATAAGAAGACTACAAGAAGTCTCGACATCTATGTCTTAAGGAGATACAGGTATGTCTTGAAATCTGATTCCTGATAAAGTTAATAATATGTCTGTCTTCATATTATTTATTAGTGCAATCTTGATTAATGTTAGAATTGTCTTATCACCCTAGTAACAGTATGAATGCATGTGAATGATAGAAGACATTCATTGATTAGGGCTATATGATTGTACTAATGCACTGTGGTGTTGTATGAGGTTGGTGGTGTCTACTAACAAGATACAGGTGCATCACGAAAGACAAATCAAGTTCCATGACCATGATAACATGAAGACAAAGACTCATCCATAATATTTGATCACATAGAAGTTCTACTTACGAGGTATGTATGAATTTGTTCTATTATGCTTAACCTATGAGATATGCAGGTTCCAGCATAGGATCTCTAAATCATTGAAGAGAACGAAGAAGATATTGATTAGGTATGTTAGACATAACTAAGCAGGTATACTAATCCAGGTATGTTTTCCTATGTCATGTTAGAATCTTACCTTGTGTTAGGATCCCTTATATAAGTATACTTGGTATGATTGGTTATGCTCATTCATCAAGTTAGTAATCAAGGGTTTATGCATATTATGTCTCTTATCTTGGTTGTTGATTTAACTAACCAAATCAAACAAGAATATGCATGAGTAAAAGAAGACTTCCCTAAAACCTTGAATATTATCTATAATCATGACTATACATTTTCAAGATTATTTAGAACTATAATGTTTTGATAACATTGAGAATATACTAATGAATGTATGTTTGTGTATGAGATCATCAAGATGACACTTGAGTATGCATAGTGGTATAGAATGAATAGAAGTTCAAAAGACATACAGAAGATCAAGTGGGAGGCAACCACACAAACATAAAAGATAAGTATTTGAGTTGTTATTTGAAATACTAAATGATATTGCCTGTAATAGGTTGTATGCATATTTGTATTCCTAGAATATATCATGCTGAGTGTAAACATTCATAGAGCATTGAACAATATACTACTAATATGCATATGATTGGTAAGTTGGACAAACATTCCATTGTTGCTTGTCTAGAATGAAACCTCTTTATTGACATGCTGAGAGCTGTGAACACTCTCGATAGTATGTTCTGGTAGAGATGGAAGGCATCTAGATAGCCACTATATGCATACAGGATATGGAAAAGTGTTGTGCCAAAGTATTGGTCAAGATAGTTGCATAACTATGTAAATGATATATGTATGCATAATAGGTTATCATGTCAATATGATTTGATGATTATGAAGTATTACTAATCATGTAATTAATTTTGATATGTAGGAAATATCATGAAGAATGATGAACACCGAAGAAGTGATGGATGTTCAACAAGAAGATTTACAAATCAAACAAAATATAGAAGGCTCGTGGCTAGAAGATTCTCTTAGAAAAAGGAATAGAATCATGACGAGATGTTTTCTCCAAGTGACTAGATAAGACTATTCTCTTAATGATGTGATTAAAGAAGAAGTGTGAATCAGGTTCTGTATGGGTACCCAGGATCGATAATCAATTGATGAGCTTAATGATCACCATGGGTGATGTGGATCTCAACTTTTGCTACAAGGTTGAATATGGTTTCTAGACACAGATGACATGGATGCAAGAAGGAACTCACCACAAAGTTCAAATGATATTGAGGCCCATATCAGTAGACCCATCTAACCAAAGATGGCACAGATAGATATGCAGAGGATCATTCAATGCAAAGTGTGAATGATGTTCAGTCACAAAGGGAGAACTGACAGTTTCTTGATAAGCTTGGGCTTTACCAAAAGTAAAGTTGTTCCTAACCTTTACCTTAAGGTTATGGATCATACTATTATTGTATGTAGATGATATCTTTCTGATAGGGAATGAGAAACAGAAATGAAAATGAAAGATCTCAAATTGATGCATTACTTCCTAGGTCTAGAAGTATGGCAAGGTTCGTAAGGAATCTTTCTCAACTAGGGAAAGTATGCTGAGAAATCTTGAGAAGAATTGATGTGTTGGAATGGCCACTCTCATGGATTCCAACTTGAAGTTGTTAGTAGATGACTCATCAGAGTTAGTGGATATAACTCTGTACAGAAAAAATTATTGGGTCATTGATGTATCTAACGAATACTAGGTCAGATATATGCTTTTTTGTGAACACCTTGAGTCAGTATCTAGTGGAAGTTAGATGTGTTCACCTAATAAGTTGCAAATCATGTGATGCAGTACCTAAAGGATACAATAGACTTTGATCTATGTTATCTTGGAGATCATGACTTCAGATGGCTACACTGATGTTGATTGGGCAGGAAGTGTATCAGACGGGAATAACACATCGAGAGGATGTTATTGTCTGGGATCAGCCATGATCTTGTGGTTTAGCAGGAAACAATCTAATGTGACTCTTAGCACAAGCAGAATATACGGCTGCTTGCTCTGCTAAGTTATGAAGTAGTATGGTTGCAGAATTGTTTGACTTAGAGATGGACTCAACTGTGATCCTATGTGACAAACAGAGTTGTACCAAAATGGCAAAGAATCCAGTGTTCCATGATAAGTCAAAGCACATAGAGATCTGACATTTCTATATACAAGATATGGTGCAGAAAGGAATTAAAGTTTGAATTTGTAACAAGTTACCAATGTACTAACCAAACCTCTACCGATCTGATGTACAATCCAAACCTCTACCTCAAGTAAAGTTTTCCAAGACAAACTTAATATCTTTCAGAAGGACCCTCCTCGAAAGGGGGAGTGATGTGATCACTTATGATGAGATTCCCTACATCGACAGAGAGATCAATGATGTGGATACATATATTGGTGATGCCGACAGAAAGGTTGGTGGATGGTCCTTAGACACGGTCTAAGGTGACAAGGGGATTGTATCATCCTTGAACACATGTTCTAGAATTGAGCCATAGACATGATGTCTCCGATAATGAAGTCCTGAATGAACAGGTAGGGGATTGTATCTTCCCCGGACTTCGGTCCCAGAATTGAGCCATAGACATGATGTATCCGATAATGAAGTCCTGAATGAACAGGTAGGGGATTGTATCTTCCCCGGACTTTAGTCCCAGAATTGAGCCGTAGACATGATGTCTTCGATAATGAAGTCCTGAATGAACAAGTAGGGGATTGTATCTTCCCCGGACTTCGGTCCCAGAATTGAGCCATAGACATGATGTCTCCGATAATGAAGTCCTGAATGAACAGGTAGGGGATTGTATCTTCCCTGGACTTCGGTCCCAGAATTGAGCCGTAGACATGATGTCTCCGATAATGAAGTCCTGAATGAACAGGTAGGGGATTGTATATTCCCTGGACTTTAGTCCCAGAATTGAGCCGTAGACATGATCTCTCCGATAATGAAGCCCTGAATGAACAGGTAGGGGATTGTATCTTCCCCAGAATTCGGTCCTAGAATTGAGCTGTAGACAGGGTCTCCGATAATGAAGTCCTGAATGAACAGGTAGGGGATTGTATCTTCCCCGGACTTCAGTCCCAGAATTGAGCCGTAGACATGATGTCTCCGATAATGAAGTCCTGAATGAACAAGTAGCGGATTGTATCTTCCCTGGACTTCAGTCCCAGAATTGAGCCATAGACTGGGTCTCCGATAATGAAGTCCTGAATGAACAGGTAGGGGATTGTATCTTCCTCAGACTTCGGTCCCAGAATTGAGTCGTAGACTGGGTCTCCGATAATGAAGTCCTGAATGAACAGGTAGGGGAATGTATCTTCCCCGGACCTTGGTCCCAGAATTGATCCGTAGACTGATGTCTTCGATAATTGAAGAAAGGATTGCATCATCCCTAGACATGAGACTTGTCTTAAAGGTACATGTGAGGACTACATCGTCCATGAAATGGGTTCAAAATGTACGTGATGGGATTGCATCATCCCTAGACATGAGACTTGTCTTAAAGCAATAAGGATTGATCATCCTGGAACTTGATCTGGATTGTATCATCCATGGACCTATGTCATAAAGAGAGTAGGATTGATCATCCTTTAATATGATCGTGTGTGTTGTAGGGTATGCTGCTATGCATACTTGATTGATGAGGATACTTGTATTGATATTGATGAGGATACTTGTATTGATGATGTGTATACTTGTATTGATGAGGATACTTGTATTGATGATGTGTATACTTGTATTGATGAGGATACTTGTATTGATGATGTGTATACTTGTATTGATGATGTGTATACTTGTATTGGTGTGTATACTAATACAGATGAACCAGATGCTATAGAACGAGATGATCCAGATGTTGTAGATCGAGATGATCCAGATGCTGTAGATTGGGATGATCCAGATGCTATAGATCGAGATGATCCAGATGCTGTAGATCGTGATGATCCAGATGCTGTAGATCGAGATGATCCAGATGTTTTAGATCAAGATGATCTAGATGCTGTAGATCGTGATGATCCAGATGTTGCAGATCAAGATGATCCAGATGCTGTAGATCGAGATGATCCAGATGCTATAGAATGAGATGTTCCAGATGCTGTAGATCGTGATGATCCAGATGCTATAGATCGAGATTATCCCGATGCTGATGATCATATGATGATGATGTTGATGATCGTGAGGATCCAGATGTTGATGTTGTTGTAGCTGTTTGAGTGCTGCAGAAGATAAAGACTCACTACTGAAGATGTTGATGTTCTAGTATTGAAGATGTTCCAGTAACTGCTTGAGTTACTGATGATGTTGAGAAAGCTTCCAATGATTTATAGATGTATCATGTATGATGTTGATGACTCCTTGCTCGTGCAGATACTGTTCTAAAATCCTTCTCGTTAAGGGGGAGTGTTGAGATATTGTAACTTCAAAGAATATTATATTTGTACTTTATTATTATGGAGATGTTTCATTCCTCCTTGAAGATCTTATTGTATATCCGGAGATGTTTATTCCTCCGTCATATTGTGGTAACTTGGGTTATTAGACTTCCCTAGTGGGGGTCGGCCCTGTATGTGCTATGTGGGTCAAAGGGTTATTAGAACACCCTATAGGGGTCGTCCCAGTCAGTTGTAGTGGGGTATTTAACCCAATGGTTAAATACGAGCCTACATGATTTGTGTAAAAGACAATTCGGAGTAGTGTATAAATAGAGGAGGTGTATTCCTCATTTTACACACACACTCACTCACTTGAGAGTAGCGTACTTGTGGAGGAGAGGTCTACTATGGTGGAGGAGGAGATCATGTCTTTGGTTTGCATCTTTGTATATTGCTGGTCATCTATATTGAGGAAGATTTGCTGGGTTTTCTACCCCATGAGGGTTTCCTAGGATAAATCTGTCTCTTATGTTTATGTTGTGCTTGTTGTTTCTTCGGTGATCCTGTATATGCTATTATTGTGAAATGGAATGTAATGCTACTATTTTCTGTCTTAGCATATTAAATCTTAACACTTCTTGGTATTGGCAATCAATCCATTCTCACTTGTAACAAACAGGTCATCCACATATAGAAGTACTATCATAGGATTTCCTTCCTCAACCTTGTAGTAAAGGTTGGAATCTGGTTTACTCTTGGTAAAGCTCAAACTGGATAGAAAGTTGTCTATCCTAACATACCAAGTCCTAGGAGCTTGCTTCAAGCCATACAAGTCTTTCTTCAACCTACACACATATGACTCCCTATCATGTGTCTCGAAACCAAGTGGTTGCTCCACATACACTTCCTCCTTGACTACACCATTCAAGAAAGTTGTCTTAACATCCATTTGGTGTATCTTCCATTTCATCACTGTAGGCATAGCAGGTACTTATCTAATGGAAGTTTATTTGGCCACAGGAGCAAAAGTCTCTTCATAGTCAATCCCTTCTTTATGAGAGAATCCACGAGCTGCAAATATTGCTTTATATTTCTCCATGCTTCCATCTGCATCATTTGTAGATCCATTTGGAAGTCATAACAGACTTCCCTTCAGGTCTTGGGACCACATCCCAAACATCATTCTTCATGATCGAATGATATTCCTCGACCATGGCATCCTTCCATTCTTTCTTTTCCGTTGCCTCTTCATAACTGGAAGGTTCTTTGTTCATAATATCACAGAGTAAAGCAACATAGCCGGTATGTTATCTAGTTCTCTTCTTTGCTCTGTGTTCTTCTTCTGGAATGCCATATCTTTCTGCATCTTGAATGAGCTCTCTAGCCCATGCAGGTTTCCTCTTGTGAGAGTCCTTCTCATGAGGTGTATCTACAGGTATTTGTGGATCTTCAACTTCATGATCTGCTTCTAGAATTGATTCAGTCATGGTGATGTCTTGAAATATGTTTTCCTTTGGTTCTTCATGATCTTCAATAGGTGTCTTTATTGATTTGATAAAGGATGAGTTTTCATCAAATGTTATATCCCTGCTGACATCAATCTTCTTGAACCCTGGAAAGTATATTCTATAAGCCTTCGAGCTTTCATTGTACCCCACAAAGATGCCCTTCTTTCTTGAAGGATCTAGCTTTGTCCTCTTTAACTTTGGAACATGAGTGTATACTGGACAACCAATATTCTGAGATGGCTGACTTCAGGTTTCTTACCAGAGAATACCTCTTCTGGTGTCTTGTTGTCCAATATCTTGTGAGGTGTTCTGTTATACACATATACAACTGTCCTAGCTACTTCTTCCCATAAATGCATAGGAAGATCCTGGTCATGTAGCATTGCCCGTGTTGCTTCCATGATTAGTATATTCTTCCTTTTTGCAACTCCATTCTATTGTGGATTGTAGAGAGCAGTCAACTCCCTCTTAATTCCTGAATCACTGCAATGATTCTTGAAATCACCGGAAGTGAATTCTCCGCCATTGTCAGATCTGAAGATCTTGATCTTCTTATCATTTTGATTTTCCATCAATGCTTTGAATTCCTTGAATTTATCAAAGACTTCATCTTTGTTCTTCAAGAAATAAACCCCAAGTCTTCCTGGAGAAGTCATTAATGAAAGAGACATAGTAAATGTCAAGATTTATTATGCTAAGACAGAAAATAGCAGCATTACATTCCATTTCACAGTAATAGCATATACAGGATCACTGAAAAAAAAACAAGCATAGCATAAACACAAGAGACACAGATTTATCCTGGGAAACCCTCATGGGGTAGAAAACCCAATAAAGCTTCCTCAATATAGATGACCAGCAATATACAAAGATGCAAACCAAAGATATGATCTCCTCCTCCACCATAGCAGACCTCTCCTCCACAAGTGCGCCTCTCTCTCAAGTGAGTGTGTATATCAAATGAGGAACACACCTCCTCTATTTATACACTACTCTGACATATGTTTTACACAAGTACACGTAGGCTCGTATTTAACCAATGGGTTAAATACCCCACTACAACTGACTGGGATGACCCCTCTAGGGTGGTCTAATAACCCTTTGACCCACATAACACATACAGGGCCTACCCCTCTAGGGTGGTCTAATAACCCTTTGACCCACATAACACATACAGGGCTGACCCCCACTAGGGAAGTCTAATAACCCGAGTTACCAAATTTCGACGGAGGAATAACCATCTCCGGATATACAATAAGATCTTCACGGAGGAATGAAACATCTCCGGAATAATAAAGTACAAATATAATATTATTCGAAGTTACAATATCTCAACACTCCCCCTTAACGAGAAGGATATTATAACAGCATCTGCATGACCAAGGAGTCATCAACATCATACATGATACATCTATAAATCATTGGAAGCTTTCTCAACATCATCAGTAACTCAAGCAGTTACTGGAATATCTTCAATACTAGAGCATCAACATCCTCAGTACTGAGTCTTTATCTTCTGCAGCACTCGAACAGCTACAACACCATCAACATCTGGATCCTCACAATCATCAGCATCATCATCATATGATTATCAGCATCAGAATCATCTCAATCTACAACATCTGGATCATCTCAATCTACAACATCTGGATCATCTCGATCTACAACATCTGGATCATCTCGATCTACAGCATCTGGATCATCACGATCTACAACATCTGGATCATCACGATCTACAGCATCTAGATCATCTCGATCTACAGCATCTGGATCATCTCGATCTACATCATCTGGATCATCTATATTAGTATCCACACCAATACATCTATCATCAAAACATGTATTCTTACTAATACATATATCATCAAAAACATGTATTCTCACTAATACATCTATTATCAAAAGCATGTATTCTCACTAATACATCTATCATCAAAAGCATCTATTCTCACTAATACATCCATCATCAAAAGCATGTGTTCTCACTAATACATCTATCATCAAAATCATGTATTCTCACTAATACATCCATCATCAAAAGCATGTATTCTCACTAATACATCCATCATCAAAAGCATGTATTCTCACTAATACATCTATCATCAAAAGCATGTATTCTCACTAATACATACCCGTATATCCTGCAACACACACGATCATATTACAGGATGATCAATCCCGCTCTCTTTAGGACATAGGTCCATGGATGATACAATCCAGTCATGTACCTTTTGAACCGAAGTCCAGGGACGATCCAGTCCTATCATGTACCTTTTGAACCGAAGTCCAGGGATGATCCAGTCCTAAGATGTACCTTTTGAACTGAAGTCCAGGGATGATCCAGTCCTAACATGTACCTTTTGAACCGAAGTCCAGGGATGATCCAGTCCTATCAATTTTCGGAGACCTCATGTCTACGACTCAGTTCACAGGACCAAAGTCCAAGGATGATCCAATCCTTACCGTACATTTAGGACCGCGTCCAAGGATGACTTAATCCTCAACCGTACATTTAGGACCATCTCCAAGGATGACTTAATCCTCAACCGTACATTTAGGACCACGTCCAAGGATGACTTAATCCTCCACCGTACATTTAGGACCACGTCCAAGGATGACTTAATCCTCCACTGTACATTTAGGACCACGTCCAAGGATGACTTAATCCTCCACCGTACGATTAGGACCACATCCAAGGATGACTTAATCCTCCACCGTACGTTTAGGACCACGTCCAAGGATGACTTAATCCTCCACCGTACGTTTAGGACCACGTCCAAGGATGACTTAATCCTCCACCGTACGTTTAGGACCACGTCCAAGGATGACTTAATCCTCCACCGTACGTTTAGGACCACGTCCAAGGATGAATTAATCCTCCACCGTACATTTAGGACCACGTCCAAGGATGACTTAATCCTCCACCGTACGTTTAGGACCACGTCCAAGGATGACTTAATCCTCCACCGTACATTTAGTACCACATCGAAGGATGACTTAATCCTCCACCGTACATTTAGGACCACGTCCAAGGATGACTTAATCCTCCACCGTACATTTAGGACCACGTCCAAGGATGACTTAATCCTCCACCGTACATTTAGGACCACGTCCAAGGATGACTTAATCCTCCACCGTACATTTAGGACCACATCCAAGGATGACTTAATCCTCCACCGTACATTTAGGACCACGTCCAAGGATGACTTAATCCTCCACCGTACATTTAGAACTACGTCCAAGGATGACTTAATCCTCCACCGTACATTTAGGACCACGTCCAAGGATGACTTAGTCCTCAACCGTACATTTAGGACCACGTCCAAGGATGACTTAATCCTCCACCGTACATTTAGGACCACGTCCAAGGATGACTTAATCCTCAACCGTACATTTAGGACCTACGTCCAAGGATGACTTAATCCTCAACCGTCCACCAAGGACTTCATTCTCGAAGACATACGTCTACGGCTCTTCTTTAGGACTGAAGTCTAGGGATGATCCAATCCTATCACATGTTCACCAAAAACTTCATTCTCAAAGACATACGTCTACGGCTCTTCTTTAGGATTGAAGTCCAGGGATGATCCAATCCCCTCACATGTTCACCAAGAACTTCATTCTCGAAGTCATACGTCTACGGCTCTTCTTTAGGACTGAAGTCTAGGGATGATCCAATCCCCTCACATGTTCACCAAAAACTTCATTCTTGAAGACATACGTCTACGGCTCTTCTTTAGGACTGAATTCCAGGGATGATCCAATCCCCTCACATGTTCACCAAGAAATTAATTCTCGAAGACATACGTCTATGGCTCTTCTTTAGGACTGAAGTCTAGGGATGATCCAATCCCCTCACATGTTCACCAAAAACTTCATTCTCGAAGACATACATCTACAGCTCTTCTTTAGGACTGAAGTCTAGGGATGATCGAATCCCCTCACATGTTCACCAAGAACTTCATTCTCGAAGACATACGTCTACGGCTCTCTTGAGGATGATGCAATCCTATCATGTCCACCAAGGACTTCATTCTCGAAGACATACATCTACGGCTCTCTTTAGAACATATGTTCAAGGATGATGCAATCCCCTTGTCACCTTTGACCCTATCTAAGGACCATCCACCAACCTCTCTGTTAACATCACTAATATAGGTATCCTCATCATCGACCTCACTGTCGATGCAGGTAATCTCATCATGAGTTATCACATCACTCCCCGTTTCGAGGAGGGTCCTTCTGAACTATATTAAGTTTTTCTCGGAAAACTTTATTTGAGGTAGAGGTTTGGTTAGTACATCGGATCGGTAGAAGTTTGGTTAGTACATTGGTAACTTGTTACAAATTCACACTTTTGGTTCCTTTCTGCACCATATCTTGGAACACTAGATTCTCTGCCATCTTGATACAACTCTGTTTGTCACATAGGATCATAGTTGGGTCTATCTCTAAGTCAAACAATCCTGAAGCCATAATGTTTCATAACTTAGCAGAGCAAGAATCCATATATTCTGCTTGTGCTAAGAGCCACACTATATTGCTTCCTTCTAAACCATGATATCATGGTTGATCCAAGACAGTAACATCCTCTCGATGTGCTCTTCCTGTTTGATACAATTTCTACCCAATCAACATCTGTGTAGCCATCTGAAGTCATGATCTCTAGGATAACATAGATCAAAATCTATTGTATCCTTTAGGTATTTCAACACATGCTTTGCAACTAACAGGTGAACACATCTGGTTTTCCACTAGATACTGACACAAGGTGTTCATAGCAAAGCATATATCTGACCTAGTATTTGTTAGACACATCAATGACTCAATATTTTGTTTGTACAGAGTTCTATCCACTAACTCTGATGAGTCATCTGATAACAACTTCAAGAGTGGCCATTCCAACACATCAAGTCCTTTTAATATTTTTCAGCATGCTTTCCCTGGTTGAGAAAGATTCCTTCTGAGCCTTGCCATACTTCCAGACCTAGGAAGTAATACATTAATCTGAGATCTTTCATTTTATTTTATGCATCCATCTATCTGTGCCATCTCCCGTTAGATGGGTCTACTGATATGAACCTCAACATCATTCGAACTCTGAGGTGAGTTCCTTCTTGTATCCATGTCATCTGTGTATAGAAGCCATATTCAATCTTGTAGCAAAGGTTGAGATCCACATCACCCATGATGATCATTAAGCTCATCAATTGATTATCGATCCTGGGTACCCATACAGAACCGGATTCACACTTCTTCTTTAATTACACCATTAAGAGAATGGTCTTATATATCCACTTGGAGCAAACATCTTGTTATGATTCTCTTCCTCTTTCTAAGAGAATCTTCTAGCCATGAGCCTTCTATATTTTGTTTGATTTGTAAATCTTCTTGTTGAACATCCATCACTTGTTCGGTGTTCATTATTCTTCATGATCTTTCCTACAAAACAAAATTAAGTACATGATTAGTAATACTTCATAATCATGAAATCATGTTGACATGATAACCTATTATGCCTACAGATATCATTTACATAGTTATGCAACTATCTTGACCAATACTTTGGCACAACACTTTCCAATATCCTGTATGCATACAGTGGTTATCTAGATGCCTTCCATCTCTACCAGAACATACTATCGAGAGTGTGCACAAATCTCAGCATGTCAGCAAAGAGGTTTCATTCTAGACAAGCAACAATGGAATGTTTGTCCAACTTACCAATCATATGCATATTAGTAGTATACTGTTCAATGCTCTATGAATGTTTGCACTCAGCATGATATGTTCTAGGAATACAAATATGCATACAAGAAATATCATTTATTATTTCAAATAACAACTCAAATACTTATCTTTTATGTTTGTGTGGTTGCCTCCCGCTTGATCTTCTATATGTCTTTTGAACTTCTATTCATTCTGTACCACTGTGCATGCTCAAGTGTGCACTAGTGTCATCCTCATGATCTCATACACAAACATTCATTCATTAGTATATTCTCAAAACATTCTAATTATAAATAATCTTGAATATGTATAGTCATGATCATTAGTATTCAGGGTTTCAAGTAAGTCTTCTTTTACTCACGCATATTCTTGTTTGATCATAGTACTCTTCTCATTAATTAAATCATGCATAAACCCTTGATTACTAACTTTATGAATAAGCATAACCAATCATATCAAGTATACTTATATAAGGGATCCTAACACAAGGTAAGATTCTAACTTGACATAAGAAAACATACCTAGATTAGTATACCTGCTTAGTTATGTACAACATACCTAAACAATATCTTCAATGATTTAGAGATCCTGAGCTAGAATATGCATGTCTCATAGGTTAAGCATAATATAACAAGGTCATACATACCTCGTAAGTAGAACAAAGATTATGGATGAGTCTTTGGCTTCATGATGTCATGGTCATGGAACTTGATTTGTCTTTTGTGATGTACCTGTATCTTGTTAGCAGACAACATCAACCTCACACAACACCATAATGCATTAGTACAATCATATAGCCGTAATCAATGAATGCCTTCGATCATTCACATGCATTCATACTGTTACTAGGGTGATAAGACAATTCTAACATTAATCAAGATTGTACTAATAAATAATATGAAGACAAACACATCATGAACTTAATCAAGAATCAGATTTCAAGACATACATGAACCTCCTTAAGCCATACCTATTGAGACTTCTTGTAGTCTTCTTATGTAAGGCCTTAGCCTCAACTCCCCCTGAAACTTGATCTAGAGCTTGACTAGGGTTTGCTAGAGAAACCCTAAAAATTCAATCTTTGACTTTCACACTTCTGAATGAATGGAAGGATGTGTCTTGCTGAGCTGATCAAACTAGCATACTTCAATTTTGAAATCTCCAAAATTTGACCCCTCAAAATTGCCTTTGAAACTTCTGGATCTTCTGGACAGGATCCTGAACTAGGGTTTGATGAATCCCACCCTTCTACTCAATCAAAAGGTTTGATCCAAGGCTCTAAACTCTTACTTTTCTGAGGAGCTTCCTGCCGTGGTTACAGACTTAAAAAATTCCAACTTTTGCTGAAGTCCTAATTTTCCATCTTTCCGATCAAAATCCCGAGCTAGGGTTTAATCAAGCCCGGTCTTCTACCCAACCAAAAAATTTGATCTTGGTCTCTAAATTTTGATTTTCCTTAGTAGCATTCAGCCATGGATTCCAATTCCAAAAATTCTAACTTTCTCCGAAACCCTAAATTTCGGAAGCCATGAATAAAGGTGCTCCAAAACTAATTCTGTTTTGACAGAAATATGTACTTGATTGTTTCTGCTATAACTCCAAAATGTTTGCTCCACAGGGTCTGAAAATGTTTCCTAATATATCTCTCCTTGTTATCTTTCCATCCTGATAGGTCTGACCTCAATTGGACTCTCTGAGAGAGAGTTATGCCAAGTGTCGCAACGTGACCTGTTTATGGGATAAAACAGGAGAGCGAACTTGTACGGCGTGTCACGTGTCACTGGTTCATCTTCGGCCTCTGAAAACGTTTCTTGAGATAGTACAGTCTGTGTACAACCTGTCACTTTTGACTAAATTTCATTTGGATCTTACTATCCCAATTTATGACCTTTTTTGCTAGGTCACCTGATTTTTACTGAAATCTGGAAGAGGCAGAAACCCTAACTTGTACTGATCATAACTTACAAATTAAAATGAATCTGAGGGTTCCCTTTGGACACAAGATACCTGGAGATGTTATCTCCGACCTATAAAGGTTTCAGTGCTTGAGCCTTTGTGAAAATGGATTTATAGTAAAATTTCCACGATGACTGGTTTTTTCTATGTAAAACCCTAACCTTCAAATTGTCGTAAGTGAAGCAAGTGTCGTAAGTGCCATACCTTGCCTTCCTCCAGGTTAGCTCTGATACCATGTCAATATTTTTTATGCTAAGACCTAAAATAGCATCATTACATCCCATTTCACAATAATAGCATATACTGGATCACTGAAGAAACAACAAGCATAGCATAAACACAAGAGACACAGATTTATCCTCGGAAACCCTCATGGGGTAGAAAACCCAGTAAAGCTTCGTCAATATAGATGACCAGCAATATACAAATATGCAAACCAAATATATTATCTCCTCCTCCACCATAGCATACCTCTCCTCCACAAGTGCGCCTCTCTCTCAAGTGAGTGTGTATATCAAATGAGGAACACACCTCCTCTATTTATACACTACTCTGACATATCTTTTACACAAGTACACGTAGGCTCGTATTTAACCAATGGGTTAAATACCCCACTACAACTGATTGGGTCGACCCCTCTAGGGTGGTCTAATAACCCTTTGACCCACATAACACATACAGGGCCGAACCCCACTAGGGAAGTCTAATAACCTGAGTTACCAAATTCCGACGGAGGAATAACCATCTCCGGATATACAATAAGATCTTCACGGAGGAATGAAACATCTCCGAAAAAATAAAGTACAAATATAATATTCTTTGAATTTACAATATCTCAACAGTAAACATACCCACTGAGAGAAATGGATGACATTGGACCGCATACATCGGAGTGGATAGTTTCAAAAATTCATTTTGATTCGCTTTCACTGCTTCAAAATGCCTTCTTTATGTTCTTTCCTTTTACACAGCCTTTGCAAACAACTTCATGCTTGGTCTTGATTTCAGGGAGACCCTCTACTGCTTTACTTGCATTTGGTAGTGCCTTATAGTGCACATGTGCAAGCCTTCTATGCCAAAGTTCACTTGGCTCCATGGATTCATCTACCATGACATGTTTAGGTTGTCCCTTCAATTTGTACAATTCTCCCTCTTGCTCTCCAATCACTACTGCATCATCTATAGTTTTACCCTTTGGCCACATTAGGACTTGGCCATCTACAAATGCAACGCTCATAACTTTGGCATCCAATGCAGATATGGAGAGTAGGTTCTTCTTGAGCCCAGGTACATATAGAACAACTTTCATCTTCAAAGACTTCCCAGAGTATAGGTTGTAGGAGGCTTCACCACTTCCTTTGATAGGATATTGGTAGTCATCCCCAAGTTTCACCTTATGGGGTGACTCATGTTTAGATAGATTAGCAAATGATTGTTTAATCCCAGTCATGTGTTTGGAAGCCCCACTATCAATGAGCCAATCATTGCATCCATGAGAGATGGTACCTATGAGAGCAGAGATTAGAACATATTCATCTTCACTAGATGAGTCATCACTTTCTTCTCTAGCCTTCTTCTTGGGAGGTTCATCATCCTCAGCCGCATGAGCATGATATCTCTTCTTGTTGCCTTTCTTCTTCTTGTTGAAGTTGTTGTCCCTTTTTTTCTTGGGACAATCTACAGCAAAGTGTCCCTTCCCATTACATGTGAAGCATCTCATATCTTTTCTATTCTTTTGATGGGTGTGAAGGGATTTCTTATAATGAGAGTGCTCCTTCTTAGGCTTGCTTCTTTTGGTGTGAGATGTGAGAGCTTGATCTTCACTTCCCATCTTTTCTTCTTGAGCTACAAGCCTATCCTCTTCTTGTGAACATTCCTCCCACAGTCTACTGAAGGAGATCAATTTCCATCTTGCAAAAATTTCTTGAATAAAGTAATCCCATGACCTAGGTAGGCCATTCAGAGTGGTCATGACAATTTCACCATTCTCGACCACTTCATCCACAACTTCAAGTTGTTCCTTGATCTAAGAGACCTTGGAAAAATAAAATTGAATGGTCTCTCCATTCTGAAGCTTTACCCCTTTCAACTGGTTCCGTAGGGTCATCTTTCGATTTATGTTATTCCCTTCAAATAGCTTGGTCAGGGAATCAAACATCTCCTTGGGTGTCTTCAGAGATGACACATGTGGGATGAAATGGTCCTTGATAGAATTAGAAATGATTCTCTTTTCCTTGACCAAGTTCTTCTTGCGAAGAGCCTTAGCCTCTTCTCCCTCTGGGACAAGGACATCTTCACTTATATAAGTGTCCAACTCATTTTCTTCCAAGATTAACCCAATCCTATACTTCCATGCTTGAAAGTTATCAGCCCCTTCAAGCTTATCCTCAAGCTTGGTGTGGTGAGACATTTTAAAGAGTACTTCAAATGGAAATAGAAAAGATTTAGGTCTTACCACTTGATTTGCTGAAAACTGGATCTCGTCGTGAATTAGGGTTTGTCAGAGAAACCTTAAAAATTCAAAATGTGAATTTCAACTTTCTGAAAAGATAGAAAGATGCGCATTGATGAGCTGATCATCCTGGTATATTCAGAATTTGAGATATGCAAAGTTTCACCCTTCATAAATGCCTTTTAGTCTTCCTGGATTCACTAGGGAGGACCCTGAATTAGGGTTTGAGTTTCCCGAAGCTTTAACCAACCCAAAATCTCGATCCAAAGCTCTAAAGTTTGATTTTTCCAAGGAGCTTCCATCTATGTCTTCATATTTTAGAAATTCCTATTTTTGTGGAAACCCTAATTTTTAGGGCCAAAATGGAAAGTGCCCAGAATTGAATTCTGATTGGACAGATAGATTCTCTTCGATGAGTAGAGTCAATCTATCTTACTGCTTTTCCAAAATTTGTGGAGAGAAACCCAATAAACAAGAAACCCTAGTTTCCGCCACTGCACAATGTCTTCTTCTCAGGCTAGATCTGATACCATGTTAATTTTTTAGCATTAATTCAATATACTCTAGGATCTTTACTGAGAGAATTACATGTATAGCATATCAAGTATAACAATGCATATCAATCACAACAAGCAATTACATGAGACATAGACACGTAGAGTTTTAGTGGAGAAAACCATAAAGGTGAAAAACCCCACAACTTCCTTAGAGATAGAAAGAGAAATGATACAACCAAAGTACAAGAGATAATCTTCTCCTAGCAGCTGATCCATCTCCTCACATGTGCGCCACTTTCCGAGTGATGGAAGAGTGAGTAATGAGATGATCAAAATAGAGATCTACCGATCTCTATTTATACTTGTCCTGTCCTGCCCAATAAACCAGTGGGGCCGGCTTGTCTAACTTAGCCTAATAACCCATGGTTACATTAATCCGGGCCGACCCCTTACTAGGTCGTGTAATAACCCATCAGCAAGTTACAACACTTGCGACACTTGTCAATACAAATGATGACACTTCTGTATAGAGGAATAATACCTCTCTATAGGAGTACAATAAAATACATAGATGAAATACATTCCGAAGTTACATATACATCAACAATGCACAACCTCTATATATCATACCACCCCTCTTCTCTCGATCGGAGAAGCAACTAATGGGAGAGATGGACCAACATCTGCATCAAGCATGTGTGAACCATCAGTAGTACTCCAAAAACATTCAAAAAATTATAAAATGAAAAAACACAACAGAGTTTCATTCTTACCTAGGTTACCCCATTGCTCACCCTCAAGAAGAGCCAAGTCTGGGTCACTCGTGAGGTCAGTACTCGCATATGGGTAATCCTCAACCATGAGAATCTCTCCAAACAACAACCTGAAGAAGGTGGGATCAAAACTGATGATGGGTCTCATGCTTCCATGGAAGGCCATAACCTCAGACCACCGGACCATATGAGGACTCCTTAGATCAAGTTAATCTATCTCCACCTGAGGATGTAGCAATGAGACCACAATAGATCCATAGTCGAACTATTTCAGCTCACCTCTACGATCCTTGATGAGCTGATCTCTGATATTTGCGAGGAGTCCCTCACACCATTTGAATACTATTGGGACCATTCAATATACATCATAAAACATATGTGCCTTAGTGCCCTGATGAGGAGCTCTTCTCCCCACCACCCTCTCTATGGTGAAGAGAACTATGTGCAGTGGTCTATCCCTCACGTTCTTGATGGGAATTTTCCCATCAAGCATTTGAGTCCTATAGTACAAAAATGAGCTACTAGGCTCTCTGTGGATTGGTCACTGCATCGTGGACCTGATAATGAAACTGGGGCACCCCACCTAGAAAACCCCATCAGGAAATATATGTCCTCCACATCTATAGTCAGAGTGTGAAAACCAACTTGGAAGTGTTATTGGTTTGGGTCCCACAACCCGATCAGGTGATCTAGTAATGGTACATGGGCTCTTAGGCCTTGGATGTGAAAAAAATTGAGTAACCCGCATTATTGAAGTGCATTCATGGAATGTGGATCATTTTCCACTTGGGAATCCTCCATATCATGTTCTCATTCCTTCCATTGAACCATTTTTGTGACCCAAACTTGTTGAAATAATATTTAAACATGCATTAGAACCTTTCTATGCTTCTCGGATTGGCTCTTTTGGGCCCATTTTTAAATTTTTTATGTCAAATTGCACCAACTCAAACTAATTGTATACACAGTGTGCCGGCGATGCACTTTACCCATATATGAAGTTCGTCATAGATCCCTCGACGCAATTCCCATAAGGGGAAATTGCATCGCCTAGAGGGTGCGCAATTCCCCCTTTCTGCAATCTCAAAAACAAAACAAAAATGAAAACTAAAAGCAAATCTAATCCACTAGAAATGAAGAGGATAAGGTTTAGGCCTACCTAACACTAACGGTGTGGAAAATGGTTTCCCGTAAATCCTACAATTGGCACTTGAAAATCGGCTCCAAATGGTGGTTTCACTCTTCCCAATTTGGTAAAAAACAATTGTAACTATTTTTTACTATTTGGCCCTTTTATAAAAGAAAATGGAATATTCCTATTTTAATTTATCCTTTTATGGTTATTTTTGCTATAGTTGGTAATATTTCACATCTAAACACCTAATTTGTCATTTTGACTTATTTTTTGGAGTCTATAGGTGAAGTGAAGTGGCGTTATAACTTTTCGGTGGCTATTGTGGTCATTTCATGCTTGTTCTCAAGTGTGAATGACTCTTTGAGCATTTTCGTGCTATTATGCCACTCATTAAAATCAAATACTAATGGAATCAAGCTTACTCTTTGTTCTTTCTCGTGCTCATAAAATCATGAGATTAAGTCATCGAGTTACATTTTATCGCTTTTTCAGGCTCGTAAAACTCACACAAAAAAGGAACCCCTTGGAGGTCCTTTTTAATCTCTTTTCAGACTCCCTAAATATGAACAGATCTCCAAGCAAACTTTATGCTTTCACGCTTGTAAAAGTATTCGAATGACCATCTTTTTGGTGATAGTTTACCCCTTTTTTGGACCAGGAGGTACTATTTACGAAAAAGGAGCACTCCAATTAATCATGACTAAAAGAGTTCTCTCTCACATTGTTTTATCCTTTTTTGGGTGAGGAGACTAACTTTTACTAAAAATAATCTTTGGAGTCTTCTTTAGTTCTTTTTAGACTCTCTAAACATGAAATGATGCTGAGTTTACCTTCTTTGGACTTGTTAAAATATGACGTCAAAGGGTCCATTTTGGGATGAACCCTTCCTATCTCAGGTTCATAAAACATTTGGGATTGGAATCGTCCGAAGGGTGAGATATACTGAGCATCTATTACCCTCCTCAAGGTCGTTGAAAAAAAAAATAGGTACTCATCAATCATGATGGGGATACGGAAGGAATTTTTGTTTCATTGTAATTATGACAGTCCTTAGTCACTCTTAAACATGGCACTTATCTACATATGCATTCAAGTACTTGGGTAATATTTTTCCTTTGAATCACACTGATTCCATGAGTCTTTTTACTCCTTTGGGTCATCCCAATAATTCTTCCACCATTAGTTGCATTAGGAGGATGGTATCATTCTCGTCATGTAAATAGTTCCAAGTCATGCCATTCCCATGTTCAAGAGAGGTTTGTTCATCGATTCACTATATGCAGTCATTCTACCTTCTATCATGTCGGTATTCCTTGAGTCAGTCTCACATGTTTCTCTACAGTCTGATTTACTCCAAAACATATTTGATCGTATTTTGTGTCAATGATGGGAGATACATCATGGCCCTCCTTCGACACATTCATCCTCGTCGACTTCAATGCATCATCCGAGGATTGAATCTAGAAACCAATCAAGTACCTTGGGCCTTCATGCCTCAATGGTAGGTTACCTCGCTTTCAACATGAGTTCACATCATTGGCTCTTGATTGAGAGATTCCATCGAGTGTTCGAACTCAACTCATTGATTCACATTCGATGGTATGTACTATGATACCTTGGGAATCATTGACATCAATGGTGATTTCCCTCTCACTTGTTAACGATATACATCAATGAACAGTAATCACGTGGTTTCTACCATGTTCAACTTCAAGACATTGTAATCACATGGTTAGATTCGTATCATTGCGGGTTCGGCTTGAAGACCCTGGGATAACTCATATATCTTACCCAGGTTGTGATGGAGACTTTTGAGTCATATCACATAGATCCACTTTGTATTGGTTGTGGCGATGTTATCATCTCATCATGGATCTACGCTTGTTTTTAGTAGCCATGATTGTGTTCAGTTGGCTTCTACTATCATGGATCTACAATGTATTGGTCAGGAACCATGTTATGAGTCATGTGAGATGCATATCTTGAAGTCATATGTACCACAGTAGTGTCTTCCAACTGAGGATCCCTGCCTCTATCCCTTCTATATTACAAAGCATTTCACATGTTTTGTTTTACCAACTTGATGCTTTGGGGGGTATTATGTTACACCAAAATATCGTCATCATGATTCATGTATCAGCTCCATGCCTTAATCCCTAAAGTCCATTGGTTAAAAAATTAAGAGAAAGGTTGTTGACCTTCCCTTTTCACCTTTTGTTTTCACGCTGATGCACCCTGCATTCTAGCAAGGAGCATCGAACCTTTGGTGATGCACTCTGCACCTTAGCAGAGCACATCGGTGATGCAGGATTCCATTTTTCAAGGTGCGGCGATCCACTTCTGACGCAGGTTTTCCTCATGCAAGGTGCGTCAGAGTTGGTTAAATTGGATAAAAGGAATCTTTGAGCAACTTATTGAAGCATGGTGATGTGGAGGCTTATCCCTAGAAGCTTGGAAAGGTGGCACTCGATCCCATAACCTATTGGGATAATCCCTTAAGCCTCTCCCCTAAATCATCAACCTATTCTGTCCTTTTAGCATTATAAGTATGAACCCCCTCTCCATTGTTAAGGGAGTAAGGATATAGTACTCTTATGCTGTTGAAATTTCTCTAGTTGATCCTCTTCATCCTTTAGAAGGAAAGCATTCAATCTTGGAGGCTAGGATTATTGGAAGGAAGTTACGACATTAAGGCTTGGGTTGTAACATTCTATCCCTTTGTACTTCTGATTGTTACATTTAATACAAGTTCTTTCCATAAGTGTTATTTTTTTAATGACATTTAGGATTTTCCTCCTTAACTGTTAATCTAGATCAATTCATGTTTATATGTTGCCACTTGTTTGTTTCCACTTGCTTTGTATTGTTTTCCAACTGAATATCTGAAGACTTTGGAGATTAGAGCAACAAGGAGAAAGGAACTGCAAATTTGAGGTAAACCATCTCTTAATCCACCCTACATTTCTTTTGATCTAGGAAAAATACTAGTGTTGTGTACTTATTTGTTCTAGATCTACACCATTTATACTACGGAGTTCTGTTTGAGTCCGCTGATGTAGATTGTCCGCAAACACTACCCTTTCAAATTTAATAGTATGTGGCTATAGGACAATAAGTTTTGTTCATTGGTGAAGAAAAAATGTATTTCTTTCTCAATGTTTGAAAATTCTATCCTGATGGATTCTTTGGTATTTAAACGTATATTCCCAAAGAAGGAGTTGGTTAAATGGGAGAAAGAAAACAAAGAAAAAGTTAATGAGGATATAAGGAAGATAGATAGCTTTATGAAAAGGTTATTTGATACTAATCCTTATGGTATCTTTTCTGAATAAGAGAAATTGGAGCTTTATAAATTGGAAGAACATAAGCCTTATTTTCTCAAAAAAAGGTAAATAACTTAGCAATTGAAAAGAAGAGCTATATGGATATCTCTTGGTGATAGTAACACAATATTTTTTCATAATTATGCTACCTTCCGAAGGAAAATCAACTCCATTTGGGACTTGAAGGATGAGGAGGGGAACATTGTCATATACCAAAAGGATTTGGAAGAATATGTTAGATCAAATTTCACTAAGCATTTCAAAGATCCAGTTACTAATCATATTGAGGCTCAGTTGAGGGTTATTAGTTATTTCCCTTCTTTTTTCTCTAAGGAGGAGGGTTTGGAAAATGGTAATCTTGTGTCTTTAGATGCAATTGAAAAAGTGCTAAACAATTTGCTAAATACAAGAGTCCTAGTATAGATGGTTGTCCAGTTGAAATAGTCTTTTCCATTTTTTACATAATGGGTGTAGATATACTACATATGGTAGAATAATCCCATTTGGAAGGTTTTGTCTCAGGTGGACTGAATTCAAATGTCATGTCACTCATTCTTAAATGTAATAAATCTACTATTTTTAATGACTATCTGCCAATTTCCCTATCTAATATTGCCTATGATATTATCACAAAAACAATCTTTAACAGGCTCAAACCCAAGTTAGCAGAAATGATGTCTAAGGAATAGTTTTTGTTCTTGGGAAATAAGTAGATATTGGATGTTATAGCTGTTACTCAGGAGTGTCTTCACTCAATCAAAACAAAATACACAAATTCATTGATTTTAAAAATGGACTTGATGAAATCCTATGATAGATTTAATTGGGTGTATTTGAGATTAATCCTCTTTCATATTGGATTACCTATCTAGGTTACCAATTGAATCATGCCATGTGTTACATATGCACAATTCTATGTCCTTATTAACAATTCACCTTCTAATTTTTTCAGCATTTCTAGAAGCTCGAGATAGGGATTTCCATTATCACCTCTATTGTTTCTGTTGGTTATTGAAAGACTGAGCAAAATGATCTATGTAGCTAAAAAGTAGGAAAGTTGAAAGGAATACAAATATCTTCTTCTGTTTTTATCACACATTTGCTCCTTTTTGATGATGTGGTTCTCTTTGGAAATGGTACAGTGGAAGAATGGAACAATTTTGCTGAGATTATTAAAATATTATGTACAACATGTAGCATGGAAGTTAGCTTATCCAAATATGATTTTATCAAACACAGAGTGGTCAGGAACATATTATATTACATTACAATATTTCTTCCTTACTAAGTAACAAGAATAGATGATGGTTTCAAATATATTGGCTATTTCTTAAAACCAAATTGTTACAGGGTCAAATATTGGTTATGGCTGGTGAAAACGTATCAAAAAAGAATTTGGATATGGGCTTATAGGATGCTATCATTGGGGGGTAGGCTTACTCTCCTGAAATCTATTGGTTTTCTTTAGCTCATGTACCTCAAACTATTCCCAAAATGATTAGAATACTGATGTTCAATTTCTTATGGTATAGTAATGTTGATGGTGATAAAATACATCTTCTCAAATGGGAAAGATTATCCAAACCAAAGATCATTGATGTATGGGATATAAAAAAATTATATTGGTTTAGTACTGCATTGACCTTGAAGAGCATGTGGCAAGGATTATTTTGAAAAGGATTGTGGTGTGAGGTCCTTAATGGAATATAAATTAAAGGAAACATACTACATTTGATTCAGAACCCCAATAAAAATGTTGGAAACTCTTCAAACTTCTAAATTGATTTCATAAAATTATTTTATTGGATTAGTAATGGGACATATTGGAAGGTGGGAATTGTATCTAATTTATTTGTTGGGATTGATCCTATCATTGGAAATGAGGAAAATTATCTATTATCTTCATATATATTTTAATATTTTGAAGGGTTGGGTTTTTTCACTCTTTCCCATATCAAAAGACCATAAGTGTCTTCATGGTTCATATTCTTATTGGATGTCTTATTGGGACCTTGGTTTGGGTAGCATCTACGATGACAGATGGAAACACTATATATATTTACTTAATAATGTAGGCATCATATTGAATAACCATGAAGATGAATTGGTATGTTCACTTAATCAGGAAAATGACCAAGTCACAACTAAGTCTGCTTACACAACAATTCCAATTAATGACTCTTATATTTTTCCAAAATGGTTTTTTACAAAAACTTGGAAGTGGCATATTCCTCAAAAAATAAAGTGTTTCATTTGGATAACCTTTGAAAATTGTCTGCTGACATGGAACAATTTAGTACATAGAGGATGGTGTGGACCAAATATTTGTGTCTTATGTAGGATGTATGCAAAAACAATTTATCATATTTTTGTATATTATCAATACTCTAAGCGGGTGTGGAATCAAGTTTGTGTTTCTATGAATACCCCACAAATTTGGGTGAAAAGTTCAAATGAATTAAATTTTTAGAACTGGTAGAATATCTGCAAGGTTCATAGGACACTCCCTTCCTTCATTTGATAGGATATTTGGAAATCCAAGAACTCTGTTATTTTTTAAGGGAAGCAACTGAACTCGTATGCAAGTGTATTAAGAATCATTAGTATGTACAAGGACTACCATCATGTGAAGGTAAAAAAAGAGATCCCCTCATATTGATGATATTCTTGATTCTAACATAGCTTTTGGATTTTTCGATGGTGCTTCCCAAGGGGTAAATGTGCAATGGGTATACTTCTGAAAATAATTATTGATAATTTTTACAAGATGAAGATGAATTGTGGTTTGGGGTATAATACCAAGGTAGATTTAATGGCATGCTGGTTCCTTACAAAAATTGCATCTTCTTTTGGTATAGAAATCATCAAGATTCATGGTGATTCCTTGGTGTCTTTTAACTGGGGAAAAATTATATAATTTGCAAGTGATTTCACTTTAGCAATGGTGTTAGGGAATCAATATTCTCTTGGAATATTTTTATGACTAGTCTATAGACCATGTCTATTGGGAATTAAATTATGTTGCTGATTTGTTACACCAAAACCTCGTCATCTTGAGATATGTATTCTTGACTTGTCATAATTCATAAAGAATAAATGCCAAAAGGATTGAAGGAAAGGATTTGGCATGTTTTTTCCCTATTTTTTCACACTGACACACCTTGCATATTGAAAAAATGTGTCAGGTCCTTGACAACACACTTTTCACATTGAAAAAGTGTGTCAATGACACTGTTTTTCTTTGATTAGCGTGCACCACCCTTCAATGAAACAGGTTGCTAGTTGACAAAGTGCGCCACTCTCAGCTAGGAAGGAAAAAAAGAATCTTCAAGAGCCTTCTAGAACAAGAGTCTTCGTGGAGGCTTATCCCAATAAATTGGTGAAGGTGGAAGTCGAACCCGTTACTTCTTGAGATGATCCCTTAGACTTCTCCATCAAATCCTCAACTCCTTCTATCCTCTTTGGCCTATATATACAAGATTCCTCTTCATGTTTAGGGGAGGATGAATTAGAGCAAACAAATGCTTGATAAATTCTACTAGAGTTGAAATCCCTTCATCCAATAGAGACAAGGTTGGATATTTAAGGCAAATATTAGTTGGAAGAAATTGCAATGTCAAGGAAATAGTTTTAATCTCCTTTTCTCTATATTTATTAATACATCAATGTATTCTCTTTCCATAACGGTTTATTATGCGTTGTAGATCTTTAGAACCTATTTCCTTGACCACTTGTTTAGGTTAATCAATATTACTTGTTGCTTTCACTTGTGTTTCCTCTTGTTTGATCTATGTTTTTTTGCAGTTAGACATTGAAGATCACATAAAGCAAGGAGAGACTACTCCAATTACAAGGTGAGTAATGTGCCCTATTCATGTACTTTGATTAATCTAGGAAAGAGTTTATATTATGTTGTGTTTTGTTCTAGATCTAAACCATTTAGATTAGGGACTTTGGTCATTGTCTACATTGACTAAAATATCCACAAACATGATTCAGTATCAAAAAAGACTCTTACAAAATAAGAAGGCTTCCTCATTTGGGAAGAATGGATGGATGGATATATTATTCAAAGAGGAATAGTCTACTTTATTGTAGATTAGTTGGGGTTTTGTCTTAGCTTGATTGGTTCTTTATATCATTTTAAATATTAAATCTTACTACTTTGTTGGTTTTGACTTTTAACATTTTTTTATCCTTAATAACTAAATGTATTTTGGGAGGAATACTTTGAAGGATGTGGTTTCTTTAGTATTATTGTAGCTACAATATTGTTTACTGTAAGTGAACAGTTTTGGAGATGTACTTTTTGATTCAAAATGAATAACAAGAGTACAATTTATTTTTCTGCTTGAAAAAAAAAACATCTTTATGTCACTAAGTATATGTTTTGATAATATACAATACAATCCAAATTTTGAGGAATCAAGAATCGTGTTTGTAAAGTAAGATGTCCAAATATTTTAGAGGTGTAGCATAATTATTATTTTCAAAATAGTTTAATTAAACTCAAATAATATTATTGTTGAGATACATTGGATCTTTATTTCCATAGTGGTAATGAAATAAACATAGCCATAGCATTCAAAGAACTTAAAAACAAGAGATGCTTGAAAATCTACCTCCATGGGTATACAAATTAGTGATATCAAATTCAAACCCTATTTGCTCCCAAACCATATTATTATCAAGAGGCTAGATTGTAGGGTCACATCTTGCATCAGTTGTTGAATGGTAAAAATAGTAATGAGTTAATTTATTCAAATAACTCTTGGAATACATCTTGTATTCATCATATTGGATGGATTGTCTTTACCTCCTAGTAATGGTTTTTGGATGGATTCATGTGTAGGAAAATAATTGTTGTTTACACATTTTCTTGAGGAAATGCATTGCTTTAATGTATTTTGAGTTTTTTACTATCAAGGGTTTGTCAAAAATATGTCAAGGTAGTACTCGTTAAATTCAATTACGCATCCAATGAGTGATGCAACTCAAAAATTGACTAAACATATAAGGAGATAAGTTGAAAATATGATAGAAACAAGTAATGTTTTTCATTTCCCTCCAAAAATATTCACCCTTATGTTTGACATCATCATCTTGAATTCTATTGGTTCTTATAAAGTTTATTTTGGTAATAATTTGTTTGTTTGTTTTGGGATCATTTTTTTTCTCAAAAATACTCTAATGCATGATAGTACATGTCACCAACCCAAGTGACAAGATGAACCAAAATAATTGGATACCACTATCATGGTAATTCATGTCACCAATACCAGTTTGATGTTACATGTGGAAATTGGTTGTATAAATCGTTAAGACATATCTCAGATAATACCTAGGCTTATGTTCACATTTGTACCCCTTTTTAGTATACTCAATAATACTTATAATTTCCCTAATTATAAATGATACAACGAATTATCAATATGTTAGTAATCGGCTTTGTGATACATTAGTAACTAAATTTGATTAAAATTGATGTTAATAATTGAGTTTATATATATATATATCTATATCTATATATATATGTATGTATGTATGTATGTATGTATGTATGTATGTATGTATGTATAATTTTTCTTTTTTAGGTGTTGAAATAGTTTAAATTATTGTTAGATTATAATTGTTATTTGTTTGTTTTTATGTTTTTATTTTTATTCTTATATGTTTTTAATGGTAATTTTTTTTCATGGTATTTTTTTAAAGTTAATGATATCCTCCCCTTAATATTAATTCACATAGAGAGTCTTCTATAGATGAGTTGGCCTCTAGTTCTTCTTCCATCCAGGACTTGGTTCTTGCACTTCACTACTGCAAAAAAGGCTCGTGGTGATGTGAAAGTCTATGATGGGCCTTTAGTGAGCATCACCAAATCCACTGATGGTGACATTGAACAAAAGATCATCGACATAAGAAGCATTGGTGATAGTCATTAAAGGACTATTTTCATATGTGTCTCTCGTGACTAAAACAATGTTGTGCCTTATAAGATCGTCATACTCATCGATTAATATTTCAAACATTAAATTAGTGAATCTCTTTCGAATACCATACTCATTCCCTATACTTGTAATTCAATTTGGTGGCAGTCCCACAATTCCCATTTCCTATAATACACCAGAAATAATTAAACTATTTTAAATTCTGCTGAGAAAACATGCATTATTATTTTATTATTATATTTATTATTCTGATAGAAAGTCAAAATATGAAACAGATTGAAATGAATTATTTTAATTAATAAAAAGTGATGGAAAGTAGGATAGAAGTGGAAATAGTTGTTGCTGAGTGTTTGCTGACCCACAATAGGAAAATACAAGTGACAAAATCCATTGAGTGAGAACTCAAGATGCATGAGGCATCATCCCTAAAAATTAGGTCACCACTCCTAGTTGAGTGCTAAGGAGCAGGAGGCTCATAAATTACCAACTCCTAGGAAAAATACTATAAATCAGTAGGTCCATGAGCAGCAGGAGGCTAGCATTGGATTTGAAATGCAAGAGATGGCGCATTGAAATATTTTGCTCTTGTGGTTCAACGAACAGGCTCGGGGGTCTTGGAACAAGTAAATTGGCTTCTTCAGGAGTTGGTTGGGAAGAACGGCTATCCTACTTCGGTTTTCACACCTATAGTAACAGGTTCCTAGTTCTTTTACTTACACAGTTCATTTTCTAAGTTAATCTCAAAAATCAGCTTCTCGATCAAATTCTTCTGAATAAATTTCGGTAGATTACCCTTTGTTTATCAATACAAATTATATATATATATATATGTCCCATGTATGTTGTCCACTAAATGTACGGAAAAAGAAAAATAGTATAGATTTCACTTCTAGGTTTAGATCTATTATTATGATGCATTGAAATGACAAATCTTAGATCGAGAATTAAGGATCTAGGTTGTCCACGTAAATATATTTGTTTATATTAAAACATGTGAAAATATGTCCAGAATTTAGGGAATTGTATTAGGTTTCATAGAATTAGATCTTAAAACATTAGCTTTCCTTTATTTATATATAAATATAGAGTTGAGATAAAACCATCGCACAGAACCCTAGCAACCTATTTAAAATAGAGATTTCAGAGACAACCACATTTGCTCAAATGAGTCTTATTGGCCGATCTATATATATGTAATTATACACAAAATTATGCTAATTAAGAATTGATTTGAATTTAGTTAAAACCAAAACCGAATGCTACAAATAAAAAAAAAATCATAGTCCTATTTCTAAATACAAAATGAATGAATACCATTAAATTTTACAACATAGAAACAATTCAAAAAATGTTATGGTGAAATGGGTGTTGGTCCTTAAACTGAGGTATAAAAACCTTCTAGATAGAAACACTAGTTCCAGTGTTAAAATCATAATAAACAGGTTATATATAAAACCTTGAATCGCGTTTAAGAATCCAATATGCCTAGAGATTCTATCCTCCAGATTATTACAACCTTTATAATAAATTAAATTGAATCATTTTATCAACCCTTAAATCGAACCAAGGGTTGACCCTACCTCAGGGTTTTTGATATTATAAATCATTAAATGTTTTTATAGATTGGATAAACAAAATAAAATTGATGATCATCCTCAAAAACACCTTTAGGCCACAACTCAGAAGAAGGAGTTATTTTCCTCTTTCAAGACTAGAACAGTAACTTATCTTCGTTTATGAGTTCTTTGTTTCTTTTCAGAAACATGTCCTAGATCCATAACCAACCCATTATAACCAGAGTCGAGATCACTCAAGGTTATTAACCCTTGTAAATGGCCACCGGCACACCGTTTCAGATTTGTAATTTTACATAGGAGTATATTTTTTTAATTAGGATTTTTTACAGAGCATGTTTTAAAACCCCCACCTGGGAAAAGTCTCGACCTGCACATCGAAGAAGATGACCCTAATGCATCTCTACCCACCTCTTTAAACCTGTAAAAATTAAGAAGCAAAACCATTAGTATTAATATAACGTACAAGCAATAATCCAAGCTCAAATTTAGTTTCCAGTCTTCTCACCTCTCCTATATCAAAATGGGAGCCTGGGGTCGTCGACTCCTCGGCATCCCTTATCACTCTAGCCACCTGCAACGAAGTCAAACAGTTCTTCCTTCATAATAATCATGCCTTCATTTAAAAGACAATAACTAATTTTCGAACCAAGATAAGTTCAAACTTTTTTTTTTACCTTACCTAGTTAGGGTTGGCTTGTGGCTGTATTAACATTTAGCATGAGATGCAACCTTCATCCCTAGCTCGGCGGTGAGATAATTTCATTCCCTCAATACCTCGAGAACAACCATAAATCTTTCTTCAGCAGGTTATCAAGTTACAAGAAGAGTGGCAAAGCAGAAACGCTACACAAAATCTCCACACACACAAAGTTCATAGTCATGGACATTTTTCTTCTACACAGAAGTTCACTCAAAGCAGGAAACTAGTAGGTTCTCTCAGAAAACACTTTACAAACAAAACTGAAACCCTTCACGCAAAGGACAATAAAAAATAAGGAATCATCTTCAGAGATATAAATGCAACATGCAGAAATTTCACTGCTCGAGGAACCAATGATTAATGAGGTTAGGACATCCACCAAACAGGTAAAACATTTCAAAACCTTCATTGCCAGGTCTACACCAAAATTCAAGATCGTAGCTCGGGGCATAAAGGCCTGGCTGCGTTGCCAACCCATATCCAGGGTGGCTCCCATTGAAATTAATTTTCAAGTACACACTTTAATGAAGTGTCAGCCACCAAAATATTTTACACTTTCATATAGTTCAAGACACCTTAACGTAACAGACTCAAAAATATTTATCACCTTGTAATGCACCATTATAATTCTTACTTGTAATAGCATTATATTATGAACCCATAATCTTAGTACCTTGGGCTTTGTATCAACGCCTTTTTTGCATAAGTGGAGGTTTTAGTGACCCAAGGCTTTAGTATAGTTAGGATTATAGTGAACAAGTGCTTAAACTTGGTTTTGTCAACTTGGTTATAGGTAAAAAAAGAAAAAATATATGCATGGGTGAGTTCTTATACTCCAAGACTACTCATCTAGTAGCTAGTTTTCCCTTTTTAATAACTTAGATTATGTGTTATGATGTCATTCCCATTTTCATGCACTTGAAAAAAAAAAGAGAAATTTATTTTTCATAATTGAGGTTTGTTACATGTGGTATCAGAGATTTGGTGACAACACTAGGCTTGAATCGACCCAATGATTACATTTGATAGAAAATACTAAACTAATTTTGTTATTTAATTTATGTTTTGACTCTTTTGAATAAACCGGAAGGAAAGGAAATTATAATTTTTGCTGGAAGACCATGGTAGAATTTGGTATGCCCGAAGGAGAGGAATCACCTCCTCAAAGACCAGGAAACACTGAAGGAGGAGAACTCTGGGTACATCTGAATGAAAGTAGAACAACCAATCCATCATAATTACAATGAACTGTCAAAGAATTAAAATCAGAATTAAAAAGAGTTAGAGATGAGAATGAACGTATTATGAAAGCTCAAGAAGAACTAAATAACATCTTACTAGCTAAAATACATAGTAATGAAAAATATTAAAATAAAGAACGTAAAACATAAAATCGAAAAGTTACACCCCCCAATTGTAAAGGAAGGAAACTGGAATTTTCCAGCCATGGGGTTGAAACTTCCAGTGAAGAATCACAGAAACAAGAATGCCAAGATTCTAGCGAAAGTAGTGACAAGTAGTGGCAGTCATAAAAATAGAAATAAATAGAGACCCTACCAAGAAATTTTAGGGGAATTCAAAAAAATTAAACCCCCACTGTTTAATGGTCAAATTGAGAAAGGGGAAGAGGCATAATCCTAGTTATCTGGAATGAAGAATTATTTCCAGATTTATAATTATTCAGATGAACTTAAGGAAAAAATGGCCATTTAAAATTTAAGTGGAAAAGAAGATATATGGTGGCAAGATATCAAGAAAGTAAAAGGGATTAAAAAATGACACGTAACCTGGAAAACCTTTAAAAAATCATTTAAAGAAAAGTACCTTTCAAAAAAATACTACGAGGAAAAAGCAAAAGAGTTTTACGAATTAAGAATAGGTTCTTTAACCATGAAAGAACAAGTTGTAGTAAATTCTTGAGTCTACTACGTTATGTACCATATCTAATTGATGAAAAACCTAAAATACAACATTTTCTCAGTTTCTTACAAACTCTTTTTAAAGAGAGAATTGAATACGACAACCCAAAGACACTGGAAGAAGCTATGAGGAAAGCGAACTATTGTTATGAACATAATAATAATAAGAGAGAAAACATGCCTAACTAGAACATAAAGAGGAGAGATCATTTTAAGAAAAATATTAACAACAAAATTCAAAGAAATTCTAGAAACAGCTACTGAGGGTATCAGGGTAGTAACAATTACAGAAATTTTAAACCCCAACACTCTGCAGCAAGAGAGAGAGACCCTCCCATAACTTTAAAAACACTGCTCAAAAAGAAACATTAAAATGCTGGGAATCCGGTGAACCACATTACTTTAAAGACTGCCCAAAAAGAAATAAAACTTTTAATAAAGTTCACTCCATCCACGAAGCTGTTACAGTTGAAGATATGGCGAGGAGTATGCCTAGAATCAATGCTACTCTGGAGAACCGACAGGCAGACCATCAAGCTTCAATGGTCGAAATTGAAGGTATGATTAAAAACCAACCTATTTCCATATTAATTGATTGAAACAAGTTTGAGCTATGTGTCACCTAGGATTGTTGATTTATGTAAGTTAGTATCTGAAAAATTTGAAAAATATTGGCTAGTACAGTTAGCTATAGGTACTAAGCAGAAAGTCACTAGTTGCATGAAAAGTTGTGAAATATTGATGAATGAATTTAGTACGCATGCTGATTTAAATACTTTACCACTAGGTTCTTATGATATACTGATTGGAATGGATTGGTTGGAAAGACATAAAGTTGTGCTGAATTGTTTTGACAAGACTTTAGTACGCATGTTGATTGATGAATGAATTTAGTACGCATAGGTTCTTAGGTACTAAGCAGAAAGTCACTAGTTGCATGAAAAGTTGTGAAATATTGATGAATGAATTTAGTATGCATGCTGATTTAAATACTTTACCACTAGGTTCTTATGATATACTGATTGGAGTGGATTGGTTGGAAAGACATAAAGTTGTGCTGAATTGTTTTGACAAGACTTTTACATGTTTAGATAATGTTGGAAATTTAGTTAAAGTTACAGGAATTCCTATAAAAACCACCATCAGGGAAATCTCAGCCTTACAAATGAAAAGGTCAGTATGTAAGGGCTGTAAAGTCTTTGCTATCTATGTAAGGGATAACAAGGAGAAAGATAACAAGCTTAGCATAGATGATATACCTATATTAAAATATTTTAAAGATATATTTCCAGAGGAAGTCCCTGGACTGCCTCCAAAAAGAGACATAGACTTTACGATTGATCTGGTACCAGGAGCGGTACCAACATCAAAAGCTCCATATAGAATGAATATAATAGAACTCATTGAACTTAAATCACAGTTGCAAGAATTAATTGACAAATGTTACATTCGACCTAGCGTTTCCCCTTGGGAAGCACTGGTATTGTTCGTGAAAAATAAAGATGGAACCTTAAGATTATGTATTGATTATCGACAATTAAATAAAATGACTATTAAAAATCGATATCCCTTACCTCAAATAGACGATCTATTTGATCAATTCCAATTAGCCACAATATTTTCTAAAATAGATTTGACTTCCGAATACCATCAAGTACGGATCAAGGATGAAGACATCTTTAAAACTGCCTTTAGAACTCGTTATGGACATTATGAGTTCATTGTAATTCCTTTCGGCATAACAAATGCACCTACAACTTTTATGTGTTTAATGAATAGTATTTTTAGTAATTATTTAGATAAGTTCATAGTTGTCTTCATTGACGACACATTGATTTATTCCAATAACGAACAAGAACACGAAGAACATATAAGAATAGTCCTAAAATTTGTTGAATATTGTAACTTCTAAGAATATATATTTATACATTATTTATTCCGGAGATGTTCCATCCCTCCGAGGTGATTTTATTATGTATCCGGAGATGTTTATTCCTCCGAGAAGTTGTGGTAACTAGGGTTATTAGACCCACCATGTGGGGGTCGGCCCAGTCAGTTATAATAGGGTATGTAACCTAATGGTTAAATACAAGCCTACATGTACTTGTGTAAAATATATGTCAGAGTAGTGTATAAATAGAGGAGGTGTGTTTCTCATTTGATACACACACTCACTTGAGAGAGGCACACTTGTGGAGGAGAGGTCTACTATGGTGCAGGAGGAGATCATGTCTTTGGTTTGCATCTTTGTATATTGCTGGTCATCTATATTGAGGAAGCTTTGCTGGGTTTTCTACCCCATGAGGGTTTCCTAGGATAAATCTGTGTCTATTGTGTTTATGCTATGCTTGTTGTTTCTTCAGTGATCCTGTATATGCTATTATTGTTAAATGGAATGTAATGCTGCTATTTCTTAGCATATTGAATCTTAACATGGTATCAGAGCTAGACTGAAGGAAGGCAAGGTATGGCACTTACGACACTTGCTTTACTTACGACAATTTGAAGGTTAGGGCTTTATATATCAAAAACCAGTCATCATGGAACTTTCGCTATAAATCCATTTTGGTGAAGGTTCAAGATCTGAAACCTTTACAGGTCGTAGATAACATCTCTAGGTATCGTGTGTCCAAAGGGCACCCTCAAATTCGTTGTTTTTTGTAAGTTATGATCAGTACAGGTTAGGGTTTCTGCCTCTTCCATATCTGAGTCAAAATCAGGTGACCTGGGAAAAAAGGTCATAACTTGAGCTAGGAAGCTCCAAATGAAATTTCGTAAAATGTGACAGGTAGTACACAGACTATACTATCTCAAGAGATGTTTTCAGAGGCCGAATATGAACTAGTGACACGTGGCATGCTGTACAAGTTTTCTCTCCTGTTTTATCCCATAAACAGGTCACGTTGCGACACTTGGCATAACTCTCTCTCAGAGAGTCCAATTGAGGTCAGACCTATTAGGATGGAAAGATAACAGGGCAAGCTATCTCAGGAAAAATTTTCAGAGGCCGAAGTTCAAACATTGACACGTGGCACACCGTACAAGTTCGCTCTCCACTATTATCCCAAAACAGGTCACGTTGCGACATTTGGCATAACTCTCTCTCAGAAAATCCAATTAAGGTGAGACCTATCAGGATGGAAAGATGACAGGTCAGGCTACTGCAGAAAACGTTTTCAGACCCTATGGAGTGAAAATTTCGGAGTTATAGCATAAACAATCAGGTACATATTTCTATCAAAACATAATTATTTTTGGAGCACCTTTATTCATGGCTTCCGGAATTTAGGGTTTCGGAGAAAGTTAGAATTTTTGGAATCGGAATCCACGGCTGAATGCTACTCAGGAAAATTGAAATTTAGAGACCAAGATCAAATTTTTTGGTTGGGTAGAAGACCGGGCTTGATTAAACCCTAGCTCGGGATATTGATCGGAAAGATGGAAAATTAGGGCTTCAGCAAAAGTTGGAATTTTGGAAGTCTGTAACCACAGCTGGAAGCTCCTCAGAAAAATAAGATTTTAGAGCCTTGGATCAAACCTTTTGATTGAGCAGAAGGGTGGGCTTCATCAAACCCTAGTTAGTAAAAAGTGACAGGTAGTACACAGACTGTACTATCTCAGGAAACATTTTTAGAGGCCGAAGTTGAACCAGTGACACGTGGCACATCGTAAAAGTTCTCTCTCCTGTTTTATCCCATAAACAGGTCACGTTGCGACACTTGGCATAACTCTCTCTTAGAAAATCCAATTGAGGTCAGACCTGGTGGGATGGAAAAATGATACGTTAGGCTACAAAAAAAAATGTTTTCATACTCTGTGGAGCAAAAAGGTCATAGTTATAGCAGAAACAATCAGGTACATATTTATGTCAAAATAGAATTATTTTTGGAGCACCTTCATTCATGGCTTCCAGAATTTAGGGTTTCAGAGAAAGTTAGAATTTTTGGAATCAGAATCCATGGCTGAATGCTACTCAGGAAAATCAAAATTTAGAGACCAAGATCGAATTTTTTGGTTGGGTAGAAGACCGGGCTTGATCAAACCCCAGTTCGGGATTTTGATCGGAAAGATGGAAAATTAGGACTTCAACAAAAGTTGGAATTTTTGAAGTCTGTAACCATGGCTGGAAGCTCCTCAGAAAAATAAGAGTTTAGAGCCTTGGATCAAACCTTTTGATTGGACAGAAGGGTTGGCTTCATCAAACCCTAGTTCGGGATCCTGTCCAGAAGATCCAGAAGTTTCAAAGGCAATTTTGAGGGGTCACATTTTGGAGATTTCAAAATTGAAGTATGCTAGTTTGATCAGCTCAGCAAGACACATCCTTACATTCATTCAGAAGTGTGAAAGTCAAAGATTGAATTTTTAGGGTTTCTCTAGCAAACCCTAATCAAGCTCCAGATCAAGTTTCAGGGGGAGTTGAGGCTAAGTCCTTACATAAGAAGACTACAAGAAGTCTCGACATGTATGACTCAAGGAGGTTTAGGTATGTCTTGAAATCTGATTCCTGATTAAATTCATAATGTGTTTGTCTTCATATTATTTGTTAGTACAATCTTGATTAATGTTAGACTTATCTTATCACCCTAGTAACAGTATGAATGCATGTGAATGATCGAAGAAATTCATTGAAGGGCTATATGATTGTACTAATGCATTATGGTGTTGTGTGAGGTTGATGTTGTCTTCTAACAAGATTCAGGTGCATCACGAAAGACAAATCAAGTTCCACATGAAGACAAAGACTCATCCATAATATTTGTTCTACTTACGAGGTATGTATGACTTTGATATATTATGCTTAACCTATGAGACATGCAGGTTCTAGCTCAGGATCTCTAAATCATTGAAGAGATTGTTTAGGTATGTTGTACATAACTAAGCAGGTATACTAATCCAGGTATGTTTTCCTATGTCATGTTAGAATCTTACCTTGTGTTAGGATCCCTTATATAAGTATACTTGGTATGATTGGTTATGCTTATTTATAAGGTTAATCAAGGGTTTATGCACATTATGTCTCTTATCTTGATTGATGATTTAACTAACCAGAAGAGTACTATGATCAAACAAGAATATGCATGAGTAAAAGAAGACTTCCTTGAAACCCTGAATACTAATGATCATGACTATACATATTCAAGATTATTTAGAATTAGAATGTTTTGAGAATACACTAATGAATGTATGTTTGTGTATGAGATCATGAGGATGACACTAATGCACACTTGAGCATGCACAGTGGTACAGAATGAATAGAAGTTCAAAAGACATATAGAAGATCAAGCGGGAGGCAACCACACAAACATAAAAGATAATTATTTGAGTTGTTATTTGAAATAGTAAATTATATTACTTGTATGCATATTTGTATTCCTAGAATATATCATGCTACTAATATGCATATGATTGGTAAGTTGGACAAACATTCCATTGTTGCTTGTCTAGAATGAAACCTCTTTGCTGACATGCTGAGAGCTTTGCACACTCTCGATAGTATGTTCTGGTAGAGATGGAAGGCATCTAGATAGCCACTGTATGCATACAGGATATGGGAAATTGTTGTGCCAAAGTATTGGTCAAAATAGTTGCATAACTATGTAAATGATATCTGTATGCATAATAGGTTATCATGTCAATATGATTTGATGATTATGAAGTATTACTAATCATGTACTTAATTTTGATTTGTAGGAAAGATCATGATGAATGATGAACACTGAACAAGTGATGGATGTTCAACAAGAAGATTTACAAATCAAACAAAATATAGAAGGCTCATTGCTAGAAGATTCTCTTAGAAAGAGGAAGAGAATCATGACAGATGTTTGCTGCAAGTGGATAGATAAGACCATTCTGTTAATGGTGTAATTAAAGAAGAAGTGTGAATCAGGTTCTGTATGGGTACCCAGGATTGGTAGTCAATTGATGAGCTTAATGATCATCATGGGTGATGTGGATCTCAACCTTTTCTACAAGGTTGAATATGGCTTCTATACACATATGACATGGATGCAAGAAGGAACTCACCATAGAGTTCGAATGATTTTGAGGCTCATATTAGTAGACCCATCTGACGAGAGATGGCACAGATAGATATGTAGAAGATCACTCAATGTAGAGTGTGAATAATGGACAATTGACAGCTTCATGACAAAGCTTGGGCTTTACCAGAAGTAAAGTTGATCGTAGCCTTTACCTTAAGGTTGTGGATGATGAACCTATCATACCATTATTGTGTGACGATGATCTCTTTCTAACAAGGAATGAGAAACAAATCATGAAAATGGCTGCAGAAATGAAAATGAAAGATCTCAAATTAATGCACTACTTCTTCGGTCTAGAATTATGGCAAGATCCAAAAGGAATCTTTTAAATCAAGGTAAGTATGCTGTGAAGTTTCTAAAAAGATTTGATATGTTGGAGTGTAAATCCATGACCACTCCCATGGACTCCAACTTGAAGTTATTAGTTAATGACTCATCGGATTTAGTGGACCTAACCCTATATAGACAAATCATTGGGTTATTGATGTATTTGACAAATACTAGGCCAGATATATGCTTTGTTGTAAATACCCTAAGTCAGTATCTAGTAGAACCTAGAAAGGTTCACTTAATAGCTACAAAGCATGTAGTGAGGTACCTAAAAGGCAAATTAGATTTTGGTCTATATTATCTTGGAGGTCATGAACTCCGATTACATGGTTACTTAGATTCTGATTGGGCAGGAAGTGTCTCAGACAGAAAGAGTACATCAGGTGGATGTTATAGTCTTGAATCTACCATGATCTCATGGTTCAGCAAGAAACAATCTAGTGTGGCTCTCAGTACTACTGAAGCAGAATATATAGCTGTCTGCTTTGCCAGCTGTGAAGCAGTGTGGCTTCAGAAGCTATTATATGGAGTGTTTGACTTAGAAATGGATTCCACTGTGATTATGTGTGACAATCAAAGCTACATCAAGATGATAGAAAATCTTGTATTCCACGATAAGTCAAAACACATTGAGATCCGATACTTCTATATACGAGATATGGTGCAGAGAGGATCTATCAAGCTCGAGTATATAAGCACTAAGGATCAAATTGCTGATATCCTGACCAAACCTCTGTCTCGAGTAAAGTTTGAACACTTCCAAGTCAAGCTTGGTGTAGTTCAAAAGGACCCTCCTCGAAAGGGGGAGTAGCACAGTATCTGATAACAAGTCCATCTTATCAATGATGAGGTTACCTATTTACTGCATTTAATTACCTAGAATTATTTAGATTTAGGACTCTTATATTTTGCTTTTGATACTAGATATACATGCTTTTGATGTTAGATATACATGATTTTGATGATAGATGTATATATGTTTTGATAATGATGATACATGTTTTGGTTATACATGTTTTGATGATGATGATACATGTTTTGGTTATACATGTTCTGATGATGATGATACATGTTTTGGTTATACATGTTTTGATGATGATGATACATGTTTTGGTTATACATGTTCTGATGATGATGATACATGTTTTTGTTATACATGTTCTCATGATGATGATACATGTTTTTGTTATACATGTTTTGATGATGATGATACATGTTTTGGTTATACATGTTCTCATGATGATGATACATGTTTTGGTTATACATGTTTTGATGATGAGGATACATGTTTTGGTTATACATGTTTTGATGATCAGGATACATGTTTTGTTATACATGTTTTGATGATGAGGATACATGTTTTGTTATACATGTTGTGAGGGGATTGGATCATCCCTAGACTTCAGTCCTAAAGAAGAGCCGTAGACGTATGTCTTCGAGAATGAAGTTCTTGGTGAACATGTTGTGAGGGGATTGGATCATCCTTGGACTTCAGTCCTAAAGAAGATCCGTAGACGTATGTCTTCAAGAATGAAGTTCTTGGTGAACATGTGAGGGGATTGGATCATCCCTGGACTTCAGTCCTAAAGAAGAGCCATAGACGTATGTCTTCAAGAATGAAGTTCTTGGTGAACATGTTGTGAGGGGATTGGATCATCCCTGGACTTCAGTCCTAAAGAAGAGCCATAGACGTATGTCTTTGAGAATGAAGTTCTTGGTGAACATGTGAGGGGATTGGATCATCGCTGGACTTCAGTCCTAAAGAAGAGCCGTAGACGTATGTCTTAGAGAATGAAGTCCTTGGTGGACGGTTGAGGATTAAATCATCATTGGACATGGTCCTAAATGTATGGTGGAGGATTAAGTCATCCTTGGACGTGGTCCTCAATGTACGGTGGAGGATTAAGTAATCCTTGGACGTGGTCCTAAATGTACGGTCGAGGATTAAGTCATCCTTGGACATGGTCCTAAATGCACGGTTGAGGATTAAGTCATCCTTGGACGTGGTCCTAAATGTACGGTAAGGATTGGATCATCCTTGGACTTTGGTCCTGTGAACTAATCCGTAGACATGAGGTCTCCGAGAATCGATAGGACTGGATTGTCCCTAGACTTCGGTTCAAAAGGTACATGATAGGAATGGATCGTCCCTGGACTTCGGTTCAAAAGGTACATGATAGGACTGGATCGTCCTTGGACTTCGGTTCAAAAGGTACATGATAGGACTGGATCGTCCCTGGACTTTGGTTCAAAAGGTACATGACTAGATTGCATCATCCTTGGACATAGGTCCTAAAGAGAACTGGATTGATTGTGTGATGATGATGCTGATGATCGTGTGATGATGATGTTGCTGATCGTATGATGACGATGCTGATGACGATGCTGATGATCGTGTGATGATGATGCTGTTGATCATATGATGACGATGCTGTTGACGATGCTGATGATCATGTGATGACGACGCTGCTGATCATATGATGACGATGCTGATTATGATGCTGATGATCGTGTGATGACGATGCTGATGATCGTGTGATGACGATGCTGCTAATCATATGATGACGATGCTGATTATGATGTTGATGATCATGTCATGACGATGTTGATGACAATGCTGATGATCGTATGATGACGATGCTGTTGATCATGTGATGATGATGTTGATGATTGAGTACTATCAACTCTGATGATGTTGATGTTCCAATAACTAGTCAAGTTACTAATGATGATGAATTGAAGAAAGCTTCCGATGATATATAGATGATGTAATGAATGACTCCTTGCTCCTGTAGATGTTTTTATAATATCCTTCTCGTTAAGGGGGAGTGTTGAATATTGTAACTTCTAAGAATATTATATTTATACATTATTTATTCCGAAGATGTTCCATCCCTCCGAGGTGATTTTATTATGTATCCGGAGATGTTTATTCCTCCGAGAATTTGTGGTAACTAGGGTTATTAGACCCACCATGTGGGGGTCGGCCCAGTCAGTTATAATAGGGTATTTAACCTAATGGTTAAATACGATCCCACATGTACTTGTGTAAAATATATGTCAGAGTAGTGTATAAATAGAGGAGGTGTGTTTCTCATTTGATACACACACACACTTGAGAGAGGTGCAATTATGGAGGAGAGGTATGCTATGGTGGAGGAGGAGATCATGTCTTTGGTTTGCATCTTTGTATATTGCTGGTCATCTATATTGAGGAAGCTTTCCTGGGTTTTCTACCCCATGAGGGTTTCCCAGGATAAATCTGTGTCTCTTGTGTTTATGCTATGCTTGTTGTTTCTTCAATGATCCTGTATATGCTATTATTGTGAAATGGAATGTAAGGCTGCTATTTTCTTTCTTAGCATATTGAATCTTAACAAAATTTTTAAGAGAACAACAATTGGTTGCTAAGTTTAGCAAGTGCGATTTTTATAAGGACAAAATTCAATATTTAGGACACGTAGTGTCTAAAGATGGGATATCTGTCGACCCCGACAAGATTATGGCTATCACTGAATGACGAGTTCCTAAAAATGTAATTGACATAAGATCTTTTATGGGGATTACGGGTTATTATCTAAAATTCATTGAGGGATTTTCGAAAATACCCTACCCCATAACCTCACTGGAAGAGAAAGGTAAAATTTTTGACTAGAATGAAAAATGCATGGAAAGCTTTAATAAACTAAAACATCTTTTAACGGTCACTCCTATACTAAAAATTATCGACCCATTAAAAGATTTCGTCGTATGCACCAACACATGTAACGAAGGATTGGGAAGAGTACTAATTCAAGAAAACCATGTCATAGCTTACGAATCCCTAAAATTAAAAGAATATGAGAAAAATTATGTTATGCATGATTTGGAACTCGCTGCAATTATACATGCCTTAAAAATGCAGCGACACTACTTAATCAGAAGAACTTTTTTACTTATGCCCGATAACATAAGCCTAAAATACTTGTTTGACCAACAGAATTTAAATGCTAGACAAGCAAGATGGGTGTCATTTTTAAGCGAATATGACTTTGAAATAAAACATATAAAATGTGAAGAAAATAAAGTTGCAGATGCTTTAAGCCGCCATGCAAACTTATTATATGCAAGCAGTAATTATGAATCTGATCTAGAAAAACATATTTTAAAAGTAGAAAATTTTGATAAAGAATACCAAGATTTAAAAAATAAAACTGTTGAAAACGAAATTAATTAGTTAAAAATAGATTTCCATATTAATCAAAGAGGACTACTGCTATATAAAATTAGACTATACATACCCAATTCTGTAGAATTTAAGTTAACCATTCTAAATTAATTACACAAGCAACCCTATTCAGGGCACCCAGGGTACCAAAAGATGATCACCATGATCAGGAAGGATTTTTTTTGGCCAAACATGAAGAAGGAAGTAGCAGAATACTTAGCTAGTTGTTTAAATGCTAACAAGTCAAGGATGAACACTGACATCCAGCAGGACTGCTGCAGCTGCTACCCATTCTGAAATGGAAATGGGAAACAATCAGTATGGATTTTATAGTTGGCTTGCCAAAAATTTCAGACATCATGATTCGATCATGGTTGTAGTAGATAAGTTAAGCAAGGTTGCTCACTTTATTCCAGTGAAATCTACCTATAAAGATATTAACATTGCAGATATTTTCATGAAAGAGATATTCAAGTCACATGGCATACCAAAGGTAATAGTCTCGGATAGAGACGCAAAATTTACAAGTAATTTTTGGAAAGCCTTGTTTAAGGGTTTGGGAACTGAGTTAAATTTCAGCACTACATATCATCCGCAAATGGATGGGCAGACTGAAAGGGTAACTCAATTTTTAGAGGACACGCTAAGAATGTATGTCATGAACAAACCAGGTAAGTGGGAGGACTATCTACACTTTGTAGAATTTGCATATAATAATAACTTTCAATTTTCTGCAGGTATGAGTCCCTTTGAAATACTACATGGACGAAGGTGTAATACTCCAATCTCATGGAGTAGTCCCATGGATAGATTAATGCTAGGACCTGATTTATTAAAAGAAATGGAACTAACCATCAATCAGGTATAGAACAATTCGAAGGATTCCCAAGACAGGCATAAAAGTTATGCTGAATTAAAAAGAACTCATCGAGAGTTCCGGGTAGGTGAGCATGTGTCCGTAAAGGTAAGATCCAAGAAAATCTCCTTAAGGTAGAGCAAGTACTCCAAGTTAGCAACCAAGTATTGTGGGCCGTTTGAAATATTGGCTAAAGTAGGGCCAGTAGCATATCAGTTATCCCTACCACCTAATATTAAAGTACATGATGTTTTTCATGTTTCCATTCTAAGAAAATATGTCCATGACACTACTCATGTTATTGATTGGGATGTTATACAGGTGGAACCCAAGGGAGAGTTCCGGGTGGGACCAGAGTTTATCCTTGACAGGAGAGAACTCATACTCCGGAACCGTAACATCGAACAAGTCAAGGTGCCATGGGAGCACCTTAGTCCGAAAGAGTCCACGTGGGAATTGGAAAGTGATATGCGCGAGGATTATCCAATCCTATTCAAGGACGAAGAGATGGAAGAATAAAGACAGAAAAATAATAAAACTGAGGACGGTTTTATACTCTAAGAGGAGGTGTATGTAATACACCGGAACTAATTAAACTATTTTAAATTCTACTTAGAAAACATGAATTTTTATTTTTTTATTATCTTTCTTATTTTGATAGAAACTCAAAATATGAAACAAATTGTAATGAATGATTTTAATTAATAAAAAGTGATGGAAAGGAGGACATAAGTGGAAATAGCTGTTGCTGAGTGTTTGCTGACCCACAAGAGGAAAAGAAAAGTGGTGAAATCCACTGGGTGAGAACTCAAGATGCATGAGGCATCATCCCTAAAAATCAGGTCACCACTCCTAGTTGAGTCCTAAAGAGCAAGAGGCTCATAAATGACCAGGTCCTAGGAAAACTACTATAAATCAGTAGGTCCATGAGCAGTAGGAGGATAGCATTGGATAGGGATTGGAATTGAAATGCAAGAGATGGCGCATTGAAAGTGTTTTCTCTTATGGTTTAGTGAACAGGCTTGGGGGTCTTGGAGCAAGTAAATTGGTTGCTTCAAGAGTTGGTTGGGAGGAACGGCTATCCCACTTCTGTTTTCCCACCTACAGTAAGAAGTTCCTAGTTCTTTTATTTACACAGTTCATTTGGTAAGTTAATCTCAAAAATATGCTTCTCGGTCAAATTCTTCTGAATACATTTCGGTCGATTACCCTTTGTTTATCAGTACGAATATTATATATATATATGTCCTGTGTATGATGTCCACTAAATGTCCGAAATATAAAAAATAGTATAGATTTCACATCTAAGCTTAGATCTATTATTATGATGCATTGAAATGACAAATCTTAGATCCAAAATTAAGGATCTAGGATGCCTACATAAATATATTTCTTTAGATTAAAACATGTGAAGATTTGTCCAAAATTTAGGGTATTGTATTAGGTTTCATAAAATTAGATATTAAAACAATTGTTTTCCTTTATTTATATATAAATACATAGTTGAGATAAAACCATCGCACAAAACCCTAGCAACCTATTTAAAATAGAGATTTTCAGATACAACCACGTTTGCTCAGACGAGTATTATTGGTCGATCTATATACTGTTCAAGATATATATATATATATATATATATATATATAATTATAAACAAACTTATGCTAATTAAGAATTGATTTGAATTTAGTTAAAACAAAAACCGAATGTTGCAAATAAAAAAAAATAGTAGTCCAATCTTTAAATACAAAATGAATTAATACCATTAAATTTTACAACATAGAAACAGTTCAAGAAATGTTACAGCGAAATGGGTCTTGGCCCGTAAACTGAGGTATAAAAACCTTCTAGATAGAAACCCTAGTTTCGGTGTTAAAATCATTATAAACAGGTCACCTATAAAAGCTTGAATCATGTTTAAGAATCCAGTATGACTAGAGATTCTATACTCCAAATTATTACAACCTTTATAATAAATTAAACTGAATCATTTTATCAACCCTTAAATCGAACCAAGGGTTGACCCTACCTTAGGGTTTTTAATATTATAAATCATTATATGTTTTTATAGACTATATAAAAAAAATAAAATTGATGATCATCCTCAAAAACACCTTTACGCCACAACTCAGAACAAGTAGTTATTTTCCTCTTTCAAGACTAGAACAATAACTTATCTTCATTTATGAGTTATTTGTTTATTTTCGAAAACAAGTCCTAGATTCATAACTGACCCATTATAACCAGAGCCGAGATCACTCAGGGTTATTAACCCACGTAAATGGCCACCTGCACACCGTTTCAGATTTGTAATTTTACATAAGAGTATATTTTTCTTATGAGGATTATTTACAGAGCATGTTTTAAACCCCTCACCTAGGAAAAGTATCAACTTGGGCATCGACGAAGATGACCCTAATGCAAATCTACCCACCTCTTTAAACCTGTAAACGTTAAGAAGCAAAACCATTAGTATTAAAATAACGTACAAGCAATAATCGAAGCTCAAATTTAGTTTCTATTCTTCTCACCTCTCCTGTATCAAAATGGGAGCCTGGGGCCGTCGACTCCTTGGAATCCCTTATCACCCCAGCCACCTGCAACGAAGTCAAATAGGTATTCCTTCATAAGAATTATGCCTTTATTTAAAACAAAATAACTAATTTTTGAAGCAAGATAAGTTCAAACCTTCTTTTCTTACCTTACCTGGTTAGGGTTTTCTTGTGGTTGTATTAACATTCAGCATGAGAGGCAACCTTCAGCCCTAGCATGATGGTGAGATAATTTCATTCCCTTGATACCTTGAGAACAACCATAAATCTTTCTTCAGCAGGTTATCAAGTTACAAGAAGAGTGGAAAATCAGAGAGGCTTCACAAAATATCCACACACACAGAGTTCCCAGTCATGGACATTTTTCTTCTACACAGAAGTTCACTCAAAGCAGGAAGCCAGTAGGTTCTCTTAGAAAACGCGTTACAAACAAAACTGAAACCCTTCATGCAAAGGACAATCAAAACTAAGGAATCATATTCAGAGATCTAAATGCAAAACGTAGAAATTTCACTACTCGAGGAACTGATGATTAATGACATTAGGACATCCACCAAACACGTAAAACCTTCCAAAACCTTCACTGCCAAGTGTACACCAGAATTCAATATCATAGCTCGGGACATAAAAGCATGGCTGCGCTACCAACCCGCAGCCAGGGTGGCTCCCATTGAAATTAATTTTCAAGTACACACTCCAAGGAAGTGTCAGCCACCAAAATATTTTACACTTGACTATAGTTCGAGACACCTTAACATAACAGACTCAAATATATTTATCACCTTGGAATGCACCATTATAATGCGTACTTGTAATAGCATTATATTATGAACGCATAATCTTAGTACCTTGGGTTTTGTATCAACGCATTTTTTTCATAAGTGTAGGTTTTAGTGACCCAAGGCTTTAGTATAGTTAGGATTATAGTGAACAAGCACTTAACATTGATTTTTTCAACCTGGTTATAGGTAAAAAAATAAAAAAATATGCATGGGTGAGTTATTATACTCCAAGACTACTCATCTAGTAGCTAGTTTTCCCTTTTTAATAGCTTATATTATGTGTTATGATGTCATTCCCATTTATATGCACTTACAAAAAAAAAATAGAGAAATTTCTTTTGCAAAATTGAGGTTTGTTATATTTCCAAAAAAAATCCTTGACCATCACCAAAAATATTAACGTAATGATGACAATTGCGGAGTGTCAATAAATATATTAACCATCACCAAAGATCTTGATTGCCACACCTAAATGAAAGGCCCAACCCTAAATGAGGTAACATATACTACCTTGATTTGTGTACATTATATATGAGGCAAAGTTTTCATTGCTCTTGCACCATTGGAGCCTACCTAGTAAACTTGTATAAGGATAAACCAACGCAAAATTTATTTTCTTCTTGATATGAGTATGGTATTCGAAATCTTGTTACTAAGTATGCCAAATATTTATAACTCAACAAACTATAAAACTTTAAACAAAATTTTCCATAAAAAGTTTTAGCCAATATGCATCTACAACTAACTCACCATACATATATAACTCAAAAGGGTAAAGATGCAATTTTTTTAGAAAGAATTAAAGAAAGTATGGCCCAAAAAACCCAATAATGCAAGAGCATATATTACTTATACATAAACAACCATATTCAATGAAATAGCATGAATAGAAAATTTGGAAACAGATACTATCAACTGAAAGGGGATGAAAGGTAAGCGTATTAACTGCGTTACAGAGATGTTCATGAAAGGAAATAGGTTATAGGCCTTGAGAACATACCTTTCAAATGACGTTCGATCCTAGCTCTTATTCGATCTTGCACTCGATATTGAAGTCCACTTTTCGTTCACTAAACCTGCAATACAAATACCTTTCTCAGCGTATCTTGGATAATATATAATGATGGAAAAAGACAAAGCAATTTAAACATCCAATATTAACCAAAATAGATCCAAACTAGTATATCACTTCAATGAACACTTAATTTGGGACAAGAAAGATGCTTCAACCTTTTATTGTCAAATGCAAATTGATGTTACAAAATATACCTAACTTTGTGACATGCTCCTGCACCTTGATTCTGGGGTCTTGCTATTCTCTGGCTTGGATATCTTCCAGCATAAACTCCAATGCAAGCTTCTCTTTAAAAACCTCTTAATAACATTCATGTCTCTAACCCCTCTCTTTATTCTTCCCTGTATTTATAGGACAAGAGAAGCAGTTCAGGTCAAGAGATGGTTATGGAGGAAGTTGGGGAAGTTGGGAAACCAACTGCAACTAATCCTCTTCGTGAAATTAATTATTTTTTAATCTTCTTTTGAGATGTACGCTACTATTTCTCAGTGAAGTAGCGTTTAGGGCGCTACTATAGTGCTTATAAACTAGCACTCATCACTTTTTAAATGTTGAGCGCTACTCTGCTGAAGAGGAGTAGCGCTCATAAGGCTTGAGCGCTACTATTACACACTGGAGTAGGGTACAAGTGCTAGTCTATTGAAGTAGAGTAGCGCTCATATCTCAGAATGACATTTTTAGGGTTTTTCCAGTCTTATGAGGAGGTGGAGTAAGTCAAAGTCTCATCTAGGGTCAACATGCTCCTCCATCCAAGTTGTCCTTTTGTGTGATCAACAGCTCATGGTGATCACAGACAGAGAGGTGTAGGTTTGACCTATAACAGAGGCCCCCTATTGTGTGAGGTCAAAGGGAAACGATGGCTGAAATACATTATAATCCAAAGCCAAAGGAGGAGCAAAGAATCGGAGAAACAAGTCACAAGAACACCTGAAACAAAGATCAAGGTCAGCAAGCAATTACATCTTTGACATCATATAGATGTGCAGTGTGATACAACATGATCTCCGATACATAACAAGGATATGTATATATAGCATGGACACTTGGAATACAAGCGTGGATCCATGTCAAACTGAGATATCATAGCCATAACAACAAACTGGATCTATGTCTCGTGGAGAGCCGAATATAAGTGAGGCTCAGTCTTGCGCAACTTGGGTGATAACAAAATGAGGTAATGTCATCCAAAATCCCAAGGTCTTCATCCAAAACAACTCTAGGTACAAACCCTAACCATGTGAATAGATGAGCTGATAGTCGAACATGGGGGGTATCATTTGATTACCAGTCATTGATGTATACCGTTAACAAATGCGAGGACTTCCATCGATAATGATGATGGGGCCCAAGGTACCAAGTACGGTCTGCCAAGTGTGAATAGATGGATTTGGAGTCGAACACTTGGGGACCCTGTCAAAGAAGAGACATTGATGTATTCTCAACATTCAACAGCGAGGAAAATTTCCACTGGTGACTGCAATTTCCAAGGTACTAACTAAAACTCTAAACTTCATTTCGAGAGTAAAATGAGTTGATGTCGATGGGAAGAAGTTCATTGGAAGGGAGGCCTTAAGGCATCCTCCATCATCCAACTCGAGGGACACTCAACTGGTATGAGCTGATATGGAATATGTAACAAGACTAACACTAGGATGGCTGACACATGAGGTCAAGTTAAACTGCAGAATGGCCGACACAGGGTATATCCTCGAAGCGTGATCACGACACAAAGTGACTCAGGAAGTTTTCGACATAGTGGGGTAAATGATAAGCCTAAAATGTAAGAGACATTATCAAACCATCCATATGGTTGGAAGAATAACCAACCGGGGGAGTAAATAACTCAAAGATCAAGTTCACCCTGAGGTCAAAAACTAAACCCAACTGACAATATAGACTCAAGTAGGTGCTGTGTTCAAGGATAGAACTGACTGAACTGCCTTTGACATTGAAGATATGACACATCTTTCCCATCCGTTATTCTTTTTAGATAAAATAATACCTTTCTTGTTGTTTTAATGAGTCCAAGAAAGAATGAAAAACTCAATAGATCCAACCATGTAAAAAGTTTAACGATACCATGGGAGGAACACTCAGGACCTTCTTCATTGTTTACAGAGTTCGAAGAAGAGATAGAATATTACTCTATATTACTGATCTCTAGATTTTAATATCGAGTCGAGATCTGTTCTTGCTCGCCGGTGTTTTCAATTTTAAGGAGTCTGGAAAACTTAAACAATAACTCCATATATCTGTCGTGGATTTTAGTATTGAGCCCAAGCAGATTAATGCTCGCCGGTGTTTTCCTGTTTATAGAGTCTGAAAAAATTAAACAATCCTCTTTTCACCTATCTGTGGATTTTATATCGAGCCCAGGTTGGTTTGTGCTCGGTAGTGTTTTCTTGTTTATAGAGTTGAAAAACTTAAACAGTCCTCTACTTACCCTCTCGTGGATTTCACATCGAGCCCGAGTAGGTGAATGCTCACTTGGTATTTTCATGTTTAGAGAGCCTGAAAACCCTAAAGAAAGGCTCCAAAAGGTCCTTTTTCGTGCAGTTAGTCTCCTCCCCTGAAAAAGTATAAAACAAAGGGAAAAGAACTCTTCTAGCGCATACAGAAGTATACCTAGAGTATACATTTTCCGTAATTAATCCACCTAGGCCCGGAAAAGGGATAATTCTAGACTTGAGTGGATGAGCCTTCGATTACTTTAACGAGCTCGAAGAGGACAAGCTTGCTTGGAAATCTTGTTTAGGTTTAAATAGTCCAAACAAGAGCTTAAAATGACTTAAAGGTCAGCTTCTGGTATCATAGCTTCATACTCTGCAAAACTAGGTCTTCAACAAAATATTAGTTAATGCGACAAAAAATATCGAATGATATATGAATTTGAACTATCAACTAGTTGACAAGGTCTAACATCGAGAATTTTTAAACTTAGGAGATCGATCCTACAAAAATTTAAGAAAAATGTGAGCTGGATTAGCAATACACCATATGTATGTTTCAATTGATTAATTAGGTGATTTTGGAAAATTTTGAAACTATAGAGAACTAAACAATGGTGGGTAAAAAATTAAAATCCAATTCATATATATAATTTCATTTTAAAAATCAATTTCCAAATTTTTTTTGTAGGGCAAAGATTTGGGTCAACCTTGGCTTTTTCAAATCTCTGTGGTGATCAAATCAATCATCCAAATGTCGTTCTTCTTCCACCAAGTGAGTTAGAATCCTCCCTACTTGCATTTTTATGCTTTAGTTTTCATTTTTTGAGCCAAAAATTGCTTGCCACACAATGCTCACAACTCTTACTGCACGGGCGCTACTGTGTAACAATAGCAGTAGCGTGTAAAGGAGATGAGTGCTACTATGCTCAAACAGAGTAGCGCCCATACGTTACTATGTAGTATACATAGTAGCGCTCAAGCCTGAAAACCTAAAGAAAGCGCCGAGACTAAAAAAAATGTCACTTTTTGTGCAGGATGGTTCTTCAATGGAGGGAGAGAGAACATGAGGACATGGATAGGCTGGCCATGCAAGACCCGACCACTCTCCACGCTCTTCGAAGATGCATTTTATTGAATTTTTAACGAATCATAAACATGAGGGACCTAAACAAATTATTTCGAAGACTTATTCAGTACTGGGATGTCGATACCAATACTTTTGTCATTCGTGGGCAAACTTTGGAGCTTACAGTTGATGACATATATTTCATTACTGGTCTCTCATGGAGGGGAGATGTAATAAATCTGAAAGGGTCTTCTCGTGTGGGCATAAGGTCTGTGCAAGAGTATGTGAATTCATATTGTGTGGCTGGAGCTGAGAAATTAGGAAGCCAAATCTTGATTTCTACCATTGAAGGCCTCCCCTTGAAGGTGATAGTGAGTATGATCAACCGAGTGGCAGGTAGTGCCTCACTACACCTAGCTTTGAGGCACTCTATGCATGTTGGTGTACAATGCTTACACGGACATGTATATGATTGGTGTACTAGTTTATTGGCGAGCATGAAAGCTCAATTGACAGGTTGTAAATCCGGCACAATGAAGAATTTTGGGTATGGTAGCATTTTGTGTACTTTCTTCTTTGAGAGGATGCCTACTATCAGTTTGCGGATGCCTCTACCTCAGGTTAACCCCCGTGAGCCCAGACTAGGCCGTTGGGGTGACATATTCCTCCGCTAGGGTGGTGGGTAAAGTCACTACTATTATCATACTAATGATTTCTGGGGGTGGTGGGAGAGGCAAGTGCCCGCTTTCGAGCAGTTTCCATATGCTTGATTGGATTTCCGTCATGATCCAGAACTAGTGCTTCCTCTAGGTGGATCCTGGGGAGATATTGGTATGTTTAATTTTTGATAATTATTTAATTTTTTTTAAACTTCTCAAGTATTTGATTTTTATGAATGAATTTTGAAGTGCTAAACATGTGTCATATGCAGATCTTGGGCCTGTCCACCCTGAGGGACATCCTACCATCTTTGTGAGTCCAGCTGATATTATTGCAGCAGATGCTATGTTGGGGACCATAGAGAGAAAAGTGATTCGGTTTACTCATGAAGTTCCTGCATGCCGTATGGATCAGATACCTATTGATATGCAAGAAGATGTAGTTGGGGTGTCCTCAGTATGGCTTAGGGTGCTGCGGAAGATAGCAAGGCTAGTGATATGCTATCGCAATGCAGTAGATGATGATGAGGTCCCTCCTTCTCCGTAGGAGAGGGATACATTATATATATATATTTTTGAGGCTACTATGCCCAATTTTATACTTTTATGACATGACTTGATAGACTTGTGATCCAAAAATCATATATTTTTTGATACAGTATCGGCTATATACAGTATCGGTTATTTACATATGTATGTGTTTGAATTTTATGTGTGCAATGTTGTTTATGAAAGTGTATGATACAAATGCCAGTCTAACAAATAGTTTGCTAATGAATCAGCTAATGCGTTTAAATTTCTTGGAATGTGTTCATATATAATAGAATCAAAACTGTCTTTCCAATAGTCTAACTTGTAGAAACTGACGTAGCAATCCAGGATCTCTAATTTGGCAGACACCTGTTAAACTGAAATACAATTAGTTGTGAGTCAAGTCTTACCTCCAAATGGGAAATGCCATGACTGAGAGCATCTCGAAGAATTTCTATAACTGCACTGTATTCAACCACATTATTCGCGGTAGGACCCAAAAAAAACCCTCCCCGAAGAGACAAGTTGGCGAGTGGGTGAGTAAATGACCCAAGCTGTTGCAGCCAACTGACAGGTGTGGCAACTAGCACCATCAGCAAATCTTAAGAAATGTTTGATTGACATCTGGTACACGAAACGAAAAACACACATAAGATTAACAAACAAGCATAACGAAAACTAGCTTTACAAAAATATACAGCTATGTTACAAGAAAAAGTACGTTAGCCTAAGTGTAATACTTTTTCAGGTAGGGTCAATTCCTAGATCCTCCTCGTGAGGTCGGGCAAAGATGTCATGGAAATCACATAAAAGATTGGTATACGGAATGATCTCATCGGGATAACATCCCATTTCAATAAAAATGTTTTTGGTGACCCCAGTAGAAATGTTGACCAGAAAGGTATTCAATCTATTCTCTTGAACAAAACCAACTTGTGAAGTAGAAGTGAAATTAACATTTCCACTGGATGTTGGATAAAACTTGCCTCTCTCTATCAAGTTAAGAAAGGGAATCAATAAGGACCCAGGATCTATATGTTCATGAGGATGGTCCAGGTCGGTCATGGCTTCTAAAATTTCCTCCTCAGAAGGTAAAGTAGTATCCAAACTGTCAAGAGAGTGGGTCGGGTCGGGTGACTGAGTAGCAGCACAATCCATATTTGACTCAACAGACACCAATGGAGTCAATATATGTTCTATTGCAGTTGATATGAGTCCAAGTGGGTTACTTCTGCAACAGGAGTGGGCACGGAGGGGTTTTAATTAGTTGGGAGAAACCCAGGATCAGTTGTTAAACTAACCATGGAAGTTTCAGACGATGAACATCCCTCAGAACGAACAAATAAGGTAGGAGCCGATAGGTCAAAAGTGCCAATTAATGACCCGTAAAGTCCTGCTCCTAAACTCTCACTAACCGAGGCAGTTTGATCAACTAAGGGAACTATGGTCTCTGAAGAAGTCTGGTTGTTTCTCTGAGTGAAAGAAAGCTAATCGACTGTAATGAACTTACCTTCAAACGGGAACATTAACAACTCGAAAAAATGCCAATGCAATAGCTTGCATGGCATATGTCCAGCTCCTGCCTAATAACATATTGTAATCAAGTAGGGCATCCAGAACTTCTACTTCTACAGCAACTGTCTTAACTGACCAATGTGACATCAAATGATGGCAAAACCCCATGTGGGTGGAAAGTCCTGCCATCAAATGCAGTAAGTAGTGTGTTAGAAGGGGTTAACTCGGGAGAACCCAAAGCTTTCCAACAGGAAATTGACATTACGTAGGTCAACGGGCCCTCATCTACTATAGCTCGTCTGATGGTCATTGGACCATGGATGACTCCAATCTGAAGAGCAACGTGATAGGGAAACCGGTATTTGATATCAGCCATATCAAATTGCACATACATGTTAGAGGATTTCAAACTTCCAATAGCTGACAGAAGTGCATTCCGTTGTAAAGGACAACTTTGCAAAGACTTCTAAGGTAGACATGGCACAAGGGTTCTGGGCTAAATCTTCAACCACATTGTGGTTGGAGGTGGCCCGAGTGTTGGGATTGTGCAATGCCCATTTTCAAGACACCTTTAGGGATCTTGGGCATTGGGTCCACAGGTATGTGGAGTGGAGTGGAGGATTTTGGAATCTATTTATCCTTTTTCTGTACGTCCGGGGTATAATTTCTGGCTCTTGTTTGTAAGAGTGCATCCGAATTAACCATGTTAATAAAAGTTTGATCAACTGTAGCATGTGTAGTGCCCCCAGTGTTGGAGGTTCCAGAAGTTGAGCTCTGCCCCTTAGGGAATGGATCTTTCAGTACGACAGGCTTCTTTTCTCGTAATAGCTTCTGGCTTCTTCAAGTAGAGGGCATTGGTGAGTAAGGTGGTCCTACTTGCAAAGTTTACAAGGGAACTTAACCTTCTTTTTCTTTTTGTCACCCTCTTCGGCATTCTCTTTTTTGGGCTTCTGATGGTTCCCCTCTCCTTTCTTGCCCTTCTTTTTGTTATTGGGATACCGAGGGCCCTTTTGATTGTTCTGAATCTGGTTGATAGGTTCAGAAGTAGGAGAGGTTGTGACGGAAGAAACTTCTACATTTGATTGTTTGACTGATAAGGCATGAATTTGTTTGGTCAATGCTTCGAAAGTTGCAGAGTCAACTAAGCCCACTATGCCATCAGCATGTGGTCCAGGTTTAGGTCTACTCAGATCAGTATTCGATCGTGGTGCATCAGGTATGATCTCATATAGTAACCCGGATTGTGCATAAACGAGATCTAATTGCTGGGTCTATAGGATGGCTTCTTCCTCGTGAGACACTCCAGATGTAGCTACTTCCTTAGAAATTTAAGGAAGGAGTGATTTCAAATACCACTCAAGAAGGAATTCTAGAGGTATGTTGGCTTTAATGAGTCTCTTCCGTCTTCGCCACTCCTGAATGTGATCAGATAAATGAGTGGCTTTATTTTTCCTAAATGTAGACAAAAGGTCTGTTTTGACATCATATCGAACAAGAAGCTGGAAGTGATTCAAAAAGACAGTCGCGAGATCCCCAAAATTAGAGAATGCAGCTGTAGGTAACTCAATGTACCATTTGGTTGTAGCACCGGTTAAAGTCCTTTGGAACAGTCTCAATCTAATGGAATCTTCATTTAATGAGTTCGAGGAACACCATAAATGGAAAGTAGTGACATGGTCACCAAGGTCTTCACCTGTTTTTCCTTTGAACTTTGGAATGTCCAAATGTAACTTGGTAGGAACTGGTGGCCATGTAGCGTTATGATACACTGGATCATTGGTCAGTTTGGAAAGATCTGGCAAATTTAAAGTTTCCAGAAATGGTAAACGAGCTAGTAAGGGCGGTACTTGATAAGCTAGGGTCGAAAAAGGGGAACTGCCCATGGTTTGACCTGTGAACTGCTGGTAGGGGTTTCCCCCAGCTGTCTGCTAGTAGGGGTTACCCCCAACCATCTGTTGGTAAGAGTTGCCCCTGACCATCTGCTGATAGGGGTTTACACCTACCATCTGTTTATAGGGGTTCCCCCAGCTACTTGTTGGTAGGGGTTGCCCCCTGCCATTTGTTGTTGCAAGAAATTATTATTGAAATTTCCCGACCCATATGAAAGTGGGTTAATGCTCTGTGGGTTCATCCACTATGGTTGGGTGTTAGCCCCGCCATATTGCTGGTTAAAACTGTTACCCCCTCCTCCTGAAAATAAGGAAAAAGGGACATTACCTCCACGCATATTACATTGATTCATGTTGGGACATGTAAAGGTATTGAAACTAGTGGTAGCTGATGTAGATGGTGTGGTCATGGTACTCATGACAGGCACGGTTATAGAAGCACTTGGCCGTACAACGGGTGTGGAAATCCAAGTACTGGGTATCTGATATAACAGTTTAAATGTAGAAGGTGGAACTAAATTGGCTGTACTGCTAGCTCCAACAGTAGGTGTAGAGGTAGATGCCATAGTATGTTGAACTCGGCATACCTAACGTACCAATATTAAAACTGAAAGACAGAGTGGACACAGAGGTTTTCTATGCCGAACTCGGTGTAGCAGTAAAAGGAGGATTTACAGTGTTAGTGTTCATACCTATGGTGGAAGTTTGTGGAACTCCCTGTTCACCTCCTAGAGTAGACATCAAATGTCTAGGAAGAAATTATATGCACTGTAATCGGGCTGTTGGAAACCAATGGGTAACAGAAGCAGATTTCTAGGATTGGTCAGAGGAGGATTAAAGGGAGTGCTATACTCTGCAGAAGTAATATATTCAATCTCAATTGAACTAAAATGTCGTTGATCTAGAGTACCCGGTTGTGGTTCCTCAGGAACCTCTGTTTCAGGGTTTTCTATTGCTGTTGTTGTTCTTCAGGAAACTCAACTTCAAGTGGTAGATCCTCAGGAATTCCTATTTCAGGATTTTCGGTTGTAAGAATTTCCCCAGGAAGTTCTGTTTCAGGAATGGTTTCTGAAGAAAAACTGGGGTTTACCGCTGTCGTCTAGCTGGCGGTAAAGGTTCTGTTCTAAGTGGCAAAAGGTTTTGATGCCTTCTCGATCTATGAAGTTCTTGGTTATCCATGATTATATATATAAAGTAAAAAACTAGAAAACCTAGTGGCCACTAAGACTAGGGGGCAAACAGCACACCAACTAAATAGTCCTAAGTTTGCAAACCAAGAAAACGAGATGTCCATGATTATATATATAAATAAAAACTAGAAAACCTAGTGGCCACTAAGACTAGGGGGCAAACAGCACACCAACTAAATAGTCCTAAGTATGCAAACCAAGCAAACGAGATGCCTTCCGGAGAAGAGTCTGGGATGATGACGACCTAGAACAGATCAACAAAGGATGAAGAATAGTTACCCGGGGTCCACAATACAATGACTAAGGGTACAAGCGCTGGAATCACCCAACCGCCCTCCCAAAGACCTGCAAGGGATTTTCTCCCATGTCTGTCCTAGGTATAGCATACATACCCTCTATTGTCACCTGTGTATGAACCTATGGTCAGATACTAAGGATACCACAACATCGAAAAATCCTAGGGGAACAGTCTCTGGTCGAGTCAGAAGGCTTGGGCAGGGTAACTGAGCCCAAAACTCAAAAGAGTCCCCAAACGTGATCCAATCCTGGTATATCCTCAAAAGAGAAAGTAGGAGGAGTATTCCAAATAATATGATCTCACAAGACCTACTGCATAGATCCCAGGCAAGCTTTGAGTGAAATGGATTTACATGTGATAGTCGAACTACGATTTTTGCGTAATGTGTGATCTTGAGTGGTTTAAGGTGATTTAAACTCAAGATCCTAACCAAGACTAGTTGGTCTAGTGTATTCCTAAAAAAGAAAAATTGTTTCTATTCAATTTTATTAAAGATTTTTTAGGGTTGTTATTACTCAAAAGGTAGTACGTTTGTGTGGCGTGGTTGCAACAGAAAAGAAAAAGTGCATAAATTATAACATTTGACAACAAAACTCTTTTTTATTTTTATTTTTTCATTTAAAATTCTTTCCAAATTGAAAAAAACTAAGCAAATCTACTTAAATTCCTTTTTTGTTTTCTTTTGAAATTATACACAAAATAACCTATGCTATCTTGTAACAAATATAAGCCTTATTAAATCTTAAGCTACCGATTTTTTTGTTTTTTCTGTTATTATAAACGAAAAAGGAACTATAAACATGGAAAGCAAATAAGACTTGTGTGCAATGTGTAAGTATGGCTAAAAATGGTTTTTAAGCTTACAACTGTCAAGGCACTAGCTCAACAAAGACTTGTCCTACAGGTTTTTTGCAAAATAAAAAGCCTCTATACTCGGAAACAAAGTGGGGAGAAAACAAAGGAGAAAGATACAAGAGGACTCACCAAAAGCATCCAACCCTAGCAAGACCACTATGCCAAGCAAAAGGTAGGCAAGCAAGCTACCAACCACCCTACTAATACAAGGACTGAGAAATGAATTAGCCTAAAACACTTTAAACACACTTGAAACCAGAAAAGACAACAAGTCATTGAAGGTTGGAAATCAACAAGTTCAGAAGACACCCTAAAGGCTCCAAAACAGACCAAAACCTAAAACAAAGGATAAGATAGGTAAAGAGCAAACAAATGTTGCTACAAACAACGAATGCAAAAGTATGCAGGTTTGTAAATCAGCAACATACAGTCAGGGAAAGAATAAGTGGAAGTGTTCACCATAGAACAAATCTAGTTTTCCAAAAGAGTTATAAATAGTCCAAACATTTCACAGGTAAGCAAGCTATCTAAAGATGGTAAAAAGACTCAAAGAAAGGTTCTACGACTTAAAGAAAAGTTATAAACCTTAAATACCAGTCAAGGAGATCTAAAAACAAAGTCAGAAGACCACCAAAAGGGCTAAAAACTCAAACAGACCACTAATAGAAGGCTACTGGAAATATGCCCTACTGTGCAGTAGGGAAACTAGCACTCCTGAAGAGATAGGCGCTACGGTATGTATAGAAAAGTAGCGTATGGGCGCTACTGTATGTATAACAAAGTAGCGTAAGGTCTTAAAAGTTAAAAACTAACTTTGAAAAGATGCAAAAAGACTGATTGAAGCAGAGAAAGACAAGCAGGGGGTACCTACAGGGTTTCTCAGGAAATAAAAGGAGTTGAAATAGTTCTGGGAAGACAAACAAGAAAAGGTTTCCTAGAGCAAAAACACAACTATCCCCAGCAGAGTTGCCAGTCTATTGGCGGGAAAAAACTACCTTATAGTAAGGAAACAGATACTATCAACTGAAAGGGGATGATAGGTAAGTGTATTAGCTGCGTTACAGAGATGTTCATGAAAGGAAATAGGTTATAGGCATTGAGAACATACCTTTCAAATGACGTTCGATCCTATCTCTTATTCGATCTTGCGCTTGATCTTCAAGTCCACTTTCCGTTCACTAAACCTGCAATACAAATACCTTTCTCAGCATATCTTGGATAATATATAATGATGGAAAAATACAAAGCAATCTAAACATCCAATATTAACCAAAACAAATCCAAACTATTATATCACTTCAATGAACACTTAATTTGGGACAAGAAAGATGCTTCAACCTTTTATTGTCAAATGCAAATTGATGTTACAAAATATACCTGACTTTGTGATATGCTCCTGCACCTTGATTCTGGGGTCTTGCTCTTCTCTGGCTTGGATATCTTCCAGCATAAACTCCTCCAATGCAAGCTTCTCTTTAGAAACCTCTTAATAACATTCATGTCTCTAACCCCTCTCTTTATTCTTCCCTATATTTATAGGACAAGAGAAGCAGTTCAGGTCGAGAGATGGTTATGGAGGAAGTTGGGGAAGTTGGGAAACCAACTGCAACTAATCCTCTTCATGAAATTAATTATTTTTTAATCATCTTTTGAGATGTATGCTACTATTGCTCAGTGAAGTAGCATTTAGGGCGCTACTATAGTGCTTGTAAACTAGCGCTCATCACTTTTTAAATGTTGAGTGCTACTCTGTTGAAGAGGAGTAGCGCTCATAAGGCTTGAGCGCTACTATTACACACTAGAGTAGGGTACAGGTGCTAGTCTATTGAAGTAGAGTAGTGCTCATATCTCAGAATGACATTTTTAGGGTTTTTCCAATCTTATCAGGAGGTGGAGTAAGTCAAAGTCTCATCTAGGGTCAACATGCTCCTCCATCCAAGTTGTCCTTTTGTGTGATCAACAGCTCAGGGTGATCACGGATGGAGAGGTGCAGGTTTGACCTATAACAATATGTATAATCAAACAATTACTTGCATGTGTTAAATTTTGTTGTGTAAAAATCAACAAAATCATCATACATTCTTCATGCATGGGATTATAGAGTACTGTCTACAACAAGAAAGATAAACCATTTCACTTGTCTAACATTAAATTGATTGCAACTACTTCCATAAAGCATCTAGAAAAGCTAACCCAAGCAAAGGTTTGTCAATTCACCAAATGAACTAGTAGTCAAAATGATCAATATCTACTATAAACAATTTTAAATTATGCAACTTAAAATTACATGAATCATATGTGGTATCACCCCTATCAATGTTACCATAAGGGAAAGAAAGGGAACCCCCCTATCGAAACCCCAAGCATTCCCATTGACCTTTTATACCGAAGGAAGAGGAAGATAACCCAAAAAAATGGCTAAGTATCAACAAATTCCAAGCCAAATGATCAAGCCACATTGATAAAAATGAGAAAAACAAGGCAATGGAGGTTTCCATACTCAAAAGGGATTGAAGGTTCAAGATTGAAAGAACAAAATCATATCAATGGATGGGAAGTGATACGAAACTCATCCGCTGAGAATGCTTTCTGACTTTCCGACTTTCTGAACCCACGTTACAGATTGTGGAAGTCAGAACGATATTTGTTTTCAAAATGTCATAGCTGGGTTTCTGATTTCCGCAACCCACATTTCGAAATGCAGATTGTGGAGGCCCAATTTCTCCAAGGGCACAAAGTCGGGTCTCTGACTTCCAACTCCCGCATTATGGAATTTGGATTGTGAAGACCCAATTTATCCAAAGGCGCAAAGTTGGGTCTACGACTTCCGAGTCCCGCAATGCGGAGACATAATTTCTCCAGAGGCGCAAGTTCAAGTTTCTGATTTCTGACTTCCACATTGCGGACTGCGGATTGCAGATGGTGATTTCTGCAAAGTTGTGCTATGACATTCCGACTTTCCGAATCCCGCATTGTAAATTGCAAATGTCGAAAGTGAAATTTTACATGGTCCGTTTAGAAGTTCTGACTTCTGACTTTTGCATTGCGGCCTGTGGATTTCGGATTGCATATTTTGGATTGTGGGTTGTGGGTTGAAGGTAGTTTATCAGAGTAGGTTGCGGCCGCAAAAAATGCAAAATTTGACAGGGAAAAAACCGAACTGATCCACAACTAGGAGTCAATCTAGAGGCAGGAGAGAGTTACAACTTGGTTTTCCATGCATATCATCCCAAAAAATCCCGATCCAATGAACAAACAGGTGGTTTTCCATGGCTTGAATGTGCACTCAAAGCGCACTTAAGTTTCCCCATCGACACTTCTAAGAGATCAAGAAGCTGTTGCAATTTACCAGTTTAATAAATAGCCACCCCTGGCTGAAGTGTTCTAGAAGTTTTAGATGTTTTGTAAGCCTATAAAGGTAGGTTCTGAATAATACCCAAAGGTTGAATGTTGGGATTCTGAGAGATTAAAGCTCTATGCATGTATTCAACTCAGCTTTTCAATTAATATGAAGACCTAATTTTGGAGCAGAGATTCTTGTGATGAGTGTTTTGATGTATGCTATTCATGTGTATGTGTTCTTCATTATTATTTTCCATTGATTGTCATCTTCTGCAGTATCTAGATCAAGATTACATGGTCTGAAATTCATATTTTATGATTCATATGCATATGATTAGATACTCCACCCTTTATTCTTGAAGCTGCAGGTTCGAATCCATTTACAAATGCTTTAACTCTATGATGGAATTTGTTTCCCTTTCTGCTACCATTTGCTGATATCTTTGACTTGAAAAAAACTCATCTGCCTTGCCTCTCCACCTGAAATTATAGTCCAAATCATTAATATGTGACAAAAACCCATTGAATTTTGACTCCAGGCCCAATGGTGCACCAATCCTTAACCCCAAATAGCTGTAAAATCCCTAAAAACCCTTATCTAAAGGTATAGCCACCACTTTTTATCCATAACCATCCCATTTAAAAGATATTATGTGTGTTGAAATCATTGTGAAAGAGAGAGCCCTCTCTGTGGTTGGAAACGCTAGTTTCCATCAATCAAAGATTAGATTGAAATAGTTACCTCAGTATCCCTTCTACTGCAACCTAGAAGAATCCCGAGTGATAGAAATATGCATAAATCACTTCAACATTCTTTTCATGGATTTCACTCATGCATAAAAAAAATTCTCAAATTTCTTAATTATGTAGGGATAAACCCACTTAGTTTATTTCCACTCAAGTTACTTGAATGAACATAATCCAATATAGATAATGGGCTTAATATAACTCTCACCCATTAAAATTATCATAATCCAATAAATATCATGGGGTTAACATAACTCTCACCCATACAACTTGAATTGTAGCATAATAATCCAAAAAACAATTGCAGACAAGGCTTACAGTTTTGAAAGATGTTCCATATCCCCCATAGATCTTGGCATATGTCCAAAAAATATTATTGTCGGAAAGGTCCCTAAAAATTCACATCAGATGATAGACCAAACAAATGGTAAGGAATTCCATTAAAGAAATTATACTTTTAGATATAATTTTAAAAGGAAACCTTGGATCTTTAATCAAGACACTAGAATTGTAATGCCCATATTTTGATTCGGCATATTTATTAGTTAGACACACCATACTTTACTTCTTATATATTTTGTCGAACTCAGCTCGACTGAGTAAACTATATTGGACCTCATTATATGATGTTACTCTGTCTTATGATTTCGCCATGATTATGATGTTACTATGTTATGCAGTTATGATGTTATGATTATCATATGATTCCTTATTTTACGATTGCAGTATATGTTTATATGTTTTCCTTAATGAAATGTGAAATATATGATTCGGTACGTGGATACCATCTTCTTATATGAATTATTGAAATGTTATATGTATCTATGATGAGCACAAAGGTTACATGAAATGAAATGATAAAATGGATCAATTGGCGATCAATGGAAAATGCTTTCTATAAATTGTATTTTGCAAAACACTAACCTACAGGACACAAGGGCTATGGGATAGCCAGTTACTTGATCTGATATACATTGGAAAGGAAAAACATGTTCATACAGCAAACCTTAGCAGCCAAAATGAGGATACGATAACACAAACTGATAATCCCGATAGCAGCAAGTATGAGTTGATAAGGGCGTAGGCCCAGTATGTTGAGAGGGATGGATGTGTTTCCCACCCTATGTTTCCATGAGACCCGAGGTCGTGGGAGGGCCGTGCTGAGACACGCTCCCCATGTTGTTGTGATGACGATTGTCGGATGCCTGCTAGGGGAGGATAGGTCCGCTGTTCAGCCGACGCTATCGCTCTCAAGTTCTATGTGGTCAGATCGGTGAGTCCGACACCCACTGTTGTACTAGCAGAGGGAGGATAGGGAGGATGCTGGACGTAGGTTATGATGGGAGGATGTGTTAGTTAGTACTGTTGGGGGGGTTAGTATTCCTTGATTCCGAGTTAGTGGAAGTAGGAACCCTTCCTGTACTTGATTGATTAAACTAATGTAAACATAAAGACAATGATGTTAAATCGTAAAGGGTTAACTGTCAAATAACCGAGGATGTTAAAGTAATTATACTATAGATTATGCTTGCTCTTCTGCATGGGGGTAGATACTATTGTTAGTTAGCAAGTATGCATAGGCGGAATGGGGTTTGTTTATAGTACATGTCCGACATGTGCATACACTGGCCATGCATGCACACCTTGTACGTGTACAATATTACTGGTGTATAACATACTTGTCATGCTTGAATAGTAATATAAATGTCATAGATAACTCAGTTAAGGATACATCAATCAACTTAGGTAATGAATGGTTAGGTTGTCAATGTGTAAATAAGTGAATTAGTAATTATATGAAAACATTGTAATAATAAACTAGGACAAGTATCGTCAGTTAACATTGTCATAGAAGAACTGTTGTGAATAGGGTAATGATAGTGTCTAATTAATTAGTAAAATTGTTTAAGCCCTCACAAGTGCTTTGTTTATAATAACAAGGATGCTATGTTGATGATAGGGTACCCATGTGATAAACAAATAATCAAGAATACTATGATTGATTCACCTTTTATTATTGTCAAAGGGTGATTTAATTATTATTATTAATTAATAAATGATATTCCAGCAACATTTATATCCCTATCGTAACAAATGCAATATAAGTAAGATTTAAAATATTGATTTATAAATTAATATTACGTGATTAATTCCATTTCAAAGTTAGCCATAACAAGATAATCCTTTTTGGAATAACCGTGATGTGATGGAAATGGATATTTAATTATTCAATGTTAATCTTGGAATTTAAACCTCAAGCTAAAGTAGCCTCGACGGATAAGGTGGATCATTAGGACACATCATGTCCAAGTTGACAAGGGGGCAACTAATTATATAATATTTTATTAATTACATTAATAACATTAAAATATCAAGGACGACGGATATACTTGTATTTAATGAAGCTTGTTTCGAACGGATAACCTTTGGGTGATAATCCCCACCGTAATAAATACTTACTACCGTCAATCCCAAAACCAACTAACTTTTCCATGAGAGTAATTAATTATACATTTTAATAAAGAACCGTGTATAAATGAACTGGTGATAGGAGTAAGTGTTGAGGGGCTCGAGAAGGGGATTTTGGGGCGGTGGAGGAAGCCCAAGGTCTTCTCGAGGATGGACATGTATATAGAGGGGGAGAAGGTTGAAGGTGGGGGAGGTTTTTTTGATTGGGAAAGAAAAGAAGTTTGGAGAACAGAAGTTGGGAGAACAGAAAGTTTGGCGAACAGAAAGAGTTTGAGAACAGAAGGAAAGACTGCTCTCGGGATTATCAGATTGTGGGCTCGGGGGCTTGGAAATCCTTTGATTTCCAAGGGCCAGCAAGATTATAGCTGGTCGGTAGGGTGGACACTTCAGTTTGGCTGTCTAAGGGGTTATAAAACCTGCTACAACTTACGGTTAGCATCAGCATCAGGTAATTTCCGTTATTTACTATTATGCTTAAACTTACTGTAAACATGCATCACTTGCTATTTACTGATTTACTGCTATATACTGGTTTACTGCTATTTACTGATTTACTGAGTGTGAAACCTATGCTTATGCTGTTGAAAAGAAAATATTAGTATGTTAGTCTATTTTAAATTACGAATGCAAGGTGATAAAAGAAAACACGACATTATACTAAATATTATTCAGGCACATTGCAATTCTTAGAAATTTACTTCCATAAACTGGTAAAGCTAAAACGTAGAGAATTAAACCATAAATTTTACACAGTGCTCTGCTGTAAAAACCAGAGCACTACAGATGGTATCAGAGCCTTTGTTCGGACTCTTGAAGCTACAGGCCTATTCATGCTTCACCTAGAAACTTTACTTGATAATTTACCTACTTGACCTCCAGCCATAGTCATCCTTCAAGGTACCTGCACAACGATAACAACAATTACAAATATATATATAATAAAGAAAGCTTCTAGAATATGGTAGGTTTAAAAAAAAAAAAAAAAACACTATTTGTACAGTATTATTTACTCTCTCTTTTTACAAAACAACGCAAAATTATCTCTGCTATGCTGTGCCTCAGGAACATTCGCCAATGCAGGTGAATCAAAAATATATATAGATAGATATGTAACATTTACATAATAATCTATTCAATTCAAAAAAAAAAATAATAATAAAAAGTAAAATAACACAGCTTTGGGCTATTATACTACAAGAAAAATAATCTCCCGTCCATTTATGAAAAAAAAAATTTCTCACTCCAATAAAATAGTGAGCTATTTAAGTTATTCCATGCACACAAAGTCACCTTTGTTTGAACTGTTATACATCAACAGAGGTGCACAGCTTTGTTTGAACTGTTTCAAGGACACAACAAAAAAAAAAACTCCTTAGGATCTACCTAGACACACTACTCTTCGTAATTTACAAGATACTCTTGGAAATAAAATATGATGTTAATAATTGCCCGATGAATCTTTTCTATACCTAAGAATGCTCACAAAATCTAATTTTGATTTTGGAATAATAATATAATTATTTATAACCTTGGAGTAAGTAGATATGCAAAGCCCAACAACTTCTCCTTAACAAGAAGGATTGATGCCGAATCAAGTGAAACATATAATTCCAAGTAATTGAGGACATCTGGAACAGATTGAAAATTGTACAATGATTTGTACTTGAATTCACTACAAATAACCTCACAAGTGGAAAATAAATTTATACTTAGTTGTCTACCACTTTACCAATCTTTTTGCTTCAAAAAAAAATCCAATCTAAAAACCGTACTATGATGTGTACGTGAATTCACTACAAATAACCTCACGAATTAAAGGAAAAAAAAAATTTTTTTTAGTTGTCTAGCACTTCAATAATCTCTTTGCTTTAAATAGAAACAGTCTAAAAATTCAATTATGAAGGATCCTAGTATAATCAGCATGCACCTTTGGAGAATAAATTACAATTATAGATAAAACAAAGATACATGAAACTATTTCAAATTCCCATATGAATAAACCTGGGCAACCTCTTTTACAAGCACAGAGTAAAAATTTTTTAACCTGTCAAAACATAGAGAAGAAGATATCAAAATAAGAGATTAGAATGAGTACCGGCTTCATACTCCAATACTTGAAGAATCATTTCCACCTTGTCCAAATCTTTCACAAATTTTGCTTCTGGAGAAGAATTCTCTTCATACTCATTCCATAACTGGTGTATTTCATCAGCTCTCAATCCTCCACCCTGTATTCCGCACATTTCATCCAAAGCTTTCCTCTCTCTCCGGCTTTTCTTCTTCCTTGGGGACACCATCTGAAGGGGTAATATCACCAACAATGGCTTCAGCAATGTCATGGACAATTGCCATCCTTATGCACTTGTCTCTATTGATACCAGGAATATCCACAGCAATAAGAGCCATAGCAGCCATCCGGTACATGTGATCAGCAATAGATTCAGGATCCCTTATATCACGGTAAATCCAACCAGTTCGTTTTGTAGTCTTGAGGCGCTGGCAGTTCGAAACGAGAACGTACCTCCAACTCCAGATCTGAGCCTACCAAGAGACCAACGGCCAAACCCTAAGGGGCTCACAGACATCACCCAGCGCCATCGCATTCCTTTCATCGTATGACCGAGTGCCGGGACAAAGGGGTTCCACGCATACCTCCATCCTCAAAGCGCGAACGCCAAGGGCGTGTCCTTCGTTCTGTTACCTAGCGCTCGACAGCTGAGAGCTTACTCAGCGAACCAGGCTGAGCCAAGAAGGCCCCATGCATCACATATCCTCCATCGTCCATGACCAAGGGCCTCTCCAGCGGCTGAGCCCAAACGGCCCACGCATCACCCAAACGATTAAGCACAGGAGCTCTCTCTTTGCACGCCCAAGCCAACGCCCTAGTGCCCAGAACGCACATGAGGGTGGCACCTTCGAGTTTTCCAGCGGAGAAGACAACGAGGAATTAGAGTGCGCAGGCGTTGCCTTCTTCAGAAAGACGATCGAGAGCAACGCCATTGCGCCCACGAACCGTCCGAATCGGAGTCGATAAGATCTGAGGGTGGTCTTCATTGTTCTTCATCAGAGCAATGGAAGAGGAAATCCTGCAAGAAATTGAAGCCGTCAAGGCAGTCTAGGGTGCAGATTGCAGAGTCTTACAGGAAATTCCCCCTCATTTGAAGGTAAACCTAAATCCTCGAACTGCAGAAGATCTGTCACAACAGGTAAGTCGCTCGATTTCCATTTTGAGGATTATTGAAGTGAATATTGTCCGTTGCCCAAATTTTGAAATGGATTAGAATGGTAGAGAAACATGGTTTTATTGTATGACCGCTCCGATGTTGAGAGTTGTAGAAAACACGGCAATAGGCTTATCTTCCCACATAACATGAACTTCTGTAGGCTTATCTGCCAGGGTATCGATTCTGCCAGAATTACCCAAGAGACTTGCACCTGGCCTCATCCTTTAAATAAATGTGCCATTCGAGTGAGCAGGCCACACGAGAGTGAAAACACTGTTGGGCAGCTTAATACTACGTCAACCTCACCAGTGAACCAAGGCCCTACTGGTAAACACAGTCTGATTTATGCTGCCCTGAGCTCTCTATGGCTGGACGGTTAAATGAAGAAGAAATAACATAAAACGGGGAACACAGTTGGGAACCCCAGTCGCACCCTCTCCTTCAGGAAAACCTTGTATCCCCGACCATGGAGTCGAGCTCGCTGATGGTTGCAGAGCGGAACAGCTATGGAAAAGAGGGGCAGAAATGGCCGCGTCTTGGGGATTGACCCTATTTAGGGTTTCCCCACTTTCCGAGGGCGGTGGGTTGCATGGAGAGACCGCGTGTCCTTCATGCATACTCGCCCTTTGCATGGCGGTGAAAGGCCGCGTGGTAAAATAAAATCTACGGTTGTAAATATACGTTCTGTTTGGTATATAGTTTGTAAAATATATATGTCGAAGGCTATAATATCGGTTATATTAAAATTTAAATTACTGTTATATATTATGATAGAAAAATGTTGTACGAAAAATTTAATTTAATTATGTTTTGTTAAAATATACGTAAAATAAATTAATTTTACTTTCCTGTCATAAAATACGCTATATTAAAAATTAAATTATTTTATATATTCTCCTAGAATATAGGTTTTGTAAAAATTAAATATTTTTCATATTTTGATTATAAAGATTAATTTTACCTTCTGTTATAATAGGTGTTGTATTAAAATTTAAAATTTATTGTTATATACTCTCATAGAATACATGTCTTATAAATTTTTTTTTAACTTATTCAGACTTTGTTAGAAAATATGTATTACAAGAATTAATTTTCTTTTATAACATATGTTGTTAAAAATATGTTTTATAGGAATTTTAAATTTTTTTTTTCTTTTTTATTAAACTTAACTGCGATTGGTTAAGGTTTAAACAATTATTGTTAATTAAGTTGTTTAGATTAAAGGGTAACGTTTAAAGTTAACTAAGAATAAGAGATATTAAAAATTTTGCCGAGATTTCAACTCCTGGTCGAAGGGATGAAAGAGGCCCGAAAAGTCAAAAACAAGACACCATTAAGACCAGCACGACGAGCTGAACACCATGACAAGATTGTTTAATAAAAACGACTATAGATTTTACTGCGCTAATCCTGACAATCTATTATCTCATGATGCAAGTTATTTCTTATGCATAAGTATAAGTGTATGAATACCTACATTTTAGTTCCGCGTGTATTTGATTGAACAACTAAGGACATGATTTTATTTTCAATAAACTCAGGAACTATCATGGTAACAACACGCAGAGGTCGAGGTCGGGGTCAAGGTCGACCACCGTCACCACCACCTCCGCCACCGCCAACACCACCACCACCAACCTCAACACCAGAAATGCAGATCATAATGAGGTCATTGGAGGCTATTATGACCACGATGAACAGGCAGTCGGAAAGGGCCGCCGAGGTGGAAACCACTCAAGTGAGTCGAGAGAACTCTGAAAGGGCACATGGCCCAAGACTGGAACCGCTTCAGGACATATCGAGGGAGTTACAAAAGATAAAAGTTCCAGAGTTTTCAGGAGGACGACCCGGTAAGCATGCAGAGGCATGGTTGGAAGGCATGAAGAGATGCTTCGCATTGAATGAGTACACATCTAGTTCCAAGGCTAGGATGGCCGTCTTTCAGCTTAAAGGTGATGCTTTGAATTGGTGGTCAGACCTCGAGAAGCAGTTGCACCTTACTCCTCTTACAACTTCTTGGGAACTGTTCGAGGAGAGGTTCCACATGAAGTATTTGCCAAATTATTACAAGGAAGAACAGGCAGGTGCACTCCATGCCTTAGTACAGGGAGACAAGACAGTGGAGGAGTATGAATCTCGGTTTATGGAACTGGTGAAATATGTTCCTTACCTAGATGCAGATGATTGTCAGGTAGAGCGTTTTGTGTATGGACTTAACTACAAGATTAGAGCTGCTGTGCGGATGTGGAAGCCAACTTCAGTTGCCATGGCAGTTGAGTATGCTCGTTATGCAGCTGATATGTCAGATGGAAGAGGGGGTAGTAAGTTGACAGGAACCAATCAGTATGTTACAGGGAAGGCATCACGTCCTTACTTCAGGGGAGGACAATCTAGACCTCCTCCTTATGGTAACCGGTTCACACCGAGGGGTAATACTTCAGTTAACTCAATCTCGCAGGCATCGTCCGCAACCCACCAAAGCCAGGGACGTACACAGGGAAGTTCCTATAGAGGAGCAAGGGGTTTTAGAGGAACCAGGGGAAGGAACTCATCTCAGAGGATTCCTTCGAGCAACAGGCAAGCCCCTCCCAATCTCTCTTGTTGGGGATGCGGAGGTCCTCATTTCCAGCGAGACTGTCCCAAGGGTCAGTCAAGCAGCAGGCACAGGGAGGGAAAAGCACCCATGGATAGTTCGGGTAACAGTCATCGGATTCATGCAGCGGTGCATAACCACCAGGCAGAACATCAGTCTACCGTAGTAGAATCCACTGGTAATGTAAACAATGTCAAACTTAAAATTTTGTTTGATCCAGGAGCAACTGATAGTTTTATTTCACCATTTGCATTAGATAAATGTGGGTTGGCAGCCTACGAGCACGATGATTTCAAACTGGTTGAAATGGCTTCAGGAACTAAGCAACCAGTAGGTCTTAAAGTGAGAGGTTGTGGGGTTGACTTAGGAGTTTGCACCACTAAGTTGGATGCTTATGTTACCAATTTGGGGACTTATGACCTCATTATTGGCATGGATTGGTTAGAAGACCATAGAGCTTTCATAGACTGCTATGCAAAGAAGGTGTTGTGCCTCGATGACGAGGGAAGGACAATTCAAATCCAAGGCTTGAAGAGGAAGGTATCCCTCCGTTTCATCTCTATGGTGAAAGCTAAGCGGTGCCTAAGACAAGGATGCCAGTTGTTCGTAGTGGAGGCCGTGAGCGATAGTAAAGGACCTTCCTTGAATTCTTACCCAGTACTTTCTGAGTTCAAGGATGTCTTTCCGAAGGAATTACCAGGACTATCTCCAGAAAGAGAGCTCGATTTCACAATCGAACTAAAACCTGGTGCAGAACCTATCTCAAAAACTCCGTATAGAATGACAACTCCAGAGCTCCGTGAGTTACAGATCCAGTTAAAAGAATTGCTAGATTTGGGACTGATTAGACCCAGTATCTCACCATGGGGAGCACCAGTGATCTTCGTTAAGAAGAAGGATGGATCTCTGCGACTGTGCATAGATTACAGAGATTTGAACAAGGCCACCGTGAAGAACAGGTATCCCATACCAAGAATTGATGACCTCTTTGATCAGATGAAAGGTGCGTCAGTCTTCTCAAAGATTGATTTACGATCAGGGTATCACCAGTTGAGGATCAAGGAAGGCGACATTCCTAAGACTGCCTTTCGAACTCGATTTGGGCATTACGAGTTTGTAGTGGTACCATTTGGTTTGACCAATGCTCCAGCTGTATTCATGAGCCTCATGAATGGGGTGTTCCGAAAATACTTGGACCGCTTTGTTCAGGTCTTCTTAGATGATATTCTTATCTATTCTAAAAATGAGAAGGAGCATGAGGAACACTTGCGGTTAGTCTTGACATGCCTAAGGGAACATAAACTTTATGGTAAATTATCAAAGTGTTCCTTCTTCCAAAAATAGATTCACTACTTGGGGCACATCATCTCTGGTGAAGGGATCTCTGTAGACCCAGAAAAGGTAAAGGCCATTGAAGATTGGCCAATTCCAAGGAATGCTCATGAGGTGCGCAGCTTCATGGGGTTAGCAGGCTATTACCGGAGGTTTGTGGAAGGATTTTCTAAAATTGCAAAACCTATTACCACCTTGCAGTGCAAGGGAATCCGGTATGAATGGACCGACGAATGCGATGCCGCTTTTTCAGAGTTAAAAAGATTGTTGACAAGTGCACCGATCTTGCGGGTACCAGACATGGATAAAGATTTCATGGTATGCACCGATGCCTCGAAGCAAGGATTAGGAGCGGTGTTGATGCAGGAAGGTGGGGTAATAGCTTATGCATCTCGAAAGTTGAAACCTCATGAGGAGCAGTATGCCACGCATGATCTAGAATTGGCAGCAGTAATGTTGGCACTAAAATTATGGAGGCACTACCTAGTTGGTAGAAGCTTCACCCTTAAAACAGACCATCAGAGCTTGCAATACATCTTTACCCAAAGGGATTTGAATGCTAGGCAAAGGCGATGGAGTGAGTTCATGAGTGAGTATGACTTTGGTATCTCTTACATCAAAGGAAAGGAGAATGTGGTGGCAGACGCTCTAAGCCGAAGGCCGAGACTTTTCTCCTTAATTCCCTTGAAGGTTGACTTGAGGGAAAGGGTACTAGGACAACTATTGGGCGATAGTTGGTATCTAAAAGTAACCTCAGCTATTCAGAATGGAAAGGAACAGGAATTGAAGTATGATGGGTACCATCTTGAGGAAGATGGATTGTTGCGGTATCAGGGAAGGATGTATGTTCCTAAGGAAGGTGATATCAGGAAAACAATCCTTAGAGAGGCCCATAGATCACATTACTGTGCCCACCCGGGAGTGAAGAAGATGTATGCTGACATGAAGCAACTCTTCTTTTGGCCAGGTATGAAGATGGATGTAGTGGATTTTGTTTCGAAGTGCCTTGAGTGTCAACAAGTGAAGGCAGATCATCGTCATCCGGCCGGTCTCCTACAACCGCATGATATTCCTATGACTAAATGGGAAGTCATTTCCATGGACTTCGTTGTAGGATTACCACTCACATCTCTGAGACATAATGCTATTTTGGTGGTAGTTGACAAACTGACCAAAAGTGCTCACTTCATTCCAGTCAGAGACACCTATGATGTGACAGATGTGGCAAGAGTATTCATAAATGAGATTGTACGTCTTCATGGAGTTCCTAAAAAGATAATCTCTGACAGAGACCCTAAGTTCACCTCCAGATTTTGGACAAGCATGCAGTCAGCATTAGGGACACAGTTGAACTTAAGCTCAGCTTATCACCCCGAGACAGATGGACAGACTGAGAGGGTGAATCAAGTGATGGAGGACATGCTTAGGATGTATGTTATGGATCAGCAGACACAGTGGGAGAAATATCTTCCTTTAGTGGAGTTTGCATACAACAATAGTCATCACAGCTCCATTGGTATGCCACCATATCAGGCATTGTATGGGAGGCCGTGCAGGACACCACTCAGTTGGGACAGGTTAGAGGATCGAGTTTTAATTGGGCCTGAATTAATTCAGGAAATGGAGGAGCAAGTGATACAGATTAGGCAGCGGCTGAAGGAAGCACAGGATAGGCAAAAGAGTTACGCTGATGCACACAGATCAGATAGAACTTATGGAGTAGGGGATCGTGTATTTATTCGCATCAGACCAAATAAAAGTACCATTCGGTTTGGGAAGGGTACCAAGTTGTCACCTCGCTTTATAGGTCCATTTGAAATTCTTGAGAAAATCGGACCAGTTGCTTATCGTCTCGCGCTGCCACCCCACTTGCATAAAACTCATAATGTATTTCATGTTTCTGTATTACGACATTACATAGCTGATGAGACTCACAAAATTCATTGGAAGGAATTGCAGGTCTCGGACGAGGGAACCTTCAGGGTCGAACCATTACGTATACTTGATCGTAGGGTTCGACAACTCCGTAGTCGCCATGTGGACCAAGTTAAGGTCCAATGGGACAAGTATAGCCCCGGGTCTGCTACCTGGGAGGACGCAGAGACCATGCGTCGAGATTTTCCCTCACTATTTTGACCATAACTTCGGGACGAAGTTTCCCAAAGGGTGGGTGTATGTAATGCCCATATTTTGATTCGGCATATTTATTAGTTAGACACACCATACTTTACTTCTTATATATTTTGTCGAACTCAGCTCGACTGAGTAAACTATATTGGACCTCATTATATGATGTTACTCTGTCTTATGATTTCGCCATGATTATGATGTTACTATGTTATGCAGTTATGATGTTATGATTATCATATGATTCCTTATTTTACGATTGCAGTATATGTTTATATGTTTTCCTTAATGAAATGTGAAATATATGATTCGGTACGTGGATACCATCTTCTTATATGAATTATTGAAATGTTATATGTATCTATGATGAGCACAAAGGTTACATGAAATGAAATGATAAAATGGATCAATTGGCGATCAATGGAAAATGCTTTCTATAAATTGTATTTTGCAAAACACTAACCTACAGGACACAAGGGCTATGGGATAGCCAGTTACTTGATCTGATATACATTGGAAAGGAAAAACATGTTCATACAGCAAACCTTAGCAGCCAAAATGAGGATACGATAACACAAACTGATAATCCCGATAGCAGCAAGTATGAGTTGATAAGGGCGTAGGCCCAGTATGTTGAGAGGGATGGATGTGTTTCCCACCCTATGTTTCCATGAGACCCGAGGTCGTGGGAGGGCCGTGCTGAGACACGCTCCCCATGTTGTTGTGATGACGATTGTCGGATGCCTGCTAGGGGAGGATAGGTCCGCTGTTCAGCCGACGCTATCGCTCTCAAGTTCTATGTGGTCAGATCGGTGAGTCCGACACCCACTGTTGTACTAGCAGAGGGAGGATAGGGAGGATGCTGGACGTAGGTTATGATGGGAGGATGTGTTAGTTAGTACTGTTGGGGGGGTTAGTATTCCTTGATTCCGAGTTAGTGGAAGTAGGAACCCTTCCTGTACTTGATTGATTAAACTAATGTAAACATAAAGACAATGATGTTAAATCGTAAAGGGTTAACTGTCAAATAACCGAGGATGTTAAAGTAATTATACTATAGATTATGCTTGCTCTTCTGCATGGGGGTAGATACTATTGTTAGTTAGCAAGTATGCATAGGCGGAATGGGGTTTGTTTATAGTACATGTCCGACATGTGCATACACTGGCCATGCATGCACACCTTGTACGTGTACAATATTACTGGTGTATAACATACTTGTCATGCTTGAATAGTAATATAAATGTCATAGATAACTCAGTTAAGGATACATCAATCAACTTAGGTAATGAATGGTTAGGTTGTCAATGTGTAAATAAGTGAATTAGTAATTATATGAAAACATTGTAATAATAAACTAGGACAAGTATCGTCAGTTAACATTGTCATAGAAGAACTGTTGTGAATAGGGTAATGATAGTGTCTAATTAATTAGTAAAATTGTTTAAGCCCTCACAAGTGCTTTGTTTATAATAACAAGGATGCTATGTTGATGATAGGGTACCCATGTGATAAACAAATAATCAAGAATACTATGATTGATTCACCTTTTATTATTGTCAAAGGGTGATTTAATTATTATTATTAATTAATAAATGATATTCCAGCAACATTTATATCCCTATCGTAACAAATGCAATATAAGTAAGATTTAAAATATTGATTTATAAATTAATATTACGTGATTAATTCCATTTCAAAGTTAGCCATAACAAGATAATCCTTTTTGGAATAACCGTGATGTGATGGAAATGGATATTTAATTATTCAATGTTAATCTTGGAATTTAAACCTCAAGCTAAAGTAGCCTCGACGGATAAGGTGGATCATTAGGACACATCATGTCCAAGTTGACAAGGGGGCAACTAATTATATAATATTTTATTAATTACATTAATAACATTAAAATATCAAGGACGGCGGATATACTTGTATTTAATGAAGCTTGTTTCGAACGGATAACCTTTGGGTGATAATCCCCACCGTAATAAATACTTACTACCGTCAATCCCAAAACCAACTAACTTTTCCATGAGAGTAATTAATTATACATTTTAATAAAGAACCGTGTATAAATGAACTGGTGATAGGAGTAAGTGTTGAGGGGCTCGAGAAGGGGATTTTGGGGCGGTGGAGGAAGCCCAAGGTCTTCTCGAGGATGGACATGTATATAGAGGGGGAGAAGGTTGAAGGTGGGGGAGGTTTTTTTGATTGGGAAAGAAAAGAAGTTTGGAGAACAGAAGTTGGGAGAACAGAAAGTTTGGCGAACAGAAAGAGTTTGAGAACAGAAGGAAAGACTGCTCTCGGGATTATCAGATTGTGGGCTCGGGGGCTTGGAAATCCTTTGATTTCCAAGGGCCAGCAAGATTATAGCTGGTCGGTAGGGTGGACACTTCAGTTTGGCTGTCTAAGGGGTTATAAAACCTGCTACAACTTACGGTTAGCATCAGCATCAGGTAATTTCCGTTATTTACTATTATGCTTAAACTTACTGTAAACATGCATCACTTGCTATTTACTGATTTACTGCTATATACTGGTTTACTGCTATTTACTGATTTACTGAGTGTGAAACCTATGCTTATGCTGTTGAAAAGAAAATATTAGTATGTTAGTCTATTTTAAATTACGAATGCAAGGTGATAAAAGAAAACACGACATTATACTAAATATTATTCAGGCACATTGCAATTCTTAGAAATTTACTTCCATAAACTGGTAAAGCTAAAACGTAGAGAATTAAACCATAAATTTTACACAGTGCTCTGCTGTAAAAACCAGAGCACTACAAGAATAACTAGAACTTACAATCTATCTAGATTTATAATATTCGTCATCTCTCTAAAAATCTCTCCATTTATATCGTTGGAGGATATATTTTTGTAAAAGAAACAAGATTATCATACACATTGAATATGCTTAATGCAATTCAACAGTTTATCATGTTATACCTTAAATTGCAAAGGATGTGTCCTACAACTACTTACATATATGTTTGCCTATCAATTTTTTTAAATTCCAGAGGAATAGTCCCACTCAAATGGTTTACATGCACATTGTTATAGAAAAAGGACAAGTGAAGACACATGATCAATATTTCTAGTCAATTCAAAAGAACAACAACACATGAACTAATGTTCTATAGAATCAAACCTTCAAATTCATTTCTCACAAGATTTCTATCTAAAAAAAATACAACCTCATATTGTTAAATACTTATAGAAAGAATCCATAAGAGATCAATGATTAATATCCAATGTATTATAAGGAGGCTTGAATATGTTCTTGTTCCCACTTTATGGGAAAACAAATTAGGCACAAAATTACAATTCAAATAGTTGTTCCAACTTACCCAGGTTAGGTGAAATTTTCGCACTCATTTGATTTTCATTTAATTTCCTGCATATGCATACAACCATAAAGTACCAAGGAGTACTATTTTAAACAGAATGGGATAGTAGAACTTGATAGGGATTTATGCTACCGATTTCTAAAGTTTAAACACCAAACCATAGTGGATTCCAAAAGAAGGTGCAAACACTTGTGACTCAACAACCATAAGATTTATAAACATGTTTAGATATGGTCTAGATGTATCCTTCAATGGGTATCCAATTGTGTCACTAATGGTAGTAGCCTTGTGGGGATCTCACCGTTTTCTACCAAGTGACCTAGAATATCTGATGTGGTAGCCTCAATGTACCTCTTAGCATTGTCCCAATAATATCGAGTGTTGGATGCATAAATTGCAAACTGCATGCTAGATACAAGAGCACCAACAAGGACACCTAAGAGAGTTTTCATACAAAATAAAGTACCAACAATGAGAGGTCTAATAATCACAAGGAAACCAGGTGGAATCATCTTACTCAAGAGGCATCAAGTTGATATATTCACACAAGTTCCATAATATGGCTTAGACCGACCTTCCATTAGACCTGTGATGGTATTGAATTGGATCCCAGCATCTTCAACTATTTTCAATTATGCACGTATACCCACAATTTTCATTGTCATGGTAGAGAACCAACAAGGAAGCATTGTTCCAACAATTAAACCAATGAACACTTTCAGAGTTAAGACATCCATAGTTTTAATTCCAACATGGCTAATAAAGGATCCAAACAATGCAAGTGATAAAAAATATATACATAGAGGTTCTCATTGGGAATTCTCATGTGGGTTTATTAATTATATGGATTTTCCCTCTTTACATGTTTAAATGTTGTTCCAACTCTAAGGTATTCTCTCTTAGATCATAGGGCCTCAACCTTTATTATTTATGTTATAGCCAGTAACTTATCAAGTGGAAATAGTTTCTTTCTTGTAAACCTTGCACCAAGTAGAAAAGTATTTTAACTATGACGGCTAGGACCTCAAGTCCCATCCACATAGAAATCTATCCTTTTCCTTCTACTTACAATTTATATAAATATCTTACATGATTTCCTTATACAACCACTAATATCTACATAGAGGCTTCGTCCTTTTAGGATTTCACCCAAGGTTTCTTAACGACCCCCATATCCTCCTACTCATCAAATCCTAGAAATCGATCTGATGGTAAAATATAGGTTTAGTAGGTCCTTTGTTACATACTCCTTAGTGGATTTTGAATTCCATTACCACCATTCTACTTTCTTAATAAACCAACATATTATTTCTATTATAGCTACATAGAGGTTCCAATTTATTTTTGTTATAGCTACATAGAGGTTTATATAGCTACACAGGGATTTCATTGGGAATTCCCATATGGTTTTATTGATCATATGGATTTACCCTCCTTACATGTCTAACTATTGTGCAAAATCTAAGGTATTCCCTCTTAGATCATAGGGCCTCAACCTTTATTATTTATTTTATAGCTAGTAACTTATCAAGTGGAAATAATTTATTTATTGTAAACCTTGTACCAAGTAGAAAAGTATTTTAACTATGATGACTAGGACCTCAAGTCCCATCCCCATAGACGTCTATCCTTTTCCTTCTACTTACAATTTATACAAAAATCATACATGATTTCCTTATACAACCACTAATATTCGCACCGATGGTTAGTCCTTTTAGCATTGCACCAAAGGTTTCTCAATGAGACCAATGTCCTCTTACTCATCGAATCCTAGAAATTGCTCTGATGGTAAACTATAGGTTTAGTAGGTCCATTGTTACATACCCCTTAGTGGATTTTGAATTCCATTACCACCATCCTAATTTCTTAATAAAACAACACCCTTTATGGGATCTAAGTTAATGCACAATTTGGTATAGTGACTCAACTTTCAGTTGATCCCACATCACTGGTTCTTCTTACCAAAAATGGCCTACTTGGAGCTCTTGATTCTGCAACACGATTCAATGGAGAAGCGATATCATATTACCTATATAAATTTTAAGAATAGTTCAAGGTTGTTACGCCCCTGGTGCCTCAAATAATTTTCCTTACCTGATAAACCTCACACATGAGCTCCAACTATCGCAAGGGAAACTTTGAAGGAAACCAACTACAATATGGTTCGATTAGATTGTATCATTGTCAGCATTGACACCAAGTCCTAATAGATAAATAGTGTTTTTTTTTCAATGTTAGTGAGGGGTATTAACTCCACTGAATTTGTTGATGCTGATATTTCCAATTATTGTTAATGATAAAAAATGATTTGACGAAAGGACATTGAGGACAAGAGGGTTTCCTCCCTAACCGCCCCAAAATTAATTTTTCAAATTGAAAAGATGAACATTGTGGTGGAAATTCTATTTCATCCAAACAATTAGGTCATATTAGCCTAATGTTAGTTGAGTTTTCTACAGTGGAATCTAAATATTACCCACCTATTTTTATGTATTAGTGAGTTCCAATTGACATCATACTTAAACAATTATTACAATTTTCCTATATTCAAGCATAATTTCCATGGATTTTTAGAAGGGAAGGAAGAATGAGAATTACCTCTTGGAACATGCTAGTTGATGAAGATCCTTTCTAGATGATCCTTGTAGCTCCTTATGTCTCCATCAAACTTGAAAATTCAACTACTATGCATCCTTCCATTCTTCTAATAAAAAAATTTAGGAAATGGATCTTTAAATCTAATTGTCTACTAATTAATTTTCAGAATAAATTTGTTGGGAAACTGAATTGATTCATATGAATTCAAAGAGAGAGATACTTATAATCCTTTGCTTGAAGATTCTCTTTTCCTTGAATATTCTTTCTACATCCTTTGTTTAGATCCACTTCTCCACCTTCCATGCCCTTGATCACCAAAAACCTTTGAAGCAAAGGATTTCCTTGCCTTCAATCCTTCAACATAACTTTGCTCTATTCATCTCTCCTTTACTTCACCCCAAACTTATCCTTTTACAGCAATAGGATTTGGGTGTTCATGAGAAAAATTGTAATGTGGGATACAACCTTAATTACACATTTTGATTTATTTCCTTAAAACAACACTTTTCCATAGTTTTTCAAGCACTTGCATGATCAATATAGTTTTTAAGGAATAATTAATACATACTCCATGTATTTTTTTCCACTCTTAGCTAGTGTAGACTAGATCTTAGCTTCTGGTGGGAAATTCAATCACTGAATATTGCTCCTTTAGGATACTTGTGTCTTTACTCACATATTCTATTTGTGGAATTAATTGTTAGATTAAGAGATCATGTATATTATTGCACTTGATTTTTGTCTTCATGTTGTTGGAGAATAGTAAATTGTGTTTCCATCCATCATTATTTAAGGGTATTAATTTGATTGTTAACAGATGCCCCCTAATGTGTGAGTTCTGACGCGATGATGATGGATGAAATATGTTATCTCTTATACTCTTTTAGTGATTAGGGTGTTGAGATATTGTAACTTCAAAGAATATTATATTTGTACTTTATTATTTCGGAGATGATTCATTCCTCCGTGAAGATCTTATTGTATATCCGGAGATGTTTATTCCTCCGTCGGAATGTGGTAACTTGGGTTATTAGAATTCCCTAGTGGGGGTCGGCCCTGTATCTATTATGTGGGTCAAAGGGTTATTAGACCACCCTAGAGGGGTCATCCCAGTCAATTGTAGTGGGGTATTTAACCCATTGGTTAAATACGAGCCTACATGTTTTGTGTAAAAGATAAGTCGGAGTAGTGTATAAATAGAGGAGGTGTATTCCTCATTATACACACTCACTCACTTGAGAGTGGCACACTTGTGGAGGAGAAGTCTTCTATGAAGAAGGAGGAGATCATGTCTTTGGTTTGCATCTTTGTATATTGCTGGTCATATATATTGAGGAAGCTTTACTGGGTTTTCTACCCCATGAGGGTTTCCCAGGATAAATTTGTGTCTCTTGTGTTTATGCAGTGCTTGTTGTTTCTTCAGTGATCCTGTATATGCTATTACAGATGAAATGGAATGCAATGCTGCTATTTTTTGTCTTATCATATTAAATCTTAACATGGGATCAGGGCTAACCTGAAGGAAGGCAATGTATGGCACTTACGACACTTGCTTCTCTTGCGACAATTTGAAGGTTAGGGTTTTATATAGCAAAAACCAGTCATCGTGGAACTTTCGCTATAAATACATTTTGGAGAAGTTTCATGATTTGAAACCTTTACAAGTCGTATATTACATCCCCAGGTACCTTGTGTCCAAAGGGAACCCTCATATTCATTATAATTTGTGAGTTATGATCAGTACCAGTTAGGGTTTCTGCCTCTTCCAGATCTCAATCAAAATCAGGTGACCTAGGAAAAAAGGTCATAACTTGTGCTAGGAAGCTCCAAATGAAATTTCGTAAAAAGTGACAGGTAGTACACAGATTGTAATATCTTAGGAAACCTTTTTAGAGGCCGAAGTTCAACCAGTCACATCTGGAACGCCGTACAAGTTCGCTCTCATGTTTTATCCCATAAACAAGTGACATTGCGACACTTGGCATAACTTGGGATAGGAAGCTCCAAATGCAATTTCGTAAAAATTAACAGGTAGTACACAGACTTTACTATCTCAAGAAATTTGTTTAGAAGCTGAAGATGAAACAGTGACACGTGGCACGCCGTACAAGTTCGCTATCCTGTTTTATCCCATAAACAGGTCACGTTGCGACACTTGGCATAACTCTCTCTCAGAAAATCCAATTGAGGTCAGACCTGTTGCGATGGAAAGATGACAGGTCAGGCTACCATAGAAAAAAATTTCAGACCCTTTGGAGTGAAAAGTTCAGAGTTACAACAGAAACAATCAGGTACATATTTCTATCAAAACAAAATTATTTTTGGAGCATCTTCATTCATGGCTTTCGGAATTTAGGGTTTCGGAGAAAGTTAAAATTTTTGGAATCAGAATCCATGGCTGAATGCTACTCCGGAAAATCGAAATTTAGAGACCAATATCGAATTTTTTGGTTGGGTAGAAGACCGGGCTTGATCAAACCCTAGTTCAGGATTTTGATCGGAAAGATGGAAAATTAGGGCTTCATCAAAAGTTGGAATTTTTGAAGTCTATAACCACAGCTGGAAGCTCCTTAGAAAAATAAGAGTTTAGAGCCTTGGATCGAACCTTTTGATTGGACAAAAGGGTGGGCTTCATCAAGCCCTAGTTCGGGTTCCTGTCCAGAATATCCAGAAGTTTCGAAGGCAATTTTGAGGGGTCAAATTTTGGAGATTTCAAAATTGAAGTATGATAGTTTGATCAGCTCAGGAAGACACATCCTTCCATCCATTCAGAAGTGCGAAAGTCAAAGATTGAATTTTTTAGGGTTTCTCTAGCAAACCCTAATCAAGCTCCAGATCAAGTTTCAGGGGGAGTTGAGGCTAAGGCCTTACATAAGAAGACTACAAGAAGTCTCGATAGGTATGACTTAAGGAGGTTCAGGTATGTCTTGAAATCTAATTCTTGATTAAGTTCATGATGTGTTTGTCTTCATATTATTTATTAGTACAATCTTGATTAAAGTTAGAATTGTCTTATCACCCTAGTAACAGTATGAATAGATGTGAATGATTGAAGACATTCGTTGATTACGGATATATGATTGTACTAATGCATTATGGTGTTGTGTGAGGTTGATGTTGTCTTCTAACAAGATACAGGTACATCACAAAAACAAATCAAGTTCCATGACCATGACAACATGAAGACAAAGACTCATCCATACTCTTTGTTCTACTTACGAGGTATGTATGACTTTGCTATATTATGCTTAACCTATGAGGCATGCAGGTTCTAGCTCAGGATCTCTAAATCATTGAAGAGATTGTTTAGGTATGTTGTACATAACTAAGCAGGTATACTAATCCAGGTATGTTTTCCTATGTCACGTTAGAATCTTACCTTGTGTTAGGATCCCTTATATAAGTATACTTGGTATGATTGGTTATGCTTATTAATAAGGTTAATCAAGGGTTTATGCACAATATGTCTCTTATCTTGATTGATGATTTAACTAACCAGAAGAGTACTATGATCAAACAAGAATATGCATGAGTAAAAGAAGACTTCCTTGAAACCCTGAATAATAATGATCATGACTATACATATTCAAGATTATTTAGAATTAGAATGTTTTTAGAATATACTAATGAATGTATGTTTGTGTATGAGATCATGAGGATGACACTAGTGCACACTTGAGCATGCACAGTGGTACATAATGAATAGAAGTTCAAAAGACATATAGAAGATCAAGCGAGAGGCAACCACACAAACATAAAAGATAAGTATTTGAGTTGTTATTTGAAATAGTAAATGACATTGCTTGTATGCATATTTGTATTCCTAGAATATATCATGTTGAGTGTAAACATTCATAGAGCATTGAACAGTATACTACTAATATGCATAATATTGGTAAGTTGGACAAGCATTCCATTGTTGCTTGTCTAGAATGAAACCTCTTTGCTGACATGCTAAGAGCTGTGCACACTCTCGATAGTATGTTCTGGTAGAGATGGAAGGAATCTAGATAGCCACTGTATGCATACAGGATATGGGAAAGTGTTGTGCCAAAGTATTGGTCAAAATAGTTGCATAACTATGTAAATGATATCTGTATGCATAATAGGTTATCATGTCAATATGATTTGATGATTATGAAGTATTACTAATCATGTACTTAATTTTGATTTGTAGGAAAGATAATGATGAATGATGAACACTGAACAAGCGATGGATGTTCAACAAAAGATTTAGAAATCAAACACCCTATAGAAGGCTTGTGGCTAGAAGATTCTCTTAGAAAGAGAAAGAGAATCATGATGAGATGTTTGCTCCAAGTGGCTAGATAAGACCATTCTCTTAATGCTGTAATTAAAGAAGAAGTGTGAATCAGGTTCTATATGGGTTCCCAGGATCGATAATCAATTGAGGAGCTTAATGATCACCATGGGTGATGTGGATCTCAACCTTTGCTACAAGGTTGAATATGGTTTCTCTACACAGATGTTGATTGGGCAAAAATTGTATCAGACAGGAAGAGCACATCGAGAGGATGTTACTGTCTGGGATCAACCATTAGAGAAATTTTGAGGTCAAAAAATGGCCTCAAAACAAAGGAAATGTATGATAAAAAACAACCAATCACATTCTAGTAGATGAAATCATCCCCCTTGGTGAGGTGGCATTGCATGAGTTAAGAATGCTTATTTGTCGAATTTTCTATGGTGGATGAAAACACATAGTTAACCAAGGTAGTGGTGTAAGTACTTTTAAGTCATAAAGTAAAGTACTCATAATGATAGTCTTTTCATAAAATAATATTATTGTCATTTTCAAGTAAAGTACTCATAATGAATGTCTTTTCACACTTTCACATAAAATAATATTATTGTCATTTTCAAGTGAAGTACTCTTAATTCATAAAGAAAGTCCTTTCACATTTTTTATAATATAATATATTATCATTTTTATGTTTTTAATTTTAAATTATATATTCACTCCATTCTATTTAATAACATAATGTCAAACTAATAAATAATAATAATAATAATAATAATAATGCAATGTGGATTATAATAATATTATTAACATTTTCATGTAAATAAATTCTCAATTAAATTAAATTATATTAAATTTATGAGAAAAATACTAAATATAAAAAGTCAACATAAAATTAAAAAAATAGCTCTTAAAAATATTTTTTATTATTTAATTTCATTTGCAAGTTCAAGACAAATAAATGCTAAAGGACAATTTTTTGGGGGGAATTTACAATGAATCTTAGTCACATCAATGTAGACTTATTTTATTAATTTTATTTTTAGTGAATTTTGAAAAGCAACTCAACCATGGTTATTTATATTGTGCATAGAAAATATTGTGGGAGGTGACTTGTCATATATACCTACCCCATAAAACCTCCAATTCATAATATTTTAATATATCTCATATTTTTGTAGTACATCTCTTAGGAGGCCATTTTTTGACCTCAAAATCTCTCTAATGCATGATCTCATGGTTTAGAAGGAAGCAATCTAGTATGGCTCTCAGCACAAGCGGAATATATGGCTGCTTGCTCTGCTAGTTGTGAAGCGGTATGGCTTTAGAATGGACCCAACTGTGATCCTATGTGACAAACAGAGTTGTACCAAAATGGCAGAGAATCCAGTATTCCATGATAAGTCAAAGCACATAGAGATTTGACATTTCTATATACAAGATATGGTGCAGAAAAGAATTAAAGTTCGAATTTGTAACAAGTTACCGATGTACTAACCAAACATCTACCTCAAGTAAAGTTTTCCGAGACAAACTTAAAATAGTTTAGAAGGAACCTCCTCGAAAGGGGGAGCGATGTGATCACTTATGATGAGATTTCCCACATCGACAGTGAGGTCGATGATGTGGATACCTATATTGGTGATGCTGACAAAGAGGTTGGTGGACATGAGGGGATTGGATCATCCCTCGACTTCAATCCTAAAGAGATTTGTAGACAGATGTCTTCAAGAATGAAGTCCTTCGTGGACATGTAGGGATTGCATCATCCTTGAACACATGTTCTAAAAGGATCTGTAGACATATGTCTTTGAGAATGAAGTCCTTGGTGGACATGTGAGGATTGTATCATCCGTGGATGTTAGTCCTAAAGTGATCCGTAGACAAGATGTCTCCGAGAATAAAATCCTGAATGAACAGGTAAGGGGATTGTATCGTCCTCGGACCATAGTCCTGTGAAGTGAGCCGTAGACAAGATGTCTCCGAGAAAAAAATCCTGAATGAACAGGTAAGGGGATTGTATCGTCCTCGGACCATAGTCCTGTGAAGTGAGTCGTAGACAAGATGTCTCCGAGAACAAAATCCTGAATGAACAGGTAAGGGGGTTGTATCGTCCTCGGACCATAGTCCTGTGAAGTGAGCCGTAGACAAGATGTCTCCGAGAACAAAATCCTGAATGAACAGGTAAAGGGATTGTATTGTCCTTGAGCCATAGTCCTGTGAAGTGAGTCGTAGACAAGATGTCTCTGAGAACAAAATCCTGAATGAACAGGTAAGGGGATTGTATCATCCTCGAACCATAGTCCTGTGAAGTGAGCCGTAGACAAGATGTCTCCGAGAACAAAATCCTGAATGAACAGGTAAGGGGATTGTATCATCCTCGGACCATAGTCATATGAAGTGAGCTGTAGACAAGGTGTCTCCGAGAACAAAATCCTGAATGAACAGGTAAGGGGATTGTATCGTCCTCGGACCATAGTCCTGTGAACTGAGCCGTAGGTAAGATGTCTCCGAGAACAAAATCCTGAATGAACAGGTAAGGGGATTGTATCGTCCTCGGACCATAGTCCTATGAAGTGAGCCGTAGACAAGATGTCTCCGAGAAAAAAATCCTAAATGAACAGTTAAGGGGATTGTATCGTCCTCGGACCATAGTCCTGTGAAGTGAGCCGTAGACAAGATGTCTCCGAGAACAAAATCCTGAATGAATAGGTAAGGGGATTGCATCGTCCTCGGACCATAGTCATGTGAAGTGAGCCGTAGACAAGATGTCCCTGAGAACAAAATCCTGAATGAACAGGTAAGGGGATTGTTTCGTCCTCGGACCATAGTCCTGTGAAGTGAGCCGTAGACAAGATGTCTCCGAGAAAAAAATCCTGAATGAATAGGTAAAGGGATTGTATCGTCCTCGGACCATAGTCCTGTGAAGTGAGCTATAGACAAGATGTCTCCGAGAACAAAATCCTGAATGAACAGGTAAGGGGATTGCATCGTCCTTGGACTTTAGTCCTGTGAAGTGAGCCATAGACAAGAGGTCTATGAGAATGGAGTGATAGGACTGGATCGTCCCGAGACTTCGGTTCAAAAGGTACATGATAGGACTGGATCATCCGTGGACTTCGGTTCAAAAGGTACATGATAGGACTGGATCGTCCCTGGACTTCAGTTCAAAAGGTACATGACAAGATTGCATCATCTGTGGACCTATGTCCTAAAGAGAGCAGGATTGATCATCCTGTAATATGATCGTGTGTGTTGCAGGGTATGTTGCTATTGTGTGGATACTTGTATTGATGATGTGTATACTTGTATTGTGTGAATACTTGTATTGATGATGTGTATACTTGTATTGTGTGGATACTTGTATTGATGATGTGTATACTTGTATTGTTGGAATACTTGTATTGATGATGTGTATACTTGTATTGATGATGTGTATACTTGTATTGCGTGGATACTTCTATTGATGATGTGTATACTTGTATTTGTGTGGATACTAATAATGTTGATATAGATGACGATGCTGCTGATCGTATCGATCTAGATGAAGATGCTGCTGATCGTGTTGATCTAGATGACAATGTTGATGATCGTGTGATGACGATGCTGCTGATTGTGATGGTCTAGATGATGATGCTGCTGATCATGATGGTCTAGATGACAATGCTGATGATCGTGTGATGATGATACTGATGATCACGAGGATCCAGATGATGATGTTGCTGTAGCTGTTCGAGTGTTGCAGAAGATAAAGACTTAGTACTGAAGATGTTGATGTTCTAGTATTGAAGATGTTCCACTAACTGCTTGAGTTACTGATAGATGTATCATGTATGAAGTTGATGATTCCTTGCTCATGCAGATGCTGTTATAATATCCTTCTCGTTAAGGGGGAGTGTTGAGATATTGTAACTTCAAAGAATATTATATTTGTACTTTATTATTCTGGAGATGATTCATTCCTCCGTGAAGATCTTATTGTATATCCGGAGATGTTTATTCCTCCGTCGGAATGTGGTAACTTGGGTTATTAGACTTCCCTAGTGGGGGTCGGCTCTGTATGTGATATGTGGGTCAAAGGGTTATTAGACCACCCTAGAGGGGTCGGCCCAGTCAGTTGTAGTGGGGTATTTAATCCATTGGTTAAATACGAGCCTACATGTTTTGTGTAAAAGATAAGTCGGAGTAGTGTATAAATAGAGGAGGTGTATTCCTCATTATACACACTCACTCACTTGAGAGTGGCGCACTTGTGGAGGAGAAGTCTACTATGAAGAAGGAGGAGATCATGTCTTTGGTTTGCATCTTTGTATATTGTTGGTCATCTATATTGAGGAAGCTTTACTGGGTTTTCTACCCCATGAGGGTTTCCCAGGATAAATTTGTGTCTCTTGTGTTTATGTTGTGCTTGTTGTTTCTTCAGTGATCCTGTATATGCTATTACAGATGAAATGGAATGCAATGCTGCTATTTTTTGTCTTAGCATATTAAATCTTAACATAGGGATGAAGGGAAAATGGTTAAGACAATGGATGCAGTAGTTGGAAAATCACATACAAGTAAAACAAGGCAATTTTCCAAATATACAATATCTTCCTGAGGTGAGTATACCCATGCTTAGTAGTAAACAAGCATGTCCATGAACAATACACAGTGGATCCATGTTAAAAGTACCATCTTTTTTACAAATGAAAACATGCACTTTAATGAGTGCAAGATATGGATGCAAACTGAAATACAAGAGAAAGACAACAACAATTTCTTATTCATTTGAGACTCTACCAAGGAAAATCAACACTGGATGATAATTGAAATACAGGAGAAAGACAACAACAATTTCTTATTCATTTGCAATGTCTATGGCCCAACTCACTATAGGGATAAGACTAAGTTCTAGGAATACCTTAACAAGTTAAAGGAGGACCTGAGCGGAAAATATCTTATCATTGCTGGAGATTTTAATGCAACAAAATATCAACAGGAAAAGCATTGAGGAAATATAGTTCGTGACCCTTTCGGTAAAAAGATAGTATACCTAATCGTTGATCTGGACCTAATAGACATACCCATGAGAAATGGAAAATATACATGGAATAAAAGAAGATGTGGAGCAGGACACATCACGGCTAAGATGGATCGGTTTATGGTATGCTCTTCCTTTTTTCATTCTGATCTCCTTGCTTTCTCACATTCCTTTCCTTCCGCCGCTTCTGACCACAATCCCATTGTTTTATCCCTCTCCTCTCTGAAAAACCTTGGACCTATCCATTTTCGTTTTATTCCAATTTGGCTACACGATTCCATTTTGTATGATATTGTCCAAAATTATTGGCACTCTCGTTTTGTTGGATCTCCCAACTACATTTGGGAATCCAAACTTAGAGCCATGAGGTATGCGCTTAAGAGTTGGGCTAAGACCTCCTACAAGACTCCAAGCCATGCCAAATTTATTCTTCAATTAGAGCTTTCCAATATTTATCTCATAATGGAGCTTGAGGAGGTGACACCCTCCTCCCTCAGCCAGGAAAAGGATTTAAACCTGAAAATCCACACTGCGGTCAAGCACGAAGAGGAAATGTGGAGAGTTAAGTCTCAACAGATGTGGCTAAAGGGAGGTGATAGCAACACTAATTATTTTCACAAGTAATCTAAGGCCCAACTCAATCATAACATCATTAAGGAGCTAAAGAATCATAATGGAAAAAATATAAGAGGGAAAGAGGATCTTAAGCTCCATATTTTCAACCATTTCACTGAACTCTACTCTGATGACAGATAAACAGATCCGGAAGCACAAGCAAATCTAACCTCTAGTATTCCTAATATTATCTCGTATTAAAAAAATAGAGATCACTCCAAACCTATCATGGAATAAAAAATATTAAATGCCATTTGGTATCTTCACATAGACAAAGTGCCTGGTTCAGATGGATCCACTATTAATTTTTACAGGGTAGGTGGGATATTATCAAAGAGGATCTGAAACGAATGCTCAATTGGACCAAGAAGAAAGACAAAATAGGAAGGGCCACCAACTCTTCCTTCCTTAATCCCAAAAGAAAAAACCCCGAGCTCTATTGACCGCTTCAGACTGATTTCTCTCTGCAATACTTCTTATTAAATCCTTTCAAAGATCCTTGCAACCAGAATGAAAAATATCATGTGAAATCTCATGTCAGATTCTCAAGGGGGTTTCATTGTAGGTTGCAAGATCCTAGATAATATCATTATTGTGTAGGAAGCGATCCATTCTAACATTTAAAAAAATCATCAAGGTATGGCTATAAAGCTTGATATGGCCAATTCTTTCGACAAAGTACATCATCCCTTTCTCTTTGAAATTATGAAAAAGTTTGGATTATAAAAAATATTTGTTCGTTGGGTGAAAGCATGTATTAGCAGTCCCTGAATAGCCCCCCTTGTTAATGGAAGACCCTATAACCTCTTTCAAGCCTCCAGGGAACTCCGCTAAGGTTGTCCCATCTCACCCTTCCTTTATCTATTAGTTGTTGAGTCAATGAGTAGGAAACTTCACCATCTGCAAGCTGACTTGGGAGAAATAAAAGGTCTAAAAATTGTCAGAGGGGTCAAATCCATCAACCATGCTCAATTTACAGATGACACTATCTTACTTGGGGGAGATTCCTCTATAATAGCCAAAAGATTCAACAATGTCCTATCCAGCTTCATTAAAGCTTCTGATGGCAAAGTTAACTTGGCAAAGTCTAAGTTTTACGGTTGGAACTAATCTACAGGGGTGCTAGTGAAAATGGAAAGGACCTTTGGTTTTGAAGGAATTGTAGCTTGGAACTCCTTTAATTATCTTGGAATACCTATCTTTAAAGGGAAAAAAAGAGTTGCAGACTGGAAAGGACTGATAGACAAAATTAAAAATAAAATTAATTCTTGGGGATCTAGATGGCTCAATCTTGTTGGAAAAATCGTCCTTATAAATTCTATCCTTTCTACTTATACACTCTATACTTGATCTATCTCTCTAGACCCAAAAACAATGATGAAGGATATTAAAAAAGAGCTAAGAAATTTTTTATGGCAAGGAGGGAAGTCTAACCACTTGAAAAAGTTTCATTTGATCAACTGGGATACATTGTGCAGACCCAAAATGTATGGAGGTGCTGGGACCAAAGATCAAACAAATATGAACCTTGCATTAGGTGCCAAAATCTTATGGATAATCATTTCCAGTAAAAAGGAATGGTGGAAAGAGATCCTTCACAAGAAATATATGACCGGGAGTAGAAGATGTTGTGTGGAAGAAATTGATCAAGGAAGAAGAGGTTCATTAATATAGAATCTATGTAAGAGGGAGGATTTCATAATTCAAAGTAGTCTTTTCTAGATCCCAGGAAATGAAAAACAAATTAAGATCTGGAATGATAATTTTGGTTCAAGTTCCCCTGCAAACCTTCTGCATGAATTCCATGATTTAAAAGAGTGGATGGAGCAAGCTAACATTCACACTCTTTTTTATTTGTCCTCCTTGTCTATTTGGGTAAGATGGACTGGTTGGATCAAGTTGGAGTTATCAGAACACCTCATGCATGATTATAATGCACTCATATCCCTGTTTCATGGTTCTCTTCCTGTTCAAAAAAATATGAGAGACAAGAGAGGATGGGGAAACTAAGGCACGTGCACTATCAAGGAGGGATATTGTTATATGGATGCTCTTTCCAAATCCTGAATCAAGGATTCTAAGTGGAGCAGAGTTTGGGGCAAGGATGGTCTCCCAAAATTAAATGCTTTCACTTGGACTCTCACCCACCGAAAGAATTTAATTGCTGAGAATATCAGAAAAAGGGGGATTGAAGGATGGGCGATGCATTCTTTGCAAGGAAGATGAAGAAACTATTCAACATCTCTTTTTGGAGTGAAAATTCTCTTAGGAGGTTTGGCATCGTTCTTATCAGCAAATTCAACCCAACTTGATCCTTCCAACAAATTGGAATGATATTTTTGCAAGTTGGCATGATTAATATCATGACTCACTCTATAGAAAGTCATAATTCAAAAGAGCTTGGGTCTCTCTTCCTAAATTCATATGCTAGAAATTATGGACTTCCAGAAATAAAAAATATTTGAATACATCAGAGCCACTCCAGGTAAAGTTCTCTCTTATGCAAAGGCACTTTGGATTGACTCCCTATCCTTGAGAGGTATGAAAAAAATTTGAAAATAACTTATAAACACAAAGGAAAAAATATGGATGGAAGACCTCCTGACTCCCTCTCCGTATTCTCTTCCATCCCAAACTTACAAGAAACATACCTCTCAAAATTGGCATATTAGAATGAAATCGGAGGATCTTCAACTTTGGATTAAGAGAATTGGTAGCCACATGTTGTTCTTTGATGGTGCCTGGAAAGAAAACCCTGGGTTGGGAGGTGCAGGAGGATTCCTTCTTGACTCTGAGGGAAACAAGGTGAAATATTTTTGTTGGGGAATTGGTAGGAGGACCAATAATGATGCTGAGTGGCTCTCGTTGATTAAAGGAAAGGAAATATCTAGGAATGAAGGAATCGAGGATCTGATGGTCTTTGAAGACTCAATGCTGGTCATTAGGGAAGCTAGAACCTTAGCCACAAACCGCAGAAATCCTGTATCTAAGCTTCATCACCTCTTTAATTACAAGGAAAAGGACTTGAGCTATATCAACTTTCTTCATGTTCTGAGGATCAACAATTAGAAAGCAGATGTCATGGATAATGCCATAGTTGATCTTGATTGTGGAATCACGATTAGCAATGGTCAGGATATTGGGATAAACTGGGTTCCCTAAAATCTACTCCCATTCAGTTTTGATGTTGAAGCACAACTATTTTCTTAGCATTGGAAAATGGCATCTCCCCTTGGCATGGGGAAACCTTCATATTAATCCTAAGAACTACATTCCATTGATTCATTTGGGAATTGATTATTTCAATATCTCATAGAGATATTCTCCCCCTTCTAGAACTTTTCTTGCGTCCTCTTGGAGTCCTTGGATTCGTCTACACATCAGACATATATTATGGAGGTTTAGGATTGAGGGAGCTTTGGCTTATAATTCAACAAGGGGTTCCATTCTCGTCATATAGCAGGGAATTTCTTACGCAAAGAGCAGGGTGTCTGAAGCTTGGTTCATCATGGAGAAAGATGCCCCTATCACCATCTCGAGCCTCCCCACGTTGCAATGTTTGCGTTGTAGGAAAAATTTTCAACCTTTGGATCAAGTTGGGAGTGTCGGTATTCAGAGAACGCCTTTAGTAACTAACGCTGTGCAGGATCAGGTTCTTGGTGGCTCTATCGAAGCGCAATCTGTAATATATGACCATTGCAGAAAAGAAGCATTGGGTCGTCGCAAGAATTGGATCCACTTTGCAAGTGAAAGCAGTGGAAACAATAGCCCGGGGTCTATTCCATGGTTTGAAAGTCCGAACGCATCTTAAGGATTTGGAATCCCAATTTTGTATGCTCCTTAGAGGGGAGAATTCCGACCTTAAATGGGTTATTTCACATCTTTTCACAATTGTCCAGGCAAAAAAATCTGAGGTTCGTAGCAGCAGCAGTAAAATGCAGGAGCATTTTGACATCCTTGCTGGGAAATTGGAGAATGATTGTCCCTGTTCTATAGATATGGGCACTCAAATTAGGGCTTTGCACAATAGTCTCAGAATTGTGGAAGCTAATATCGACAGCATGAGGGTAGAAATTTGGAAGAGAACCATCGTTTCTCAAGGAAATACTGGAGGCATAGTTGGTGCTACTGATGGAATCATGGCGATAAATACACACCAGTAAACCATCAATATTGGGTCATTTAGTTCTTTCAAATACCCTGCTATATTATGTTTTTACAAAAAATTAGTGCTACGTTACTTTTTGGATAGGTTTGTAGTAGTTGTCGAACAACTAGTTTATGGTGTCTTTCTCTGTAATGTTCTACTCCTACATTTTGCTTCAAGGACAGTTTGTTAGAATCTACAGTTTTCGCATGATAGGTTTTGTCCATGAACTTGTTAGACTAGAAAATGAAGATCTAGGAACCATGGAAGCTCTTCGATTTTGGGATCAGTCTTCCCATCCTTTTTGTAAACTTGTTCCTCTTTTTATATAAAATCTTGTTATCTGTTATTGATAAAAAAAAAAAAATTGTAATGATTTCAAATTTGATATAAATAAACTAAAATTTATAATTATTGAAATTTATTTAAAGTTTAGATTTATTAAACATAAAAAGGAGTTAAATTTCTTTAAGTATGAATTATTTTATACTTTCATATTTTTCACATAATGGATTGTAGAATACCTAACTTATTATAATCATACAATATCTTTTAAATATGATAATAACAATTTAACTATTTACATTATTTAATATAATAAGATATTTTTATTGAAATAATTATTTATTCTGTTTTAAAATGAATATATTATAATTATATATTTTTTTATTTATAAAAATATAGAATTATTTGGAATATTAATCTAATTAATTCTAAAATTTTAAAATTTATTTCTAAAAATAAAAAAATATTTTATTCTAATTTGTAAAATAACAAAAAAATGTTTTTATAACAAAACATCATATGTTTAGATAATATACGATACAATTCCTATTTACAGGAATATAATTATGTTTGTAACTTTTTTTTGTAAAGTAAGATGTCCAAATATTTTATTGGTATGACATAATTATCATTTTCAAAGTTGTGTAATTAAACTCTTATAATATTATTGTCGAGATACATTGGATCTTTATTTCCAGAGTGATAATGAAATAAAACGTAGCCATAGCATTAAGAGAACTTAAAAACAAGAGATGCTTGAAAAGCTACCTCCATGGATATAAAACTTAACGATCTCAAATTCAAACACTATTTTTACCCAAACCATATTTTCATTGGAGGTTGGATTGTAGGGTCACAACTTGCACCAATTGTTGAAGGGTAAACATTATTCAAATAACTCATGGAATCCATATTGTATTGGATCATATTGGATGGATCGTCTTTACCTCCTAGTAAGGGTTTTTGAATGGATTCATGTGTAGGAAAATAATTGTTGTTTACATATTTTCTTGAGGAAATACATTTGCTTTAATGTATATTGAGCTTTTTTACTATTGAAGGTTTGTCAAAAGAATGTCATGGGGGTACTCTTTGGATGCAATTTAAATTCCAACGAGTGATGACAATAACAATTTGAGTAAACCTACGAGGAGAAAAGTTGAGAATACGATAGAAACAAGTAGTGTTTTCCATTTCCCTCCAAAACTATTCACCCTTGTGGTTGATGCCATCATCTTGAATCCTATTGGTTCTTTTAAAGTTGACTTTAATAATAATTTTTTTTTATTTGGGGATCTTTTTTACGTCAAAATTACTCTAATGCATGCTAGCACAAGTCACCAAACTGAGTGCCAAGCTGAACCAAAAAAACTATAGAAAGATGCTATCATGGTAATCCATGTCACCAATCTGAGTTTGATATCACATGTAGAAATTGGTTATATAAATTTGTGAAGACAAATCTCATATAATACCTAGGCTTATGTTCACATTTTGTATGTTTTTTTAGTTACTCAATAATACTTATCATTTCCCTTATTAGAAATGATACAACCAATTATTAATATGTTAATAATTGGATTTGATATAAATTATTAATTAAATTTTACTAAAATTGATTTTAATAATTGAGTTTATATATATATATATATATACATAATTTTGTTTGTTTAGGTATTGAAATAGTTTATATATATATATATATATATATTTGATTTTTTGGGCATTGAAATAGTTTAAATTGTTGTTAGATTATAATTGTTGTTTGTTTATTTTAATGTTTTTATTTTGATTCTTATATGTTTTTAACGGTATTTTTTTCTTGGTATTTTCTTTTTAAAGTTAATGATATCCTTCCCCTTAATATTAATCCACATAGAGAGTCCTCTCCAGATGAGTCAGCCTCTAGTTCTTCTCCCATCCAAGACTTGGTGCTTGCACTTCACTACTACAAAAAATTCCTTTGGTGATGCATAGGTCTATGATGGGCCTTTAGTGAGCATCACCAAATCCATTGATGGTGACATGCAACAAAAGTCCATCGACATAACTAGCTTTGGTGACAATCATTAAAGGACTTTTTCCATAACCGACTTTGGTGACTAAAACAATGTCATTATTCTTAACACTGTGATACTCATCAATTAATATTTCAAAAACTTAATTAGTGACTCTCTTTCTAATTCCATCATCATTTCTATATTTGTAACTGATTTTGGTGACAGTACCACAATTCCCATTGCCAAAACAATCTGTTGACTGCCACCAAAAATATTAACTTAATGATGAAAATCATTGGCTATCATTAAAGATCTTGACCATCACTAAAGATGTTGATTTTAACCCCTAAATGAAAGGGCCAACCCCAAATGAAGTAAAATACACTACCTTGATATATGGACATTATAAAGGAGGAAAATGTTTCATTGCTCTTGCACTAGTGGAGCCTACCTAGTAAACTTGTATAAGGATAAACAAATGCAAAATTTATTTTCTTTCGAATATGAGTATGATATTCCAAACCTTGGTAGTGAGTATTGCAAAGAGTTATAACTCAACAAACTATACAACTGTAAACAAAATTTTCCATAAAATGTTTTAACCAATATACATCTACAACTAACTCACCATGCATATATAACTCAAAAGGGTAAAGATGAATACTTTTTAGAAGAGGAATAAAGTAAATATGGCGAAAAAAAAACAATAATGCAAGAGCATATATTACTTATATATAAAAACCCATATTCAACAAAATAGCACGAGTAGAAAATTTGGAAACCTTACATATGTATAATCAAACAAATACTTGCATGTGTTAAATTTTGTTATGTAAATATTAACAAAATCATCATACATTCTCCATGCATGGGCTTATAGAATACTATCTACACTAAGAAAAAGAAACCATTTCACTTATTTAAGAATGAATTGATTGCAACTACTTCTAGAAAGCATCTACAAAATCTTACCCAAGCCAAGGTTCGATTCACCAAATGAACTGGTGCTCAAAACTATCGATATATACTATAAACAAATTTAAATTATGCAACTTAAATTCCATGAATCATATACATAAAACACTGCCACATTATTTTCACGGATTTCACTTATGCATAAAGCACTTCTCAATTTTACTAATTCTGAATGGAGAAACCCACTCAAGTTCCTTGAATGTACATAATCCAATATATATAATGGGGGATTAATATAAATCTCACTTATTAAAATTCTCATAATACAATAAAGATCATGCAGTTAACATAACTCCCATCCATAAAAATTAACTTGTAGCATAATAATCCAAAAACTGTTTCACAAACAAGGCATATAGTTTTAAAATATGCTCCATATCCTGAATAGATCCCATAATATGTCCAAAAATATTTTTTTTTGGAAAGGTCCCTAAAATTTCACATCAGAGTCATAGACTAAAAAAATGGTAAGGACTTTTAGATATAATTATAATTTTAAAATGAAACCTTGAAATGTTTAATCAAGACACTAGAATAACTAGAACTTACAATTTTGTCAATTGAGTGTAGATCGGGTGGTTGGGAGGAATGTTGTTATCCTCCCCACCTGGGTTCAAATCTAGATTTGTGACACTTGCTCCTTGGGAACTGACTTTGATTATGAAATGATTGTAACTCTAAAATACCTTGATTCGGAATATCAGGTATTGGCATTCTCCCGATGGTTGTATCCCTCTAAAAAACAGTGAACCATCATTTAAAAAAAAAACTAAAACTTACAATCCATCTAGATTTATAATATTCGCCAGCTCTCCAAGAATCGCTCCATTGATATTGTTGGAGGATATACTTTTGTAAAAGAAACAAGATTATTAGTTAGACACATTGAATATTCTTAATGCAATTCAATGGTTTATCATGTTATATGTTAAATTGCATAGGATGTGTCCTACGACTACTTACAAATATGTTAGCCTATCAAGGTTTTTTAATTCCCGAGGAATAGTCCCACTCAAATGGTTTCCATGCACATTGATACGTAACAAAGGAAAGTGAAGACGCATGCTTAGTATTGTTTGTTAATGCAAAATAAGAGCAACACATGAAATAGTGGTCTCTAGAATGAAACCTTCAAATTGATTTCCGACAAGATTTCTATCTCAAAAAATACAACCTCGTATTGTTAAATACTTACAGCAAAAATATAGAAGAGGTCAGTGATTAATGTCCAATATATTATAAGGAGGATTAAATATGTTCTTGTTCCCATTTTCTGGAAAAAAATAGGCATGAACTTACAATTCGAATAATTGTTCCAACTTCTCCAACTCAGGTGGAAATTTCCTAGTTAATTGGTTGTCATTTAATTACCTGCATGTGCATACAATCATTGAGTACCAAAGAGTGCTATTTTAAATAGAATGAGAGAGTACAACTTGAGAAGAATTTATGATACTATATTCTAAAGTTTAAACAACGAACCACGTGGATTCCCAACAAAAGTGAAAACACCAATGACTCAATAACCATAATCTTTATCAATATGTTCATAGATGGTCTAGATGTATCCTTCAATGGGTCTCCAATTGTGTCACTAATAACAATATCGTTTTAGGGATAAAACCCTTTTGGACCAGGTGACCTAGCATGATTTGATGCACCAACCTCAATGTACTTCTTCTCGTTGTCCCAAGAACCTCCAATATTGAAAGCAGAAATATAAACCTGCACGCTAGATACAAGATTACCAACAAGGACACTTGATAGAGTTTCCATGCCAAATAAAGTACCAACAATGAGAGGTGTAAGCATCACATGGAAACCAGGTGGAATCATCTTCCTCAAGGATGCATACAATTATATATTCACACAAGATCCATAATATGGCATAAAATGACCTTCCATCAGACTTGGGATGGTGTTGAATTTCCTCCTAACCTATTCATCTATTTTCAAGGCTACACTCATACCTACATTTTTCATTGTCATGGCACAGAACCAATAATGAAGCATTGTTCAAAAAATTAAACCAATGAACACTTTTGGATTTAATCATCCATAGTTTGAATTGCTTTGTGGCTAATAAAGGATCCAAATAATGCAAGTGATACATAATTCTATACATAAAGGTTCTCATTGGGAATTCCCAGGTGGGTTTATTGATTATATGGATTTTCCCTCTTTACATGTCTAACTACTAAGCCAACTCAAAATTCCTCCCTCTTTGATCATAGTTCCTCAGCCTTTATTATTTTTTTTATAGCTACATAGAGGTTCCACATTATTTGTTTTATAGCTACATAGAGGTCTACATAGATACATAGGGATCTCATTGGGAATTCCCATGTGGGTTTATTGATTATATGGATTTACCCTCTTTACATGTATAACTATTGTGCCAACTCTAAAGTATTCCCTCTTAGATCAGAGGACCAATTAGCCTTTATTGTTTCTGTTATATCCAGTAACTTATCAAGTAGAAATAGTTTCTTTCTTGTAAACCTTGCACTAAGTAGAAAGGTATTTTAACTATGATGACTAGGACCTCAAGTCCCATCCACATAGAATTATATCATTTTCCTTCTACTTACATTTTATAGAAAATTATAACAATTATTTCCTTCTACTACCACCAAAATCTGCACTGAGGGTTGGTCCTTCTAGGCTTGCACCCAACGTTTCTCAATGACCCCCACATCCTCCTACTCATCGAGTCATGGAAATTGCTTGGATGGTAGACTATGGGTTTAGCAATTTTGCTATTACATATCCCTTAGTGGATAGATTTCTACTTCCATTACAACCATACTAATATATTAATAAACCAACACCCTTTGTGGGATATAGCTTAAAGCACAATTTAGTATAGTAACTCAACTTTCAGTTGATCCCGCATTGCTAGTTCTTTTTACCAAAAATGGCCTTCTTGGAGATCTTGATTCCGTGGCATAGTTGAATGGAGAAATGGTATTGTATTACCTATTTAATGTTTGAGAATATTTCAAACGAATTACACCCTCGATGCCTCAAATCATTTTATTTGACCAATAAAAATCATACATGAGCTCCAAGTATCCCAAGTGAAACTTCAAAGGAAACCAACCACTATATGGTTTGATTAGATTGTACCATTATCGACATTGACATTGAGGCCTCATAGATAAATAATGTTAGGTTTTCAATGTTAGTGAGGGGTATTAACTCCATTGAATTTGCTGATGTTGATAAGTCCAATTATTTTTAATGATAACAACTCATTTGACAAAAGGCCACTAAGGACAAGAGGGTTTCCTCCATAGTCCCCTCAAAATTAATTTATCAAACTGAAAACATGAACATTGAGGTGGAAATTCTAATTCATCCAAATGCATAGGGCATCTTAGCCTAATGTTAGTTGAGTTTTCTACGGTATAAGATAAATATTAACCTCCTATTCCTATGGATTGGTGAGGTCCAATTTAAAACATAATGAAACAATTGTTACAATTTTCCTAATATTCAGGCATAACTTCCATGTATTTTGAGAAGGGAAGGAAGAATGAGAATTACTTGTTACAACATGCCAGTTGATGAAGCTCCTTGCTAGATGATCCTTTCAGATCCTTAAATATCCATCAAACTTGATAAGGCATCTACTATGCATCCTCCTACTCTTCTAATGACAAACTTTAAGAAATAAAAAATTAAATATAATTGCCTACCAATTAATTTTCAAAATAAATTTGGCGAGGGGTGGGGAACTTAATCAATTCATATTAATTCAAAGAGAGATATAATTACAATCTTTTATTTGAATATTATTTCTCCCTCCTTTCTTTAGATCCACTCCTCCATGTTCCATGCCCTTGATCACCAATAACCTTTGAAGCAAAGGATTTCCTTGCCTTCAATCCATTAACATAACTTTGCTCTATTCATCTCTCCTTTACTTCACCGCAACTTCCTCCTTTTATAGTTGTAGGATTTAGGTGTTCATAAGAAAAATTGTAATGTGGGATATAACCTTAGTTCTTCATTTTGATATATTTCCTTAAAAACTACTTTTCAATAGCTTTTCAAGCACTTGAATGATTAATTCAAGATTTCAGGCTTAATTAATACATATGCCATGGCTTTCTTTCCACTCTTAGCTAGTTAGAGTATATATTAGATTATTGTGGGAAATTCAATCACTAAATATTTCCCCTTCTAGGATACTTGTGTCTTGACTAAAATATTCCATTTGTGGAAGTGGTGGTTAGGTTAACAGATCATGTCTCTTATTGCACTTTACTTTTTTCTTCATGCTGCGGGAAAATAGTAAATTGTGTTTCCGATTATCACTGTTTAAGGGTCTTAATTTGATTGTTAAGAGATGCCCCCTACTGTGTGAGGTTCGAAGCAATTCTTAGGGATGGAATACATTATCTCTTACACTCTTTTAGTGATTAGGCTCGAAGTAAAAAAGGATTAGGATCATGGACGTGGGAGTTCGAAAAGAATATGCAAGTAAAACAAGGTAATTTTGAAAATATACAATATCATCCTAAGGTGAGTATACACATGCTTAGCAGTAAAAAAACATGGCCATCAACAATACGTAGTGGATCCCTATGAAAAGTACCTTTTTTTAGAAATATAAACATGCACTTTAATGAGTGCGAGATATCAAGGTCTTCATAATAATTTGACATGGCTATTTGATCTTGTGCAATTGTCAAATTCTATATGTGTCACTGGTTGACCTCGATTACTAGAGCAAGCTTCACTTAGAATTTACCAAATATTTACAGGAAAATAGAAGAAATATGAAGAAAATATTAAGTAGAAAATAAGAGAAAAACACTCATGTGGATTCATATTCCATTGCATTATTGTTCAACAACATGTGTAAAATATATAGATGCTCTCAGGAGGAAAAATCGAGGATCTTAGTGGCAAGTTGAGTAGCTCACATTAATTATAGAATTAGTGGAGTAATTCCCCCAATATAATACATTGTGCCAAGTGTAATTCATGTATTGGGCCATAATGAGGTCCAATGAAACTATGAGGACCATGAGGAAGTTAGGAAAGTCAATAAATGTTGATGGAATCATTATGAGGTCGAATTATGTGGTTTAGGGCTTTGGTAGTGGCCATTAATGAGCAATTTGACTACTTTTAGTGCATTAGCGCCCTTGGTCCAACCTTATCCCATAAAACACGGAAGTGGGGCACCTCCCTCATTAAATTCATTAAGTAGGGTGCCTTTGACTCCCCAAAACAAGGAAATGGGCACACTTGTGGAAAAACTTAGCTATAATGACAAACCAATAGTCTAATATGTGGACAAACCCCATAGACTAGGCACTATGAAGCCAAACCATGGAACAACTTACATTAAACACTTGGAACCTTAGGCAAGGGTTATTAACCTAGGTCTAGGTGGGAATTATGTTACAACACCTCCCCTTAATCCAAAATGGTTGTAAGAAAAGAAAATTATTATGAGGGCCCAAGCAACAAAGGCTTATGGCCACCCTTTACATTATTAATCCATGTAAGTGAGGAAAGAGGAAAGAGGAAAGAGGAAAAACCACTTGGGGAAAATCCTCCCTAAAAAATGGACATGAAAGAGAAACCAAAAATTGAATGCACTCCAAACTAGATGAATATGTCTGGAGGAATCTTATTCTTTGGAAGAAGAGGAATGTGCTCAAGTAGATCATATACATGTACAATTGCATGATGGAAACTGATCCATGTAGAACAACTGAGTAACACTGATAGTATAGCGAAGGATTCTCTTCATACTTTATCTCCAAACAAACCAGGGTGCTAGGTGCAAAGGAGACTTCATATGCTTGAGAATATGTGACCCCAAGCAAATCATAAGGATATTGAAGCATCAACTTCAAAACATGAGATCTGTAATCAACTCCAAGAAAGAGGAACAAGAGTCCCAAGTTTTCCAATGTGATGGATAGGGATTCTCCATCTTCAAATGAACTTGAAGAAATTCTTTTAGTGATGGTGTAGCAATACATAGGAATCAAAAGAGTGTGAAGCAATGAGATATATTGACTTGAATTCCAAACTTATCGTTGACCATCTTTAGAACCAATACTCTCATGTGAAGAATAAACCTCTTCTACAAAAGGCTCACTATGATCACCAATCAACAACCCATCTTCAACAATCGTAATAGAATACATAGAGGAGAAAGACGTGGAATGGAGAGGCATCTCTTCAATAGTATTGATGGCAGAAACTCATATTTTATCTTCGTGAAAAAGAACTTCATGGAAAACAAAGGAATCCACAGAGGAAGAAAGTTGAGCTGGATCATTTGTTGAATATGTATCTTCTTCTTCTTCAATTTGAAGAAATTCTTGAGAAATGCATGAGGCTGATACATTTGGAGGGAGAACACATGAGGAGGTGTCCATTTGCTTGCTCTCCATATAGCTAATATCTTCTTTCTGCATGCCAAGAGATTTATCTAGATTTATCCAAAGCTCAAATGGATACTCAACAAAATCAATGAGATAATGCATTCCAGGAGGTATAGATAGACACATAGTTCCATATGCTCTATCACAATCATTGAACCAATCACACTTCTATTCATAATATTCTAGCTCACTCACAACACAAATGGACAGATCAAAGAGACATTTTCTCTTCATATATGCACACATATTTTATTTCCACTCTGAATAGTTGAATAGAGAGAGGAGAGGAACAACTTTCGAATCCATAATGAAGTTGTTGTAGGCACCTGCAAAACACACACTTGGAAATCTATTTTGGAAGCAAGACTAGGATCCCCTACGAAGATCTGATACCATGTCAAATTATATATGTGTCATAGGTGGATCGATATTAATAGATCAAGCTTCACTTATAATTTACCAAATATTAACAGGAAAATAGAAGAAATATGAAGAAAATATTAAGTAGAACACAAGAGAAAAACACTCATGTGTATTGATATTCCATTGCATTATTTTTCAACAACATGTGTACAATATATATATGCTCCGAGCAGGAAAAATCAATAGACTTAGTGGAAAGTTGACTAGCTCACATTAATGCTAGGCTTAGTTGAGTAACTACCCCAATCTATGACATTGTGCCAAGTGGGTGATTCTATGAAGATGGGTAACTCTTTTTTTCCAAATATGGTGATGAAAAATGGAAATTTTACCCATATATTAAATTGAAGCCCTCAAAACTCATATTTTCCATATGAATTTCGACATGCGGTTAAAAAACGAAATGTAGTGAATTATGTTGGCTTTCAAATGATATATTTTTTTAAATGTACCAATGTCATTTATCGTGTAAAATTTTCATTTAAATAAAGGCATGTCCTTAAAAATTTGAAGAGCAATTAACAAGTGGCTCGTGTGTGTGCAAAATAATTTAATGTTAAATTAATAATTTAAAAAAATGAAATATGTGAACATTATCTAGACAGAATGCACTAGTGTGTATATATTTTTCTTTTAAGTTTCCTCAAAAAATTATAATTATTATTATTTTTCGAAAATGACAAGTGAATATTTCAGTCTCATTTTGCACACATGTGCGAGTGTGCGCAAAATATTTTGATTGTTTACATGTGCGAGTGTGCTTGTATATTTTTTCAAATATTTTGGATGTGTATTTTGAATGTTGTTGATTTATCTTTGAGCTCATTCGAAGTTTTCGACAGGGTTTTTAGGGTAATCTTTAGAATAAATTTTAAAAAAATGACATACGAAGATAAAAATTCATAAATTATATGTATATGGATAGAGGATTCATTGACGAATCCAACGGTATCAAGTCCGCTCATTAATGTGCATTTAATGACATATTTTAAGCATGTGAAAGGCAGACCAATTTTCTTTTTTTGCAGTGAAAAGGGCTTTCGACTTGTTTTTAGGCCCTCAATCGAGGTATTTGATTGATCGAGGTTTTTTAAAAACCTCGATCGAGGGTTTGAGAGAGACCTCAATCGAGGTCTTGTAAATCCCTCGATCGAGGTTCATGGCTGCCGCAAACCATCGATCGAGGTTCATTGCTGCCGCGAATTTGTGTCGTGAACCCTAGATCGAGGTATTTTAAAACCATCGATCGACGTATTTTAAATCCCTCGATCAAGGTATTTTAAAACTCTCGTACGAGGTTTTTTAAAACCATCAATCAAGGTTTTAATAGCTCAAACGAGGGATTTAAAATACCTCGATCGAGGGTTTGCAACACAAATTTTTTCCACTCTGCCTTCCAAAAATCGTGAACCACCTTCATGGATTGACCTAAGTGTAAATCCTAGATTGTGCCATAATGAGGTCCAATGAACCTATGAATACCATGAGGAAGTTAGGAAAGTCAATAAATGTGGATGGAATCATTATGATGGAGAATTAGGTGGTTTAGAAATTTGGTAGTGACCATTAATGAGAAAATTGACCAGTTTTAGTGCATTAGCGCCCTTGGTCCAACCTTATCCCATAAAATTGGGAAGTGGGATGCCTCCCTCATTAAAATCATTAAGTAGGGCACCTTTGACTCCCCAGAACAAGGAAATGGGACACCTGTGAAAAACTTGGCTATAGTGACAAACCACTAGTCTAATATGTGGACAAACCACCTAGACTAGGCACTATGAAGCCAAACCATGGAAGAAATTACATTAAACACTTGGAACCTTAGGCAAGGATTATTAACCAAGGTCTAGATGGGAATTATGTTCCAACAACAACTCAAGGAGTACATTAATGGGTTATACAACTATTTTTCCCAAGGTATTCAATGAAAACCAATGATAGTACGAGTTTATATGATGTGAATAAATGAGTCGATGTCGGGTATAATAAAACACCATCTGATTACCATTCATTGATGTATACTATTAAAAAATGTGAGGAGGACCACCGATAATGATGATGGAATTGAAGGTACTGAGTACAATCTAGCAAGTATGAATAGATTTTCCAAATTTGAACACTTGTAGAATCAAATAATTAGGGGTCATTGATGTATACCCACTTTCATTTCCAAGGAAACATGCCACTAATGACTGTAATATACAATGTACTCCAAATTCCTAGATCCACTTCCTAGATGATGAGTTAGTGTCAATAAGATTATATTCATCAGAGGGAGGGAATTAATGTGTCCCACATGGAATGATACGAAACATAGATCAATATTTTTATATAATTTGGTAGAGATGTGAGATCCAACATTGTATACTGATACAAGAAAGGTCGACATGATTGGTCATAAATATTTGAGGAATGGGCGGCATTGTTTTAACTTCCCTTGAACACATGACATGACACATAGCGACACTTGGAAATACATGACTCAAGTAACTAAAAATTATGAAATACACCAATTCCATATGCATTAATGAAAGCTCCATAGATGATGGGATGGTTAACCCATCAGTGGATTTTTGTTCAGATTACAGGTATATTTTCATAAGGAAAATGTAAAATGCTATACTTATAACTTATGCAATAATATGTGTTGTGTTTAAGGGAGGAAAGGACTAAATGTTTCCATTCTCTCCATGATGAAATATGAATTGATTTAATAACCCCCATTTTTTCGATATTTTAATTTTTAATACATTTTTTCGTTTATAAGCTTGAAGATAGTGTAAAGCATGTTATGGTACATTGGAGGAAATGAGTGTCTCAATGGTTGCACCTGCATTCCAAGGACATGGGTCAGGTTGAGGTAAAGATGAAATTGTAAACAAGGTATGGCATAGTTATTTTTCCTCCATGGGTATGCACTAATTAAATGAAAGCAATGGTTTATAGGACACATGTAGCTAAAAGTGATTGCAAAAGAAAATATGCAAAATAAACAATAAGCATCGAAGCAGTAGGAATAGATGTCCAAGAAGGTATTTTAATGCTAATGAGAGAACCAAATAACTTGAAAAACTTAATATAATATAGTCTTCATAGCATGAATCCAACTGCATCATAATAGAAAATTGTAGTCTATAGGCGCATCTACTACCTCAACATCAAATGTGACTATTTTTCCACCCAATTCGAATGGGTAGGATACAATGAGTCCATGAGAAGGGAATGGATGTCCATCAAATTCCTTTAGAATATTATGGGATGGAACTAAGTAGGGTGATCCTAATGCTTTACAACATGTTAATGACATGACATAAGTGGAGACTCCTTCTTCCACAATAGTTCGATAAATGTTCTTATCATGCAAGGAGGTTTTAATCTGAAATGTGATCTGTAACAAGAGCCTACATGTTGACTTTTCTAAGTAGGGTTTTATCAAATTAGTGTCAGATGGATCAATAGAACCAATGGAAGACAATAGTTCCTTACTTTGAGTAGGACAATTTTGTGATACTTCCAAGGCGAACATGGGACAAGGTGATTGACGTAGGTCTTCAATAACATTGTAGTTTTGAGTAGCTCACACATTAAGATTGTGGGTTATTCTACATAATACCCCTTTTGAGGGCTAAGGTACTATGTCAATGGTGGGTTTCTGAGTGGTGAGGGAACCAATTGGATTCGATCCTAATGGGTCTAGAACATTAGGTGGGGCATAGTAAGAATGATCCCTTGTTTAAAACTTTACCTCATGATCAGACATGAAGATGTTAGAATTAGGAGGGTTTCTCTCTTATTGGGGATTTTCATAGTTTCCCCTTGGTGGAGGTACATACGCTTTAGAAACCATTTGTTATTGTTGTGGGAAGGGTTGATTCAAGATGGCAGGTTGTTGTTTCCCACCATGTTTGATGAATGTATTCCATATGAGGGAATTGGTGAGTAGGGTGGTCTCCTCATAAACGTTTTCAAGGGTACTTATTTTTCTATTTCTCATGATTACCCACAGCTGGGTTGTTCACCTTGGGTGCATCTACCATCCTAGAATTATCATTTGGATTCTTCTTTTGTTTCTTAATTTTTCCTTTTTGGTCTGTAGTTTGGATAGTAAGGATTTATGAATTTTGGGTGGGAGTTATAGATTGTTGTTTGCTTGGCCATCTCTAGGTTGCAAATTATGAACATATACTTGTCCCATTTGTTGAGTAATCTAATCAACTTTATTGAAGAAACCAATCACACCATTATCATGAGGTCCTTAGGATGGAATAGATGGATTGAACACAGGTCATGCAACATGGGGTATTAAGTGATAAAGTGTCCTCAATTTTGAATGAATCAAACCCATTTGTTGGGAACTCTAAATGAGTTTTTCTTTAGTCATGGATCCTGACATTGGTACATGTTTGGAAAGAGTAGGAAATAATGATTTTATGAACTACTCTGCTAGGAATTGATCTAGGATTTATACTTTGATAAGCCTTTGATGCCTCTTCCACTCATGAGTATGATTAGATATATGTAATATAATTTAGATTGCACAACAATCACAACACTAGGCTATGATACATGTGACAAACCCCCTAGACTAGGCACTATGAAGCCAAACCATGAAACAAATTACATTAAATAGTTGGAACCATATGTAAGGATTATTAACCAATGTGTAGATGGGAATTATGTTCCAACACCTCCCTTAATTCAAAATGGTTGTTAGGAAATAAAATTATTATGAGGGCCTAAGAAACAAAGGATTATGGCCACCCTTTACAATTTATTAATCCATGTAAGTGAGGAAAGAGGCAAACACACATGGGGAAATTCCTCCCTAAAAAATGGACATGAAAGAGAAACCATAAACTGAATGCACTCCAAACTAGATGAATATTTCTTGAGGAATCTCCTTCTTGGGAAGAAGAGGAATGTGGTCAACTAGATCATGTACATGTACAACTACATGATGGAAAATGAAGCCATGTAGAACAACCGAGTAACACTAATAGTAGAGAGATGGATACTCTTAAGACTTGATATTCGAACCAAACAGGGTACCAGGTCCAAAGAGACTTGAGATGCTTGAGAATAAGTGACCCCAAGCAAATCATAAGGATCTTGAAGCATCAACTTTGAACGAAAAGAGTTGTAATCAACTCCAAGAAGGTGGAACAGGAGTCCCAAATGTGCCAATGTGATGGCTAAGGCTTCTCCATATTCAAATGAACTTGAGGAAATTCTGCTAATCATGGTGTACAAATACGTAGGAAGAAAAAGAGTGTGAAGCAATGAGATATCTTCATTTGACTTCCAAAATTCTCCTTGACCATCTTTGGAACGAATACTCTCATATGAAGAAAGAAAATCTTATAGAGAAGGCTCACTATGATCACCAATCAAAAACCCATCTTAAAAATTCCTAATAGAAGACATAGAGGAGAGAGAAGTGGAATGGACAGACATCTCTTCAATAGTATTGACGGCGACAAATTGTATATTATCTTCATGGAAAACAGAGGAAGCCACAAAGGAAGAAAGTTAAGATGGATAATTTGTTGAATTTGTATCTTCTTATTCTTCTTCATGTTGAACAACTTCTTGAGAAAGGCATGAGGCCAAGACCTTTGGAGGGAGAACACGTGAGGAGGTGTCCATTTGCTTGTTCTCCATATAGCTAGTATCTTCTTTCTGCATGCCAAGAGCTCTATCTAGATTTATCAAAAGCTCAAATGGATACTCAACAGAATCAATGAGATAATGCATTCTAGGGGGTATATCTAGACACATAGTTCCATACTCTCTATCACAGTCATTGATCCAATCACACTTCTCTTCATAAGACTCTGGCTCGCTCACAACACTAATGGACACATAAAAGAGACATTTTCTCTTGAGATATGCACACATCTTTTCTTTCCACTCTTAATAGTTGAATGGAGAGAGGAGATGAACAACTTTTGAATCCATATTGAATTTTTTGTAGGCATCTGCAAAACACACACTTGGAAATCTATTTTGGAAGCAAGACTAGGATACCCTATGAAGCTATGATACCATATTAGAATTTAGATTGCACAACAATCATAACACTAGGATTTGATACCATGTCAAATTATATATGTGTCAGAGGTGGATCTAGATTACTAGAGCAAGCTTCACTTAGAATTTACCAAACATTGATAGGAAAATAGAAGAAATATGAAGAAAATATTAAGTAGAACATAAGAGAAAAACAGTCATGTGGATTGATCTTCCATTAAATTATTTTTCAACAACATGTGTACAATATATAGACTATCTCAAGAGACAAAATCTAGAGGCTTGGTGGTGAGTTTAGTATCTCACATTAATGCTAGGCTTAGTGGAGTAATTCCCCCAATCTATGACATTGTGCCAAGTGTAACTCCTGTATGGGCCATAATGAGGTCCAATGAGCCTATGAGGACCATGAGGAAGTTAGGAAAGTCAACATATGTGGATGGAATAATTATGAGGGGGAAGTAGGTGGTTTAGGGATTTGGTAGTGGCCATTAATGAGCAATTTAACCATTTCCAGTGCATAACCGCCCTTGGTCCAACTGTCTCCCATAAAAAAGGGAACATGAGCACCTCCCTCATTAAATGCATTAAGTAGGGCGCCTTTGACTCCCTAGAATATGGAAATGGGCACACTTGTGGACAAACTTGTCTATAATGACAAATCACTAGTATAATATGTGGACAAACCCTGTAGACTAGGCACTATGAAGCCAAACCATGGAACACCTTACATTAAACACTTGGAACCTTATGCAATGATTATTAACAAGGGTCTAGATTGGAATTATGTTCCAACAATATAAGTAGAAGTGGAGTGATTAAGTGAAGTAAAATTTTTTGTACCCATCTCATAGAATATAGATAATTGAAAATGTTCAAGAAGACCATGGATAAATATGAAAATTTTGTGAATGTATTACAAGGAAATTTAATGTACCATTTCATAGCAGCTCCTATGAGGATTCACTGAAAAAACCACAACTTGAATCTATCATCGAATAAGGAATTGGAGGAACAGTATAAATGACATTCCATCACACGATTTGATGGATCGTCCCATGGTCATCTGTTGAATTTGGGTGTTTTCGAAGGAATTTTGGTTGGTATGGATGGCCACCCATTCAAAAGTAGAACGGGGCCATTAGTCAGCTAGGTTAAATCTGATAAATTCAATGTGGCTAGAAATACAGGTATGATTGGTGTTGTCAGAGATGATTGATACATGATTGAATCCTGGTGACTCCACCGTCCTTAGGCTTGATTAGAATTCCAAGGTAGGTTTCCCCCTTATGGAAGTTGACCCACCAAAAGGCTGGTTACTTCCTGGAACTTTCCCATTCCATTGTGGAATGGGGTTGATGGGTGGATTTCCCCTTTATTGAAGTGGGCTCCAATAAAACTGATTACTTCCTGGAACCTGACCAATCCATTGATGTTGTCCTTAGGCTTTACTATCATTCCAAAGGGATTTTCCCCTTTGTGGAAGCGAACCCCAAGAAGACTGGTTATTTATTGAAACTTGACTAGTACATTGTGGAATGGGTTTGATATGTGGATTTCCACCCGGCATGGTACGTTTTGGGGATATGGGATTTCCCTTAGGCATTGTGCTATAATAAGTTGGAGGATGACCCCCTAGGATACTCAATATATGGAAGGTATATCCAATTGGCATTTATGTTCCAAGACCCGTTATTTCTAGTAGGAATATTAACACTCCATGGTAAAGTGATACCTCCAAAAGTAGAACCTATACAGCTATTGGGTATACAAAGGGCATTATGATAACCTCCTTGAGTGTTTTGACCTTGACCAACCCAACCATATGGGAAACCCATGTTTTTCAAGGCACACCTGCTAGTAGGGATACTCGCAAATGAAGTGGATCTACTTTCGGTATTTGCACCCAAAATTGTACCAACTTGCATAGAAGTGCTAGTTGAGTTCACATTGGTGATCATGCATGTTAACTATTGGGATTTGTATTGTGATCGAAGTAGAAGCATTGCTACCTCCTACAACCATTTTAGGTTGCATTGGTGCGATCCCTTGAGCTCTTGATGAATCTAAAGGATCAAGTGATGTGTTTTGAATATTGTTCCAACTTTCTAAAAGAGGTGGTATATTATCTAGTGACTCCCCAACAACAAGTACAACCAGGTATGAAATGTTTGTTAAAGGCGAATTTACTTGAGTATCCATGTCATCTTCTAACATTTCAATGTAAACTGGAGTAAGGTCATCAACTATATATGTGTTCAGTTTGTGATGTGACGATGAATTCCCATAATTGGTTTGAAGTTCTTTTTCTATAGTAATATTAATTGAGTTTAAAAGCATTTCTATCTCCAAGTTACTATGATGTGATTCTTGCATTCACCTTCATGATGTAGTGGGGAATTCAAAATATGATGAATCGTCTTGCTACCGCCTTGAATGGAAGATTGAGAGATTATCCAATTTGAAGTTTAGTGTTAGGACTTTTTTATAATGGTATATCCAAATACAATCAAACAATCCAAAAGGAAACTAGACTCAACAAAAATCAAAGTATCCACCCAACTAAAAATGTCCTGAGAAAATAAACAAGCAAACTTCTTTTACAAAATAGTAGCTCCTAAGGGGTCTTAAGCCTCAATAATTACGATCACGAAGGTATGAGAAACAATTACAAAAAAAATTCAACAATCACCAAGGGTGAAGTACTAGCCTTGGACAACACCCTCCCAAATAGATGAAATGGAGATACTATGATTATGTTAGGTACTTCAAGTGTCCCCCACTCACAATATCCTGTGTGATGTCCTATGAAAACAAAATATGGCTACCACTTCACAATCGGTGACCGAGTGGAACAGTTGTAAGTCAAGATAAATCACATAGACCAGATACTCAAAAAACGTGATGTCACCCTAAGGAGTTGTCAATTAACTAGAATATTGTAGTGTGCTTATATCCTATGAAACAAGAAAAAGGGGGGTACTGCTCTTACTTATTTAGTTTGAGTTCATGCTTGATGCATGTTTTAAAAATTATTTCATGGCAAGCACTCTTTTCTACTAATGGATTTTCACTCTTTAGTGGTTCCTAGTTTTGAAATTTTGTGTCCCTGGAGATGTTAACTCTCCACTCCTAATCCAAGGCCCTCGATTAATCTTGTTAGTGATATTCAAAATAATATCTTGATTTTTTTTAGATTAACCGCTAATTATTAAGGTAACTTGCTTAGTTTCAAACGTATGATGGTGAAATTGGTGGTGTTTGTGACTCAAAATGTCGAACCAATCAATGCAAAAATGTTCACTAATCTATCCTTTGTTTCGATGAAATCCTAATTTAAATGAGAGTAAGAGGTTATTCGAGTTTATTTCAAACATGAAATTCACAATTCTTTCAAAATTAAATCATTGTTTCAAACTGAAAATAAGGCTTTTAAAAAAGTTATGCTTTATTATCTTTCTTTCCAACAGGTTTCCAAATTTATAGCACGACTTCATGAGGTTGGTTTCAAATGTGCAATATCTTCAAATTAATCCAAAGTTTAGTAATTGGAAATGAAAGTGTTTCAATGGCATTTTGTACCAAGAAGCCTTTTAAACTGGTGCAAAATTTGGAAATATGACTATGTTTTGATTTTACAATTTACAGAATGCTCTCTTCAAATGTTGAAATTTGTACCATTGTATATATTATGTTTTGAATTTTTTTCTTTTTATACCATTATGGAAAATAACATTAAGATTAATGTCAAATTGAAAGATAATGCTCAAATATGAACACCACAATTTTATTAATTGTTTATTCTTTTGCAAAATAAGACGTCAAAATTCAATCATTTACAAAACTTAGTAAATATGTAGTTTCCAACACTCACATTTATATGATTTTTCAAATGTTTTTTATCAAACTTTTATTCAAATGAAATTACTAAGTAGATAAATGGTGGTCGTCCCACTTGTTTGTTTGGATTTTTCTTCAAATGGTGACATCCCACTTGTTTGTGTGGGTTCTTATAAAATATGATTTTGATTTCAATTTTTTTTTAATTCAAATCTTTTTCCAAAAGTTGTTTTAATTTCTAAATTTTGAGAATTTCACATTTTTTAAATTAGATTTGAGATTTGAATTTTATGCAAACAATTCAATATTAAAATTATAATATGTGTAGAGATTTTATATAAAAGAAAAAGTGTTTTACGTCTTAAAAGTAATCTCTCTTTAGCATTGAAATCCTTGTATAATTAAAATTTTACAATATCTATAAATAATTCTTAAATTTGTCTAGAATATATATATATATATATATATAAGAAAACATATAACATTCACATAAAAAAAATACTTCATAGCTTGAAAAGAAGTAAACTCTTAATGTTTTTAAATAGTTGATGATTTTTGGCCAATTTAAAACAATTTTAAGTTAGTCATTACATTTTAAAATGAAATAGTATCACAGAAGAAAACTAAACTTTAATCTTATATATATAATCAAATATTATCTAAAATTATAATTAAATATCATATTAAAGAAAAAATGTAATTAGAATTTTGAAAAATCTATTTCAAAATTTCAATTACATCTTGTTTAAATTTAAATTTAAATATTTTCAATTCTTAAAATATCAAAGAAAAGTTATCTTTACCATAAGCATGGAAATGAAATGAAAATTATGACAAACAATGAGACAAAATAAAATAAAATAAATTCTAAATTTTTATAATCATTTTATATTTATTTAATCAAATTATTATTATTTAACATTATATTAAAAATTCAAATTTTCAATAATAATACCAATTCATAAAATACATTTAACTAATAACACTAGTGTTTCCTCTTCCATAGATGATAAAAAACAAAACCATATTTACTCTAGTTTAAATTTCTAAATTCATATCTTATACACATATCAACACAACTAACTCCATGTTGACTCATTTGTTTTGTGATGTTACTTCTCCACATATATAATTTGAGATGAAAGTTATCAAAGAAAACTTACCACTAAGTTCACAATTTGTAATGATTTCAAATTTTGATGTAGAAAAATTAAAAATTTTAATTATTGAAATTTATTTTAAGTTTAGATTTATTAATGGAAATAAGAAGAAGACTATTGTGTTTTGTAATTTGTTCTGAAATTAATAGAAGATGATCAATACAGAAGTACAAATCTTTCAATTGTAGAGATTTTGTGCCAATATCTTCAAGTCTTTGATTTTTCCTTATGTGTATGTGCTTATCTTTATCTCAACATTCCATTGAATGTATGATCTTCCAGTATTTAACTGAAAGTAAATGGTTTGGAATTCATCTTAGATGCTCTAAATTCATATAGTTAAATAGCTACACCATTTTTTCTAAAGTTACATTAGAATTCAACAATTGTTTGATGCTCTAATGTAATGGATTGTTAATTCTCAATTCTTCCACCACAGTACAACGAATTTAGTTACTGAAGAGATATTGTTTATATTGATTGTTCAATCACCAATTATTGATCATTTTGTTAGTTTCATCCCTTGACTCCAGGCCTAATGATCTCATCCTTAACCCTATTGATCATATTATAAGCGCAATCACATCTCTTACTGAATATCTGGCCACTGTGTTAAATCATATGAGATGATATTGAAGTGACATTGGACAACAAACTCATAGAGGGATCCCCCTCTGGTTGGAAAGGTCACTTTCCAACCTAAATATTGGTTTGAGGTTACCTTGGGAGTTTTCTTCCATAGTCAAAGGAAATTTCTGAGTGATAACATTTTGGTGATGTTGCCGATGAGTGAGAGTGAAATATTCATGAGAGAAATGACAAAGATCAAAGCTTATTTTTTATGGTGAATGGAAGTCAAAAACATAAAGGATGTGAATCATCCACTTGACAACTCTATTTTCAGAAGAATCCAGATTTCAAATTTTTCATGGAAACTCCATTGTCCAAAGAATTAGTAGACTAAAGTATTTCTTGGTCAATTTAGTATTTTCAAGATGAATTCATCTACAAGGGGTCCTTTTATGAATCATTCACATATTCCATTTTTTTCCAAATCATATGCCTTGTATAGATTGGCAAACATATATGCCAAAATTCAAATATGAAGGTGATGTTGCTGCTTGACATTTGATCAAATTTCATATGCACATATATAATCTAGGGGTTAAATTACATGAATATTTCCTTATGAAAATTTTCATGGATACCTTGGAAGGAAGGGAAAGATCATGGTATGAAAAATTACCAGCTTCTAGTTTATTCTCTTTACAAGATTTTCATACAACATTCTATGAAAATTACAGTGAATATTTTGAAAATTTTATATAACACATGGAAAATGAGTTTGGTGATGAAGAATTAATGGATGAAGAAATCAAATAATTTTTTGAAGATTACTTTCAACATCAGGAAGAGATATTAAATGATAATTTCCATGATATTCAACAAGATCTCTTGTAGAATATAGTTAATCCCTCGATTGAAAATGAAATAGATCAACATTTAAATGTTGAAATTCATGTTGCTTTCCCTGAGTTTGATGAATATTTTTAGATTTTAAGTGACCAAGAAAAGAATATGGATAGTCAATCAGTATTTCCTATAATTCCGTTACCCTCTGATGAATTCATTGAAGAATAATTTGCTCTTTTAGATCATTTTGAAAATAAAGATGTTATTCATAATTTTATACCTTTTGAAATGATAGATTCATAGATTATGGAGAACCAAAATGATATTCTTATTGAATCACATGAAGGGTCATGCTTTGATATACCTATTAATTTGCATGAAGAAGTAAACATAAATTGTTTGCTTGATAACGATGGTAGGCTAAAAGCTCAACAAAATGATAATCTTGAGTTGCAGGAAAATAGTGAAAACGAAATTCTTGTCTTAAATCCTTTTCAACATGTAGATGTAATTTGTGAAAATACATCTCTTGAAATAGAAAATTCAGAATTTTTTGATGGTCAACAAGATATTCTTCATATTCAAAGGGTGGTTGTTACATTTGAATTTTTTCAAGAATGTACAATTTTTTTTCCTTCTATGAATGACAAGGAAGATAAACAAATGCTTGTTATTTCCTTAAAAATGATCTTGAGTCTAATGAAATGGAACAACAACTAGCATTTAAGAATGAAGGTAGCCTAATTCTATTTTCTAATCATCAACGAGAAGTGATTCTTCATGGTCTTGAAGGCCCTTTTGAAAGTATGTTGAAATCATCAAGGAAGCAAAACTTCGTGGAATTCAAGGACTGTGGGTATGAAATTCAGTTGTATGTTGAGTTGTCACATCTTGAATTTTTATTTCTATTTGGAGAAGCTGAATATGAGCCTAAATCAAATAGTCACTTACTTGATTGACTACATTGGATCTTTACTGTCACATAATTTTGCAGTTTTCTCAACATGTTAGAGTAGGAATATGTGCAATAAGCTTGAGTATCAAGCATCCTTTTCAATTACATTTTAGCAATCAACAATTTGGTTTTATTTTGAATTTCTAGCTTGTACAAAGGATGCAATAGTATTGGTTTTCTTTTCAGTACAACTTTCAATTTGAAGTTTGGATTTCAGTAAGGTTGCAAAGTTTTTAGAGTTTGGAACAAGTTGCAAATTTAGGTTTTGGGATAGTTCAATTGATTAGGCACTCGTTCTACGTGTTCTTTGCAACCTCAGAGGGAGGATAGCATCCCCATTGGAGCCAATGTTATCACATATAAAATTTAAAATTTGACCCATTTTTTATCTCTTGCCAATTTTATTTCCAAAGCCACTTGTCCTTGTGTCATCTTTGCACTCAAATTTTAGTTGTTTTCCGTCAGTTCTGTCAATTTACCATAACTTTAAGCATTCATTTAACTAATTTTTCCAAAATAGTCATGTCCTCCGTGAATTAAGGTTTATCTCATTATTTTATTAAGCTTAAGCCCTCTTACCTTATCCAAAAGGTCATATTATGAGCCTCATATGCCCAAGTCCTTACCAAGAATGAAAAAAGGTTATTATTAATATAAATATTTTAATATAAAGTACTTATATTAATATTTAAAACCCAAAATAAATTCATATTATGATAAATTCTTGGCACAAATCTCGAGTTGAATTTTGGAAAACTAAGAAAGGGGAAATGAACAACCATGATTCATTTTGTTGATTTAAATAGATCGATGATTATCCTTTTTGGGTGCTAGCAAAATTCAAACCATGGTTTAAGTTGATGCCACACATGCTTAGGTAGTTCATTTTGCTACCAAAAGCAGTTAGGAATAAACTATTATTTTCAAGCACCAAAATCATTCTTCGCAACAATAAATAATTTTATGTTTTCCTAATGATTGACCTTGTGTTATAATATTTGGTGCTCACAAAAATGAAATTATTTTTCATATTTTAGAAATTGAAAACCAATGGTTTTATAGGGTGATGAATTATTTATGGAATTTGTTTTGGATTTCATATATTAAATTGATAAAAAATAAAATAAAATCCAAATAATGGAGAAGTATTATGGTAGATGGTTTATATGGATGGACAATTAGGACATGGTTTTCAAAACCACAAGCAATAAATTATTTCTATGGAAATATAGAAATATGTTTTTAATGGGTTGAAGAAATATTTTGGGAGATATTTTTATTACAATATGTTATTCCAAAATATTTAAAATTGATATTACTGAAAATTAATAAGTGGCAAGAAATCAGTGATTTCTAAATCATTTGCAAAGTTTAGTATGAAGAAGATTATTTTCATATTTCAAGGTAAATAGTTGAAGATCAAATCTCACACTTGGAAGGCAAATATTTTCCCACATTTCAAGGCACAAAATTAGCACAAGGGTCCAGTTGTAAATTTCCAGGTTATCAAAATCAATAGGTAGTAGAGATCAATGATCAACAAAATCCAACAACTTTCAACATTTGTGGCACCTTACAACATGTTCTAGATTTCTTTTATTTTTGAAATATTAACTAGTTTTTTCTTCTAGAAGTTAGTAACCATCATAATATTGTATTGGTTATATAAACCATCATTTGTAACGTAATGGGGATTTGATTTTGGAAAGAAGAAGAAGAATATTGTGTGTTGTATTTTGTTCTCTGAAATTAATAGAATATGATCAGTACAAAAGTATAGATCTTTCAACTGCAGAGATTCATGTGCCAATATATTCAAGTTCATGATTTTTCCTTATGTGTATGTGTTTATCTTTATCTCAGTATTCCATTGAATGTATGATCTTCCAGTATTTAACTGAAAGTAAATGGTTTGGAATTCGTCTTAGATGTTGTGAGTTTACCTTGGAATTCATCTAAGTTTATCTTTATCTCTTTGTGCGAAGATGCAAATATAAACTCGGCTAAGTCACTTGGCTAGAGGAAGCAAGTAGAGGCACTTGGTATGATCTACAAATTTTTTATTTGAATCCTGTGGGAGGATACCTCCACTTAGGATTCCATCTGCAGGAGGAAATTTTGGGGCACAAAAGGGAACAAACTGTTGGATTTTCCAAAGTGAGTAGGAAGGTGGGATCCCTAAGCTTGTTTGGGAAGGTGAGATCCTAATTCATGTGGTGTTGTAGAATTGGAGCACTGATCTCCCAAACCATTGTGGTGAAGTGGCAGATGAACTCTTGATTTGTGAAGATAAGCTCCCAAATCACGTCGGCAAGTGAGCTCCTGAAGCATGTTGGAATAAGAGCTCCAAAAGTGTAGTTGGGCAGTAAAAGTGTGGATCTGGTGTGAAAGGATTCCATGTTGGATTGTGGATATTCTAAATGGTGTTGCATGATAAATAAACAGAAGCATTCATTCATTTCTTGTGGACTTGGAAACAATATTTACTAGAAACCGTTGTGTTGAAAATGAACAATGTAGCTACAAGCTACTTTGCAACGTAGTCGAAGTTATCCCCTAAGCAAGCATGGTGGAAAGATTTATTGGAAGAGTTCGATATGGTGTTGGAGTACCGATTGGGAATGCTTAATGATGGTGTATATGCATTGAGTAGGAAGGCTCAATTCATTTCCTCGAAAAAGGAGTAGCGGTAGGGTCCAACTACCCATGTCATCTATGACTTGTGACAAAATAATCGAGAGAGCTTGATGGGTGATACGACCACCAATAATATCATGGAGCAGGTAAAGGAAGGAAAAAAACAGAAGTTTTGGGTAGAGAACAAGTTTCTATTCTAAGGAGGGAGGTTGTATGTGCCAAAAATGACCAATACATCGAAGGACTTGGTATGGGAGTGTCATGACTTTGTTTGGGTGGGACATCCCTGGAAACACATGACTTTTTGTTTGTTGGAGAGAGGCGATTATTGGGAAAACATGTGATGGTACAAAGAGGAGTATGTCCAAACTTGCTTGATTTTCCAAAAGGACAAGTTGAGCTCCAAGATGAAGGCATGGATGCTTCACCCTCTACGACTTTTGGAAAGGCCTTGTGTAAGAATGTCCATGGATTTCATCACGTAGTTGGGTATAATGGGAATTTTGTAATGGTGGATATATTTTCCAAGTATGCGATGTTCATTTCTATGAAGGATCCTTGAAAGGCATATGATGTAGCATAGATGTTTTTCAAAAATGTGGTGAAGTAATGGGGCTTAGCACTAAATATTGTTTCTAATTGTGACACATAGTTCACAAGATGGTCTTGGTAGGATCTATTCAGGTGAGCAGGAACGAAGTTGTTGACGAGTTCAAGTTACCATCCCTAGATGGACGGGAAGACTACTTGAGACACTTCATGCATGTGTACCAACATAGTTGTCCAGAGATTTTAGATGTGACATTGTTCAACTATAACACGCATACTAGTTCTACAACTGGATACAGTCTATTTGAGTTGGAAACAATACAAAAGCCATTGACTCCACAATTCATTGCAACCATATCATTTGGGATGAACCTGAATGTGATGGGATTCCTAAAGGATTGGAAGGACATGTTGGAGACGGCGCATGTTCAAATGGTGAAGGAATACAAGTAGATGAATAAATGGATAGATTGTGGATGATGTGATGTAGAGTTTTAGGTTGGGGAGTAAGTGATTCTCAAGCTCAACAAGGAGCATTTCACTCCATTGATGGGCATGGAAAGTTCCTTGTTGCAAAGGTATGATGGACCGTTCCAGATTCTTGAGAGGATTGGAAAGATTGCCCACAAACTAAGGTTCCCATAGAACCTATGTTTGTTTCATCCATTTTACCATGTAAACCAACTGAGGGCATGCTAGCTTGAAGAAAAAAATCCAAATAGGGGTTTTACAACCCAGGAACCTGCGTTGATAGTGGATAGGCCAGATCGTGAGTTGGATTAGATTGTGTCTCAGTGGTATGTGAAACATGGACCCATAACTTTGTTGGAATATTTTTTTCAAATGGAAGGACTTGCCGGAAGAAAAATTGGCTAAGTGTGCACGACATCACCTAGAGTGAAACAAGAACTTGGAATTTCGCATACTCTAAGGTCCTTGGGTTAGGTTCAGTCAGGTTGGTTTTAGTGAGGCATATTCTAGGTGATACTTGTGGTTGATGGTAATGGCCAACTAAAAATATCACATCGCTGCCATGTGCTGACTAGGATTTTAGAACTCACCTGCCTGACCCAGTTTTTCACCTTCCAGTGGCCCATGCAGAACTACCCAGATTCTTGCAGAGGTTGATACTAGCTTGGAAGGTGTCCAAAAAAATATGCCTAACCCTACAGAAATCCTAACACTTATCTCTATCCCATTCTATACTTATCCACTTTTCCTTTACTTGCACATCCTATAGTACATACAACACTTAGCCAAATACAATACAAGAGACAGATGTATATGTGGGAAGCACCCCAAAATTGGGTGTACCTATACCTAATGATAAACATAGAATGAGACTTAACATACAGTGGATGATTCCACATAATATAAACCCATATGAGAGTGAGTCAAAACCAGCAACACTCAAGATACAATCAAGCCACACCTTTGACTACTCTCCGTCGCATATAAATGCCTACCTACTCACAGTTCCCACGTAAATTCCCTCGATAAGTTATAGTCCATCACAACCTCACTGAATCTGTGGAATCCTGTCTATTGATAGAATTCATCTTTCCAAGCTCCTTGCATGGTCTACCAAATTCTTCCTACTTGCATCCTCTATCTTTCCTCTACGACATACTACTTACTCACATCCGACAAGTTTTCTTATTGTCGTCCATCGCATTTCACAATACCACACACTACATTCCATCGCAACTTCGCAATTCAATAGTCTACCTTCTCGTAGATCACATATATGTCCATCCAAATGTCTTTCCCAAGGCAAAGTCGCCTCTCCAAGGTGATGGTCAAGTGCATCCTTCGAACCAAAGCTCATCATATCCAGAAGGGAAACATCTAGACCACCACGCAATAAACCTTTTCCAAATACTAACACACCCTAATGAAATTCTTGCAATAAAAATTGATCCCCCACGTTCCCTCTAAATGAAGGAAAAACGGTCCACAACAAAAGAACCACTTGAATGCTCCACAATCCAACATGGGATCCTTTCACACCAGATCCACACTTCACCTACCCAACTGCACTTAAGGATCCTGTCTTCCAACATTATTTAGGAGATCTCCTGTCGACGTGCTTTAGGATCCTATCTACCCAACTCAAGAGTTCATCTGCCACTTCACCACCATGATTTGGAAGCTCGGCGCTCCAAGTATACAACACTACATGACTTAGGAGCTCACCTCCCCAAAAAAAAATCAGGAGCCCACTTGCCTACTAGCTTTGGAATATCCAATAGCATATACCCTCATGTGCCCCAGAATTCTCTCCCATGGACGACCTACTAACGGGACGTTTCCTCCCACATGAGTCAAACCGTAAATGTGCAGATCATACCAAGTTCTACACTCGCTTCCTCTAGCCAAGTGACTTAGCCGAATTTATATGCGCATTTGCCTACCAAGCGCTATTCTATTATGACCAGGCCAACTTCCCCACTTGCATATCTTCACCACACGGAAGACCCTAGACCACCAAAGTCTGTCTAAGTGTGGGTGCCATCCCCCACACTATCCAAGTTACCAAATCATGTCAACTTCCAACCAATGATGTCACAAGTTCCTTTCCCACTCCATATGACACTTCCTTGTTGGAACAACCCATAGGATTTGGCACACTTATCCAATTCTTTTCAAGTATCCCACACATCCACATGACTCAAACCCTCTCGAAGCTACTTGGAGGGTGATGTGACCATATGTGCATCCACAAGTGGTTGCCACTCCAGCTAATGGGAATCCATCATGGGTGATGGGGAGCCCCAGGTTTTTGGAAAAACCTTAAGGCTGTTACATCCTGCCCCACCCAAATTGTTTCCATCACAGCAATGTCTCCATGAGCACTACTTTACTGTAACACACCTAAAAATCATAAAAAAACAAAGTATATCTATGCATTATTTTTTTACATTTACCTAGAAGATTTCTATGTTTTACTTCTATTGTTTTTAATGTCTTTGTCATGTTGGTGGTGATAGGTTTTATTGATGATTACAATGGCTAGTTCTTTTTGGAACCTTCAGCCATGTCTACGCAGGTGATGTACCTTGTTTATAACCGTTCTTTTTTTTAATTATCTTTATAAAAGGCTGGACTAGCCTAAGGCATGGGAGACTGTTCGTGGTCTTGACCCCAGCTAGTTGATTGCATTAAACTTTCAAGGCCTTGGCCTTACCATGGTTTATACTATGTGTGTAAAGACCTTCCCTTAAGCGTGAGAATCTTAGGGTTTGTAAAGTGTATGGTTCTTCATACAATGACCTTTGTTATCAAGAAAGGTGAGGTTTTAAAATAATTAAAGTTGGCATGAGACTACATGTTTTAGCTCAAATGCATTTCGTTAAAATCCTTGATGTTCATGGTGTAACCTCTATATCCGATGGTGTTAATATGATGTAAAGATTTTGTAAACATGAAACCAATCTCCAGAAACATGTTGTAAGGTTTACTTTGGAGTTAATAAAATGGCCATGGTTATAAATATATATATATATATATATATATATATGCACTAAGGTTTTCCATGGTATAAATGTTGTGGGTAATTCTTATCCATGTCTCGTAGTTCGATGGTATGCAATTATTTGGTTTTAAGTAAAGTCATGTCGATGAATTAATATGGTACTTGGTTGACTTAAATAACTGTCCTGGTTGCAAGTTGACAGCACAACCAGGCTCTGAGATGGCATGAGAGAGTTCAATCCCTGTCCTACACCTGGATGGTTAGATCAAAATGTCTCATAGGGTTTCGTAAAATCTCTTTTACTCTGTCTTAGTTCTTCATTTGTTAGTGTTGTTTAGTCGGAGGTTGGTTGAGGGCCGAGCTCTGCTCTTTATGAAAACTTGTTTTGGTTTACAGTGTAAATAGCTTCTCTTGGTGGTTGAACTCAGCTCCATTCTAATTGCATTAATACTGTAACTGAGGTACCTATTATCAAACGCTTCCTCAACTGTCTACTTTTAAAATCTGGAGCTGCAATGAGCCTGCGAAAGTTTCCAACATGCGACTAGTCTGTCTCAATAGGTGAGTAAGGATTGGTACTTAACTCTGCATTTTAAAATCAAAAGTTTATAGTAGTTGAATTTCCAAATTATGAAATGTTTCTTTGGTGAATGCAGTCTGTGGAGGGATAAGGGTACTCCAGAGGATATGCACCCTGGTCCTCACTGCCAAATGCCAAGGTAAGGGTTTAAGACATCAATAATTTCATTAGTTGGTTCGAAAGAAAGAAAACAATGTATAGTGTTCTGACTGCAAATGAATAATTAGTAGGTTCTCGGCACAGGAGAGGGAGGCGACAGAGTCTCGCCCTCCCACGCCCGTGTTTCCAAATTCCCATGTAACTTTCTTTCTGGCTTTACAAATAACCATTTCCTTTTACAAGTCTTTAAACTTGGGTCAAAAGACGTAGATGAAACTCTAGTCTGTTTGTCGCAGGTGGAGCTGAGTAGGGAAAGGGGAAAATGATGATGGCCACCACTGCAGATAAGATAAGTTTATATTTAAATAAAAATGATGTGTGACAAGAAAAATTTAGGGTTTAACCTGTAAAGCAGGGGCCTTATGATCATTTAGTCTCTGCCATTATCGTAGATGTAAATATATTCTTAATTTTTTTTGTATACGCTTATGAAAGATTGAAATATCTGGCCTTAATGTCTATGCAATTTAGTTAAGGGTTTAAGCCATGAAAAAAATATCCTGAAACATAGCAGCCATCCACGATGGTCTTACGGCCGTAAGGATAGTGGTTAATAAAATATAAAGTTGTTCTATTTAATAATTTTATTATAATGATTGCCATCTATATTGTGGATGTAAACTTGTATACAAATTATAGTATCCATTTAATGGGCTTGTAGCTATCAGGTTCACATTCTCAAGGATTGTAATATTTACTATACCCCGTACAGTCTGTCACTCTTTAAAACGTAACTCGCTTGTTTGCAAAATGGGGAGGCCATTTGACATGGGCTTACAACCAAATTATTGAAGTGTTATGCTCGGAAATATAGTTTGATGGTTTTTACCTGCGATTCTATTTGTGTTTTAATTTAGTTTTATTTAACAACAGATTGTATTTTAAATTAGTTTCCTTTAAGAGATTCATTCCCATGATCTTTGTACATGATTGAAAATCGTACCCTTTTCTCCTTGTTAAGTTGATTAAGGTTTTGTTTAAGGGTTAATTTGATTATTTCATTGTATGTATACCTAAGATAGCGGCATCATACCTTCAAGATTAGAGATTTAGTCTACATTTAATCTAGTAATTACAGACTAAGGAATAAATTTAGAAATCATCAATACAACAAGGAATAAACATTTAAATACATAAATATGTGAGATAATTCAGAATTAAACTATTTCGAATCCACTAAGTGGAGAATCCAAGTATCGATAGAAATCAAAATCCTAAACCTTAAAGCATAGCATCATTAGGCTAACTGATACAGACTAGGTTCTACATTAAATTCTTCAGATCTATAATTTAAAACGCATTCTGCAAAAATTTAAACATAAATTATGAACATGGCACCAACACTGGGAAAACAAAAGTGGAGAATTTGTTCCTCCCAACCAACTCTGAGAGGAGCCAAGTTACTTGCTCCAAAACCCCTGAGCCTTTTCGCTGAACCACAAGAGAAAAATCCTTCAATGTGCCATCTCTTGCATTCATAGATTTTAATTCCCCATCCAATGCTAGCCTCCTACTACTTATGGACATACTATTATATAGTATTTTTCCTAGGACTTGGTCATTTATGAGCCTCTTGCTCTTTAGCACTCAACTAGGAGTTGTGACCTAATTTTTTGGGATGATGCCTCTTGCATCTTGAGTTCTCACTCAATGGATTCTGCAACATGTATTTTCTTATTGTGGGCCAGCAAACACTCTTTAACAACGATATCCACTTTTGTCCCCCTTCGACATATTTTTTATAATAAAAGTATTTTATTACAAAATGTTTTATTCTTAACTTTTCTGTCAAAAATAATAAAATAATAAAAATAATAATTAAAGTATTTTTCCAGCAGAATTAATAATAAATTATTAATTTTGGGGGTATTACATACACCGTCCTCGGTTTTATAATAACTAGTTTTATTCCTCAGTTTCATTTTCTTGGAATAAGTCTGGATATGCCTCCCACATATTACATTCCAGCTCCCAAGTAGGTTCTTCCGGACTAAGGTGCTTCCATTGCACCTTGACTTGTCCGATGGTACGGTTCCAGAGAAAACATTCTCTCCTGTCGAGAATGTGCTCCGGTCCCACTTGGAATTCTCCTTCAGGTTCCACCTGGATTATATTCCAATCAATCACATGAGAGACATCATGAACATATATATTTTTAAAATAGAAACGCGAAACATATTATGCACATTAACATTGGGTGGTAGGGATAATTGGTATGCAACCGGTCCTACTTTAGTTAAAATTTCAAATGGCCCACAATACTTGGGTGCCAATTTTGAATACTTGCCCAGTATCAAGGAACTTTTCTTTGGTTTTACCTTTATATACACATGATCACCCACTTGGAACTCTCTAGGAGTTATTTTTAAATCAGCATAACTTTTTTGTCTGTCTTGGGAATCCTTCAAGTTTTGTTGTACCTATTTCACCGTTAGCTCCATTTCTTTTGATAAATCAGGTCCTAACATTAATCAATCAATGGGATTGCTCCATGAGATTGGAGTATTACACTTACGTCTGTATAATATTTCAAAGGGACTCATATCTACAGAAACTTGAAAATTATTATTATATGCAAATTCTGCTAAGTGTAGGTAGTCTTCCGACTTACCTAGTTTCTCCATGACATACATCCTTAGCATGTACTCTAAGACTTGATTTACACTTTCCGTCTTCCAATCCGTTTGTGGATGATATGCGGTACTGAAATTCAATTGTGTTCCTAAATCTTTAAACAAAGCTTTCCAAAAGTTACTTGTAAATTTTTCATCTCTATCTGAGACTATTACTTTCGGTATGGCATGTAACCTAAATATTTCTTTCATGAAAATATCTGCAATGTTAACATATTTATAGGTAGATTTCACATGAATAAAATGAGAACCTTTACTTAACTTATCCCCTATGACCATGATTGAATCATGTTGTTTGAAATTTTTCAGTAAGCCAATTATAAAATCCATCCTAATCATTTCCCATTTCCATTATGGAACGAGTAGCGGTTGCAATAGTCCTGCTGGATTTTGATGTTCAACCTTGACATGCTAGCATTCTATGCAGTGGGCTAAGTATTCTGATAAATATTTCTTCATGTTTGTCCAAAATAAATCCTTCTTGATCATGGTGATCCTCTTTTGATACCCTAGGTGTCCTGAAGAGGGTCGTTTATGTAATTCATTCATAATAGTTAACTTGAATTCTGCAAAATTTGGTATGTACAGTATGCTTTTATGCAACAATAATCCTCTTTCATTTATATGGAGATTTTTTTTTAGCTGATTATTTTCATTTTCAACAGTTTTCTTCTTTAAAATTTGGCATTCTTTGTCAAAATTTTCTGCATTTAAAATCTGATTTTCCAAATCAGATTCGTAATTGCTACTTGCAAATAATAAATTTGCATGATGGCTTAAAGCGTGTGCAACTTTTTTTTCTTTACCTTTAATATGTTTTATCTCAAATTCATATTCGCATAAAAAGGACAGCCATCTTGCTTGTCTAGCGTTTAAATTATGTTGATCAAACAAGTATTTTAGGCTTATGTTATTAGACATTAACAAAAATTTTATTCCGATGAGGTAATGCCGCCACATCTTTAAAGCATGTATAATTACAGCAAGTTCCAAATCGTGCGTAGCATAATTTTTCTCATGTTCTTTTAATTTTCGGGATTCATAAGCTATGACATGGTTTTCTTGAATTAGTACTCCACCTAATCCTTCATTAAATGAGTCACAGCATATGATGAAATATTTAAAAGGATCAGCGATTTTCAGTATAGGAGCGGTGGTTAAAAGATGTTTTAGTTTATTGAAACTTTCCATACATTTTCCATTCCATTCAAACATTTTACCTTTCTTGTAGTGAGGTTATGGGTTAAGCTATTTTCAGAAACCCTTCGATAAATTTTCGATAATAACCCGTGATCCCCATAAATGATCTTATGTCGGTTACATTTTTAGGGATTGTCCATTCACTGATAGCCTTAATATTGTCGGGGTCAACAGATATTCCATATTTAGACACTACGTGTCCTAGATATTGAATTATGCCTTTATAGAAATCACACTTGCTGAACTTAGCAAACAATTGTTGTTCTCTTAAAATTTTCAGAACTATTTTTAAGTGTTCTTCATGTTCTTTTTCATTCTATGAATAAATTAGTATGTCGTCGATGAAGACAACTACGGATTTATATAAGTAGTTGCTAAAAATACTATTCATTAAACACATTAAATATGGAGGTGCATTTGTTAAACCAAAAGGCATTATGGTGAACTGGTAATGTCCATAACTAGTTATAAAGGCAGTTTTAAAGGTGTTTTCGTCCTTGATCCGTACCTGATGGTAGCTAGAACTTAGATCTATTTTAGAAAATATTGTTTCCCCTTGGAACTGATCGAGCAGATCGTCTATGTGGGGTAAAGGATATCGATTTTTAATAGTCATTTTGATTTAACTGTCGACAGTCTATACATAACCTTAAGGTTCCATCTTTATTCTTTACGAATAAGACCAATGCTCCCCAAGGGGAAACACTAGGTCGAATGTACTTCTTGTCGATTAATTCTTGTAACTGTGATTTAAGTTCTATGAGTTCTATTACATTCATTGGATACGGGGCTTTTGATGCTGGCACCGCTCCCGATATTAAATCGATTGTAATGTCTATGTCTCTTTTCAGAGGTAGTCCAGGGACTTCTTCTGGAAAGATGTCTATAAAATATTTTAAGATAGGTATATCATCTACTTTAAGTTCATTTTCTAGCTCCTTATTATATATTATATAAACAACATAAAATTTACACCCCTTACGTACCAATCTTTTCATTTGTAGGGTTGAGATTTCCCTGATGGCTATTTTTCTAGGGATTCCTCCTACTTTAATTGTATTTTTAGTCTTATCTATGCATGTAAAATTTTTGTCAAAACCATTCAACATAACATTATGTTTCTCCAACCAATCCATTACAATCAACATATCATAAGAACCTAATGGTAAAATATTCAAATCAACATGCGTATTAAATTCATTCATCAATACTTCACAATTCTTCACACAACTAGTGACTTTACGTTTAGTACTTATAGATAATTGTACCATCCAATAATTTTCAAACTTTTTTGATACTAAATTACATAATTCAACAATCCTAGGTGATACATAGCTTAAACTTGCACCTGGATCAATTAATATGGAAATAGGTTGTCTTTTTATCACACCTTTGATTTCGACCATTGAAGCTTGATGGTCTTCCTGTCAATTTTCTAGTGTAACATTGAGGTAACATTTTATATGTAAATCTATTTTTTATGAATAAAATTTGTTTTACATGGAAGATCTTAAGTTTTTACTGTTTATTGTAAGTTTATTATGCACATGTTGGATTAGTTTTTAGTGTTTACATTAGCTTTTTTACTGTTTTATTGAAACTGCTACTATGAAGTTAGTAGGTGCTCATTTGCACAAGCTTGGGTGAAAACCAAAGCTACATTTTTTGGCAACTCGGCCTTTCTTTGAATCTCCGGTTAGATTTAGATTTGTTCTTGTTTTTGTTGTTATTTTAATTCAATATTGTAGATATGATCAACCCTTAAGCCTACACCTGTTAACACCCAAAAAGTGCTCACTACCTCATCTATCCCATTACATGACTCATTTGTTCATTTTCCTACCACATTTCCCTTGAAAACCCTGAAAATCCCACTAAAAAGCCTCCAAAAGGCCTAAAATGCCTCCAAAAGGCCACAAAACCATCAAAAAGCCTCAAAAAAGGCTAAAAACCCCCTTTTCCCTCCAAAAATATCCAAAATTCCTCCAAAATAGCAAAAACCCTCTAAAGAGGGAATAAAAAATATAAAATAATGAGGAAAAAGGAGGAAAAAACCCTATACAGCTGACCTAAACCATTTGGTTCCCAAAACCATGGGCCAGCACTCCACCACCAAAAAACTATAAATAGGTGATGGAGACCCCTCATTTCACATCCACAATCATAAGCACCCTTACTCTGCCAAAATATCTCTTGAAACCCTAGCTCACCCTTGAGCTACTTTCACCTTGAGAACCCCTTTTGGCCCATTCCCATCATTTGGAGAAAGAGAAGGAGCAAGTTGGAGCTTGGAGCAACCCTCTTGGGCCATTGCAAGAGCTTCACCAACCTTCACATTGGAGGTAAAATTAATACAAAAGCCATTCTTTATATCTTGTTTTTTCTGTTTCATGCACATGTTTAGAGTAATTTACATTTCTATTTTAGCATTTTAATTTCCATTTACTGAACTGCTACTAAGGAGTCCCTTCTCCTTAGTAGGTGCTCATTTGCACAAGCTAGAGGTAAAACCCTAGCTACAGTTTTGGCGACTCCCCTAGGTTTGAAATTCTGGTTTCAGTTAAAAAAAAAAATTGTTTTCTGCAAAAAATTTCTGTTTTTTCCTTTTGGCTGTCCCTTTCGGCTGTCGTAAGCTACATCTTTTACCTCTGCAGTCGCGTCCTGACCGCGTCTTTCAGGCCTTTACCTACGACCTGACCACGGCTCTCAGACTGTTTCCAGCACCCTACCGGTGGATTCATGTCTGTTACATGCGATGCGACCGCGGCTAATCATCCTGTTTGCTGCGATCTAAATGCGCCTGTCGGCCATTTTCCCGCGTCCTGACTGCGGCCTCCAGCCCCTTTACTGCGACCCAACTGCATCTGTCGGTCCTTTTCCCGCGTCCCGACTGCGTCTGTCTGCCCTTTTCCCGCATCCCGACAGTGTCTATTAGCCTTTTTCCCACGACCCGACCGCGTATTTTTTCCTGTTTCCTGCGGTCCGACTGCCTCTGTCAGCGAAAAAGCTGCGACCTGTCTGTGCCTGTTTCCCTCAAACCCGCGGTCCGACTGCTCAGGTTCGGCATAGACCCGCGGTCTGATTTCTGCATTTTTTCCCTGTTTTTGAACCTAGCCCCTTTGGTGCAATATTTTATGCATCTTCACAGCCATCTGTTCCACCTGCAGCCCTACTTCCCTACAACCTTTTCTGCAACATAATTTATGTTCCCTTTACAGAATCTTTTTAAAATTTCAGCATTTTAATTCAGAAAATTTTGCATGTTAAAGTTTCAAATTCAGTATTATTGTTAGTTAGAAAGTTGCCCCCCTTGTGGTACTTCTATTTTGGGTTCATCACCTCACGAGCACACACTCTGTCACATAATTCAAGTGAGCCTTAAAAACTACTTAACTCAACCAATATTCTAACCCCACTTGGGGAACACAAAAGAATCTTTGTAGTTAGGGAGGATTGGGGGGATAGGCTTCCAATAACACCCATCGGTTACTTACACTTGAGACATAGCTGTTGTCCAATTAGGGAACCAAAATCCCCTTGTACTTTTTGGGACGGTCACAACCAGTTTACTAGAGGGCCTCTCCCCTAGGAGGGCTGAAGTCGCGAGACTGGTTCCGGAGGCCTGAGTGGAATACTGCACTCCATTTAGTAACCGAAGGGCTACCTTTTGCAGTTCTCGAGATATCCCTGTATAGGGGTATTGCGGTAAAAGGACCAAATGGCATATTCACCTTTTTGGACGTGTCATGAACGGGGTATCTTAGTTTCCATTCTTCTAGGATTGACTGCTTGGTGTCCCTCCCGGTAGGGGGATATCTTAGCCACTTGGATTTCCTATTCATATTGTCTGACTTGGATTTCATCACCTTGCAGAGGATATGTCTAGTTGAGTCATAATACTTTTTAGTTAGGTGTTTGCATGATCCCTTACCTCCTTTTGGTCTAGTGAGTCCACCATTTTTTATTTTTAGGAAACCTGCTGCTTGTTGGTATTCTGACCATTTCTGTTGACACTCCACCTATTGTAGCACAACTGTTACAGTAGGTGTTTTGAGTTGGTTGTTGGCCTGAGTGCCGTGTTTTTTGAGCTCTCCTTCTGCACACTCGGTTGCATTAGTATTTTTGAGCTGTTATTTACTCACCTCAATCCACAGAGATTTGATACCATCTGTCACCATTGAGTCCCCGAGACATTCTCGGTGTCTCAGGGGCGAGTCCCCACAACACGGTTCACTTGACACCACCCGTCATCGACACAGCTCATCATCCCTTGAAACCACTTATCATAGATCTCAAGCCTTGTCCCTTGACTCCACTCATCAGTGACACAGGACTCCATCACCAGATATTGACGCTCCTTGCTTTACCTCCGATTCTGAGGCAGAGTCTAAGAACCCCATTTACACTGCCCCTACTAGCCCCATGGTTGGCGTGAATTCCACTCCTTTCTTGATAGGGACCATTGGTGGCACATCCATCACTACACCAGCTACCACACCTGCTTTGGGTATGCCCTCCATGGGGCCCCCATCTATCGTTCCCCTCACTGCACCTATTCCCGCAGCTGGAATACCTACCCCCACTCCATCAGTGTCTCACACTACCCATGGTGGTGCAGGACCATCCTATACCAGCTTAGTCCCCCCACTTGGGGGAAACATCCCAAATCTTGCCCCTCCACTTGGGGGCATTGGCCCCAACTTGGTCCAACCCACTACTATGTCACATCCTTCCTCTAGTTTTCCATTCATGGCTAGCCTCAACCTGCCCGACCTAGCCAGATTGACCAACGAACCTATCCAACACGACCCTGTGTGGCATCACATGCCCACCAAGCTCCCCTCTGACATCCCTAAGTTTGAGGGCAAGGCAGGTGAGGACCCAAAAAACCATATTATGTCCTTCCATCTATGGTGTTCCTCCAACTCCATAGTGGACGACTCTATTCGCCTCCGTTTGTTACAGTGCACCTTCACTGGCTCTGCAACCAAGTGGTATATTGAGCAACCCCACGGGACCCATGCCACCTTTGCTTCCCTTGCCTCGACCTTCCTGCAGTTCTTTCAGTTACATGTCCGCTATGACGTGGGCGTTGAGATCCTCCTATCTTGCAGAAAAAACACGGCTACCCACATCACCAACCACATTCATGAGTGGCGTCGACACCGTAGCTTATGCAAGATCAAATTAGATGACCGTATCTTCCTAGATTGGTTCCTCAACTCCCTTCTCCCTGTCATTGCTAAGGATGTGGCATCAGAAAGACCCCAGTCTGAAGAAGAGGCCATCCTTAAGGCCAAACAATTCAACCTCATTTACGCCCAGTCGGGTTATCTCTATACCATTATACCTGACGCCCTTCACAGAGATTCCTCCCAGCACGATGCACCGGGGGCATCCCACACTGCAGATGGCATCATTGGCCATGTTTCTTCGCATCCCCAACCATTTTCCATAGCACGTGCTAGCCCTGGCCCCGACCTTTCATGGGATACCTCACAGTCTGGAGCAAGCAACTCGTATGCTCCCATGACACATCACCACCATTCCCATGGACCCTCATGTCCACCTCAGTACTTTGGTCATGCGACTCCCGCTTACGCCCCCCTGATCGCACCTCAGCCCTACTACCACCAGCAGGCTGCACCAGCTCTTGCACCTTCACAAGCCCAACCTGCTTATTACCCGCCATCGGCAGCCCCCGCGGAAAACCCACAAACTGCTCCGCAGCCATATCCGCAACCCCCTCAAGTTGTTGCACCTGCGCAGCCTCCACCAACATATCATCCACCGCAGCCTGCTCCAGCACCTGCACAACCTCAGAATCAACCTGCTGCCCAAGGGCAAGTTTATGCCCAACAAAACCCGCAGCAAAACCAGAACAACCAACGCAACCAGGGGAAACAAAATCGTGGCAAGGGCCATAATCGTGGAAACAACCAACCTACAGACCAAGCTGGTCAACCTCCTAATCCCCCCGACAATAATAATGCGGCCCCTGCTAACCAAAACAATGATCGCCCGCCCAAGCAGGATAAAAACCCCAATTTGCAAACAAATCATCCTTGTTCTATTTGCAGGGTCTATGGCCACTACACACATGCTTCCCCACACTTGGAGCGAGCTCGGCAACTTTGGGTTGATGATGCCCATCGCCAAGGGCATGCGGCTCCTCAAGCACCACCCAACCCCCCACAACCTTAGCAGCCACCTTTGGTGCTGCAAAACCCCTTACCAAACCAAGGCATAGTGAACACTCAGCCGTTGGCTCCCCCCCAATCCAACACGCCACCCCACCAACAAACCACTTACGCCACTCCTAATCAACCCATGTTCGACTCAGGGACGCACCACTTGTTGATGATGTCATCCACTGATGTCAACCTCCAGACTCGCCGAAAACAATATGGCTCCACCTCTGAAGTCCCTCCCACTAATAAACCCACTAACACTCATCCCACTGATCAAGCGTTACGTATACCTCCGCCCCCCCTCGACGGCACTCCCAAAGCACCTCATTTCCCACTTCGCCGTATCAACAATAACCCCAATGCGTGTGCTGCGTCCAACTACAACATTGTAGATGACTTAGCCCAATCTCCCGCAGTCATGTCTGCATTAGAAGTCTTGAAAAACTGCCCTTCCCAATGCAAGACTTTACTCTTAGCCATTGGGGCGATTGACCCAAATGATTCGAATTTGATGGCATTTGATTTGGACCATTCCGAACCATGCCTTCCTTCCTCCTTAGCATTCCAAGTTTCTGTTTCCGTTCATAATCTTGTCATCCATCGATGCATCATCGATCAAGGTGCCTCCACATGCGTTATGTCTACATTCGTATGGCAGAAGTTGGGATCCCCTACTCTCTAGTAGTCCACCACTGCATTACGTGCCTACGACGGTTGGTCGGCCCAGCCCCAAGGCCTCCTACCCAATGTCCCCGTCTAGTTACGTGGTAAAACCATACTCATTGACATCGAGGTAATCAATGCCCAACTGGATTATAACCTTTTACTTGGCCGCAGCTACATTTATGCCATGTGAGCGGTTTCCTCTTCCATTTTTCATACCATGATGTTCCCCCATGAGGGACGCGTGGTCAAGGTTGACCAACTCACCTACTATGATCCCAATGCTCCCACGGCACCCGAAAATGTTCTCCCAATGGTTGAACAACCCATTTCTGGTGCAACCACCTCGCTTGTATCCTCTATGGGGACCAGAGTTTACTCAAATGCACCGATGACCTCCACCTTTCAATCTATTCCTCCTCCGTCACCCGCCACTGACATGTATGACCTATGTACCCTATCCCATGACACACCAACTCCTAATAATCAACCACCTTTGTTGCCTAAACCCCCTTTGGTACCTAGTCACATTGGTGTTACACCCACCCACACAATCCCCTTCTTTTTTCCTCCATCAGGAGTAGTAAGCACCTCAGTTATGTCTACCCTTAGTCTTCCTGGGTTAACCTTGGGATTACCCGTGTGGTACATTTCGCCTCCCGTTCCCCCGCCGACACCAAATGTCATCTTGCAGCCGGTGCAACCCATTGTTACTACTACTCAGCCACCTCCTGGTGTCTCTACTCCCTCGTCCTCTACCAACCCCCCTCCTCTTACCAAGCACACTAGGGACAAAATCCCGCAGCCATCCCCTACTGTGCCCCCTCCCAAGGTAGTTAAACCTCCTCCCGCGGTTCGTGCTCCCCTCAAATGCTCGTTATGTGATGAGTTCGGTCATCCGACTCATCAATGCCCCCCACTTACCGGCATTACAGGAACACATGCAACTGCTTGATGACGACCCCAATATCCCCGTCGTCAAACTAGACCCCACCCCCAAGCCTCGTGATAAATCACTACGCACTAACCATCCCTGTGCGAGATGTGGTGTTTACGGGCATTATTCACATCACTGTCCCGATCTCCCGGATTACAGAGTGGCTCTGTATGAGATGAACAATCTGGACCTTGAGACGGCACCACCCACCATTGAGGAGATACACCCCCCGGTCTCCTCCCCTTCAGGAGAGGTTAATACCATTTATATGATCTCTTCAACCACTACTCCCTCGTCAACCGATTTGACGACACAAACTTTCCGTACTGATGAGGAGATTCTTGAGGCTCTCACTACCCCGGATTATCCCTGGGATGACATGCACCACCATTCCTATTTCATCCCAGAAGAATCCTCCTATAGCACAGCTAGCCAATTCACGGTTGAGTCCAAAGATTTCCTTCCCGCTAAGGTTGACTGGTTTAAGGATCCTATTCTCGCTCCTGATGCCTTCGAGGAGGGTAACATGGCCAACATCTCACCCATTATCCAAATTGATATCGCTGCCCCAGGAGGTACACCTAAACTCATAACTTTAGGAGCCTCCTGTAGTGAGCATGAGATTGAGGAGTACAAAAAACTCTTCCAGGAATTTCGTGATGTCTTTTCCTGGTCCTATACCGAAATGCCTGGTCTTGACCCTGCCATCATAGAGCACCACCTTGACACCTCTAAGTCAAGGGGCATAATAGATTCCCTCGACCTTGGGATAGGGGCCATGATCAATCATTTTGAACCTTCCCCATCACATCTATCTCAGCACGTCAATGAACCCATTGTTCAAAACCCACACATATGTGATCCATAATCACAAACCCCATGCACATAGCATGGGGGCAAGTCATTAACCCTACTCACTTTTTCACACTTGTGATCTCAACCATTTTTGAGGTCACATATCACTTGTAGATTTGATTTGATTTGATACACCTAGCATTCTTCCCCCACGGGTCATCATTTCTCCCCACCACTGCATCCTTGGCTTGGTGGGCTCACCTTTAGTTGCAACCATTTTTTAACCTAGTTAGTTCCTTTGACCATTCCGGAGTCCTTATGACCTCCGTTTTTCACACCATTTGCACCACCGAATTCATATTTCCGCGCTCGTGATGATGCTTGAGATCATTTCTCGCTTTCACCAGGACCAATATCAACATTGTGTCCCGACACCTTGTCGCCCCGGTTTGCGTGCCACATCGGCCGTAGCCCATTTTTGATATACCTTATATCATCGGATTCATTTTTTGATGATGCTTGAGATCATTTATCGCTCTCACCCCTTGAGTTTTTGGGTATTTTTCTAAAACACCCCCTGTTGCCTCGGTTTGCGTGCCACATCGACTGTTATCTATTTTTGACACTCTTTATATCACCGGATTCATTTTTCCTAGCTCGTGATGATGCTTGAGATCATTTGTCGCTCTCACTTGGTACAGTTTCAACATTGTGTCCCGACACCTTGCTTCCTCAGTTTGTGCGCCACATTGACCGCCATCAGATTGTTCCACACTTTTACATGAGCCATTCACTCCCGTCAATACTGCAAATATTTCATTCTTTTGCCGCCATTCATTCACCCCGCAAGGAGGCCCACCAGTGTTCCCCCCTACCCTCGTTCTTGGTCATCATTACTGTTCCTGGATTGAACACTTCCTCCTTGCCTGGCCATTCCTTTTGTTCGGTATAATTTTATCCCTTTTTCGGGCCGGACAAGTCCTTTACGAAAAAGGCACTTAGGGAGTTTCTGTTAAGCTCTTTTCTGACTCCTAAAACAATGAAAATATTAGTGAGCAATCTTACTTCCTTTCATGCTCATTAAAGTACCTGAAAGGGCGTCTATCTGGTATAAGTTTACCCCTTTTCCGGACCTGGTAGACTAATTACGAAAAAGGAATACTCTAGTCACACCGGCTAGAAGAGTTCTTCATTGCATCCTTTTATGCTTCTACGGGCCTTGGAGACTAACACACGAAAAAGAAACCCCCTGGAGTCTTCTTATTTGCTTTCAGACTCTCTAAATTTGAAAGCAACCACGAGCATGAACTGTCCTGGGCTCGTATAAATCCACATGATAGTACCATTCCATTACTTCAGAGTCCTCTTATCACTTTCAGACTCCTTAAAATTGAAAGCAATCATGAGCATGAACTGTCCTGGGCTCGTATAAATCAACACGACAGTACCATTTTATACACACTTCTTCTAGTTCCCTAACCCATGAAGAAGTCCCCCCGTGCCTCTTGGCACTATGATTGATCATCTCGGTAGCACCCCCAATCAGGTCGCCTTTGTTAAGAGTAGTCTGCAGTCTCCTGCCATATTACACCAACTTGAGTCTCTCTCATCCCCGTCACTATCCTTGATCTGTTACAGCTATGATCCCTTTCCCATTAGTCAGTGCCATATGCTGCCCGATCATCCCTGCCATCATACTCTGAACAAAGGAAGTTTGAGTCCAACCCCTCTACTTGCCCAGTTATCCCCCACAGTTTGGTAGTCCTACCATCAGTACTCTCACACTTCGGTTCTCCACCTCATGCTCCTATCAAGGAAACATCATTACCTTGCTAGTTGCAGGTCTCCCTCTGTCGACGACAGCCCCTCTATTCCAAAGGATAGACCTAGAGGTCCCTACACCTTGGACCCATCACCATCTGTGGTGAGTTCCTATGGATCATTTTGAGAGGAGTCATCATTGCCTCTCCGAATGGTTGTTTCTCACATGCTCGACTTCAGCACCTTGATCGTATCGTTGAGAATCACGCAGGGTTTATATTCCTTACATTTTTGGTTAAAGACCCCCGGATCTCCCCCGACTCTAGCACATTGGTGAGTCACTTCGGAACACCCAGTTATATGTTCCTGTGGATGTCCGGGTTGCGTTGGTGATTGTATTTGGAAGCCATCCAGTTATATGCTTCTTTGAGTACCCAGTTCAGTCCCAGTTCCGTCCCAGTTTAGTGTACCATTGAGAGTATGACCCCTTGTCACTCTAATCCATCAGCTCATCAGTTCCTTTGGTACCACACTCAGTAGCACTGTTGTCATTCCATTGTATCAGTACTTTAGCTCAGACATGGTCATCCCAGCAGTATGTCCCAGATTTGTGTCCTCTCTAGCCACTTATGAGGTACACAGTGGTTCTCTATGTATCCTACAAGTCCCCCTTTTTCGGGCCTTATAGTTATTTTATGTATCTTGACACGAGCATGGGTATGCCCGCCTCGTCCATATATTGAGATTCTACCTCATTCAGTATTTGAGGTCATGTATATGTCAGGTCCCCCTATTTTGGACCCCATTGTTATTATATCTTGATACGAGCATGGGAATGCCCGCCTCGTCCATATGGTCAGATTATTCCTCATCCATTATTGAGGTTATGTACTTTTAGTTTTTGCAGTTGTTCGGGATCGTTGTTCCGGGCTCCAGTTTGTTTCTTCTCTTCTCCACACCCCAGGAAAACCATACACGACTTATGATGTCTATCGGCCATACGATGAGCTCCTACCCTCACACATCAGGGGACAATCTGATAACACCCAAAAAGTGCTCACTACCTCATCTACCCCATTACATGACTCATTTGTTCATTTTCCTACCACATTTCCCTTAAAAACCCTGAAAATTCCACTAAAAAGCCTCCAAAAGGCCTAAAATGCCTCCAAAAGGCCACAAAACTATTAAAAAGCCTAAAAGAAGGATAAAAAACCCCTTTTCCCTCCAAAAATATCCAAAATTCCTCCAAAATAGCAAAAACCCTCTAAAGAGGGAATAAAAAATATAAAATAATGAGGAAAAAGGAGGAAAAAACCCTATACAGCTGACCTAAACCATTTGGTTCCCAAAACCATTGGCCAGCACTCCACCACCAAAAAACTATAAATAGGTGATGGAGACCCCTCATTTCACATCCACAATCATAAGCACCCTTACTCTGCCAAAATAGCTCTTGAAACCCTAGCTCACCCTTGAGCTACTTTCACCTTGAGAGCCCCTTTTGGCCCATTCCCATCATTTGGAGAAAGAGAAGGAGCAAGTTGGAGCTTGGAGCAACCCTCTTGGGCCATTGCAAGAGCTTCACCAACCTTCACATTGGAGGTAAAATTAATACAAAAGCCATTCTTTATATCTTGTTTTTTCTGTTTCATGCACATGTTTAGAGTAATTTACATTTCTGTTTTAGCATTTTAATTTCCATTTACTGAATTGCTACTAAGGAGTCCCTTCTCCTTAGTAGGTGCTCATTTTCACAATCTAGGGGTAAAACCCTAGCTACAGCACCTTGTAGGCAAAGTCCATTGCTATTTCGGCAAGGCCTGTAAACCCCATTTTTCAGTTTTATCTTTCATTTTCGGCGGCCATTTTTGCACCGTCGATCATAGGTTTTTCCCCCAGGGCTGCGATCCAAATTGCACCTATCGAGCCTAAACCTGTGACCATAATAACACCTGTTTTTCCTAAACCCGCGATCTATTAACCGGATCTCCATAACTCGATTGCAACTGTCCAACCCATAATCGTGACCCTGATCACGCCTGTTTACCCCAAACCTGCGATCTAACATTCGGCTTCTGAGTTCTGATCATGCCATTTATCCTCATAGCTACGATCCAGATTGCACTTTGTTGCCTCACAGCCGCGACCCCGGACCGCCTCTGTCAGCCTCTTAAGCCAAAATCCAGAGCGCGATATTTCTCCTGATACCCACGACCCAAATCCCAAGTTTCGGCCTGAAACTTGTGATCTGTTTTCTGAGTTTTCTTTCCCATTCTTCGACCCAAAATTTTTTGCACCTTTCACAGCCACCTGTTTTGCTTGCAGCTCCAGCTATTACTGCTATTTTTCTGTCATTTTCTTTTGTATCACTTTATAGGTTTTTTCAGTATTTTTATTGGAAAAGAAAATGTTTAGCATTTACAGTTAAATTTTAGCATTTGCAAGTTTAAATTCAGTACTTACATTTGATAGATTGTTTCCCAACAGTGGCATATTTTTAGATGCATCATTTCACTTGCACACAATCTGTCACCATACTACAAGTGAGCCTTAAAATCTACTTAACTCAACCAACCTTCTAACCCCACTTGGGGAACATAAAAGAACTTTGTAGTTAGGTAGGACAGGGGGGATAGGTATCCAAATAACACCCTCGGTCAGTTTTCACTTGAAACATAGTTGTTGTCTATTAGGGTACCAAAATCCCTTAGTATTTTTTGACACGGTTATACACCAATTTGTCGGAAAGGTCTGTTGATTTTTGAGCATTAATTCAATATACTCTAGGATCTTTACTGAGAGAATAACATGTACAACATATCAATCATATCAAGCATGTCAATAATGTCAATCACAACAAGAGACAAACATAAGATATAATAGACACACAAAGTTTCCGTGGGGAAAACCCTAAGGTGAAAAACCCCACAACTTCCTCAGAGATAGAGAGAGCAATCATACAACCAAAGTACAAGAGATAGTCTTCTCCTAGCAACTGATCGTCCCCCTCACATGTGCGCCACTTTCCGAGTGATAGAAGGTTGAGTAATGAGATGAATAAAATAGAGATCTCCCGATCTCTATTTATTCTTGTCCTATGCTTCCTAATAAACCTATGGGGCCGACTTGTGTAACTCAGCCTAATAACCCCAGGTTACATTATTCCGGGCTGACCCCTCTACTAGGTGGTCTAATAACCCATCAACAAGTCACACCACTTGTGACACTTGTCAATACAAATGATGACACTTCCATATAGAGGAATAATACATGTCTATAGGAGTATAATAAAATATAGATGAAATACATTCCAAAGTTACATAAACATCAACACTCCCTCTTTACTAGGAAGGTATTTCTCGCCACAGATCTTACAGGCACAAGTCTTCTTCTCTAGATCATCATAAGCAAATCATCGTCATCGTCATAGCTGCTGCTATCTCAATCAATCTCTAATCTACTCATCATAGGAAGTTCTACATAGCTAGTCCTTTTTCATACTAGATGTAGGCCCACCACTTGTAGGTTTTCATCATCACTGGCCATACTGTAGAGTACTTATGGCTGATTATGTGCCTCAACAAAACCTTGAAAGAGCATCCCAGGACCAATTACGAGCACATTGCTCAACCTATCAGATCTTCAAGGATCTTTTACATGTTGACCTTCACAAAACCTACTCAGAGCATCCCAGGATGTTATGAGCAAACCGCTCTACCTGTCTGGATCTTGATAGAGCATCCCAGGATGTTACAAGCACACCGCTTTACCTGTCCAGATTTTAAAGGATCTTTTCTATGCGAAACTGTAGCAAAACCTACTCAGAGCATCCCAGGATGTTACGAGAAAATCGCTCTACCTGTCTTGATCTCGATAGAGCATCCCAGGCTCTTACGATCACACCGCTCTACCTGTTCGGATTTTAAAGGATCTTTTCTATGATACCTGCACAACCTATCCACGGCCACAGAGTATCAAACCGATACTCACCATACAACATCCTGATTTACATCATCACATGATCAACCTGATCATCATCATAGCATCAACCTTATGCGTATCATCTAGAGAAACATCCTGAAGCTCATCATCTGTGATCATCCTGATCATACAATGCATCCATCTGATGCATACAAAGTATCTACATGATACATATCATCATACATGATCAACTTGATCATACAAGTATCCACCTGATACATAAACAAATACATGATCTACCTGATCATACAAGTATCCACCTGATACATATACATATACAAATACATGATCCAACTGATCATATCCCGCATCCAACATGATGCATATACATATACATGATCCAACTGATCATAACAAGCATCCAACACGATGCATATACAAATACATGATCAAACTGATCATAACAAGCATCCAACATTATGCATATACAAATACATGATCAAACTGATCATTACAAGCATCCAACATGATGCATATACAAAGCAGTAACTGGAGCATTGTCCTAATGCTCATCATCCGGCACTTACATCCATAGCCATGGGAAGGATCCTCCTCTCACCATGCTTGGAATGGCTCCAGCAGATGTGTCCATCACTTCTTCCTCGAAGTGTCATCGATCTAAAGAACACCAAGCCTCTCTCTGAAGTACTCGAACTTCACTCTCGCTAGTGGTTTCATCAGCACATCTGCTACCTGCTCATCCGTCGCAATATACAGGAGCTTCATTGCTCCTCTCTGCACCATATCCATGATATAGTGATATTTGATCTCAATGTGCTTCGACCTATCGTGGAACACCGGGTTCTTAGACAGCTTCACACAACTCTGGTTATCACAAAAGATACCAGTAGCCTCCAATGGGAGATCAAATAACTCAGAAAGTAGCTTCTGGAGCCATACTGCCTCACAACTAGCTGAACAAGCTGCAACATACTCTGTTTCGGCTGTACTCAGTGCTACGCAGGACTGCTTCCTGCTAAACCAAGAGATCACACCTGATCCCATATTGAAGTAGCACCCAGAAGTGCTCTTCCTATCTGCAACACTGCCTGCCCAATATGAATCAACATAACCCTGCAGGTTAAACTTTTGATTTGCATCATACTTGAGCCCATAGTCAACTGTACCCTTCAGGTACCTCAGAATATGCTTTACATCAACTAAGTGAACACCTCTAGGATTCGTTAGGAACTAGCTCAATTTGTTCACCATAAAGAAAATATCTGGTCTTGTGTTCATCAGGTACATCAAGGACCCAATCATCTGAAGATATATCATGACATAAACCAGATCATATGAAGCATCACCCATAAGCTTTAGGTTCGATGCCATAGGTGTGGTCATGGCCTTGCAATCCATTATCTTGAACCTCTTCAAGATCTCTACTGCATACTTCCCTTGTCCAAGGAAGATTCCATCTGCACTCTGCCACACCTCCATGCGTAGAAAATAGTGCATCATCCCCAAGTCCTTCATCTCGAAATCGGCAGCAAGCTTCCTCTTGGTATCAACAATCAAACTATATTCTCCTGTAACAAACAGGTCATCCACATACAGAAGTAGTGTCACTGGATTGCCTTCCTCAACCTTGTAGTAAAGGTTGGAATCTGCTTTACTCTTGGTAAAGCCCAAACTGGATAGAAAGCTGTCCATCCTACCATACAAAGTCCTAGGAGCTTTTTTCAAGCCATACAAGGCTTTCTTCAACCGACACACATATGACTTCCTATCATGTGTCTCAAAACCAAGTGGTTGCTCTGCATACACTTTCTCTTCGACTACACCATTCAAGAAATATGTCTTGACATCCATTTGGTGTATCTTCCATTTCATCACCGTAGCTAGGGCAAGTACTGACCTAATGGAAGTGTACCTAGCTATAGGAGAAAAATTTTCTTCATAGTCTATTGCCTCTTTCTGGGAGAAGCCACGAGCTACAAATCTTGCTTTGTATTTATCTATGCTGCCATCTGCAACATGCTTGATCTTGTAGATCCACTTGGAAGTTACAACTGATTTCCCTTCAGGTCTTGGGACTACATCCCAAACATCATTCTTCATGATTGACTGATACTCTTCGATCATGGCATACTTCCATTCTTTCTTTTCCACTTCTTCTTCATAACTGGAAGGTTCTTTGTTCATAATGTCACAGAGTAAGGCAACATAACTTGTGTGAGATCTAGTTCTCTTCCTTGCTCTATGTTCTTTTTCTGGAATGCCATACCTTTCTGCATCTTGAATGAGCTCTCTAGCCCATGTAGGTTTCCTCTTATGGGAATCCTTCTTACGGGGTGGATCTATAGGTTCTTGTGGATCTTCAATTTCTCGATCTATTTCTGGAATTGCTTCAGTCATGGTGGTATCTTGAAATCTAGTTTCCTTTGGTTCTTCATGATCTTCAATAGGTGCCTTTCTTGACTTGATGAAAGTTGAGTTTTCATAAAATGTCACATCCTTGCTGACATCAATCTTCTTGAACCCTGGAAAGTATATTTTGTAAGCCTTCGAGATTTCACTGTACCCCAAAAAGATACCCTTCTTTCCTTAAGGATCTAGCTTTGTCCTCTTTTCCTTTGGAACATGTGTATATACTGGACAACGAAATATTCTGAGATGGCTGACTTCAAGTTTCTTACCAGAGAAGACCTCTTCTGGTGTCTTGTTGTCCAATATCTTGTGAGGTGTTTTGTTCTGCACATATACAACTACCCTAGCTGCTTCTTCCCATAGATGCATAGGCAGATCTTGGTCGTGTAGCATTGCCCGTGCTGCTTCCATGATTCTTCTATTCTTTCTTTCTGCAAATCCATTCTGTTGTGGATTGTAGGGAGTAGTCAACTCCCTCTTAATCCCTGAATCACTGCATAGTTTCTTGAAATCACCTGAAGTGAATTCTCCGCCATTGTCAGATCTGAATGTCTTGATCTTCTTGTCAATTTGATTCTCCATCAAGGTTTTGAATTCCTTGAACTTATCAAATACTTCATCTTTGTTCTTTAAGAAGTAGACCCAAGTCTTCCTAGAGAAATCGTCAATGAAAGAGACATAGTATACATACCCACTCAGAGAAATGGATGACATCCGACCGCATACATCGGAGTGGATAATTTCCAAGATTCCTTTTGCTTTGCTTTCACTACTTGGAAATGCCTTCTTAATGTTCTTTCCTTTTGCACATCCTTTGCAAACACCTTCATTCTTTGACTTGATTTCAGGAATGCCTTCTACAGCTTTACTTGCAATTGGTAGTGATTTGTAGTGCACATGTGCAAGCCTTCGATGCCAAAGTTCACTTGGCTCCACAGATTCATGTACCATGGCATGTTCAGGTTGTCCCTTCAATTTGTACAATCCTCCCTCTTGCTCTCCAATCACCACTGCATCATCAATAATTTTACTTTTTGGCCACATTTAGGACTTGGCCATCTACAAATGAAACCCTCATGCCTTTTGCATCCAATGCAGAGATGGAGAGTAGGTTCTTCTTGAGCCCATGTACAAATAACACATCTTTCATCTTCAAAGACTTTCTAGATTCTAGGTTGTAGGAGGCTTCCCCACTTCCTTTGATAGGATATTGATAATCATCCCCAAGTTTCACCTTATGGGGTGATTCATATTCAAATAGATTTACAAAAGATTCTTTAAACCTAGTCATGTGTTTAGAAGCCCCACTATCAATTAACCAATCATTACAACCATGAGAAATAGTACCTGTGAGAGATGAGATTAGAACATATTCATCTTCACCTGATGAGTCATCACTTTCTACTCTATCTTTCTTCCTGGGAGGTTCATCATCCTTAGCAGCATGAGCATGATATCTTCTTTTGTTGTTCTTCTTCTTGTTGAAGTTGTTGTCTTTCTTCTTCTTGGGACAATTTTAAGCGAAGTGTCCTATTTCATTACATTCATAACATCGAACATGAGATAGATCTTTCTTTTTGTGATGAGGGTGAGAATGTTTCTTTTTATGAGATCTCTCCCTCTTAAACTTGCTTCCCTTGGTGTGAGCAGTGAGAGCTTGATCTTCATTCGCCATCTTTTCTTCTTGTGCCACAAGCCTTACTTCTTCTTGTGAGCATTTGTCCCACAGTCTACTGAAGGAGACCAACTTCTTTCTTGCACTGATTCCTTGGATAAAGGAATCCCATGACCTAGGTAGGCCATTTAGTGTGGTCATGACAACTTCACCATTATCCACTACTTCATCAACAACTTCGAGTTGTTCCTTGATCTGAGAAACCTTAGAAAAATAAGATTGAATGGTCTCTCCATTTTGAAGCTTTACCCCTTTTAATTGATTCCACAGAGTCATCTTCCGATTTATGTTCTTCCCTTCAAATATCTTGGATAGGGAATCAAACATCTCTTTGGGTGTCTTCAGAGATGACACATGGGGGATGAGATGGTCCTTGATAGAATCATCAATGATTCTTTTTTCCTTGAACAAGTTCTTTTTGTGAAGAGCTTTAGCCTCTTCTTCCTCTGGGATAGGGACCTTAGAGCTTATGTAAGTATCCAGCTCATTTTCTTCCAGGATTAACCCAATCTTATACTTCCATGCTCGGAAGTTATCAGCCCCTTCAAGCTTATCCTCAAGCTTGGTGTGGTGAGACATCTTAAATATTAATTCAAATGGAAATAGAAAATATTTAGGTCTTACCACTTGATTTGCTGAAAAATAGATCTCGTCCTCAATTAGGGTTTGTCAGAGAAACCCTAAAAATTCAAAATTTTAATTTAAAAGTTCTCAAAGGATAGAAAGATGTGCCTTGATGAGATGATCATCCTGGTATATTCAGAAATTGAGATCTGCAAAGTTTCACCCTTTAGAAATGCCTTTTACTCTTCCCAAATTCACTAGGGAGAACCCTGAATTAGGGTTTGAGTTTCCTAAAGCTTCACCCAACCAAAAATATCGATCCAAATCTCTAAACTTCGATTTTTCCAAGGAGCTTCCAACTATGTCTTCAGATTTCAGAAATTCCTGTTTTTGTGGAAACCCTAATTTTTAGGACCAAAACTGAAAGTGCTCAGAATTGAATTCTGATTGGATAGATAGATTCTCCTTGATGAGTAGAGTCAATCTACCTTACTTCTTTTCCAAAATCTGTGGAGAGAAACCCAATAAACAAGAAACCTAGTTTCCGCCACTGTATAATATCTTCTTCTCAATGAAGCTCTGATACCATGTTAATTTTTTAGCATTAATTCAATATACTCTAGGATCTTTACTGAGAGAATAACATGTACAACATATCAATCATATCAAGCATATCAATCATGTCAATCACAACAAGAGCCAAACATAAGATATAATAGACACACAAAGTTTCCATGGGGAAAACCCTAAGGTGAAAAACCCCACAACTTCCTCAGAGATAGAGAGAGAAATGATACAACCAAAGTACAAGAGATAGTCTTCTCCTAGTAGCCGATCCTCCTCCTCACATGTGCGCCACTTTCTGAGTGATAGAAGAGTGAGTAATGAAATGAATAAAATAGAGATCTCCTGATCTCTATTTATACTTGTCCTGTGCTGCCTAATAAACCTATGGGGCCGACTTGTCTAACTCATCCTAATAACCCCAGGTTACATTATTCCGGGCCAACCCCTCTACTAGTTTGTTTAATAACCCATCAGCAAATTACACCACTTGTGACACTTGTCAATACAAATGATGACACTTCCATATAGAGGAATAATACATCTCTATAGGAGTACAATAAAATATAGATGAAATACATTCTGAAGTTACATATACATCAACAAGGCCTCTCCCTTAGGAGGGTCGATGTAGAAAGATTGGTTTCGAAGGCCTGAGTAGAATACCACAATCTATTCAGTAATCGAAGATACCTACTTGTTGTTCTCGTTGTGCCACCCTTGTGGGAGTACAATGGTGATAGAACAGGAGCTATGGATTTACCTTTCTGGATGTGTCATGAGTGAGGTATCTTAGTAGCCATTCTTTTAGGATTCCTTTACCCGATGTCCCTCTCGGTAGGGGGACATTTATCAATTTGGTTCTACTTGTCGTATTGTCTGACTTGGATTTCATCACCTTGTAGAGGATACATCTAGGTTGAGCAAGCATACCTTTTAGTTAGGTGTTTGCATGCTCTCTTACCTCCCCTTGGTTTAGCCAGTACACCATTTTTTATTTAGGAGTCATTTGCTTGTTGGTATTCTGACAACCTTTTCTGGTCACTCCACTTACTGTAGCACAGCTGTTATAGTGAGTGTTTTGAGTTTTTTTTTGGCCTAAGTGCCATATTTTTTGTGCTCCCCTCTTGCACACCCAGTTTCACTAGGTTTTTTGAGCTTTTCAATCGCCACTACCTACTACTTTTGCTATCCATCTGTCACCATTGAGTCCCCGAGACGTTCTCGGTGCTTCTGGGGTGAACCCCCGTAGCATGGTTCACTTGAAACCACTCATCACAGGCATAGAGCCTTGACACTTGACTCCACTCGTCACCAGCGTAGAGCCTCATCACTCGATTCTGATCCCTGTCATTTCACATATGACTTTGAGGAAGAATTAGAAAACCCTACATACACAGCACCAACTAGCCCCATGGCTGGCATGACTTCTAACCCATTCTTTGTAGGGACTATTGGTGGTGCATCCACCACTACCCCAGTCACCACAATAGCCACCACTACAACAACTACCCTGGGTATGCCCTCAATGGGACCCACACCTACCATCCCCATCACTATTCCAATTCCAATAGCTACTAGACTCAATCCCACACCACCTGTTACGCATGTTAGACTTGGAGGCGTAGGCCCCTCCCACACCATCCCCACAACTCTGTTTGGGGGTCACATCCATGTCACGACTCATGTTCTCTTTGGGGGCAGCGGCCTGATCAACAATGCTACCACGAGCACATATGCCCCAACGACCATGTCATATTCTTCTTCCAATTTTCCATTTATGGCTAGTCTCAACCTCCCTGACCTGGAAAGATTAATGAACGATCCTATTCGACATGATCCCACTTGGCCTCACATGCCTACCAAACTCCCATCAGACATCCATAAGTTTGATGGAAAGGCAGGTGAGGATCTCCAAAATCACATCATGTCTTTCCATCTATGGTGTTCCTCCAACTCCATATTTCATGACTCCATCCGCCTACGCTTGTTGCAACAAACCTTCACTTGCTCTATAGCTAAGTGGTATATCAAGCAGCCTCATGGGACCCACCCCACTTTCACATCCCTTGCCTTGACCTTTCTGCAGTTCTTCTAGTTACCCGTCCGTTACGACATAGGAGTAGAGATCCTATTGTCTTATAGGAAGAATACGACCATGCACATCACGGATCACATTCATGAGTGGCGTAAATGACGCAGTTTATGGAAGATCAAATTAGATGACCATATCTTCTCAGATTGGTTTTTAATATCTCTTCTTACAACCATTGGTAAAGACGTGGCATTTGAACGACCCCAGTCAGAAGAAGAAGCCATTCGCAAAGTTTGATTTGATCTACGCCCAGTATCATGGCTACCTATATACAACTTTACCTGATGCCCCCCACAGTGATTCCTCCCAGAATGACGCACTGGGGGAATCCCATGCCACCGAAAACATCATTGGACATGTTGTGTCACACAGCAAACCCTTTTCAATTATGAGAAATACTTCCGGCCCCTATCTTTTGCGAGCTACATCTCACTCCAGAGCTAAAACTTCGTATGCTCCCATGGAAAACTCCAACCACACTCATGGACCCTCATGTCCACCACAGTGTTACGGTCACGCACCTTCAGCTTATGCCCCTCCTACGTATTATCACCAACAGGCCACTCACGTTCATGTTCACTCACAAGCCCCAATGGCTTGTTACCCTCCACAGGAAACGCCTGCATCACCACAATTGTTGGTTGTGGAGCCTCATCTCTAGATTCAGAGATATTATTATTCATCTATGTCTGTACCCCATATTTGGTTATGATTCTAGCACGACCCTAGGGGTTTTCGGGCCCATGGTTTTGGGTAACCCATGGTATTTTCCCATTGTATTTCCCTTATAAAAGAGAGACATTGTAATATGGCTAGGGTTGACGTATTAGGTTTTATGCATTGTAAAGATCTCTAGGATCAGAAAGAGAGACTGTGAGATTGTGAGACAGTGAAGAGGAAGTGCAGTGGTTGAACTGAAGGTTGTATCCCTTCACTTTGCTGGATGGAATAATAATAAGGACTGGCAACTTCAGTGTGGACGTATCCCATCTTGGGGTGAACCATGATATATCTTTGTTTCTCTTGTAATGTGTGTGTGATTATATTTGCATTTTTGTTTATTGGTATTTCTCTGCAATCTTGTTTCTCTAACAATTGGTATCACAGCCAAAGGTCTACTTGGCAGATAAACCCGCAGGAAGCTAGGGTTGCTAGTTCGAGTGGGAGCAATGGCGGAAGAAGGAAAGTTTAAGGTTGAGAAGTTTAATGGCCAAAACTTCCATTTATGGAAAATGAAAATGGAGGACTATATGTACCAAAAGGATCTATTCTTGTCATTGGGAGGAAGAGCGAAGCAGCCGGCGGCCATGAAGGACGAAGAATGGGAGGTTCTTGACAAAAAGGCTCTAGGAATAATACAGCTGAGCCTGGCTTCATCGGTGGATTTCAATATCTCAAAAGAAATGACAACAGAGGGTTTGATGAGCACACTGGGTAAGCTGTATGAAAAACAATCGGCCTCCAACAAGGTATTTCTAATGAAGCATTTATTTAATATGAAGATGTCTGAAGGTTGATCTGTTACTGATCATTTAAATGAGTTTAATACGGTTACAAATCAACTAAGTTCTGTAAGTGTGGACTTTGATAATGAGGTTAGGGCTCCTCTAATCTTGTGTTCATTGCCAGAAAGCTGGAATAGCTTGGTCATGGCTGTAAGTAACTCTCTCTCTAGTTCAAACATCTTGAAATTTGATGATGTTATTGGTGTTATTCTTAGCAAGGAAATGCGAAGGAAAAGCACAAGTAAGACATCAGGTAATGCGTTTACCATGGAGAGCAGGGGAAGAAAAAAGGAGAGAGGAAAGAGCCAAGGTAATTGTGGAAAGTCTAAAATGGGCAGATCCAAGTCCAGACTGAGAAATATAGAGTGCTAGAATTGTGGAAAGAAAGGACATCTGAAGAAAGATTGCAGATCTCTAAAGAAGAAAGGAGATGCACAGAAGGAAACTACCCAGGAAGCAAATGTAGCAGGTGATGTGTTACAAGATTCTTTGATTCTTGCATTAGATAATACAAGTGATTATTGGGTAGTAGATTCAGGGGCTTCATGTCATGCTACACCCCATAGGAAATATTTTCATGATTATGTTCCAGGTGATTTTGGACATGTTTTATTAGGTGATGATGAGCCATGTAAAATTGTTGGAATGGGTAAGGTATGGATAAAAGTTAAGAATGGAACTGATTCGTTGTTGAAAGATGTTAGGCATATTCCTACTATGAAAATAAATCTTATCTCAACAGGGTAGTTGGGAGATGGCGGCTGTCTATCTACATTTGGAGAAAAGTGGTGGAAGATCACTAAAGGATCAATGGTGATAGCAAAAGGAGACAGGGTAGGTACGTTGTATTTATGTCCTCATAATACTGACCATTCTATCTCTTTAGCTTCCATAGGAACAGATATAGCATTGTGGCATCATAGGCTTGGCGACATGAGTGAGAAGGGGATGGAGATTCTCCACTCAAGGAAGTTGCTGTCAGATTTGAAGCAAGTAAGTTTTGAATTCTGTGAGAATTGTGTTTATGGAAAACATAAGAGAGTCATATTTCTCAGGTTTGGGAAACAAAAGAAGAATAAAAAGTTAGAGCTTGTGCATATAAATGTATGGGGACCATCTCAGGTACAATCTCTTGGTGGCTCTCATTATTATGTTACATTTATTGATGATGCAACTAGGAAAACTTGGGTTTATTGTATTAGAAAGAAATCTGATGTGTTTTCTACTTTTAAGAAGTGGAAAGCTTTGGTTGAGAATGAGACATGAAAAATGTTGAAGTGTCTCAGATCTGATAATGGAGGTGAGTACTACGGCAAGGATTTTGATAGTTACTATTCATACCATGGGATTCGTAGAGAGAAGACAGTCCCTGTTGGGGCCAAGGTCGCAGCTATAGTAAAAGCTGCGAATTTTGGGAAAAAGCACGAGTATGGAAGGAAAGTGCTAATTTTGGGACAAGCACTAAGTTTTGGGTAAGAAGGAGACGGTGCGCAGTACGGTGCCAGATGGATGATCTCAGCGCAGATCACGGACCGGAAATTGCGGAGCTCGCGCGCACGTCATCAAAGAATGAAGGTGGCTCAGCTACCATAATAAATAAAGGCGATGGAGTAGAGGGCTCAGCTACCCTCATTTAAAGGCTTAGTACAGAAGTTATGGTTGCTCGGATCAAGGAGGAGCAACGGACCAGAGCATTGAAGGCGAAGGACGATCGCCCATACCCACAATCTGCGCCGGAATTCACGGAGCCTGCAGGAAGCGGCGACGTGACTGCAAGCGGCGCCTACAGTACACCTAGCCATGTGCGTGGTTAGGGTTTTTGGGAATCACTGTTGGGAAAGGCCCACAGTTTTGTAAAGGTGTGACCGTCATGGCTACCTATATAGATGAATCATTGTAATGGGTAGAGGGTTCTTCCTCCCTTCCTTCAGTTCCTTCCTTTTGGAGAGTTAGAGAGTTGGACACTAGACTGTTAGAGAGCCAGTCTAAAGGATAGATCATGTGTTGATTATCCTTCAATGTAATTTCTACCCGGTGTGTAGAACTAGAGAGAGGAAATCGGATAGCCGAGGAGCTAATCCCTGAGTTGCCAGACAGTCTGAGTCGACGTCTGTGCCTTTGTAATCTCCATAGAGAGGAGACAAGCTGAGAGAAGGGCTCCCAGCTGTGTGCGTGGAGTTTCCTGTAAGTTCTAAGGCTGCAGCTGTGTGCGCAGCATATTGTATGACTCTATCATTTTCTGGTTAATATAACGCTCCCGTGGACGTGGTTTTCCTCGAGGGGATGAGCTTCACTTATATCTTCTTGTTATAATGTTTGCGTGAATGATAACTATTTAGAGTTCATTATTTGTGTATGCAAGACTTCTGTCTTATCTTTGTGACTGTTTGAGCAAGTTGGAAAGATCCCTTGATAACTATAAGTGTCTTAAGTACTAAAGAGGTAGTAACGCACGGTCGCTGCGGCGAGAGCAGACTGCGTTACTGCGCTAGATGTGAAGGGCGAGGAAGTGTTTAGCGCGTCGACCCAAGGGATAGTTGCCTGCTGCGTTAGAGAGAAGAAACTGCGCAGTAGACCTGCCAAGGAAGGGACCCACGCAGCTGCGACGAGCGGCCTGCGGGAAGGTCCGACCGCCGATTTCACAGGAACCATTCAAGGAAGAGCCATCTCCGCGTCACCCCGGTTAAGGAAACCTGATTCCTTAACCCCCCCATAGCCACTTCGGGTGAGACCTCGAGCTGCCGCGCAGCTCGTTGCCGAGAGGGCCAGTGCGCCAAGGGGTTTTGTTGCTGCGCATCATTAAAACCCGGGTCTGCCCAGAAAAGCAGTCAACAAATGGTTCTGTTGCCGCGCGAATGAGACTTGTTATTTTGGCGACGCGCGAGATAGAAGAGTCAACAAATGGTTCCGTTGCCGCGCGAATGAGACTTGTTATTTTGGCGACGCGCGAGATAGAAGAGTCAACAAATGGTTCCGTTGCCGCGCGAATGAGACTTGTTATTTTGGCGACGCGCGAGATAGAAGAGTCAACAAATGGTTCCGTTGCCTAGCGACCAACAAATGGTTCTGTTGCCTTATGACTTTTTGATCACATTACTTCCATGGCTTTGAACCCTGTTGATTGAGCCAACAAATGATTCCTTTGCCTTGCGACTTGTTGCTGTAAGACTTACTAGTCACGCGACATCTGAGACTGTTGCTGAAGACAACATAAGGTTCTGTTACACTGAGACTTGCTCAGCTAACAAATGTGTTACTGGAATCCTACAGCTAAGGAAATTGGAGATTGGTTTGATTTAAAGGCTAAAGAGTTTGCTGAACAAGAAAATAGAAGACCTACGCTTCAAACAGAAGATTGGTTACAGAAGTATATTTATGTTGACCTTTACGAAATTTTCTTTGTTACGTTTGCATTGGAGTTACACGCTTGGATAGCCAAGTTAGCAGATTCTAGACCTACGCTGCATGTTGATCGACCCGTCACGTGGACGCCTGAGCTAGCTAGTATTGTGAAGCGGATAGACAATCCTGTGTCCCGCGCAGTAGACTTTTGGTTGAATAGTCTACTGGAAGGTTTTATTACCGAATTTGCAGTCGATACAAGAAAGAGTTTCAGTGAAGCTGAGAGGAGTTTCTTCCAAGTACACAGAGGTAAGTTCTTAAATTCTCTGAACTTATGGATTAAAATGCTTCTGTATGAAAAAGGAAAGCTATGTATTGCTTCTGATGAATAGCATAGTCAAGTAATGTCCGTAGATTCTGATAGTGATCCTGAAGTTATTGGTTGCACTCGTAGTGGAAAACGATATAAAGTAGGCCTTGACCAATATCCTTTTGAGTCTAGCCCAAACGATAGCCAAGTCCCTAGAGCAAGCCATATAGAAAGACAAGGGAGTGCTCATATCCCGTATTACCCCTTTACACCGCAAAAACCAGACGGAGCTCAGTATAATCCTACAGTAACACCTTCTAGTAGCCCACACGCTACTTCTAGTACCTCTGTACCACCTTTGTTTAACCATCCCGGAGGCACTGCTACAGTACCTCCACCTCAAACCCGTGCAAGAAGGATGGGTGATGACATGAAACTACCAACTTTTAGAGGAACAGGGATAGAGGACCCTGAGCAGCACTGGTTCTTATGTGAAGCCATTTGGACAATTAAGCAAATTAATGATGATGCTGTTAAACTGGTTCAGTTAGAAACCACACTAAGAGAAAGAGCCTTGACTTGGTTCATGAAATACTCAGCAGCACAGAATAGGACGCTTGCTGAGGTAAGAAATGCCATGATTAGAGAATTCAAGAAACCTAAGTCAGAATCACAGTGTATAACAGAGCTCAAAGACATCAAACAGTTACCTACAGAATCAGTATGGGACTTTGACCAGAAGTTCAAAGCTTTGATAGATCAAGTAAGCTTCGAGTTTGCACCACAGCAACATAAAGAATGGTTCATTGCTGCGCTGCTCCCACACATTAGACTTCCTCTTATGCAACAGAATCTCAATACTCAGGAACAAGCTCTAGAAATGGCTATGAAACTAGAAGCTTCGCCAATTGCAGGAACAAGCAACGATGTTGCGCATTTACAGAACCAATTAGCAAACTTAACCTTGCAAGTGCATGATATTAAGAAAGGCAAGGAGATTAAGGAAGAAATTTGGTGTACAAAATGTAAAGCCCAAGGTCATTCAAAGGACCATTGTCCTGTTTTCATAGACTATATTACAACTGGAGCACCTAATCCTTTACCACAGGCACAAGGGCCTTGGTGTGAAATCTGCAGAACTAGAGGTCATAGACCACAAGAATGCCACTTACTTCAGAAATATGTACAAACTCCAAAGAATCTATATTGTAATTTTTGTAAATTAGTAGGTCATGATGAGAACAATTGTAGAGCATATGATCTTATGATAGAAAGAAAGCATGATGTTTATAGGGTACAAGCAGAGACACAAGGAACCACAGCAGGTCCACCTTATGACCAACCTCGGGACGCCCGAGCAGCAAATTACAGAGGACGCGGACGCACAACAAACTTTGGTCGTGGAAGAGGACAGATCACTTGTTATAATTGCGGAGAACAAGGTCATTTTGCTAGGGATTGCCAAAATCCTACAACCCTCTGCAGATATTGTAAATCTTCTGACCATATCATTGAAGAATGCCCTCAGTTACAGGCTAAGATGCAAGCAAAGACACCACAGGTCAATCAGAATATCCAGTTGATTGGAGCAGAAAAAAGAGAACCAGACCCTACAGTTAATATAGTGACACGCAGTGGAGCTACCACTGGTGCGCAAGAGATGGGAACGGGAAAGCAAGCGACGCAATGGGTGCGCCGCGCTAACATTAAACCAGCCCCACTTAACCTACAGAAGCAAAAAGAAGCATTTAAGCAAGCTCAAGAGTATTTCTCAGATCAGAGAGCTTCAAGTTCTGCCGCAATTCCGCAGAACAATAGTAGATCGCAAGTGCTAAGACAAGACAACCTGGTACAAGAACAGGCCACTACAGCTGGAAGACCTGATGACGATAAGGAGCATGCACTAGGCAGTGTTCATGCGTTCCTGCGACAATGTTTAAAATTGTTGCGCAATGAACAAGCAACTCTAGAACTCCAACACCTGTTAGATCAGTGCCAACACTCTGCTTCGACGAACACACCACAGCGTGCTGTTCACCAGATTAGGAGTCACATTAGAACTGGAAAAGAGATGAGGCTTACAGCACAGATTGGAGCATTTGAAATGGACGAAGTCATGTTAGATTTGGGCTCAGAAGCCAATGTTCTCACTATGCAGACATGGGAACAGATGGGAAGCCCTCAGCTTACAAGATCCCCTATCCAGCTAAGACTCGCAAATCAGCAACGAGTCTCTCCATTGGGCAGATTACCCAATGTACCTATTGATATTGAAGGAGTAAGAAGCTCTGCAGATTTTGAAGTAATCAAAATTATGGATGATAGTAGACCATACCCAGCGCTGTTAGGAATAGACTGGGCACTTGATAATTTGGCTGTCATTAACCTGAAGAAAAGACAGATGACCTTTGAGGATGACCAGATCAGGGTCATCGCACCTCTTGATCCTATTCAAGGACCAAGATATATAGAACCCATTCGCGCAGAAGAGGAAGCGCGCCACATGGAAAGCTTGTATCAGATGACCACTAACCACAGTGACTATGTCAACCCCACAGCAGACGGCCATATCAGCTGGCGATGTGATAGCTCGTGCACATCAGATTCAGAAGCAGGATTGGAAAACTGGCAGAATCGTCTACATGAGGTTTCTGCAAGACGTTGCGCCATGATGACTAAATCCATCCGATGGATTGGCACATAATTAATTGATACTCCAACTTTTGATGGCTTAACTGAAGTAACTAAATTCATACAGGAATATGAACAAAAGCTTCCAGAACCGCAGCGCATCCAGGCACTGGATATAGCATTGCGCGCTACACCCGCAAGATGGTGGATTGCGCACAAGGAGAATATTCATACATGGAAAGACTGTCGCAGATTGATACTGCACAGATTTCAGGACACCACAGCCGAAGCGCTACGCAAATATGAAGGACAGAGTGACCCCAGGTCACACATTGAAGCATGTATTCAGCAATGGTCAGATATTCCGGAAGATGAATGGGTTCACCAATTCATCCACACATTAGATACAATTCCAAGGAATTGGTATACTGAAATAGAATTGCGCAAAGGCACTCTTACTTGGGCTCTTATGATAGAAAGTTTTCAACTTACATTCAGCTTTGAGTCAGAGCATCCAAGCATTGATCAGGCTCTGAAGTGTATTAAAAAGAAGGTATTTGAACCAGGTCTAGTAACAGAATATTCCCAACCAGATTGGGCTGTCCAGATAGAACATGCCCTGGAATGCTATAACTTCACCGCTGAAGATGAGGAGGACGATCCTCGCAACATCAATATCCCAGAATCAGAAGGGACGCGCAATATTGAAGGTCCTGAGCTTGACATTCCTGCCATCGCAGAACACGTCAAGCTCAAGAAAGTTAACATTGGTACAGAAGCTGACCCAAAGTTTGCTTCTATAGGAGATTATTGGGATGATGAAACCGTTGCGCATGTTTCAGATTTATTACGTGATTACCAGGATATCTTTCCTACCAAGTTCACAGAAATGAAAGGCATCCTAGGAGACTTAGGAGTGATGCGCATACCTCTAAAACCCGACGCCAAGCTAGTAAAGCAGCGCCCATACAGGTTGAACCCGCGCTACAAAGAAAAAGTCAAAGAAGAAATTGATAAGATGCTTGCAGCAGGTATTATTGAGCCAGTAGAGGAAAGCGATTGGATTAGTCCTATGGTGGTCCAAGAAAAGAAAACGAAAGGTGAAATAAGAATTTGTGTCGACTTGCGCAAACTCAATGATGCATCAGCGCACGACCCATTTCCCACTCCTTTCACAGATGAAGTACTTGATAATGTTGGAGGACAAGAGGCTTACTCTTTCACTGATGGATTTTCGGGATATCATCAGATTAGAATCCATCCGGATGACCGCCACAAGACTACTTTTGCAACTGAATGGGGCTCATTCCAGTATACGGTAATGCCCTTTGGTCTTAAAAACGCACCTGCTATCTTCTCTAGAGTTGTTGTTGCTGTTTTTAAAGAATTTATCCACAAATTTTTAGAAGTCTATTTTGATGACTGGACTGTATTTGGTTTACTAAAGAACCATATTGCGAATCTGCGCATGATGCTAGAAAAATGTAGACAGCATCAGATTTCCCTTAACTTGAAAAAATGTATATTCTGTGCCCCCTTTGGTATTTTGTTGGGACATATTGTATGCAGACAAGGACTCTTGATGGATCCTGCGAAGGTTGCCATCATTGCTAATTTACCTGCGCCCAACTCAGTTAAGCAATTGCGCACTACATTGGGACATACAGGATACTACAGAAAATTCATCAAAGGATATGCAAGGATCACAGCGCCTATGGAAAGATTGCTGAAGAAGGATTCGAAGTGCCAATGGACAGAGGAATGCCAGCAGAGCTTGGACACACTTAAAGAAAAGATGATCACAGCGCCTATTCTAGTTTTCCCGGATTGGAGAAAACCTTTTCATGTTCATGTTGATGCTTCTTCCATAGCATTAGGAATCGTGCTTACACAGTCTGGAGAAGGAAGTATTGACCACCCAATTGCTTACTCCAGCAGAAAGCTCTCTACAGCTGAGAAGAACTACACCACTACAGAACGGGAAGGACTAGCTATGGTGTATGCCCTACAGAAATTCAGACACTACCTGTTAGGAGCTCACTTTAAAATGTACACTGATCATTCTGCTTTGAAATATTTGGTCAATAAACCAGTTTTAGGAGGAAGAATTTGCAGATGGCTATTGCTCTTTCAAGAGTATGATTTTGAGGTTATTGTAAAGCCAGGCAGATTGAATGCAGGGCCTGACCATCTATCCAGAATAGAGTCAGGAGAGGAACCTACGAGTCTGGAGGACAATCTGCCTGACGCACAGTTGTTTTATATCCAAGCAGCAGACGAATATTACTCTGATATTCTTAAGTTTCTCACTACCGGACAAGCGCCGGCTGAGTTTACAATCCAGCAGAAGAAGCAACTTGTTGTCAGAGCCGCAGACTTCACTTTGATAGCAGGCCAGCTTTATAAGTTGGGCCCTGACGAAATTTTGCGCAGATGTATCTTACCACATGAAAAGAGCTCTATCATCGCAGAAGCGCATTCAGGTACCGCAGGAGGCCAATTCGCAGGAAAGCCGACTGCGCAGAAGATATTAGCCGCAGGACTTTGGTGGCCGACATTGCACAAGGATACTAAGGAATTCTGTAAATGTTGCGATGTGTGCCAGCGCACAGGAAAACCCTCAAGGAGAGATGAAATGCCGCTAAGACCCCAGATCACACTGCGTGCTTTTGATAAATGGGCCATTGACTTTGTAGGACCTATTAACCCACCAGGAAAAAGAACTGGCGCAAGATATATCATTACAGCTACTGAGTACCTCACCCGATGGGCTGAGGCGAAGCCAGTTAAGAACTGCGACGCTGCTACTGCCGCGCAGTTCATTTTCGAGAACATTATCACTAGGTTTGGATGCCCAGTGATCCTCATGAGTGATCAAGGTACACATTTCCTCAATGAGACTATAGAGGCCCTTACTGAAGAATTTCAAATTAATCACCATAAGAGTACACCCTACCATCCTCAAGCTAATGGTACGGTGGAAGCATTCAATAAGATCCTTGAGAATGCCCTGACGAAGATCTGTAATCAACAAAGAGATGATTGGGACCTTAGAGTCACAGCTGTATTATGGGCTTACAGAACCACTTGCAAGAAATTAACAGGTCACACACCTTTCAGCTTGGTGTATGGACAAGAAGCAGTTATGCCCATGGAATACATTGTTCCCAGTCTCCGAATTGCGCAAATTACAGAAATGGCAGATCCTGACACTATGAATGAAAGACTTTCGCAACTGCTTTCTTTAGAAGAAGACAGACTTATGGCCGGATTTCATCAACAGGTACAGAAGGCAAGACAGAAAGCTTGGCATGACAGGCACATTAGGCATAAGCACTTTGAAGAAGGAGACTTGGTACTCCTTTACGATAGTAAATTCATCAAGTTTCCAGGCAAGTTTCGTGTGCATTGGTTAGGCCCTTTTCAGGTAATAAAAATAACAGACGGAGGCGCAGTTCAGCTTGCGAAGCTGAATGGAGAACTACTACCTACAATGATAAACGGGAGTCGGCTTAAGCTTTATTGTGACGGCCACTCTGCCCTGTCGACATAATATATTACTCAGGAATGCAGATGCCCAGTGTAGTTGAAAGAGACATCGCATTTAGTCTACACGGAAGCTGCGACACACCCTCAGTTTCCAGCTTCCTGCGCAGTTCCTTGAAATATCCGCGCATCCTGAATAAAAATTGCTTGAGCAAAGCTTAGCAGTCCGCTCTGGCGAAGTTTTGCTTTGTGGACCATTGGACTATCGCTCTTGCGAAGTCCCCTTTCATAATTTGCCGCTGAAAAGAGTTTTGTTGTGGACCCATAGAGGCACGGTTTCCTAAGTTGAAATGACCCGCCGGAAATTTTGAATTACAGCAGTTATGTAGCCGCGTTTGAATAAATGAAGGATAAGGCCGCTATTTAATTCTACCCGTTCCGACGGATTCGGCTTAATCTACGAAAGATTTGCATTTAACTCAGGCGCCGAAAGCATTAGCTTCTCCCGGAAGGCTGTCAGAACCCGTCAATCACACTAAATGCACCGCTACGGCAAGGAGGATAGCGTGTTGTCAACTCATCTGTAGCCGCCTATAGCTACGTAACCCCACTTGGTTGCATTTACTAACCCCGCTGGCTATAAATACCTCACACTTGTATCAATTTCGGGTTACTGTCTCGAGTTGCATAAGTTGTGTTTGAAGATCTGCATTATTGTTTTCAGAGCCGAGTGTGCAGACTATTTTCCCTTGTTTTCAGAGTCTATACCCTACGCAGTTCCGCCATTTGCTGTCCAGAGTTTTGTTATTTACATTGGTTCACAACGGAGAATTTATCGACTGAAGAAGTTGTTCGTCAATTTCTACGCCGAGGCTTAGATTTCGGCATGGCCACTCCGGTGACGGCTTCGACCTACGTACACCCCGGTGCTACTAATCCCAGAACATCTCCAGGCACAAGAGCATCTCAGCAGCAGCCGGAGGAACCTGTTCCAGAGCCGCTCGCGTCTATGGTGAACTACCTTCCGCCGCGTCCAGATGATGCGCCGGATGTACAGATTCCGAAGAATGCAAAGTATCCAATTCCGCTACCCGCCACTACCGGCTAGTGTGCGGGTAGAGGGCCAACTATTGGGAAACATTCCATTGGTTAAATTCTCTGATTTTAACCTTGGAGACTATAAGACATATCCTCAGTTTCAGTTGGACCGATATTTGGATATCGTCCATAATCCCACCAGAAACGTTGATGAGTTTATCCCGAAGGGATTTGCAGCAAATCTTGAGCGCCCTGGACTCTTGAATTTGTTGAAGCTACCGCACTTTGGGCGTAGCAATGAAGTGAACGCAGTCGTTAAAACACTGCTATCCTGCGTTCATGGAGGTTACCTTTGGCTCGGGAGGCCAATTGATCTAAATGTTGATTTGATACACCGTATCACCGGCCTATCTAAGGTCGGGAAGGATCCCAATATCCATTTTGCGGGAAAGGAGAAGGACCGAAAATTAGCTGCAAAGCTGGTCCAGAAATATAACTTGACAAGAGGAGGTCGGGCTTATGACCTCACCACAGTTGAAGATGAGGCACTTCGCTTCACAGGAAGTCTGCTTGCAGGCAGACTTCTCACCAAGTGCCGAACAAAAGAAGTTACTGGAGCTGTCGTAGAGCTCGCTATCGCAGCTGCGGAGGGAGAACAGTACAATTGGTCTCTCTTCCTGCTGAATTCTTTTTTAGCTGATTGCCTGAATGTGCAGGACAATGTAGGCCAATCATTCCATTTTTCGTGGCTTCTAATTCTATGCGCTCTCGTCGGGTGGAAGGAGCCCCCGAATACTCAGTTCCGTCCACGCCGCGCAGGAGAGGTTGCCGGCATGCGCTACATCAACCTCTGGGATTCCCCTAATCCCGCGAAGCGCAAGATGAATCGCGCTGTTTTTTGTGAGTATTACTATCTCCTCCGAGAGACCATACAAGATATGCCAAGGCTGAGCGCGGAGACAGCCACATTGTATGACGGGAAGTTGGCTTTTACTGCCGACATCCATCAACTCTACCTTCGGCCTTGCGACATTCCAGGTGACTGGGCGCTAGGTCTTTACAGGATGACCACAGAAGATGTCGAAGAAACCATTAAGTCGTGGTCGGACGAATGGAGAGCAGCAGCTGACATCGCACCTGCGATGCCACCCGCCGCTGCGCAAGAAAAAGATAAGGGCAAGGAAGCCCCTGAGCAAAGAAGCGATGAAGGCTCAACAGAACCAGCCACAAAGAAGCAGAAAGTGTCGCATCCCACTGAGGCCATTCCCTCGGAGATCGACAAATATTTGAAAGAGCAATTTCGTGAGATGAGGAACATGCATGCTCACATCCGAGGTGCTCTAGACTTACAATTTGTAGAACTAAAAGGTCTCGCAGGAAGGATTGCGCAGACCCATGCGCCAGCATCTACTTCGCAGGCGCCACAAGAAATTCCAACTGGTGAGCGAGTTGAAGAACTCACAGAAAGGCACACTGTCGTGCATATTCCGCCTACCAGCATGACACTTCCAGATCCCCTAGCTGAACTGCAGGTAAGCACAGTTGGACCTGTAGAAATTAATTTGTCTATGATTCCTATAGAAACTCTACAGCTAGTACAGGAGAAAGTTTCTCTTGAGTTGAGAGCTAGAGAGCTCTCTACTTTCCAGGCAAACCAACGACTGCAATCGCAGGAGATAGAGCTGAAGGAAAGTCATAAGAATATCTCTGCGAAGCTTGCACTCTATGAGGCGCAAGACACCGGCATCAGAAACGCAATAGAAGAGATTGCTCAGGAATTGCCGGCTTGCGAGATTCAACCAGACCTCCCTCTGGTTGCAAAAGTTCAAATTATTGGCGAAAGGGCGAAAACCCTGGAGCAAGAAATAGCTGCTATGGCAGAAGGCCATAAAACCCAGATTGCTGAGCTAGAAGCTCGCGTCGCTGCGCATCTTACGGATGATGCGCAGGTACAATTCGAAGCATTGAGCAGAGCTTCCACACGAATGAAAGGTCGAGTACAGGAAGCCCAGAACCTGATGGACCAGGCTATGGAAGCATGGTCAGAGCTTGTGAACCTCCCTTTTAAAGTGGGACTATCAGAACAGGTGCAAGCTGCAGAACAGTCTCTCACTGTTCTGAATGAAGAAGCCAAGTCCTTAACAGGCTTGCCAAAGATGAAGAAAATCGGCGAAGTGCGCAAAATGCAGCAGCAACTGCACAAGCTCAGAACTGAAGATGAGAAGCTCACCAACAGCATTCAGCCATTCATGGATGAGTATGCTGAAATCGTTGGCCAGATTGAGACAAAAATCAAAGAGATTGCCGAGTCTCAAGAGATCATTGATACACTCACTAAAGATGAAACAACCGCAGAAACAGTACAAACAGCTGATCAGTGTATTGAGGAATTGGACTCCGCTATTGCGAAGTGGCAGAAAACATTCGCGGAGATTCAAGCAAACGCAGAGGCGCAAATCCAAAGACCACGCGCTAGTGCGAGTGGCTCAAGGGCAAGCCACAAGTGAGTGTTGGGGGCCTGTTGGGGCCAAGGTCGCAGCTATAGTAAAAGCTGCGAATTTTGGGAAAAAGCACGAGTATGGAAGGAAAGTGCTAATTTTGGGACAAGCACTAAGTTTTGGGTAAGAAGGAGATGGTGCGCAGTACGGTGCCAGATGGATGATCTCAGCGCAGATCACGGACCGGAAATTGCGGAGCTCGCGCGCACGTCATCAAAGAATGAAGGTGGCTCAGCTACCATAATAAATAAAGGCGATGGAGTAGAGGGCTCAGCTACCCTCATTTAAAGGCTTAGTACAGAAGTTATGGTTGCTCGGATCAAGGAGGAGCAACGGACCAGAGCATTGAAGGCGAAGGACGATCGCCCATACCCACAATCTGCGCCGGAATTCACGGAGCCTGCAGGAAGCGGCGACGTGACTGCAAGCGGCGCCTACAGTACACCTAGCCATGTGCGTGGTTAGGGTTTTTGGGAATCACTGTTGGGAAAGGCCCACAGTTTTGTAAAGGTGTGACCGTCATGGCTACCTATATAGATGAATCATTGTAATGGGTAGAGGGTTCTTCCTCCCTTCCTTCAGTTCCTTCCTTTTGGAGAGTTAGAGAGTTGGACACTAGACTGTTAGAGAGCCAGTCTAAAGGATAGATCATGTGTTGATTATCCTTCACTGTAATTTCTACCCGGTGTGTAGAACTAGAGAGAGGAAATCGGATAGCCGAGGAGCTAATCCCTGAGTTGCCAGACAGTCTGAGTCGACGTCTGTGCCTTTGTAATCTCCATAGAGAGGAGACAAGCTGAGAGAAGGGCTCCCAGCTGTGTGCGTGGAGTTTCCTGTAAGTTCTAAGGCTGCAGCTGTGTGCGCAGCATATTGTATGACTCTATCATTTTCTGGTTAATATAACGCTCCCGTGGACGTGGTTTTCCTCGAGGGGATGAGCTTCACTTATATCTTCTTGTTATAATGTTTGCGTGAATGATAACTATTTAGAGTTCATTATTTGTGTATGCAAGACTTCTGTCTTATCTTTGTGACTGTTTGAGCAAGTTGGAAAGATCCCTTGATAACTATAAGTGTCTTAAGTACTAAAGAGGTAGTAACGCACGGTCGCTGCGGTGAGAGCAGACTGCGTTACTGCGCTAGATGTGAAGGGCGAGGAAGTGTTTAGCGCGTCGACCCAAGGGATAGTTGCCTGCTGCGTTAGAGAGAAGAAACTGCGCAGTAGACCTGCCAAGGAAGGGACCCACGCAGCTGCGACGAGCGGCCTGCGGGAAGGTCCGACCGCCGATTTCACAGGAACCATTCAAGGAAGAGCCATCTCCGCGTCACCCCGGTTAAGGAAACCTGATTCCTTAACCCCCCCATAGCCACTTCGGGTGAGACCTCGAGCTGCCGCGCAGCTCGTTGCCGAGAGGGCCAGTGCGCCAAGGGGTTTTGTTGCTGCGCATCATTAAAACCCGGGTCTGCCCAGAAAAGCAGTCAACAGTCCCAGGAACACCACAATAAAATGTTATGTCTGAAAGTATGAATAGAACGATCATGGAGCATGCAAGGTGTATAAGATTGCATGCAGGGTTGCCCTTACAGTTTTGGGAAGATGTTGTAAATACTACTATTTATTTAATAAATAGAGGACCTTCAAGTGCTTTGGATGGTGGTATTTCAGAGGAGGCATGGACAGATAAAAAGGTAAACTACTCATTTCTGAGAAAGTTTGGTTGTGAAGCATTTGTCCATATTGATAAATAAAATAGAACAAAGCTTGAAGCTAAATCCAAGAAATATACCTTTATTGGATATGGGGTTCATGAATTTGGTTATCGCTTATGGGATTATGAAAATAACAAAATCATCAGGATTAGATATGTGATATTAAATGAAAATATCATGTAGAAAGATCAGTTGCAGGGAAAGAAACAGGAAAAGGAAAACACACAGTACACAGTACTTGATGAAATTCAAGAAAATGAAGTTCCATAGGTGCCAGAAAATCAAGAACAATAGCAAGTATCAAAAACTCCTACAGCTGCAAGAAGATCTACTAGGTTAAGTAGACTCCCTAAATGATACTCTCCTTCAATGTATTATTTGTTGATGATTGATGCTGGTGAACCAGAATGTTATGAAGAATAAATGCAGGTGGAAACTAGAAAGAAGTGGGATCAAGGCATGAATGAGGAGATGGACTCATTGGTAGGAAACCAAGCTTGGGATCTTATTCAATTGCCTACTGGAAAAAGAGCATTGTAGGACAAATGGATTTATAGGTTGAAGGAAGAAGAAGGAGGTAAGAAGTGGTACAAGGCGAGACTTGTTGTAAAGGGGTTTGCACAGAAGAAATGTATAGATTTTGATGAAATATTTTCTCCAGTTGTTAAGATGACTTCAATTAGGACTATCTTAAGTCTAGTGGCAGTAGAGTATTTGCATCTTGAATAGTTAAATGTAAAAACAACCTTTCTCCATGGGAATTTGGAGGAAGAGATATATATGCAGCTGCCAAAAGGGTATGAGGTCAAAGGTAAAGAAAACTTGGTATGTAGGTTTAAAAAGAGTTTGTATGGCTTGAAGCAACCTCCAAGGCAGTGGTATCTAAAATTTGGCAGGTTTATGATAGAACAAGGTTACAGTAGATGTCATTCTGACCACTATGTTTCTTTCAAGAAGCGAGACAATGAAAGATATATTATCTTGTTATTGTATGTGGATGACATGCTTGTTGCAGGGTCTGACATGCAGGATATAAATGTACTCAAAAGGAAGCTATCTAATTCATTTGCGATGAAGGATCTGGGTGCTGCAAAGCAAATCCTTAGTATGAGAATAATGAGAGATAGGAAAAATCGCAAATTGACATTGTCTCAGAGTGAGTAAATACAAAAGGTGTTGGAGAGGTTCAGAATGCAGAATGCAAAACCAGTAAGTAGACCTTTGGCTATCCATTTCAATCAAGTGAGGAAATGTGTCCCAAGACACATGAAGAGATAGACTACATGTGCAAGATTCCCTATCAATCAGTAGTTTCCAGCTTGATGTATTCCATGGTGTGCACAAGACCAGATATTGCACAAGCAGTGGGAGTTGTGAGAAGATATATGAACAATCCAGGTAAAGAACATTGGAACAGTATAGTGGATTCTCAGGTATTTGAGAGGTACCACCACTCAGGCATTATGTTTTGGAGTTTCAAACGCTGTTCTACAGGGATATGTTGATGCATATATGGCAGGTGATAAGGATAGCAGGAGGAGCACCACAGGGTATGTGTTTACTATAGGTGGACCAACAGTAAGTTGGATTTTGAAACTGCAAAAGGTTGTTGCACTTTCAACAACGGAAGAAGAGTATGTTGTTGTTACAGAGGCTAGTAAAGAGATGATTTGTTGCATAGGTTTATGGAGAAATTGGGTAACCCATGGTATTTTCCCATTATATTTCCCTTATAAAAGAAAGACATTGTAATACAGCTAGGGTTGATGTATTAGGTTTTATGCATTGTAAAGATCTCTGAGATCAAAAAGAGAGACTGTGAGATAGTGAAGAGGAAGTGCAGCAGTTGTGCTGCAGGTTGTATCCCTTCACTTTGTTGGATGGAATAATAATAAGGAATGGAAACTTCAGTGTGGACATATCCCATCTTGGGGTGAACCACGATATATCTTTGTTTCTCTTGTAATGTGTGTGTGATTATATTTTCATTTCTTTTTATTGTTATTGCTCCGCGATCTTGTTTTTCTAACAACAAGCTCCAGTCGCTCAGACTTACCAACAAGCACAATTAGCAACTGGACCACCTTTAGCACCTCCTACATACTATCCACCGCATCCTACTCTTGCACCTGTGCAACCTCAAAATCCCCCTATTTCCCAAGGGAAAGTGTATGCACAACATAATCCAGAACAAAATCAAAATTCCCAATGCAACCAACAAGGTCAACAGAACCGCGAGAACAACCAATCTCAAAACCAAGGCGGTCAACAACCTAATCCTCCAAACAACAACAATGTGGCTACTGCCAACCAAAACCCTGATCGTCCACTGAAACAGGGTAAAAACCCTATTTAAGAACAAACTATCTATGTTCCATTTGTGGCGTACATTTCCATTACACACACTCATTCCCCCATTTGGAGCGAGTGCACCAACTTTGGACTGATGACGCCCAACGACAAGGGCATGAGGCATAGCCAGCACCACCTCCTCAACCGCAACCCATGGTGTTGTAGAACCCTTTACCCACACAAGGAGTGGTGAAGACCCATTCAATGGATCCCCCATAAGGATCCGCGGCACGACAGCATCAAATCACTTATGTTGCAACTGACTACCAACACATGGATTCAGGTACTCACCATCTATGAATGATGTCATCAACTAATGTCCACCTCCAAACACGCCGAAACTAATATGGATCCACCCATGAAGCCATGCCCGCTGATCCAACAACTAACGCCCTTCCAACTAATCAATGATTATGTATACCTACTATACCATTGGACGGGGGCCCTAAATCCCCTCGCTTCCCTCTACGACAGATCAACAATAATCCCAACGCTCGCACTGCCTCAAATTATAATATTCTGGATGAATTAGCCCAGTCCCCCGCTGTTATGTCTTCCCTGAAATTCTTAAAAAACTGTCCTGCACAGAGAAAAATATTGTTATCCGCCATTGGTTCAATAGACCCTTCTGACTCACAAATGATGGCATTCGATTTGGACCAAGTCGAACCACGGTTTCCTTCCACGCTAGCATTTCAGGTTTATGTATCCATTCATAACCTTGTGATTCAACGGTGCATCATCGATGAAGGTGCCTCCACCTGCGTGATGTCGACATTCGTCTGGCAGAAACTCGGATCTCTTACGCTACAGCCATCCACCACTACATTAAGAGCTTACAATGTCCATTCAACTCAACCACAAGGCCTCTTGGCCAACATTCCCGTGCAGCTAGGTGCAAAAACAATCCTTATTGATATAGAGGTCATCAATGCCCAACTTGATTACAACCTCTTACTTGGACAAAGTTACATGTATGCCATGAAGGTTGTCGCTTCATCCATCTTCCGTACTATGATGTTCCCCCATGAGGGACGTGTAGTCAAAATTGATCAACTAACATACTATGATCCTAATTCCCTCACCGCACCTGAAAATGTTCTACCTATGATTGAATAAGCTGCACATCATGGTTTTGATCTCACCCCTACTGGTTCAAAGGAGATCTCAAGAAACCATGGTCATTCGCTTGGGATAATTTCTCATGCATTTACTGGTTTTGATCTTGCCTCTTATGGTTCAAAGGAGATCTCAAGAAACCATGATTCAAGTCTTGGATCTAATTTGGATTCTAAGCAATCACTACTTGGGATAATTTCTCATGCATATGATAGTTCTGATCTCACCCCTGCTGATTCAAAGGAGATCTCAAGAAACTATTCTTCAAGTCTTAAATTTGATTTGGATTTCAAGCAATCATATGATGGTTTTTTTTGGCATGATCTCACCCATGATGATTCGAAGGAGAAGACAAAAGACTATATGCACATTCATAGATTTGATCATACCTCAGCAAATTCGAATCATAGGTTCAAGGATCATCCTCATACTTTTGGATTTGTTCTCATCACATTTGATCTGAAGAGTAAGTACAAGCACATTTTTTCTGAGCACGATCCACTTCTTTCCAAGAAGAAGATACCTCCATACATATGACCAAGCATCACACCTGCTTGAGTTTGGAGCATTTATTTACAGTCTATTTTGACTGGGGGGTATTTTTCCCATGAGGTTTAACCCATTTCGTCGGTTTATTGACTATTATTATTCATTGTATTGGGTAACCTTTGGTCTTAGTTACCAGGGCCTGGGATGGATTAAGGGGGGGTGTTAGGATATTCCTATACTCCATCCTAATCCTAGCAGCATTTTCATTATTTTCATTTTCAGTCATGCATGCACTTTTAGGGTTTGCATGCATTATTTACGGTTTGCATGCATTTGCATGCATCCCAGTCATCAATCCCAGCACCTAGCTCCTAGTTAGCTAGCCCCCAAAGCTTTCTTCCACTAAGTTTCATCCCTCCTAGAGCTTAGTGCACCCTACTTTCACCTACTGCATGAGAAAGGAACCCTTCTTACCTACCATTCAATTATCTTCAGTTATCTTCAATTATCTCCTTGATTTAAGGCTAGACTGACTCTCAACTGACTGTATCACTCTGATGGACCTCCAATGAGACTTGACTTCCCATTCTGACTTCAGTTAGCTCCTCATGCACCCTCCACTCAGCCTCCTTCATTCAGTTAGTTCCAATTACACTCAGTTACACCTACCACACTCATTTAGAGTCAGTTTTACTTATGGTTGACAGTTACTTGAGCATTAATGAATCCACTAATGATGAGATAGACTACTAGTTGTGCTTCGATGACACTCTAGTGATCTTTTGATCACTCCATGAAGGCTAATTCGAATTGCCACCTTAGGCATTCAAATCCTCATGCATTGTACTATTTATTTGTCCATATTATGATTAATTAATTGGTGTGTGTGAAGTATTTTCTCTTCTATCCGAGTTCTACTGTATTATTATTATGTTGCTCATTATATTGCATTGACCACTCTTCTTCTATTTTCTTGCTTAATCAATTACTTTCTTGTGAGGTATACATAATCTCTTAGATCTACTGTGAGGATTTTCACATGCTATCAGAGCATGTTGAGAGTATTGTTTATCTCCATTCCTGAGAGTTTTTTGCAGGCTATTATACTATTTCGAGTGGAGCAGTTGCAATAGTTTCTGCATTTTTGCTGCAGTAGCAGTTGCAGATATTCTCTATTGTTTTCGCAGGTCTTCTACAGCTTCAATATATTCAGAATAAATCCCTCCTATTTCTTCATTCAACTATGATGAATGGAAACCAAAAATGATATCATATTTGAAGAGCCATGATCTCTTTGATTGTTATTTTGAAAGAGAGTTCGAATCCCTTGAAGAGAAGATTGACTGGTTGAATAAAGGTGACATGGCCTTTGGAAGGATGATGCTTGCTATGCCTGATTACATAATGTACCAAATCATTGATGATGTTGAAACTCCAAAAGAGCTATGGGCCCATCTGGATGAAAGATTCGACAAACAGAATGAAGGATTTGGTCCAAACCCCTTCAAGAGCAAGCAAAGTGATGCATTCACCCTCCTTGATGATCTCATTGATCATGAACTAGTATCAAACACATCTCATATTGAAGTTGTCCACAAAGAAGAAGAACTTGTATATTCTACAGTCATGCTCCAAATTTCTTCTCTTTCTGTGCCAATTCACAATCTAGATATTGCAGAAGGTCCTAAATCCTCTCTTGCACCAAAGTCTATCGGCCTGCATCATGATCTATTGAATGTTTCGAAGGACAAATTAGCTATTGGAGGTAATGCATTCACTCCCCTCAAGCAATCACCTCTTATTTACTACTATATGATCATTATTCCATGCTTTTAGAAGGTTATTGAAGAATATGGTCATTTCCATTCGCTTGGTATAATTTCTCATGCACATCATGGTTTTGATCTCATTCCTGCTGGTTCAAAGGAGATCTCGAGAAACTATGGCCATTCGCTTGGGATAATTTCTCATGCATTTACTAGTTTTGATCTCACCTCTTATGGTTCAAAGGAGATATCAAGAAACCATGATTCAAATATTAGATATAATTTGGATTCTAAGCAATCACTACTTGGGATAATTTCTCATGCATATGATAGTTTTGATCTCACCCCTGCTGGTTCAAAGGAGATCTCAAGAAACTATTCTTCATGTCTTAAATCTGATTTGGATTTCAAGCAATCATATGATGGTTCTTTTTGGAATGATCTCACCCATGATGGTTTGAAGGAGAAGACAAAAGACTATCTACACATTCATAGATTCGATCCTACCTCAGCTGATTCGAATCACATGTTCAAGGATCATCCTCATACTTTTGGATTTGTTCTCATCACATTCGATCTGAAGAGAAAGTACAAGCAAATGCTTTCTGAGCATGATCCACTTCTTCCTAAGAAGAAGATACCTCCAGACATATGACCAAGCATCACAACTGCTTGAGTTTGGAGGATTTATTTTTGTGTGTGCCTTACAGTCTATTTTGAGGGGGTGTATTTTTCCCATGAGGTTTTCCCCATTTCCTTGGTTTATTGACTGTTATTATTCATTATATTGGGTGACCTTTGGTCTTAGTTACCAAGGACCAGGATGGATTCAGGGGGGGTGTTAGGATATTCCTATACTCCATCCTAGTCCTAGCAGCATTTTCATTATTTGCATTTTCAGTCATGCATGCACTTTTAGGGTTTTCATGCATTATTTAGGGTTTGCATGCATCCCAGTCATCAGTCCCAGCACCTAGCCCTAAGTTAGCTATCACCCGGAGCTTCCTTCCACTCAGTTTTATCCCTCCTAGAGCTTAGTGTGCCCTCCTTTCACCTACTACATGAGAAAGGCGCCCTTCCTTACCTGCTATTCAGTTATCTTCAGTTCTCTCCTTGATTTAAGGCTAGACTGACTCTCAACTGACTGTATCACTTTGATGGACATCTAGTGAGACTTGACTGCCTATTCTTACTTTAGTTAGCTCCTCATGCACTCTCCACTGAGCCTCCTTCATTCAATTAGTTCCAGTTACACTCAGTTACACCCACCACACTCAGTTAGACTCAGTTTGACTGATGGTTGACAATTACTTGAGCATTGATGACTCCACTGACGATGAGATAGATTACTAGTTGTGCTCCGATGACACTCCAGTGATCTTTCAATCACTCCATGAAGGCTACCTCAAATTGCCACCTTAGGCATTCGAATCCTCATGCATTGTACTATTTATTTGTCCATATTGTGATTAATTAATTGGTGTGTGTGAAGTATTTTTGCTTCTATCCGAGTTCTACTGTATTATTATTCTGTTGGTCATTATATTGCATTGACCACTCTTCTTCTATTTTCTTGCTTAATTAATTACTTTCTTGTGAGGTATACATCATCTCTTAGATCTGTTATGAGGATTTTCACACTTAAACCCATATCTATCAAGCACTGAGAGGGATCCAATTTGTTAAGGTGTATTGTTTTTTTAAATTTAAACTCAAGAAACTTGATCTCTCTTGATTGATGGATCCGGGTTTAAGTTTTAAGTTTTTATTTTATAAACGAACATCTATTTTTTAATTACTTTTCATAATATTTTATTTTATGAACCAACATGGATTTTTTTTAAATACTTTCCATAATTTTTTATTTTATGATCCCACATGAATTTTTTTAATTATTTTGTTAGTAACAAACGTTACATCACAAACATTACAACATCTCCCCCATACTGGGTTGTAGAGCACCTCATTTCTCTCAATGCAATAAATTCTTAAGATAATACTATTTATTATTTATCTAAGATAGTATATTAGTGCCTAGGTTCAGACCACTCCGACTTAAACTAACCTCCAATTGGATGGCAAACTAAACCTTTAGGCCTTTACGGGAAATTTTTTTATTATCTTCCCTTTCCCATGGCATTGAGGTGACACTTGTCGTCATAATTGAATCCCATGGCTTCTCTGCCATCTTACCTCTTAGTGGATTCAGTTGTCTGTTGTTTTAGTTGCATCCGCCTTTCGTCTCTTATATTTACACTAAAATTTATAGCTTAGGAAATAACATAACAATACTTTGAAGGTCCACTGGTGGTGCCTTGGCCTTGAGCTCCTCACTAGGGCCACATACACAGTTACAATTACAATATCATTTACAAAATAATAGGACATAAAGGAGGGATATTACATCCTCCTCCCCTTAAGAATAAGACTGTCCTCGGTTTTCAACAGTTTGTTTTTCCTCCTTGCATCATCTTTTGCTTGCTTTGTTCTTCTGCTTTTGTCATCTTCACATTTTCGTGATTTTCGCAAGCCCTTATCATTCATAACCTGCACATTGTACAACTCATACAAGATTTTCCAACATTCCTTAGCATAACATAATTAAACCATTTGCAATTTTAATCATAAGGTAAGTACAAGTATTTTTCCACACCTTACCATTCACAGGTTAGCATCATATACTTCACAAAATTTTGAATAGTAGACGTTTAACATTTATCATTCATCCTCATCTTTGATGAAATTTTTGCTTACTCAAGCATTCATAACATTGACACATGAATGCCTCCAATATTCTAGTTACAAGACAAATCATTAATATGTGGTCTACTGTTATATCATAAAAGAAATCATTCAACAATAATTTGTTGATCATCAAACTCTCCCTTGAGTTTAGAATTTTAGCAACCCTCTACTGAACACAAAAATATTCCTCTAGTTCTATCATCAATTCTTGTGTGGACTTACTGGCTACACTTTGAGGTTACTCTCCCTTTTGATTGCTAGTCAAAATATTTCCTCCTCAAGAAATTTAACAATGTCCTATCTTCCATATGTCAAATTTGTGCCTTGGTCTTTGCCATTGATACCACAAAATATTTCACAATTCCCCTCAAGCCTTCTTGCTTGAGTCCAGGAATTTCTTTTCCACTCAGCCTTCTGCTTGAGTCCACGAAAATTTTCTTTATCAAAGCAGTGTTGGATCAATTTTTGACACTTGGTGTTTACTTGGAGGAAAGTTCCTTTCCCCACAAGCCCTCTCACTTGAGTCTAGGAAATATTATTTTCCCCTCAAATATTCTCTTTTGAGTCCAGGAAATTTACTTAATAACAATCATTTACTATTTCTTGCAGAATTGTTAATTTGCCATGTGCAACATAATAACAACAAAATATTAGCAAATATATTCACCTATTTACTTATCAATTCTATGCGTTTTGATGATCACACATCATTAATCATAAGTCTAACACCAATCATGGTTCATAAAATCCCGTAGTCCACACTGTAATAAAATGTAAAGTAAATCATCACTCACTCTTGGGCGATTTAGCTCAACATATCTATATAATGTTGAAATATTGTAACTTCTAAGAATATTCTATTTGTACTTTATTATCCGGAGATTTTTATTCCTCTTATTATATATCCGAAGGTGTTTATTCCTCCGTCATTGAGGTAAAACCTCCCATGTAAGTCGGGGCATTAGTTCCCCTAGACTCATTTGTAATGGGGTGTTTAAGTCCCCTAGAGAAGTCGACCTTGTTAGTAATTGGTCATTTAGTTATGAGGCCAACCTAGCTGGGTAAAATGTCAAGTGAATGTAAAGTATAAATAGAGGGAGTGTATTACTCATTTAACACACACACTCACTTGTGAACTCGCATAGGAGAGAGAGAGATCTGCAAAGGAGGAGAAGGACCTCTTGTTTGGGGACTACATATTTTTACTTGTTGATCATCTATATTGAGGAATTTTTGCTGGGTTTTCTACCCCATGAGGGTTTCCCAGGATAAATATGTGTCTCTTGTGTCTATGCTATGCTTGTTGTTCTTTCAGTGTTCTTGTATATGGTATTGTTGTGAAATTAAATATAATACTTATGTTATCTATCTTAGCTTATTGAATCTTAACATGGTATCATATCTATCTTGAAGGAAGGAAATGTATGGAACTTACAACACTTGTTTCACTTGCGACAATTTGAAAGTTAGGGTTTTGTATAGCAAAACCTAGTAATCATGGAACTTTCGATATAAATCAATTTTGGCGAAGGTTTAGGATCTAAAACTTGGACAGGACAAAGATGAAATTTTCCTATACGTTGTGTCTGAGTTTCAACCTCATATTCATTGTACTTTTTGAGATATGATCCATACAAGTTAGGGTTTATGCCTCTTCTAGAATGCATCCCTAAAGAGGTGACCTAGAGAAAAAGGTCATATTTTAGGATTGGAAGCTCCAAATGGAATTCTGTAAAATGTGAAAGTTATGGCACAGATGGTTTTTTCACAGGTTTGATTTTAAGAGGCCGAAGTTGAAATAGTGACACATGGCACTGAGTACAAGTTCGATATGTTGTTTCATCCCTTAAACAGATCATGTTGGGAAACTAAGCATATTTCTCTGATGGAGAATCCAATGAATCTCAAACCTACGGGGTTGGAAAGATGATAGGCTAGGATATGACGAACTGATGTTTCAGACCCTTCAGATCCTAAATTTCAGATATACACTAGAAAGAATATGACACATCTGAAATGGCTCAATGGAGGAAATCAAAGAAGAGGAGGAGGAAGCTCTCACTTAGGGTTTTCAATTTTTAGGTATGGAATGACATGATGCAATGTTGGAGAAACCTAATACAACATTGGAAACTTTGAATATGAATTTGGAATCCATTCATCATAGATATTAATCTTCCATCAAGATGTTGTGGGAAGAAGGAGATTGAAAATTAGGATTTCCAAGTAAGAAGAAACCCTAGCAAAGTTGGGAGACTCATAGGGCAGCAAGGAAGGAGGTTTAAATGGCACTAATATTCTATAATACTAGCACCATGAACCTATATAAGCTGTTTACAAGTGATATACCTTGGATTGTTAGGGTTTTACCCTTATAGAGAAGCCTAGAAGCAATCTTGACATGTATGACTTGAGGAGATACAGGTATGTTTTGAAATCTGTTTCATGATTAAGTTCATGATATGTTTGTCTTCATATTATTGAGGTTAGTACAATCATGATTAATTTTAGATTTTTTTATCACCTTAGTAAAAGTAGGAATGTATGTGCATGATATAATACATTCATTGATTAGGTTTATGACACTTATGATTGTACTAATGCACTTGTGCTGTTGTATGAGGATGATGTTGTCTACTAACATGAAAGGTACATAAAGAAAGACAAATCAAGTTCTAGATCAACAATATATGATGATGGGGACATGAAGAAAAAGACTCATCCATATTCATTGATCACATACAAGCTCTACTTACGAGGTATGTATAATTTGGTTCTACAATGCTTAACTTATGAGATATGCAGGTTACTAGCACAAGGTCTCTAAATCATTGAAAAGAACAAACAAGACATTGTTTGGGTATGTTAGACATAACTAGCAAGCATGATAATCCAGATATTTTTTCCTATATCGAGTTAGAATCCTACTTTTTGTTAGGATCTTATATAAGTATACTTTTGTATGATTGATAATGATTATTCATGAAGTTATAAGTTTGAGTAATCAAGTCTTTATGCATATTATGTTTCATAGTTTGATTAATGATTATGACCGTACTTGTTTAAGATTATTTAGGGTTATAATGTTTTTAATATTATAGATATTATGCTAATGAATTTGTGATTATGCATGAGATATTGAGGATGACACAATGATGAAACTAGTGCACATTTAAGGGTGCATAGTGCTACAGGATAGATAAAAGCTCAAAGACACAAGTTCATGATACTATCATGACATGGAAAGGAAGTAGAGATCAAGAAGAAAGCAAAGATCCATATGGAGGCAACCCCACAAATCATAAAAGATAAGCATTTGACTTTTTATTTGAATTACTTATTGAATCTTTGAATAGTTAACGATATTGCTCATATGCATATTTGTATTCCTAGAATCGGGAAATATATCATCCATAGTGTAAGCATTCATATAGCATTGAACAATATACTAAGAATATGCATATGACGGGTAAGTAGGACAAAAAATTTCATTGTTGCTTGTCTATAATGAAACCTCTTTGCTAACATGCTGGGAGTTGTGCATGCTCTTGATAGTATGTTCTGGTAGAGATGGAAGGCATCTAGATGGCCACTGTATGCATACAGGATATGGAAAAGTGTTGTGCCAAAGTATTGGTCAAGATAGTGGCATAACTATGTGAATCATATCAGTATGCATAATAGGTTATCATTGAATGTCAACATGATTTGATGATTATGAAGTATTACTAATCATGTAATTAAATTTGATTTGTAGGAAAGATCTTGTGCTATGATCTACAAAAGAAGGATGATGAACACTTGTTCCAAAGAACAAGTGATGATTGTTTGACAAGAAGACTTGCAAATAAAACATACTATAGAAATACAAAGGAAGGGTCGTGGCTAGAGGATTCTCTTAGAAAGAGGGAGAGGATCATGACGAGATGTTTGCTCTAGTGGCTAGACACACTTCCAGAGATAGATTACAGCCATGGATGACAAGATCATTCTCTTGAATGGTGTAATTTAAGAAGAAGTGCATATCGAGCAAACTCCCAAGATTCGATAGAAAATCACATGATTAAAGAAGGATTTGTACGAGTTCAACAGGTACCCAGGATCGACAGTCATTTGATGAGCTTGATGATCACCACGGGTGATGTGGATTTCAACCTTTGATACAAGGTTGAAGATGGTTTCTACATACAGATAGATGCACGAAGGAACTCACCATAGAGTTCGAGTGATCTTGAGGCTCATATCAATAGACCCATTTGACGAGAGATGGAATGGATAGATATGTAGAAGATACTCAATGGAGAGTGTGAATGATGTTTAGTCACAGAGGGAGGACAATAATCAAATATAGAAAACTCAACTTCAGAGGGAGTATATGTCAAAGTTAAATAATCTTCGCTGAGATCATATGAGATTTTTCCTTAGTCAAGGAAAATGTGAAGTAGAGATATGGGATGATGGACAGTGGTTTCTACAATTTACAGACAGATGACTGGTTCATTGATGTATTTAACAAATACCAGGCAAGATGTATGCTTTGCTGTGAACACCCTGAGTTAGTATCTAGTTGAGCCTAGATGTGTTCACCTAGTAGTTTTAAAGCAGGTGATGAGGTACCGAAGAGGTATGATAGACTTTGGTCTATACTATGTTGGAGATCATGACTTCAGATTATATGGTTATACAGATGCAGACTGGGCTAGAAGTGTCTCAGACAGAAATAACACATCGGGTGGATGTTATTGTCTGGGATATGCTATGATCTCATGGTTTAGCAAGAAGCAGTCCAATGTGGCTCTCAGCACAGCTGAAGCAGAATATATAGCAGTTTGCTCTGCTAGTTGTGAAGGCATATGACTTCGGAAGCTATTGTCAGGACTATTTGAATTAGAGATGGACTCCACTGTGATCCTGTGTGACAACCAGAGTTGTATCAAGATGACGGATAATCCATTGTTCCATAATAAGTCAAAGCACATAGAGATCTGATATTTCTATATATAGGATATGGTGCAGAAAGGAGCTATAAAGCTCAAGCATGTGAGCATTGATGAACAAGTTGCTGATGTACTCAACAAACCTCTCTCTTGAGTAAATTTTGAGTATTTTTGAGACAAGCTTGGTGTAGTTCAGAAGGACCTCCATCGAAAGGGGGACTGGTGTGGTCGATGATGATATTTGGATACTCGTATCAATGGTGTGGATACCTGTATCGATGATGAGGTTGCCTATATTGACGGTAAGGTCGATGATGAGGATACCTGTATTGATGGTGTGGATACTTGTATCGATGATGGGGATACTTGTATCGATGATGAGGTTACCTATTTCCATGATGAGGTCGATGATGAGGATACCTATACCGACAATGAGGTTGATGAAGTGGTCCTTATACTTTGTATAAGAGGATGAGAGGATTGCATCATACTTGGACTAATGTCCTAAAGTGATAGGGATTGATCATCATGTAAGAGGATCAAGATTGCATAATCCTTGGAATAATGTCCTAAAGTGATAGGGATTGATCATCCCGTAAGTGGATCAGGATTGCATCATCCTTGGACTTATGTCCTAAATTTATAGGGACTAATCATCCTGTAAGTAGATCTGGATTGCATCGTATCTAGATATGTTGTGGTGTCTTAAATTGATAAGGATTGATCATCCTGTAAGTAGATCTGTATTGCATCATCCCTAGACATGTTGTGGTGTCTTAAATTGATAAGGATTGATCATCCTGTAAGTATATCTAGATGGCATCGTCCCTAGACATGTTGTGGTGTCTTAAATTGATAAGGATTGATCATCCTGTAAGTAGATCTAGATTTCATCATTGCTAGACATGTTGTCATGTCTTAAATTGATAAGGATTAGTCATCATGTAAGTAGATATGGATTGCATCATCCCTAGACATGTTGTGGTGTCATAAATTGATAGTGATTGATCATCTTGTAAGCAGATCTGGATTACATTGTCCTTAGACATGATATGGTGGCTTAAACTGATAGGGATTGATCATCCCGTAAGTTTATCAGGATTGTATCATCCTTGGACTTATGTCCTAAAGTGAGAGGGATTGATCATCCCCAAATTGGATAATGTGTGTTGCATATTATGATGTTGTTGACCGGGAGATCTAGACCATGAGGCTATTGATCGAGAGATCCAGATGTTGATGTTGTTGATCAAAGAGATCCAGACGATGAGACTATTGATCGGAAGATCCATATGTTGATGATGTTGATCGGTAGATACAGATGATGAGGTTGTTGATCGAGAGATATAGATGATGAGGGTATTGATCAGAAGATCCACATGTTGATGCTGTTGATTGGGAGATCCAAACGATGAGGCTATTGATCAAGAGAACCAGATGATGAGGTTGTTGATCAAGATATCCAAACGATGAGGATATTGATCGGAAGATCCAGACGATGAGACTGTTGATAGAGAAATCTAGATGATGCTGTTGATCAGGAGATCTTGATGATGATGTTGTTGATCGAGAGATCTAGATGATGCTATTGATCGATAGATATAGATGATGTTGTTGATCAAGAGATATAGATTATTTTGTTGATCGAGAGATCCAAATGATGATGTTGTTGATCGAGAGATCTAGATGATGTTGTTGATCAAGAGATCCAAATGATGATGTTGTTGATCGAGAGATCCAAATGATGTTGTTGATCAAGAGATCGAGATGATGTTGTTGATGTAGTTGATCGAGTGATCGAGTGCTGCAGAAGATGAAGGCTCAGTACTGAAGATATTGATGTTCCAGTATTGAAGATACTAAAGATGTTCCAGTAGATGTTTTGAGTTACTGATGATGATTGAAGAAAACTTCCAATGATGTATAGATGTATCACTTTGATGTAGTTTTGTAGCTAGGGTTTTCACCCTAGCTTTTGCAAATGAGCACCTACTAAGGAAAATAGTCTCCTTAGTAGCAGTTCAATAAATAATAAAATATGACAGTAAATAAAAACAATAAACTATTCTAAGCATGTGCATAAAAAGACAATGAAAAGATTATGTAAATTTGTTTTGTATTGATTTTACCTCAAATGTGAGGTTGGTGGATCCTTTGTAGTAGTCTAGGGGCTGCTCCAATGCTCTAGTGTTGTTCCTTATCCTTCTTCCAAGGTGTTTTGAATATGGGCCAAAGAGGTTCTCAAGTGGGAAATTAGCTCCAAGTGGAGAGCTAGGGTTTCAAGAGAATTTTTGGCAGCATAAGGATGGGAGAAATTGGGGATATGAAATGGGGAGCCTCCATCACCTATTTATAGGTTTTTTGTGGTGGAGTGTTGACCCATGGTTTTGGGCACAATATGGGTTAGGTCAACTGTATAGGGTTTTTGCTTCCTTTTTTTTCTCTTTTTCCTCTTTTTTGTATTTTCTATTCCCTTTTTAGAGGGTTTTTGCTATTTTGGAGGAAATTTGAATTATTTTGGGGAAAAAAGGGGGGTTTTGGCCTTTTGGAGGCTTTTTAATGTTTTTTTAAGGTTTTGGAGGCAAATATGGTAGGAAATATGGACAAATGAGTCATGTAATGAGGGAGATGAGGTAGTGAGCACTTTTTGGGTGTTAATAGATTTCCCCCTGATGTGTGAGGGAAGGAGCTAATCGTATGGCCGATAGACATCATATGTCTTTTATGGTTTTCTAGGGATGGGGAGAGGAGAAGAAACGAACTAGAGCCCGGAACAATGGTCCCGAACAAACAGCAAAAACTGAAAATACATGACCTTAATAATGAATGAGGAATAATCGCAACATATGGACGAGGCGGGCATACCCATGCTCATATCAAGATCTATAATAATAACAATGAGGTCCAAAAAATGGGGACCTGAAAGATACATGGCCTCAAATAATGAATGAGGAAGAATCTCAATATATGGACGAGGCAGGCATTCCCATGCTCGTATCAAGATATATATAAACAATAACAATGAGGCCCAAAGATGGGGACCTGAAAGATACATGGAGAACCACTGTGTACATCATAAGAGTCCAGAGGGGACACAAATCTGGGATATACTGCTGGGTTGACCATGTCTGAGCTGAAGAACTGATACACTGGAATAACAATAGTGGTACTGAGTGTGGTACCAGAGGAACTGATGAACTGGAAGATCATAATCACAGGGAGTCATACTCTCAATGGTACACTGAACTGGAGTTGAAAACTAGGTACTCAAGGAAGCATATAAGTGGATGGCTTCCGAATACAATCGCCAACGCAACCCAGACATCCACAGGAACATATAAATGGGTGTTCCAAGGTGACTCACCAATGTGCTAGAGTCAGGGGAAGTATGGGGTCTTCGACCAATAACTGAAGGGATATATAGCCTGTGCGATTCTCAACGATCCGATCAAGGTGTTGAAGTCGAGCATGTGAGAAACAACCAATCGGAGAGGAACTAATGACTCCTCTCAAAATGGTCCATAGGCACTCACCACAGATGGTGATGAGTCCAACGCGCAGGGACCTTTGGGTCTATCCTCTGGAATAGATGGGTTGGCGTCGACAGAGGAAGACCTGCAACTACCAAGGCAATGATGTTTCCTTGATAGGAGCACGAGGTGGAGAACCGAAGTGTGAGAGTACTGATGGTAGGACTGACATACTATGGGGGTGGGGAATAACTGGGAAGATAGAGGGGGTGGACTCAAACTTCCTTTGTTTAGAGTATGATGGCGGGGGTGATCGGGAAACATATGAAAATGACTGGTGGGAAAGGGATCATAGTTGTAATGGATCAAGGATGGTGACTAGGATGAGTGATACTCAAGTTGGTGTAAGATGGCAGGAGACTGCATAATACTCTGAACAAAGGCGACCTTATTGGGGGTGCTACCGAGATGATCAATCACAGTGCCGAGAGGCACGAGGGGGACTTCTTTATGTTTGAAGGAGCTGGAAGAAATGTGCTCAAAATGGTACTATCATGTGGATTTATACGATCCCAGGACAGTTCATGATGCTCGCGATTGCTTTCAATTTTAAGGAGTATGAAAGCAATAAGAAGACTCTGAAATAATGGAATGGTACCGTTGTGTGGATTTGTACGAGCCCAGGATGGTGCATGCTCGTGGTTGCTTTCAATTTTAGAGAGTCTGAAAGCAAAAAGAAGACTCCAAGGGGGTTCTTTTTCATGTGTTAGTCTCCAAGGCCCGAAAAAGCATAAAAGGATGCAATAAAGAAATCTTCTAGCCAGTGTGACTAGAGTATTCCTTTTTCGTAATTAGTCTACCAAGTCCGGAAAAGGGTTAAACTTATATCAGATATACGCCCTTTTAGGTACTTTAACGAGCATGAAAGGAAGCAAGATTGCTCGACGATATTTTCATTTTTTTTTTAGGAGTTAGAAAAGAGCTTAACAAAAACTCCCTAAGTGCCTTTTTCGTAAAGGACTTGTCCGTCCCGAAAAAGGGATAAAATTATACTGAACAAAAGGAACGGCCAAGCAAGGAGGAAGTGTTCAATCAAGGGAAATCAATGAGAACCAAGAACAGGATGATGAATGGTGGAAAAATAATGAAATAATTGTAGTATGAATGGAGTGAATGGCTGATGTAAAAAAGTGTAACAGTTCGATGGTGACCGATGTGGTGCGCAAATCGAGGCAGCAAGGTGTCGAGACACAATGTTGAAATTGTTCCTAGTGAGAGAAAGAAATGATCTCAAGCATCATCACCAGCTCGGAAAACTAAATCCAGCAATATAAAAAGTGTCAAAAATGGATAATGGCGGAGGTGGCATGCAAGCCAAGGCAACGGGGGGCGTTTTGGAAAAAATACCCCAAAAAGACGAGGGTGAGAGCGAGAAATGATCTCAAGCATCATCACGGGCTCGAAAAACTGAATTCGATGGTATAAGGAATGCTAAAAACTGACAATGACCAATGTGCCATGCAAATCAAGATGGCGACGTGCATGGAAAAAATTGGAAAACAAAAAGAAATAAAACTGTACAATACAGACCAGCGGGTCCACCGGATTGTTAAGGATAAAAGTGTTTAAGATACAACCCATTACGTGGGTTGCACAAGGGGTGGCCTTCTAAGTCAGTTAGAATATATGCCCCATGTCCGAGGCAGGATGCACTATGTATGTGAGTGTGAAGCAAACGTAAGAAACCATGAACCGTGGTGGCATAATCAAGGATGAAGCGGTGGAGGAAATTAGATTTCCCCTCTAAGCTTTGTAGATGTCGGAGTGTGCGTGGTGCAGGAAGGTCTAATATGGCTTGAATTTTGAGGGGGTCTACAACGATTCCTTTGTGGGAAACAATGAAACCTAACAACTGGCCTGCAGGAATGCAAAAGACGCACTTGAGTGGGTTTAAGTGGATCTGATACGTGCGACAACGCAGAAAAACTTGCCGGAGGTCATTGAGGTGGTCGGATCGTTTCTTGGAACATGCTGTGAGATCGTCAAGACAGACTAATAGGATATGGACCAAGTCGTGAAAAAAATAGGTCATGGCCCACTGGAAGGTGGCACCAACATTTTTAAGGCCGAAAGGCATGACACGATAGGCAAAGGTGCCCCATGGGGTGGTGAAGGTAGTCTTGTTTTGATCTTCTTGGCGGATTTGAATCTGGTTGTATCCTGAGAAACCGTCCATGAAGGATAGGACATCATGCCTCGCACACGCATCGATGAGCTGGTGAATAAATGGTGTGGGGAAGTTGTCTTTGGGACATGCTCGATTTAAATCAAGGAATTCAGTACATACTCGGATGGTGCCTTGTTTCTTGTTAACAGGGACAGGGTTAGAAACCCAAGTGGTGTATGCAATAGGATAAATGAATCTTGCTGTGCAAAGTTTCTCAATCTCGGCTTTATTGGCGGGGAGATTTGATGGATGAATGGGGCGTTATTTTTGGTGAAAAGGGGGTACATCTGGCCATGTGTCAATGTGGTGCTCTATGATAGCAAGGTCAAGACCAGGCATTTCGGTATAGGACCAGGCAAAGACATCGTCGAACTCTTGGAAAAAAAATTTGTACTCTTTGATCTCGTACTCAGTGCAGGACGTTCCTAACGTAATGATTTCAAGAGCACTAGCAGGGGCAGAGATATCAATGTGGATTATGGGGTAGATATTGGCCATGTTACCTTCCTTGAAGGCATCGGGAGTGGGAATGGGCTCTTTACAGTCGACTTTGGTGGGGAGGAAATATTTGGACTCAATCGAGAATTGGGTGGCTATGGTGGAGGAGGATTCTTCTGGGAGGAAATAGGAATGATGGTGCATATCCTCCCAGGGGTAATCAGGTGCAGTAAGAGCCTCGCGAATCTCCTCATCATTGTGGAAACTTTGGGTTGTCAAATTGGTTGACGAGGGAGTGCTAGTAGAAGAAATCATATAAATGGTATTAATCTCTCCGGTTGGCGGGGATGTTGGGCGGTGGATCTCTTCAATGGTGGGGGGAGCCGTCTCGAGGTCCAAGTTATTCATCTCATAGAGGGAGGCTCTGTAATCTGGGAGATTAGGGAAGTGATGTGAGTAATGGCCATAAATACCGCAGATTGCACAAGGGTGATTGGTATGCAGTGATTTATCGCGAGGCTTAGGGGTAGGGTCGAGTTGGACAACTGGGATTTTGGGGTTGTTGTCAAGCATTTGCGTGTGCTCTTGTAATGCGGGTAATTGTGAACATTGATGGGTAGCATGGCCCAAATAATCACACAAGGAGCATTTGGGAGGAGCGCGAAACATGGGGGGGTTTTTAACCATTTTGGGCGGGGGTAAAGTAGTGTATGGTTGTGGGCCTCTGCCCCTAGTGTGTTTGATAAGCGGGGATGGATTAGTGGATGAGGAAGTAGTGACACCAGGAGGTGGTTGACTAGTAGTGGTGATGGGTTGCACCGATTGTAGGACAACATTTTGTGTCGGGGGGAGAAACAGGAGGTGTGATATACCACACAGGTAGTCCTAAAATTAACCCAGGGAGGCTGAGAGTAGCCATAACCGGGGCGCTTACTACTCCTGAAGGGGAGAATAGGAAGGGGATTGTATGGATGGGTGTAACACCAACATGACTAGCTACCAATGGTGGTTGGGGGAGCAAGGGTGGTTGATGGTTTGGTGGTGGTGTATTGTGGGAAAGGTACATAAGTCAGATATTTCGGTCACTGGTGATGGGGGTGGAATAGATTGGAATGTTGAGGTTATCAACGTATCTGAGTAAAATCCAGGTCCCACTGAGGAAACCAACGAGGTAGATGCACCACAAACAGGTTGTTTGATGATGGGGAGAACGTTTTCGGGTGTAGCGGGGGCATTGGGATCATAATAGGTGAGTTGGTCAACCTTGACCACGCGTCCATCATGGGGGAACATCATGGTATGAAAAATGGTTGAGGCAACCGCCTGCATGGAGTACATGTAACTGTGGCCAAGTATGAGGTTATAATCAAGTTGGGCATTCATGACCTTTATGTCAATAAGCATTGTTTTACCAGCCAACTGGACGAGGACATTAGCTAAGAGACCTTGGGGTTGAGCCGAACGGCCGTTGTAGGCTCGCAATGCAGTCGTGGACTGTTGGAGTGTAGGGGATCCCAACTTCTGCTAAATGAATGTGGACATAATGCATGTAGAGGCACCCTCATCGATGATGCACCGATGGATGACAAGATTCCAAATAGATACAGAAACTTGGAATGCTAAAGTGGAAGGCATGCAGGGTTACGATTGGTCCAAATCAAAGGCCATCATTTGTGAATCATTTTCGTCAATAGCACCAATGGCTGATAGCAAAGTCTTGCGTTGTGTAGGACAGTTTTTTAAGACCTCCAATGCAGACGTGGCTGCAGGGGACTGAGCTAAATTGTCTACAATGTTGTAATTAGATGCAGCGCGAGCATTGGGGTTATTGTTGATGTGATGAAGTGGGAAGCGAGGGGATTTGGAGGCTCCATCTAGTGGAATTGTAGGTATGCATAATGACTGATCGGTGGGAAGAGTGTAGGTGTTTTTATCAGTGGGAGGGGCTTCAGGGGTGGAGCCATATTGGTTCCAACGGGTTTGAAGGTTGACATCGGTGGATGACATCACTAACAAGTGATGGGTACCTGAGTCTAGCATGGGTTGATCAGGAGCGGCATAAGTGATTTGCTGTTGTGGTGGCACATTTCCTTGAGAGGGAGCCAACGGTTGAGTATTCACTATGCCTTGGGTTGGTAAAGGGTTTTATAACACCAAGGGTTGAGTCTAAGGTGGTGGGTGCTTGGGTGGTGCCTGAGGAGCCGCTTGCCCTTGGCGGTGGGCGTCATCAGTCCAGAGTTGTCGAGCCTACTTTAATTGTGGGCAAGCATGTGTGTAATTGCGATAGACCCTGCAAATAGAACAAGGATGGTTTGTTCGCAAATTAGGATTTTTGGGTTGCTTGGGCGGCCTCTCGGGGTTTTGGTTGGTAGGTGCCGCATTATTATTGTTTGCAGGATTAGGGGGTTGGCCACCTAGGTCTGGAGGGGGGTTATTCCCGCAGTTACATCCTTTGCTGTAGTTTTGCTATCCCTGTTGGCGTTGGTTATTTTGGTTCTGCTGTGGATTTTGTTGGGAATACACTTTCCCTTGGGTGGAAGGTGGGTTTTGCGGTTGGGCAGGTGCGGGAGCAGGCTGCAGTGGATAATAAGTGGGTGGAGGCGGTGCCGGTGCTGAACCTTGTGGGGGTTGCTGATACATCTATTTGACGGGTTGTGGGTTTACCGTAGGTGCTTCCTGTGGCAGATAATAAGCAAGGGGGGCTTGAGAGGATACAGGAGCTTGTGCGGCCTACAGGTGGTAATATGGATGAGGTGCGACTGGGGGGGTGTAAGCGGGGGATGCATGACCAAAGCACTGAGGTGGACATGAGGGTCCATGGAAATGGTGGTGATGTGCCATGGGAGCATATGAATTGGTTGCTCCAGAGTGGGATGTAGCCCGTGAAAGGTCAGGGCCAGGGATAGTACATGCTATGGAAAAGGGATGGTTATGTGAGGCAATGCAGTCAATGATGCAATCTGTGGCATGGGATTCCCTCAACGCATCATGTCGGGAGGAATCGCTGTTAGGGGCGTCAGGTATAATGGTATACAGATAACCAGACTGGGCGTAAGTAAGGTCAAATTGCTGGGATTTGAGGATAGCCTCTTCTTCAAACTGGGGTTGCTCGGATGCCACATCCATGCTAATGATAGGAAGGAGAGATTTTAGAAATGAATCTAAGAAGATATGGTCATCTAACTTGATTTTGCAGAGGCTGCGGCGTCGACGCCACTCATGAATGTGGTTAGTGATGTGGGTGGCCGTATTCTGTCTACAAGATAGTAGGATCTCAACTCCCGCATCATAGTAGACAGGTAACTAAAAGAACTGCAGGAAGGTCGAGGCAAGGGAAGTAAAGGTGGCATGGGTCCCATGGGGCTGCTCGATGTACCACTTAGCTGCAGAGCCAGTGAGGGTGCGTTGTAATAGACATAGTTGGATAGAGTCATCCACTATGGAGTTGGAGGAACACCATAGATGGAAGGACATAATGTGGTTTTGGGGGTCTTCACCTTCCTTTCCCTCAAACTTAGGGATGTCGGAGGGGATCTTGGTGGGCATGTGAGGCCACGCAGAGTCGTGTTTGATGGGATTGTTGGTCAGTCTAGCCAGATCATGAAGGTTGAGACTAGCCATGAATGGAAAACTAGTAGAAGGATGTGACATACTGATGGTCGTGGCCACGTTGGGGACAATTCCCCCAAGTGGAGGGGCTGGGTTCAGGCTGGGGATGTTGCCCACAGGGGGAGGAACGAAGATGGTATGGGATGGTCCTATGCCACTAAGCGTAGTGTGAGTCACTAGGGAGGCTGGGTTGGGTATGGTAGCCACTAGAATAGGCACAGTGACTGGAATGGTGGGTGTGGGTCCCATCGAGGGCATACCTAAAGTGGGTGTGGTAGCTGGGGTGGTGGTGGATGCTCCACCAATGGTCCCTACAAAGAAAGGGTTGGAATTCATGCCAACCGTGGGACTGGTTGGTGCAGTATAAGTGTGGTTCTCGTACTCTTCCTTAGAATTAGAGGTAAAATAAGGGGCATCTATGCTGGAGAACAGAGATCTATGTCATCGACGAGTGGAGTCGAGTGATGAATCTCTACGTCTATGACAGGTGGTGTCCAGTGAACTGTGCTATGGGGGCTCACCCCAAAGGCATCGAGAATGTATTTGGGACTCAATGGTGACAGATGGTGTCAAGTATCTGGGGGTTGTGTCCAGTGAAAAATAGCTCAAAAATCCTAATGCAGCCGAGTGTGTAGAAGGAGAGCGCAAAAAATACGGGACTCGGGCCAACAACCAGCTCAAAACACTCACTGTAATAGTTGTGCTACAATAAGCAGAGTGTAAACAACAATGGTCAGAATACCAATAAGCAATAGGTTTCCTAAAAAAATAAAAATAGTGGACTTGATAGACCAAAGGGAGGTAAAGGAGCATGCAAACACCTAGCTAAATAGTATTATGAGTCAACCAGACATATCCTCTACAAGGTGATGAAATCCAAGTCAGACAATATGGATAGTAGAGCCAAGTGGCTAAATATATCCCCCTACCGGGAGGGACACTGGGTAAGACAATCCTAGAAGAAAGGCAACTAAGATACCCCGTTCATGACACATCCAGAAAAAGGTGAATTTGCAACTCTAGTCCTATCACCGTGTGGGCCTAAAGAGAACACCACACACAGACCAATGAGTAGGTAGCCTTCAGTTATTCCACTCAGGCCTCTGGAACTAGTCTGGCTACTTCAACCCTCCTAAGGGAGAGGCCCTCTGATAAACTGGTTGTGACCATGCCAAAAAATACTAGGGGATTTTGGTTACCTAATGGACAACAACTATGTCTCAAGTTTAAGTGACCGAGGGGTGTTATTTGGATGCCTATCCCCCCTGTCCTACCTAACTACAATATTCTTATGTGTTCCCTAAGTGGGGTTAGAATGTTGGTTGTGTTAAGCAGTATTTTAGGGTTCACTTGAATTAGGTGACAGAGTCTGTGCATGTGAGGTAATGAACCCAATCAAAAGTGCCACAGGGTGGGCAACTTCCTAACTAATAATAACAATGTAGAAATTAAACTTGTAATGCAAAATTTTCTTTTTTCAATTGAAATGCTTAAACTTAAAAAGCTCTATAAATGGAATAGAAAGCAAACTGCAAAAAGAGGCTATAGGGAAGTATGGCTACAGATAGAACAGGTGGTTGTGCAGGTGCAGAAAATATTACAGCAAAGTGCACAGTTCAAAACAAGGTAAAAAAGTGCAAAAAATAGATCACGGGTCTGTGGAGAAACTGGGCGAGCGGATCGCAGGAAACAGGCTGAAAGTCGCGGGGCGATCGCAGGAAACATGCTGAAAGCCGCAGGGGGATCACAAGAAACAAGATGAAAGCTGCGAGGAGATCGCAAGAAATAGGCTAAAATCTGCGGGGAGATCGCAGGAAACAGGCTAAAAGCTGCAGGGAGATCGTAGGAAACTGGCTAAAAGCCATGTGGAGATCGTAGGGAATAGGTTGAACGCCGCGATCGGATTGCAAGAACCAGGCTGAAAGTCGTGGTCAGATCACAGGAGATAGACTGAAAATTGCGGGGAGATCGTGGGAAACAAACTGAAAGCCGTGGTCAGATCGCAGGAAACAGACTAAAAGCCGCAGTTAGATCGTAGTTGTGGGGAAAAAATATGCGATTTACAGCAGCAAACCCAACTGCCGAAAGGGACAACCGAAAGGGGAAAATAGAAAAAATAATGCAAAAAACTAAAAACTTCTAAAAATATAACCAGAAACTCAAAGGAACACTAGGGGAGTCGCCAAAACTGTAGCTAGGGTTTTCACCCTAGCCTGTGCAAATGAGAACCTACTAAGGGGAAGGGCCTCCTTAGTAGCAGTTCAATAAACAGTAAAATATGACAGTAAATAAAAACAATAAACTAATCTAAGCATGTGCATAAAAAGACAATGAAAAGATTATGTAAATTTGTTTTGTATTGATTTTACCTCAAATGTGAGGTTGGTGGAGCCTTTGCAGTAGTCGAGGGGCTTCTCCAATGCTCTAGTGTTGTTCCTTCTCCTTCTTCCAAGGTGTTTTGGATATGGGCCAAAGAGGTTCTCATGTGGGAAATTAGCTCCAAGTGGAGAGCTAGGGTTTCAAGAGAATTTTTGGCAGCATAAGGATGGGAGAAATTGGGAATATGAAATGGGGAGCCTCCATCACCTATTTATAGGTTTTTAGTGGTGGAGTGTTGACCCATGGTTTTGGGCACCATATGGTTTAGGTCAACTATATAGGGTTTTTGCTTCCTTTTTTTCTCTTTTTCCTCTTTTTTGTATATTTTATTCCCTTTTTAGAGGGTTTTTTCTATTTCGGAGGAAATTTGAATTATTTTGGGGAAAAAAGGGGGGGTTTTGGCCTTTTGGAGGCTTTTGTAATGGTTTTTTGGCCTTTTGGAGGCTTTTTAATGGTTTTTTACGGTTTTGGAGGCAAATATGGTAGGAAATATGGACAAATGAGTCATGTAATGAGGGAGATGAGGTAGTGAACAGTTTTTGGGTGTTAGCAAGTTTATGACTCCTTGCTCCTACAGATGTTGTTAGAATATCCTTCTCGTTAAGGGGGAGTGTTGAAATATTGTAACTTCCAAGAATATTCTCTTTGTACTTTATTATCCCAATATGTTTATTCCTCGATCGGGACATTATTATATATCCGGAGATGTTTATTCCTCTGTCGGGCTGTTATTATTATGTAATTTCATTGAGGTAAAAGCTCCAATGTAAGTCTGGGCATTAGTTCCCCTAGAGTCAGTTATAAAGGGGTGTTTAAGTACCCTAGAGAAGTCAGTCTAGTTAGTAATTGGTCATTTAGTTATGAGGCTGAGCTAGCTAGGTAAAATGTCAAGTGAATGTAAAGTATAAATAGAGGAGGTGTGTTCCTCATTTAACACACACACTCACTTGTGAACTCGCATAGGAGACAAAGAGATCTGCAAAGGAGGAGAAGGAGTGGAGAAGTATCTCTTATTTGGGGACTACATATTTGTACTTGTTGATCATCTATATTGAGGAAGTTTTGTTGGGTTTTCTACCCCATGAGAGTTTCCCAGGATAAATCTGTGTCTCTTGTTTTTATGTTGTGCCTGTTGTTCTTTCAGTGATCCTGTTTATGCTATTGTTGTGAAATTGAATTGACTAGCTATGTTATCTATCTTAGCATATTGAATCTTAACATATAAGTGGATTTATAATCAACTTTCCACTTTGGTCATGACATCAGTTGTAATTATGATAACCTCCTACAATGTTAGTACAAAAGAAAATTTGTATTTGCTTTAATTTCCCAACAACTGAACATATTAGTTCCATAATAATTATCTCAATAGCATTACACATATGCTCATTCAATTAACTTGTGCATCCTCTACTATTCATTCCAATGTATAAATGTAAACTCTTCAAAATACTTAGTATGAGTTTGGGGTCAAGTTTTCTAACAAACAAACATGTTAGTATCATATTTTAAACATTTAGTTACATATAGATTCATTTCAACCTGAGACTCATCATCTAAAGATTCTTTAATCTTTCCATACTAATTTTTAAAAGATCCCATGATTAATCAATCATAAAAAGATTAGGATTCTTCTATTCCTTTAATCAAAATCCTACAATTAACAAGATCCGTTAATCAAACTCCTACCATTAACAAGATGTAATGGATTAAAGACTTTGAACCTCAATACAACCTTCTTACTTAGTAATATCATCAAACACATAGTTAGCCTACTCTATTACCTTTGGTTATTCATTAGTTTTCAAGGTTTATGTCTTTTAAAAACTTTGCAACAGAATTTGTTCTAATCCCATAGAGAAATCTTATCAAAGTGATTCATGCTTTATATTAGTTTCCATTAATACCTAAATAATTTAGCCATCACCCTATCAGAATGACTAAGATGAGTAAACATACCTTCAACTTTGAAGTGCAAAAATCGTGTGTCCTTTAACTTGGTACACACCAATCTCTATTAGAAGATATAACAAACCCTACCAGGAGTCTATTAAAAATATATGGAGAAAATAATTAGAATCATATGCATTCTAAAATAAGATCATTTAAACCCCTAAGAGAACTGCTTGCAATTCTAGACAATAATACACCTTTATGCTTATCCTTAAAACTCTAATAACGATAAGAAGCTTTATACCTCTATAATGAAATACAATTTATGTTAAGTAATAAAATATTAACATTTAACAAAATGACAATTTTTCATAAACAAAATAATATTCAAACACATCAATCATCTTGCCACATGAATTCATTCACATATTTAACCATGAACTAAAGGTATGTCCAATTCATTATGGATATCAATATTCAAGAGTAACAATTACTTAGGCTATATTCTATACGGACTCCATACTATTGGATCCACAGGAGAAAATGAAAGAGAATCAACATATATTTTGCAATAAGCATACTACCAAAACCTAAGTAAAACGATCTACATTCTATCATTGGTACTTGAGGACAAAATTTTATTTAGAGGGATGCATCTGTTAATACGTAGCTATAACTTCCTACCTACTAAATCAAACAAGTGTTTTACCCAATCATATTCCATAACATCTACGAAGGAAATATTTTTCTATATAGCATTCCATGAAACTGTCAAAAGAATATGTACAAACTATCCAATACCAACTAAAATGTACCTATTATAATTGAAGGTGTTCAAGTGACTTCACCTAATCAAGCAAGCTCACTTCCTTGGAGTATACTAATAATACTACATTCTAACCTAATGAAGCTCATAGGTAGTGCACCTAGTAATTCTTAATAGAAAATAGAATACCAACAAACTATGATGAGGATCTACTTGATACTCCTATACAATTTGAAATTACCTATCGTTTGTATATGTATAAAAGAAGAAAATTTCCTTAACATAGCCAACGTTATATCATTATAATGATTTAGCAATGGGACACACTTTCTTGCAATTTGAAGGCAACTTTTTGGTTACCTCTTGCCAATCCTTGGAGATGACATTTTTTGTCGCGTCTTTATAGATGGAGTTCCCTTGCTAGTTCAACCAACATTTAATTTCTTCCTCCGCCTGAGCCCAAATAGGCCCGAGTGTTTGTAACCTATAGCTCTGATACGATATGTCACATACCCAATTTGTTCATTAGCATTTGGGTTAAATTTTCAAAATTTCCTTCATATTAAAAATCTCCACAAACAACTCTATTTATGTTACGGACCAGGGATCTGCCATCCTTGCATCAACAATGTGATGAGTAATTTACTAACAATTATTTGGCATACATAATGCAAGAGAGGTATCCTACTTGAGGCAATTACATATGTATCATTACATCTTTTCACCACCTTAACAATATTAACTACTTCAAATAACTTATAAACATATATTCCAATTAATTCATCCATCATACTAAGCTCATATCCTAACTCTTAATGAAATACTTCGACATAAAATATCCTTTGCATAATTAACAAAATTTTAACACAAATCTAAACAATGATGATCATAATGACACAAAGGAGACCATCAAAATCACACATAGGAGACCATCAAAATCACACATAGGAGACCATATGTATGTGGTTCACCCAACTCCATGGGCTATGTCAACAAAGAAATTTATATTATTATTCAACAGTCCAGACGGATTCTGCAAAGCAATTGTTACAATAATTGCATTTCCACTTTCTCCAGGTATTCTGATTAACATAATATTTTCTTTGCCAAATACAATCACAATATAATAGGGGCTTCAAATTTACACTATCCCCTTCCAATTCACCTTATGCAAGTCAAGTTGTAGCATTCCTATAGTTAACAAAAAAATTTACACAGGGGTTCGGCATCCTAGCTGTCCTTGTCCCTTCCTAGCGAAATTGCAAGGATAACACTAGGACCCAATATTCGAGCTGTCCCTTCCAATTGCATTCTACCATAGCTAAATCTCAGGGATACCATATATGTACTTCCCCAATATAATTTATCACAACATTGAAGGGACTGCTATGTAAAGGATTATATACAACTCTTCTCTACCATATAATATACAAAGGTAATATCAATACTCTAACACAGTACTAAAGGAACTTCTATCAAACTATTAGTAACAAAGTTCATCTACCACAAACTCGGGAGATTGTGTAACATAAACATACACAAAGATCACCGAGACTCACGAATTTATTGGAAGCACTTTGTACACAGAGATCACTTAGACAAAGAGACCATAGGGATTCAAGCATTCTTAACAGCAGGGTAAATATACCAACATATATATAATTGGTGTAGCATAAAACTAGTACTCGACATAGAAATATAGTTCCGGTGGTAATATGATTCCAATATTTCAACAGGGAATACGATTCCAACATTCACACTCATACAGAAATAAACATGATCTCTAGGCATTCCATCACAATGTAGTATCAAAAGAACTCAACAGGGTTTCTTCCTAAAAATAAAAATCGATAGGGTTACAGCTTCATAATGCATTTAACCTAGATAGAGATTTAGGAAGAAGATCCATAAAGCAATATACACAACCAATGATCTAAGAAGCTGAACCAAAATGCATAACGCATTCACTCAATTGAAGATCTAAGAAAACAGATTCATAATGCATCCAACATAGAATTAGAACAAAGAAGAATATCCATAAAGCATTCGACACATCCAAACCCTGTTCGCTATAGGCTAGTGTTTCATATCTACTGGGTATAAATGCATCAATGCTTTAAAAAACACGTCGGGCTCAGAAACTAAACGAAATCTGTCTTGTCCTCATGCATAAACAAACATGCGAGGATCAAGACTCCGTTTAGGAATTTAAAGTGAATAAACAAAGGTTTCTAATTATAATCTATAACTCTATCATTACATATATATCCAGTGGTCATTAAAATATACCCACTCTATCTATCGATATAAATACAACCAGATCAATACATGAAACTCTTATCAGAGTGCTAGGCAAATATGTATCAAAAGTGCAGAGTTCGCACCTTGTATACTGCCCTATGCCAAATTTGTTAGCTTAAATTCAAGCAGGTGCACAAGCAGCATCGATGTTGATGTAAGGAGAAGGGAAATCACAGGTCTTACCTCAGCGACCCAATTCATAGAAAAAAAAAAACAGACCCTCTACTATGGAGAGGTCGGGTCTCTTTATCTCGCGTGCACCGATCCAATGACCAGAAAAATAACTGACCCCTAAAACTACAGAGGTCGCTGCCCCAGATGCGAAAATAGAACCCATCTGTTCTACTATAATACAGAGTGTAAAGGAATAATCTATACTGTAATCCTCGCTCATATTGCAGATCGTATCTCTTCTGTGTAGAGTCATCACCCAAAATTCCAAAAGTGAGTTTGCTCACATCAGAAGGAGATCATGAATCTTCTGTAGAAGTAATTAGGAGATCAGAAGGAGAGAAAGACAATGAAGGAGAGATATTACAGGTTATATGTTTAGAGAGAAAGACATAAATTGGGGTTATGGGCTTAGAGAGAGATAGGAATAGTGGGGGTTAGGTTTTTAGTGAGTGAGAGATAGGAGGAGAGAGATTGGTTGTTAGGGGTTTAGAGAGAATGAGATATTCGAGTTTAGGATTTTAGATCAAGAGAGAGATTTTTGTTTAGGAGTTTAGAGGGAGAGATTGGGGGTTCGGGGTTTAGGGTTTAGGGAGAGAGAGAGATTGGTTGTTAGGGGTTTATAGAGAGGGGTAGATTGATTATTAGGGGTTTAGAGAGAGTGAGAGTGTTGATGGTTAGGGATTTAGAGAGAGATATGGGAGTTAGGATTTAGAGAGAGAGAGAGAGAGAGAAAGATTCGACATTAGGGTATTAGAGAGAAAGTGGGAGATTGGGGATTAAGGGTTTAAAGAGAGATATTGGAGGATAGGGGTTTGGAGAGAGAGAGAGAGAGACTAGGGGTTAGGGATTTAAAGAGAGAGGGAAAGGGGGAAATTGGGGGTTAGATATTTAGAGAAAGAAAGAGAGATCAGGGGTTAGGGGTTGAGAGAGAAAGATTAGGGGTTAGAATTTTAGAGAGAAGAGAGATTGGAGGTTAGAGGATGAGAGAGAGAGTTAGGAAGAGAGATATTAGTGGTTACAGGTTTAGAGAGAGATAGAGATTGGGTTTATGGGTTTAGAGAGAGAGAGAGAGAGAGAGAGAGAGAGGGAGCTTGTGGGTTACGGGTCCAGAGACAGAGAGGGAATGGGGTTAATGGTTTAGAGAGAGAGATATCGGGGGTTAGGGGTTTACATAGATATAGAGAGATTGGGGGTTAGTTGTTTAGAGAGAGAGAGAGAGAGAGAGTGAAAGAGATATAGAAAGAGAGAGATTGGTGGTTAGGATTTTAGAGAGAGAGAGATATTGGCAGTTAGGGGTTTAGAGAGAGGGAGAGAGAGATTGGGGGTAAGGTTTTAAAGAGACAGGGAGATCAGGTTAGGGTTTTATAGAAAGAGATTGGGGGGTTAGGTTTTTAGAGAAAGAGATGGAGAGATTATAGGTTAGGGATTTAGAGAGAGAGAGAGTAGGGATATGGAGAGACAGAGAGCTGATGGGTTAAGCGATTAGAGAGAGAGAGATTTAGGATTATGGGTTTAGATAGAGAGAGAGAGAGAGAGGGAGAGAGAGAGATTAGGAATTAGGGGCTAGTTGTTTAGAGAGAGAGAGAGAGAGAGAGAGAGAGAGAGAGAGAGAGAGAGAGAAAGAGACTAGGGATTAGGGGTTAATGGTTTAAAGAGATAGAGAGAGAGAGATTCGAGGTGAGGGCCTTATAGATAGAATTAGAAAGAGAAATATTGGGCTTAGGGGTTTTGAAAGAGAGAAATATTGGGCTTAGGGGTTTTGAAAGAGAGAGATATTGGGGGTTAGGGGTTTAAAGAAAGAGGGATATTGCAAGTTAGGTACTTAGAGAGAGAGAGGGGGGGGGGGGAGAGATTTGGGGTTTAGGGGTTTAGAGAGAGAGGGATATATTAGATGTTAATGGGATAGAGAGAGAGAAATAGATTGGGGGTTGTCCAGGGAGAGAGAGATTGGGGGTTTGAGGTTATGGGTTTAGAGAGAGGGATAGAGAGATTGGGGGTTAGGAAGAGATAAAGGGAGAGATTGGGTGTTAGGTGTTTAGATACAAAGAGATTAGGGGTTCGGGGTTTAGAGAGAGAGAGATAGATTAGGGGTTAGGGGGTTACAGAGAGAGAGATTGGGGGTTAGGGGTTGAGAGAGAAGCAGAGAGAGAGATATTGGGTGTTAAGCATTGGGAGAGAGTGAGACAGAAGAATAAAGAGAGAGATATAGAAATAGAGAGATGGGTGGTTATGGGATTAGAGAGAGAGAGAGTGAAAAGGAGAGAAGCGTGGTTGAGAGAGATTGAGATATTAGCAGTCAGGGATTTAGAGAGAGACATAGGGGGGGAGAGAGAGAGATTTGCAGTTGGGTATTATGGGTTTAGAGAGAGAGATTAGGGGTTAGGCATTTAGATAGAGATATTAGGGGTTAGGTGTTTAAAGAGAGCGAGAGATTGGGGGTTATGGTTTCACAGAGAGAGATAGAGAGATTGGCGGTTAGGGGTTTTAGGAGAGAGAAACTAAGAGACTAGGTGTTAGGGATTTAGATACAAAGAGACTAGGTGTTAGTAGTTTAGAGAGAGAGAGAGAGAGAGAGAGAGAGAGAGATTATGGGTTAGGGGTTTACAAAGATAGAGATTGGGGGTTTGGGGTTAAGAGAGAGAGAGAGAGATTGGTTGTTAAGTGTTGGGAGAGACTGAGAGAGAGGGAGAAAGAGAGAGAGATATATACATAGAGAGATGGGTGGTTATGGGTTTAGAGAGAGGGAGAGAGAAAATGAGAGAGAGGGTGATTGAGAGAGATTGAGATATTAGAAGCTAGGGGTTTAGAGAGAGAGAGAGAGAGATGAGATCAACAATTAGGGGTTTAGATAGAGATAAAGAGATTGGGGGTTAGGGGTTCAGAGAAAGAGAGACAGAGAATGATTGGTGGTTAGGATTTTAGAGAGAGAAATATTAGAGGTTAGGAGGTCGGAGAGAGAGAGAGAGAGAGAGAGAGAGAGAGAGGTTAGGGGTTCAGAGAGAGAGAGATTGGGTGTTTAAAGAGAGAGAAAGATATTGGAGGTCAGGGGCTTAGAGTACGACAGAGAAGGTGGGTTAAATTTTTTGATAGATATATATATATATATAGAGAGAGAGAGAGAGAGAGAGAGAGAGAGGTTTCTAGAGAGAGTGTGATAGGAGGTTAGGCATTTAAAGTGAGGGAGATATGAAGAGAGAGATTGGGTTTTAAGGTTTTAGAGAGGGAGAGAGATAGGCATATTGGTGGTTAGGTGTTTATTGAGGGGGAGATATCAAGAGAGATTGGTGGTTAGGGGTTTAGAGAGAACAAGATATCATAGTTTAGGAGTTTAGAGTGAGAGATATTTTTGGATAGGTGTTTAGAGAGAGATTGGGGGTTCAGGATTTAGGGAAAGAGAGAGACTGGTCGTTATGGGTTTAGAAAGAGGGATAGACTGAAGGTTAGGGGTCTAGAGAGAGTAAGAGAGATTGATGGTTAGGGCCTTAGAGAGAGATGGGAGTTAGGATTTTAAAGACAGAGAGAGAGAGAGAGAGAGAGAGAGAGAGAGAGAGAGAGATTGTATGTTAGGGGATTGGAGACAAAAGGAGAGATTGAGGGTTAGGGGTTTAGATAGAGAGATATATTGGAGGTTAGGTGTTTAGAGAGAGAGAGAATGAGCATTTGCAGTTCAAAGAGAGAGATTGGGGGTTAATTTTTATGGGTTTAGAGACAAACTGAGAGAGATATATTGGGGGTTAATGGTTTAGAGGGAGAGAGAGAAATGGAGAACTTGCGGGCTAGATATTTAGAGAAAGAGAGAGAAATATTAGGGGTTAGGGGTTTAGAGAGAAATATTGGGGGTTGGGAAATTAGAGGGAAGAGATATTGGAGGTTAGTGTTCAGAGAGAGAGATTTATAAAGAGAGAGATGGGTGGTTATGGGTTTAGAGAGAGAGAGAGATTAGGTGTTAGGGGTTTAGAGGGAAAGAGATAGAATGAGGGAGATTTCTTATCAGGGGTTCGGAGAGGGAGAGGAAATTGGGGTTAATGGTTTACAGAGAGATATATTGGGGTTTAGGGGTTTAGAGAGAGATAGAGAGATTGGGGGTTAGTGGTTTAGAGAGAGAGAGAGAGAAAGAGATATAGAAAGAGAGATATTAGTGGTTATAAGTTTAGAGAGAGAGGGACATATTGGCGGTTAGGGGTTAAGAGAGAGAGAGAGAGAGAGAGAGAGACTGAGAGAGAGAGAGAGAGAGAGAGATTGGGGGTAACGGTTTAAAGAGAGAGGGAGATCGGGGTTAGGATTTTGAAGAAATAGAGTGGGGTTTAGTGATTTAGAGAAAGAGATGAAGAGATTAGGGGTTAGGGGTTTAGATACAGAGAAGGAGGGAGATAGAGAAAGAGAATATTGCGGGTGAGGAGATGAGAGAGAGAGAGATATTGGGGATTAGGGGTTTAAATAGATAGAAATAGAGATAGGAAGAGAGAGAGAGACTAGGGATTAGGTGTTAGGGGTTTAGAGAGAGAGAGAGAGAGAATGGAGGTGAGGGATTTAGAGAGAGAGTTAGAAAGAGAGAGATTCGGGTTACGAGTTTTGAGAGAGATTGGGAGTTGGGGGTTTAGAGAAAGAGGGATATTGCAGCTTAGGTGCTTAGAGAGAGATAGAACAAGAATTTGGGGGGTTAGGAATTTATGGAGAGAGAGAGACTAGACTAGGGGTTCGGTGTTTAGAGAGAGAGATTGGTGGTTGGGGGTTGAGAGAGACAGAAAGAGAGAATTGGGGTTTAGAGAGAGAGAGATATTGGATGTTAAGGGATTAGATAGAGTGGTGGTTACGAGTTTAGAGAGAGAGATTAGGTGTTAGGGGTTTAGAGGGAGATGGATAGAAAGAGGGATATTGCTTGTTGGGGGTTCAGAGAGGGAGAGGAAATGGGGGTTAATGGTTTAGAGAGAGATATATTGTGGGTTAGGGGTTTACAGAGAGATAGGGAGATTTGGGTTAGTAGTTTAGAGAGAGAGAGAGAAAGAGATATAGAAAGTGAGAGATTGGTGTTTAGGAGTTCAGAGACAGAGAGAGATATATTGGCGGTCAGGAGTTAAGAGAGAGAGAGATTGGGGGCAAGGGTTTAAAGAGAGAGGGAGATCGGGGTTAGGGTTTTGTAGAAATAGATTGGGGGTTAGTGATTTAGAGGAAGAGATGAAGAGAATAGGGCTTAGGGGTTTAGAGAGACAGAGGGAGGGTGACAGAGAGAGAGAATTTTGGGGGTGAGGGGATTAGAGAGAGAGAGAGAGAGAGATTGGAGATTAGGGGTTTAGATAGATAGAAATAGAAATATAGAGAGACTAGGTAGTAGGGGTTAGGGGTTTATAAAGAGAGAGAGAGAATGAAGGTGAGGGATTTAGAGAGAGAGTTAGAAAGAGAGAGATTGGGGCTTGGGGGTTTAAAGAAACAGGGATATTGCAGGTTAGGTTCTTAGAGAGAGAGAGAGAATGAGAAATTTGGAGTTAGGGATTTATGGAGAGAGAGAGAGAGAGAGAATGGTGGTTATGGGTTGAGAGAGATAGGGAGAGATATTTGGGGTTTAGAGAGAGAGGGAGATATTGGATGTTAAGGGATTAGAGAGAGAGAGAGAGAGAGATTGAGGGTTGTTTAGAGAGAGATAGATTGGGGGTTAGGGGTTATGGGTTTAGAGAGAGAGATAGAGATATTAGGGGTTAGGGGTTTAGAGGGAGAGAAAAGGAGGGATTGGGTGTTAGGGATTTAGAGACAGGAATAGTAGGGGTCGAGGGTTTAGAGAGAGAGAGAGATTAGGGTTTAATGGTTTATAGATATAGATATTGGGGGTTAGGGGTTGAGAGAGATATATAGAGATATTAGGGGTTAAGGATTTACAAAGATAGATATTGGGGGTTAGGGGTTGAGAGTGTGAGAGAGAGAGAGAGAGAGAGAGAGAGAGAGAGAGAGAGATTGTGTGTTAAGGGTTGAGAGAGGGTGAGGGAGGAAGAAAGAAAGAGCTATAAAAAGAGAGATATGGATGGTTGGGGGTTTAGAGAGAGAGAGAGAGAGAGGGAGAGTGATTGAGAGATTATAAGTTAGGAGTTTAGAGATACAGAGAATGATGAGGTTAGCATTTATGGGTTTAGAGAGAGATTGGTAGATTGGGGGTTAGGGTTTTAGTGAAGGAGAGAGACATAGAGTGATTCATGGTTAGAAGTTTAGAGGGAGAGATATTTTAGGTTAGGGGTTCAGAGAGAGTGAGAGATTAGGGGTTCAAATAGAGAGAGAGAGAGAGATTGGGGTCTTAGAGTGCGAGAGAGAGGGGAGGTTAGGGGTTTTGATAGATAGAGAGAGAGATAGGGAGAGAGAGATAGGGAGAGAGAGAGAGAGAGGTTAGCAATTAGGATTTTAGAGAGAGAGATGGGGTGTTAGGGGTTTTAGAGAGAGAGAGAGAGAGATCGAGGATGATGGATTTAGAGAGAGAGAGAGAAATAGAAGGTTGGGCATTTAAAGAGAGAGGGAGAGAGATATTGGATTTTAGGGGTTTGGAGAGAGAGATATTGGGGACTAGGGGTTTAGAGAGAATTAAAGAGATTGGGGTTGTCGATTAATAGAGAAAGAGAGAGAGGGATTTGTGGTTATGGGTTTGAAGAGAAAGAGAGAGTCATATTTGGGGTTAGGGGTGTAGAGAGAAAGATCAAAGGTTAGGGGTTTAGAGAGAGAGGGAGAGATTGGGGGTTAGGTGTTTATAGAGAGAGAGAGAGAGGGGTTGAAATTTAAGGGTTTAGATTGAGTGAAAGAGAGAGATATTTGTGCTTAGGGGTTTAGATAGAGAGAGAGAGGTTAGGGTTATGTGTTTAGAGAGAGAGAGAGATTGGGGTTTAGGTCCTTAGGGAGAGAGAGAGAGATTAAGGGTTTGGGGTTGAGAGAGAGAGATATTAGAGGTTAGGGGTTTAGAGAGAGAGACAATGAAGGAGAGATATTAGACGTTAGATGTTTAGAGAGAGAGACATAAATTGGGGGTTATGGGATTAGAGAGAGATAGGAATATTGGGGGTTAGGTGTTTAGTGAGTGAGAGATAGGAGGAGAGAGATTGGTTGCTAGGGGTTTAGAGAGAACAAGATATTCAAGTTTAGGATTTTAGATCAAGAGAGGGATTTTGGTTAGGAGTTTAGAGGGAGAGATTGGGGGTTCGGGGTTTAGGGATGAGGGAGAGAGAGAGATTGGTTGTTAGGGGTTTAGAGAGAGGGGTAGAATTATGATTATGGGTTTAGAGAGAGTGAGATTATTGATGGTTAGGGATTTAGAGAGAGATATGGGAGTTAGGATTTAGAGAGAGAGAGAGAGAGAGAGAGAGAGAGAGAGAGAGAGAAAGTGAGAGATTTGGGATTAGGGGTTTAGAGAGAGATATTGGAGGATAGGGGTTTGGAGAGAGAGAGAGAATGAGGGTGAAGGTTTACGGGTTTAGAGAGAGACAGAGAGAAACTAGGGGTTAGGGATTTAGAGGGAGAGGGAAAGGGGGAAATCGGGGGTTAGATATTTAGAGAAAGAGAGAGAGATCAGGGGCTAGGGGTTGAGAGAGAAAGATTGGGGGTTAGGATTTTAGAGAGAAGAGAGATTGGAGGTTAGAGGCTTAGAGAGAGAGTTAGAAAGAGAGATATTGGTAGTTACAAGTTCAGAGAGAGATAGAGATTGAGTTTTAGGGGTTTAGAGAGAGAGAGAGAAAGAGGGAGATTGTGGGTTAGGGGTTAATGGTTTAGAGAGAGAGATATTAGGGGCTAGGGGTTTACCGAGATATAGAGAGATTGGGGGTTAGTGGTTTAAGAGAGGGAGAGAGAGAGAGAGAGAGAGAGAGAGAGAGAGAGAGAGAGAGAGAGAGAGAGATTGGTGGTTTTGGATTTAGAAAGAGAGACAAAGAGATTGGGAGTGAGGTTTTAAAGAGACAGGGAGATCAGGATAGGGTTTTATAGAAAGAGATTGGGGTTTAGGTGTTTAGATAAAGAGATGGAGAGATTAGTGGTTAGGGATTTAGGGAGAGAGAGAGAGAGCTGAGGGGTTAGGAGATTAGAGAGAGAGATAGATTCATGATTAGGGTTTTAGAGAGATAGATAGAGAGAGAGAGAGGGAGAGAGAGAGAGACACTAGGGATTAAGGGTGAGGTGTTTATATATAGAGAGAGAGACTAGGGATTAAGGGTTAATGGCTTAAAAAGATAGAGAGAGGGAGATTGGAGGGGAGGGCCTTAGAGATAGAATTAGAAAGAGAAAGATTGGGGTTAGGGGTTTTGAGAGAGAGAGAGATATTGGGGGTTGGGGGTTTAAACAAAGAGGGATATTATAGGATAGGTACTTAGAGAGAGAGAGAAAGAGTGATTGGGGGTTAGGGATTATGGAGAGAGAGAGAGAGAGTAGGGCTTATGGGTTTATAGAGAGAGAGATTGGTGGTTGGGGTTGAGAGAGAGAGAGGGAAAGAGATTTGGGGTTGAGGGGTTTAGGGAGAGAGGGATATATTGGATGTTAATGGGTTAGAGAGAGAGAGGAATAGATTGGGGGTTGTCCAGGGAGAGAGAGATTGGAGATTTGGGTTTAGGGGTTTAGAGAGAGAGATAGAGAGATTGGGGGTTAGGGGATTAGGGAGAGAGAAAGGAAGAGATTGGGTGTTAGGTGTTTAGATATAGAGAGATTAGGGGTTCGGGGTTTAGAGAGAGAGAGAGAGATTAAGGGTTAGGGGGTTACAAAGATAGATATTGGGGGTTAGGAGTTGAGAGAGAGAGAGAGAGAGAGAGAGATATTGGGTGCTAAGCATTGTGAGAGAGTGAAAGACATGAATAAAGAGAAAGATATAGAAATAGAGAGATGGGTGGTTATGGGTTTAGAGAGAGAGAGTGAAAAGGAGATAAGGTAGGTTGAGAGAGATTGAGATATTAGTGGTTAGGGATTTATAGAGAGAGAGAGAGAGAGAGAGAGAGAGAGAGATGAGGTTAGCAGTTAGGGTTTAGAGAGAGACAAAGAGATTGGGAGTTATGGATTTAGAGAAAGAGAGAGACAAAGAGATATTGGATATTATGGGTTCAGAGAGAGAGAGAGAGGTTAGGGGTTCAAAGAGAGAGAGAGAGAGGTTAGGGGTTCAAAGAGAGAGAGAGAGAGAGAGAGAAAGAGAGAGAGAGAGAGAGAGAGAGAGAGAGAGAGAGAGATTGGGGGTTTAAAGAAAGAGAAAGATATTGGAGGTTAGGGGCTTAGAGTGCAATAGAGGAGGGGGGTTAGGGGTTTTGATAGATGGATAGAAAGAGAGAAAGAGAAAGAGGTTGGAAGCTAGGATTTTAGAGAGAGAGAGAGATAGCGTGTTAAGGGATTTGAGAGAGAGAGAGAGAGAGATCGTGGGTTAGGGGTTTAGAGAGAGTGAGATGGGAGGTTAGGCGATTAAAGACAAGGAGATAGGAAGAGAGAGATTGGGTATTAGGGGTTTGGAGAGAGAGTGTTATGGGATTAGGGGTTTAGAGAGACATAAAGAGATTTGGGTTTGTCGATTAAGAGAGAGAGAGATATAGAAATATAGAGATTGGTGGTTATGTGTTAAGAGAGAGAGAGAGAGAGAGAGAGAGATTATGGGTTAGAGGTTTAGAGAGAGAGAGAATGGGGGTTCGGTGTTTAGAAAGAGATATTGGGGCTTAGGTATTTAGACAAAGAGTGAGTGAGAGAGAGAGATTGTGGGTTAGGGTTTTAGAGATAGAGAGGGAGAGAGATATTTGGTTTTAGGGGATTAGAGGGAGATAGATTTGTAGTTATGGGTTACCGGTTTAAATAGATAGGAAGAGAGAGAGATTAGGGGTTAGTGGTTTAGAGATAGAGAGAGAGAAAGACAGAGATTGGGGGTTATGGTTTAGAGAGAGAGAGAGAGATTGGGTGTTAGTTTTAGACACAGACATACAGAGAGAGAGATACGAAGAGAGAGATTGGGAGTTAGGGATTTAGAGAGAGATAAATTTTGGGAGTCAGGGTGTTAGAGAGAGATAGAGAGATTGGGATTTAGGGGTTTAGAGAGAGATAGAGAGTTTGGTAGTTAGGGGTTAAGAGGGAGATGGAGACATTGTAGGTGAGGGGTTTAGAGAGAGGGGGATTACATTTTAGGTGTTGACAGAGAGATATTGGGGGTTAGGGGTTTAGAGAGAGAGATCAAGGGTTGGGGGTTTAGAGAGAGAGAGAGAGAGATTGGGGGTTAGGTACTTGGAGAGAGAGAGAGAGATTGGGGGTTAGGTACTTGGAGAGAGAGAGAGAGAGATTGGGGTTTAGAGAGAGAGATATTAGAGGTTAGGGGTTTAGAGAGAGAGACAGAGAAGGAGAGAGGTTATATGTTTAGAGACACAGACATAGTTTGGGGGTTATGGGATTAGAGAGAGATAGGAATATTGGGGGTTAGGGGTTTAGAGAGAACGAGATATTGGAGTTTATCACTTTAGATCGAGAGAGATATTTTTGGTTAGGAGTTTAGAGAGAGATATTGTGGGTTCATCCTTTAGGGACAAAGAGAGATTGGTTGTTAAGGGTTTAAAGAGAGGGATAGATTGAAGGTTAGGGGTTTAAACATAGAAAGAGAGATTGATTGTTAGGGATTTTGAGATAAAAATGGGAGTTAGGATTTTAGAGAGAGAGAGAGAGAGAGAGAGATTGGATGTAAGGGGATTAAAGAGAAGGAGGAAGATTGGGGGTTAGGGGTTTAGAGAGGGAGAGATATTGGAGGTTAAGGGTTTAGAGAGAGAGAATGTGGGTTAGTAGTTTAAAGAGATACATTGGGGATTAAGTTTTATGGGTTTAGAGAGAGGGAGAGATTAGGGGTTAGGGTTTTAAGAGAGAGAGAGATTGGGGGTTAGGAGTTTAGAGAGAAGAGATATTGGAGGTTAGGGGTTTAGAGAGAGACTTAGAAAGAGAGAGATTGGTGGTTACGGGTTTAGAGAGAGAGAAATATTGGGTGTTAGGGGTTTAGAGAGAGAGAGATAAAAAAGGGAGATTGTGGTTTAGGGGTTTAGAGAGAGAGGGAATGGGGGTTAACGGCTTAGAGAGAGATATATGGGGTTAGGGGTTTACAGAGAGACAAAGAGATTGGGGGTTAGTGGTTTAGAGAGAGAGAGAGAAAGAGAGAAAGAGATATAGAAAGAGAGACATTGGTGGTTAAGAGTTTGGAGAGCAAGATATTGGTGCTTAGGGGTTTAGAGAGAGAGAGAGAGGTTGGGTGTAGGGTTTAGAGAGAGAAGGATTGGGGGTTTAATAGGAATTTATAGAGAGAGAGAGATAACAGGGGGTCTACGGATGTTTAGTGGTGGGGTGGAAAGAGAGATAGATAAGGGGTGAGGGGTAGGTGGGTTTGGATTGGTGTTTTGAGGAGAGAAAGAGATAGAGAGAGAGGGATTGGGTTTGGGAGTTTTAGAGAGAGAGAGAGAGAGAGAGAGATTGGGGGTTAGGGGTTTCGCGAGAGAGGGAGACTAGGGTTTAGGTTCAAAGAGAGAGAGACATTGGGGGTTAGGGGTTTAGATAGATAAATAGATACATAGAGAGAGAAAAATATTTGTGGTTTGGGGTTTAGAGAAATAGATACTGTAGGTTAGGGGTTTAGGGAGAGTGAGGTAGAAAGAGAGAGATTGCGAGTTACCGATTGGCAGTTAGGGTTTTAGAGAGAGAGATTTGAGGTTAGGGGTTTAGAGAGAGAGACAGATTGGGTGTTAATAGGGGTTTAGAGAGAGAGATTAGAGGTTAGGGGTTTAGAGAGAGAGAGATATTGTGGATTAGGAGTTTAAAGAGAGACAAACTACAAGTTAGGGATTTAGAGAGAGATAGGGACATCGATAGTTAGGGGTTTAGGGAGAGAGAGAGATTGGGGGTTGGCAATTAAAAGAGAGATATAGAGATTTAGGGTTATGGGTTTAGAGAGAGACATAGATAGAAAGAGAGAGACACTAGGGTTAATGTTTTAGAGAGAGAGTGGGAGATTGGGAGTGAGCTGTTTAAGGAACGCGAGAGATTTGGGTTTAGGTGCTTAGGGAGAGAGAGAGAATGGGGGTTTGGTGCTGAGAGAAAGAGATATTAGAGGTTATGGGTTTAGAGAGAGAGACAATGAAGGAGAGATATTAAAGGTTAGATGTTTAGAGAGAGAGACATAAATTAGGGGTTATGCACTTAGAGAGAGATAGGAATATTGGGGGTTAGGTGTTTAGTGAGTGAGAGATAGGAGGTGAGAGATTGGTTGTTAGGGGTAGATTGATGATTGGGGGTTTAGAGAGAGTGATATTGTTGATGGTCAGGGATTTAGAGAGAGATATGGGAGTTAGGATTTAGAGAGAGAGAGAGAGAGAAAGATTGGACATTAGGGTATTAGAGAGAAAGTGAGAGATTGGGGATACGGGGTTTAGAGAGATATATTGGAGGATAGGGGTTTGGAGAGAGAGAGAGAATGGGGGCTAAGGTTTATGGGTTTAGAGAGAGAGAGAGACTCGGGGTTAAGGATTTAGAGAGAGAGGGAAAAGGAAAAATTGGGGGTTAGATATTTAGAGAGAGAAAGAGAGAGAGATCAGGGGTTAGGAGTTGAGAGAGAAATATTGGAGGTTAGGATTTTAGAGAAGGTTAGAGGCTTAGAGAGAGAGTTAGAAAGAGATATATTGGTGGTTATAGGTTTATAAAGAGATAGAGATTGGGTTTTGGGGGTTTAGAGAGAGAGAGAGACAAAGAGGGAGATTGTGGGTTAGGGGTCCAGAGATAGAGAGGGAATGGGGTTAATGGTTTAAAGAGAGATATTGGGGGTTAAAGGTTTACAGAGATATAGAGAGATTTTGGGTTAGTGGTTTAAAGAGAGATAGAGAGAGAGAGAGAAAGAGATAGAGATATAGAAAGAGAGAGACTGGTGGTTAGGATTTTAGAGAGAGAGAGATATTGGAGGTTAGGGGTTGAGAGAGAGAGAGAGACATAGATTAGGGGTAAGGTTTTAAAGAGAAAGGGAGATCATATTAGGGTTTTATAGAAAGATATTGGGGGTTAGGTTTTTAGATAAAGAGATGGATAGATTAGGGGTTAGGGATTTAGAGAGAGAGAGAGGGAGATGGAGAGAGAGAGCGAGAGCCGAGGGGTTAGGAGATTAGAGAGAGAGAGAGAGAGAGAGAGAGAGAGAGAGAGAGATTAGGGTTTTAGATAGATTTATAGAGAGAGAGGGAGAGAGAGAGTCTAGGGATTAGGGGTTAGGTGTTTAGAGAGAGAGAGAGAGAGACTAGGGATTAGGGGTTAATGGTTTAAAGAGATAGAGAGAGAGATTGGAGGTGAGGGCCTTAGAGCACTAGTACAAAATGAGAAATTAATGACTAAAAAAAGACTAAAATTCGACTATAAATGACTATTTTTGAGTCGGTGACTAATAATATCTGATTTCCACTATCTTATCTCTAGTCGTATTTCACTAGTCATTAACTGGTTGACTTATTAGTCATTGATAGTCACTGATTGAGTCATTGATTTAGTCATTGATACTCACTGATTTAGTCACCGATTTAGTCATCGATTTAGTCATTCATTGTCACAATTAATGACCAAATATACGACTAAATAAAATACTAAATGATAACATATTAATGACTAAGCTAAATACAACTAAACACTATTCGCACTATAAGATACTAGAAATTAGCTACTAATAATCGTATATATGCGAATTTAGTCTTTTTCCTAGTCACTAATTTATGATAGGGTACGGAGGAATTGAACCACCAATCTCCTGCCTATAATTAGGTAGGTGCTTTACCCTTTAATAAGTTGTTATTGCTTGACAATGATGATATTCAAACAAATTTTGCATGAGGACAAAATGAATGTCAAACATATTCGAGAATAATGATTCAAGTACTAAAAAAATTCTAAGATATAGCAGTTCAACTGTGACAATGATGAAAATTCAAAGAAGAATGATCTTACAAACTACACATGAGTACAATAATCCATGGTTTTACAAATTAGCAGGAACAAAAGCAAGTTGTTTCCCTTCACAGATAGAAAAGAATACAAGATCCAACTTGCAATAAATTTGTTTTAATTGTCTATCAATTGTTGATCTCTTGACAACTAGAGACGTTTGCCTATCTGAGATCCAAAATACATACAATTATCTTCAACTTCACTTCTTCAAAACTAGTTGGAGTAAAAATTATTCTAGGAATTGTCTTATGAGCAACAACCACTTTTTTGAACAACAGGCTGCCCTTTCATTTGTATAGTAGCAAGTCTGCTACTATTCATGGCAGGCTGACTTGCCATCCTGCAATACAAAATAAATGGAGTTAAGTCAATAGTATTTCATAGAAAATAGAAAATATAATCTCCTTAAAAGCAACATGTCACAATGAGGACTCTATCCAGGACGCTCTATTCTAGAGTATACGGGAAGTCGTTTTGTCGAAAACCCTCTGTCAAGGCTACGCTACATCTTAGGAAAGAATTCCATGTAAAAGAAGAAACATATCAGTCTCTCTGTGGTTCAACAATTTCGTGAAAACAAGGATTTGCTCGATCAATATGCTTAAGATGCTGGCAAGATTTTAAAGCGTGGAGCCTCAACAAAATTGTTATGAAGATGGGTTAGTGATGCGAATGCATGCAACCCAGAAATTACAAATGTCCAGGCCTAGCCAAAAGCTTAACTGAAAATGGAATTATAATTGGAACTATTGACTCTAAGAAATTGTTTAGAAACAACAAATAAAGTGTGGGATATAGTTCTTTGATGTCGTGGATCAAATGCAATCAATGAGTCACTCGAACAGGGACAAGTCATATGGTAATTCCGCCACAAGTAAAGAGGCAAACAATAATAGAATATGGTTGAAGGTTCAATCCATATGCAACAAAAATTTCAAATAAATGAATGATGGGCATGAGTATTTATAATTTATATGCTTTCAACATGCAAACTTTTGGATACAATTCACTTGGGCATGAATATATTGAGCATATTGATAGATATGTTCAAGATGCTTGCAAGATTTCATAGACTAGAATCCTGGAGCCTAACCAAAATTGTTGTGAAGAAGGGTTAGTGATGTGAAAACATGCAACCTAGAAATTAAAATGTCCATGTTCAGGAACTGAAAATGGCATAATCATTAGCACTGTTGCTCTATGGAGAAAAGACATACAAGAAATTGTTTAGGAATAACAAGTAGAGTGTGGGATGTAGTTCTTTAATGCCCCTTTTCAAATGCAATCAATGAGGTTTATCAACTTTGATGTTAAAATATTTGAGTCACTAGAACAAAGACAAGTCATATGTTAATGCCCACACAAGTAAACAAGCAAACAATAATAGAATATAAATGAATGTTCGATACATATGCAACAAAATTTTCAAATAAATACATGATAGGCATGAGTATTTATATTCTTGCAAAATACAAACTTCTATATACAATTCAGTTGGCCATAAAAATTTGCGAGTACATCTACAATGTTGAAATTTCCATTAATGTCTACAAACAACAACACACCGTTAAAAGAAGCAAACAATGTTTGGCCTACCCGATAACTGAGAACAATTATCCTGTATGTAGCTCTTTGGATGGAAGGAAACAGTATATTAGAGTAACTGGTGAAGTATTTAAATATGGAAAACTCGACTTGTGAGCATGCATTTGACACTTTGCAGTTTTCTTCTTCAAAGGCATACCTTTATGCTAGCTGTCATTTATATCAAATTTACACAAGTACATGCTAATAATATCAATTGATTGTAGTGTAAGCTTTGTAAATGCATCTAGTTGTTCCTCATTTTGAATAGAAGTATGTGTACTTATCCACTATTAGTCCCATGCTCTTTATTTCAAAATCATTTGGCATCTGCAAGAATTATATAGCTTTTAATCCAAAGGAGGAACTTCTCTTGATAACAATGTCCTACGTGCGCTCTATTGGAGGGAGGTGCATGAGATGATCAGTTGGGGATTCAGTTTCCAATGTAAGTGCTCCAAGAGTATCCATGATAAGGTTGACCCAAAGAAGCTGCAAAAAGGTAAGGTGGGGTCCAAGCCATGAAAAAGAAAGTAACAATCTAGGTAACAAATAAATTCACAATTCACTACAAGAAAAAAGGTCATCCGTGAGGGTCCAAAAATGTCACCATAAGCTCATTTGGTGATGGTCAACATGGGTACCATCACCAAAACCTGAGTGTCACCAAAGGAACAGTCACCTTAAGTCGGGGTATGTGGTGATATTCAAGGTCCGCCACCAATAATTTTGATTATTTCAGGTTGTGACCGTCACCAATATCTATGAAGTGTTGGTGACGGACCTGCATTACCCCTCACCATTTGATGCATATATGGTGACAATCAATGACCGATCATTGGTGAGGGTTGAGACATGTCACCATAATCTCATCGATGATGGTGAAAAATGAGGACGTCACCAAAATGTGAATGTCACCAACGACTGTGTCCCCAAAAGTAAAGGTGGTGTGGTGACATTCAATGTTAGACACTAATAAGGATTATTAGTGACAAATAGTTACCCTCACCAATTTCAATGTTCGACATTAATAAGGATTATTAGTGACAAATAGTGATCCTCACTAATTTATATGAATCTTTGGTGATGGACCTAAGGGCCTCCATCACCAAAACACTGAACGTCGCCAATGACATATGATGAGGGCCTTACAATGACCCTCACTATTGAGGATATTTCCATTAACATATCACTGGTGACAACCACTATGAGATTTTCACCACTTTTCATTTTGAAAATCTCTTAATGACATGACATAAAGGATTGTCGCCATTTCTTATAAAATTGTAAAAAAAATAATTATAATGGTCCTTAAAGAATAACGGTTCAACGTCACCATTGCTTTCCACAATGGCGACAATGGTGACAAACAATTGATTAGAAGAGAAGTATGTCCACTCATTGTTGATAGATCACCTTCCTTGTTGTTCTGGGCATCTTTTCAATTCAGCCTACATAGATTTGAAGGGATAGTTTTATGTTGTGTTGACTGTACCTTACAAAGGCATATTTCTGAGTTTGTTGGTTGTAGTTTATAGGGGCAATTTTCTAAGTTGTTGGTTGTACTTGGCAGGGCCATATTTTTGTTCTTGTTGGTTGTACTTTACAATCATAGGAATTGTTACCTTGCATGAATTAGTTTCAGCAGGCCTATAAACTTGCTTGCAAAAAATAATGTAGTAGGCCTATAAATATTTAAACACTAAACTATGGTAATTAAATTTTTTTTTTAACTACGATTGCATCATGCCTATTAAAATTCCTGGATCATAATTCTATTGGCCATCATTATTTACGATTTGAGAAAATCCTAGGGACATAAAAATTTACTATCTAAACTTAGTTTCGTATGTTCCTTCAAAAGAGAATTTTGGAGAATGGATTCAATATGTTGGAACTCATTCCGGTATATTGATTAAAAAACATGCATGTACCTGCTATATAATTTCATGTTGCCTAACCTGCCAGTATTGAAGAAAAATGTTGGGTGTGGATGATTTAAGTGGCCTGCCATGATGCCAAAATGGAAATTAAGTAGTGTGTAAGGTGCCAGAAATGAAGCAAAATCAATGTGCCATGGGGAAAAGATGATTCAAGTTTTTTCCATGTTTGAAACCGCATACAGGGCAGAGAATAGATATGTTTGACACTATAGAATTGATACAAGGCAGAAGAATAGTCATGATTGATATTGCAGAATCGACACAGGGCAGCATTGGGAGAAGCATGTAGTTGCTCGATGGACTATGACTATCACGAGCAGACTGGTCTTGGAAGATTCAGGTTACCAACTCAAAGGAGAGAGCTTTGATCTTCTTAATTTATCTATTCAAATCTAATAAATATTTAAATCCAAAAATCGCTGTAGCAGGAAGAAGGATTTTTATTTTTTTGGTTTGTTGATCGTTGTAGCAGGAAGAATGTGAGAATGACATTTCCAGCTTAGAGGAGTCATAAGAAGTATGTCAGATTGCTCTCTAAACTATACATGGCAGAACATGTTTAAGGGATCAGTCTCCCCTTCCATTTGTAATCTGATTCATTTCCCTCTTTTTAATAAAAGCTAATTAACCATCATTGTTAAAAAAAAATACTTGAGAATTTTCTCTTTGTAATTGTCATGTTCCAGAGTCCAAGCATTTGTTTCAGCAGGTATATAAACATGCTTGAATAAACAACAAAGTAGCATATCCTGTGAATTATCTGTGTTATCTCAACTTACATTCATTTTTTATAACATAAATGTAGAGCACCTATAAAAGTGCAAAATCTCCTAAGATTCATATTGGCATGAAATTACGCATTTTTTTTTGGAAATGCTTCAAGAAACTTCCTTTGATGGGTTTCATCTATAGGGTAGACTTTCTTTGCTTACCTTCCCAATATGAGGTGTAGCTATACCCATCGAAATTGCTTGGTACTAGTACCCGGCCTCATCCCTTTTAAACTCATGTCATTCAAGTCGAGCAGGTCACCAGCAGAATGTAACCCTAGTAGATGGTGATGACCAATGGCCTCCTGTATAAATTGAGCATTTGGTTATTACTATTATAACATTTTACTAATTTGAAAAAGCAAAAATATCTCATTGTTATAAGTAAAGTAAATAGAACTGATTCACTAACCTGTTTACACAATAACTAAAATAGTTATCTAGGATTTTTTAAGCATATGGAAACAAGATAGCAAAAGATGATATAAAATGATGTAACAATAGTTTAATAATGTATATCTACAAGCTTGGCCTAATCCTGTAAGATGAGTTGTTTTTTACACTTACATATGCACAAATGGAAATCAGACATATGGGCCTTCTTTGGAATCATGTCACCCAGCTCATCCTCCTGTTTGTTCCTCCATGTTCATTCTAATGTTAACTGAGGAGAGGATTTATTGCAGACTGGTCACAGAACAAAGGAAGCATAGTTTATGCTTCCATTATGATGAAACGTTAATGAAGGTCAATGGAAACTAAAAAATCACTATAAATCAATAGTATTGACAACAACAAAGCATAAGATATTATTCAAAAAGATATTCAAACAACTTTTTTTAACTCCATCGAAAAGCATGAACCATACCTCAGTCATTATTTCTGCCAGCTGCTTGACAGTGACCTCATTATTAGGATTGCCAACATTGAAAACGTGACTGTTTTCCCTGGAAGGAATTTCCTGAAAAATGAAATAGGTATGTACTATAAATATATAAGCACCATACAAGATCAGTATAAATCCACCAAGGACTGTTGTTACTTACAATCATCAAGAGAATAGTTTAGCTAGCATATTGTGCCCCATATGTTTAAAGACTGTTTATACAATTCCAAGCATGCAAAACCAACATAGAACAACACTAATTTTTTCCTTAAAGAAATCTATTGTGGAATAAATCCAAGTTAATGATTTAAAAATAAAAAAACAAATGCAAAACACAACCAAAAATACACCACTATAAAATGATATAATTCCATACCCAAGCTAACACATCTAGAAAGTCAATATGAAGCAATTACAACCACATAGCAGTCCACTTACTTTCCAACAGCATAATCAAACATAAAGGACGAGCTGTAAATAATCCATTGGATAGTCCAAGAACATCTTAATTTAGTCCAAGACAAAAGATAAAAACTAGAATTTATCAATAACATCATTCATTCAATGTAAGTCCAAACCATTAGTGACCCAATATGCAAAGTCTACAAATGTATATACCATGTAAAGGTGAATATAGCAGAATCAATATGTTTTATTGTTTAATATTCAACCATATTCCTTCACAATCTGAATGGACATAATCCCCATTCACGTCAACATCAACATCGACTACATCTTCTTCATTTACACATTTTGCTTCTTGAAAGTCTGTAACCCCTGACAAATCTGCATACTCGGGTTCATATGATGTACTATTTCTCAATCCTTTTGGAGGACATGTTAATACTACATACCAATCAGTCTCAACTGGATCTTGTACATAGAATACCTGTTTAGCTTGCGATGCCAAAATAAATGGATCATCTTTCCAATGATTCTGACTTAAGCATTTCTTCATATTCACCATTGTAAAACCCAAATCATCACTTTTAATCTCTATCTTATTGTATACATCAACCCAATTACATTTGAACAATGTGTACTCCATACAAAAATAGTCCAATGTAATTATTTCTTCTATTACTCCATAAAATGTTGTTTTATGAAGTACATGGTTTGGATCTTTGGAACTTGACCTCATCATTGTTTCGGCTTCCAAACACACACAACTATTTTGGGTGGTTATCTCATTATCCATTCATTTTGTATGGTATCTATAACCATTGGTTAGGTATCCCTTGTACTTATTCACAAATTTCCTTGGGCCCTGCGCTAGCCGTTTAAGTGTATCAGACACATTTCCGTCTCCTTCCACCTACATATTTGCAGTTTTTTTAATGTAGTTAGAACACATACATCCAACCTATGATAAAATATTTAAATTTGTACATGAAAATATTCAACATGTATTGATTTTTATGTACTTATAATATAAATAGTATAAAGTCACCTATTTTTTGATCCAACTAGAAAATTGTTGGGTGTGGAGTCTCTGCAATAGAGCTTCATCTTTTTTGGTTTGGGTAAATGAGTTGAGAATCTCCATTTTGTGCATCCTAATTTGACAATTATGGACAGTAAAAATGGTTGTTAATGTGTTTTGATAAAATATGAATAAAAATAATTTGAAATGTCAAATACATTATTCTATCCATGGATTTGTGTTTTGTTAAACCACAAACAAACAATGTTTTGAAGGTCAAAGATGTTACTTACTCTATCCATGGATCAACTTCATTTGTGTGAAATAGAACCCACCTATGGGCTTGTTCCCAACTAATGTTATCCATTTCTGATGGAATTGAAGCAAATAATGGCTTTCCATCTAGAATTATTTCTTCAACTTCGTCATCCCACACTTCATTTCAACCATGTGTGGTTCCAATAGCTTCCATACCTTTCAAGTATCCTCCACAAAACTTTATTGATTCCTCCACATTGTATCTTTCAGTGATGCATCCTTCAGCCCTATTTTTGTTCTTAACATAACTCTTGTATACTTTCATACACCTACAAAAAGAGCATATTTTTAAAGTAATGTCAAAAGCTTTGAATAAATTATTCTTCTTGTGGTTCTTTATAGAAAGTAAAGTTTCATGTACCTCTCAAAGGGGTACATCCATCTATATGAAACTAGGCCACAATATCAAAGCTCATGTACCAAATGCACATTCAAATGCATCATTATATCGAAAAATGAAGGAGGGAAGTACTTTTCAAGCGAGCACATTGTCTCCACGATATCATTTTCCAACTTTTAAAGGCTCTCTATTGAAACCAATTTTGCACAAATTTTCCTATAAAAGTAACAAAGCTTACAAAGAGTCTTTCGAACAGCAATTGGTAGCACATGGCGTAGAGCTACTGGGAGAAGTTGTTGCATTAGAACATGGCAATCATGTGCTTTCATTCCATGGAACTTAAGCTCTTCCATAGATATATGATTTTTTGGATTAGAGCTCTAAACATCTGGCACTTTTAATATGAAAAGAACGTGACATAGGGACTCTTTCTCTTTCTTTGAAAGAGTATGCGGTGTAGGTGGAAGGAATATTTTTTTTCCTTTAACTTCTAGACATAGTGATTTTCTCAAACCCATTTTTTGCAAGTCATCTCGTGATTTCTTTCCATATTTGGACTTCCCTTTTATATCCAAAAGAGTTCCAAAAATTCTTTCACACACATTCTTCTCCACATGCATTACATCTAAATTGTGACATTGTAGGTGTTTCTGCATTCCAACACATTGAGAATATTGGAAAATTATTTAATATAGAGGAAATCATAAACAATGAATTCAATGAAGAAATATAAGCACAATGACATCATATAAGCATGCAATGTATAATAATTAGGAATGGTTGATGTCTCTACATACCTCCCAATATGGCATATTGAATAGGATTGATTGTTTCTTCCACACCATAACATTAGTTTTTCCACCTTTTTCCTTATTTCTTTTCCTTTTCTTTGATTCACTCTTCCCCCAAACTGTTTTGTTTCCCTTTGTTTCCTTAAAAATATCTGACACTCTTACAACCGGAGGGGCATAACGAAGCTCCTTCTTCCCATTAAATGGTCCCTTCTATGAGCAAAACTTATCATTTTGAGGAAGAAATCTCCTATGTCCCATGTACACACATTTCTTGCTAAAATTGAGGTACTCTGATTCTGTGTTCTTTCCACATATGGGGCATGCATTATAGCCTTTTGTTGTGCAACCAGACATATTCCCATAAGCTGGAAAGTCATGAATCACCCACATAAGAATCGCCTTCATGTTAAATCATGTGTTATTGTAATCATCATATGTCCATACTCTTTGGTCCCATAATTCCTTTAGTTCATCTACCAAGGGTTCCAAATACACATCAATGTCATTACCTGGTTGCTTGGGACCAGGTTTTAACAATATTAACATACAAAAATTCCTTTTTGTGCACAACCATGGTGGGAGGTTGTATGTAACCAACACTATAGGCCAAACACTGTATGTACTGCTCAAGTCTCCAAATGGATTAAATCCATCTGCTGCCATTGCAAGTCGTACATTGCGGGGTTCGCCTGAAAAACCAGGCCATTTTTCATCAATAGTTTTCCAGGCTGGGCTATCAACAGGGTGGTGCATATGACCATCATTGCTTTCATTCTCATGATGCCACCTCATTTTTTGTGACATGTCCGCAGAGCTAGAACAACAAAGAAAATCTTTCATTTATATATAATATTATCATATAATAACACTATGAAAAATGGTAAAGATAATACAAGAAGGTGAAAACTTGAATACAATTATGGTGTTGAAAATCATACCTATACATTCTCCTTAGCCTCGATGCCATGGGGAAATATATTAACACCTTTGTAGGAACACCTTGATGCACATTTTGAGATTGAGCATCCACCTTCCATCGAGAGTTTCCACATGTTGGGCATTCGTCTTTACTTTCATTACTTCCTCGATATAAAATGCAATCATTGGGACATGCATGTATCATATCATAGTTTAATCCCAATGATATTATCAACTTTTTTGCAGCATATGTAGAATCTGGAAGTGTGTTATCTCTAGGAAGTGTATTTTTATGCAATTTTAACATTTGGCCAAAACTTCTATCACACCATCCACTATTCACTTTGAGATTGTAATATTCCACGGTTGTTGATAGTTTTGTGAAATCAACACAAGCAAGGTACAATGGCATATTTGCATCTTCAATTAACTTCCTATATTCATTAACTTCATTTAGTACATTTGTTGATGCCAACCCCACATTATCACAACCTTCGTTTAGGTTTTCATCAAGACATGGATAAGCATTATTCACCATATGAAGCACTTGATCACCAACAATGGTCGTATCATCATCCTTTTCGAGGGGATCATTACCATTCTGAAACGATGTTCCAGGCTCATCAACCTGATTATCGTAATGGCTTTCTACATGTCCATAACCCTATTAATAAGAAAATTAAAATTCATGTCAGTGATTTTATGGTTTTTATGAAAATTAGAATGAATAGATATTGGTCAAATAGGGGCCTTTACCAACGCAAATTAGCTTACCAGTTGAGATGATATATCCTCTGTAACTTCATGTAGCTCATTTTCAGAGTGTTTCCCAGCCTCATCAATAACGTATGGAATCTAAAGGTGAGAGGAAAACATAATTAAGCACATATAAATATAATTTATATCTTTATTGTAATGCAAGTAAGTTTGAAACTAGATCAATTCATTTTTTTCAAGATACCCGACTGTGAATGGTCTCTCCATGAAAATAGCAAATTTATATTTCTCTATTATTCCATCACAAATCAAGTGCTCACGTATTTTATCAAATGTTTGTACTTTGACTATGCCACATTTATTACATGGACATTTTATGGACATCTTATTCCTTGAATGCACCTCGGCAAACTTTAAGAATTCCTCAACCCTATCTCTATATTCTTGTAATGTCCTACACATAACCAATTTCCATTAAGTCACATAAATTTAATTGAGAACAAGTTAGCACTGATACATTTTTTTGGTATATCACGATGAATAACCAAATATAGAAACTATACCTATTTTTCAAGTTCATCCAGTTTCTTTTGTCCATTTGATAATATGCTCCAAGCTCCTTTGAAATTATGTCTACAGTGAACTAAAAAAGTTAGTTGATATTAAACCTCATATATATTGAAAACACACAACTTTGCACTAACAACTTGCGGTCAAACAACTGCATAAACCCACATTTCTTATTAGGAGGTATTCTGATATAAAAAAACTCCCTAAACGGTTCAAATATTTGACTTAGATCTTCTAGAAATAATATATGTGGCTTAATGCATTATTGTAATTGTCTCTTTAGATGTAAATTTATAGAACCATTGAAATTAGAACCAATATGAAATCTAACTTCTAAGAAAGTAGAACCCATAAAGATTCTACCCAGACTCAAAACTAATTCAATCCAGGCAGCCCTTCAATGCAAAGTGTTCAACGTCACTCCTCTTCATACTGAGTGTAATTCCAATGTAGTCAACACTCAACCTTAGATCTTAATTCAACCTTAAAATTAAAATGTAGCCGAACAGAGAGTAACACAATTAACTAATTAATTTCCAGGTTAGCTTGTATATTCCCCATAGTTCATCAATCACACAGACATATATGAAATCAGCACACAGCATCATGGCAAATAATCCCTTTCCATTTATTATTTGGAAATTTGTAGGCTAATAAACAAACTCTAACTTATCCTCTTTTTTTCTTGCCTTGATTCTTACATTGTATAGCTGACCCTCCTAACCATCATTTTTCAAGCCTCTCTCTCTAACCTCTAATGTGTAGGAATACAATATATACTTGGAAACATAACTTGTAGCTAAATAACAAACCTCATACATTTATGGAACTAACTCCTAAAGTTCTTGTAATTGTAATTGCCACTATTATGTTAAAATTAAATGATTTTCGTCCTTAAGACTATTTAATAACGTATATCTACAAGCTTGGCCTAAGCCTGTAAGTTGAGTTGTTGTTTATACTTACATATGCATAAATGGAAATCAGACACATGGGTCTTATTTGGAATCATGTCACCTAGCCCATCCTCTTGTTGGTTCCTCCGAGTTCATTTTGATGTTACCCAAGGAGCAAATTTATTGCATACTGGTCGCAGAACAAATGAATCACTTTTTCTTCCTAGATTAGAGGATCTGTCGATTTTGTGAATCTTGACAGATACTCCCTGAGCCTAAAGGAAAGAGGTCTACTTATCATATTAGTTCTCTCCTCCATTTTGATATATTAGTTCTACATTCTTGTTACTCTTTTTGACTTTTTTAACTTGCAAGAGAAATGGAAAAATATCATTTCACAATTCTTGTGGCCTATATAACAAACCCTTACATACGCTTCTGCATACAATAGAAGTCCACGGCACTGTCAAACCAAGAAACCAGTAGTTGTGGCCTCATCAATCAGGACATAGAGTAACCCCAGTACATGACGGTAAGGCAGATCAGAGCTCAACAGTCCCTCCTCAGGCCACGGCTCAGTAGATCGGGCCTCAAACAAAATCACATTCAAAGTTTTAAATTTTTGACATACGATGAGGTCTTGACTCTTGTCTTTAAAACAAGGAGGGGTTCAATGTAAAAATCTTGTAAATGTTCAATAGTTTGCAAGGTTAAACTATAAGTTTCCAAGTGTGATGAGGTGTCAATGATGCATCGTCCTTTAGGATAGAGCCGAACTCCTATTTAAGGAGGCAATTACAGAAATATAGAAAGGTCGTTAGGGTTGAACCATTAAATTGATTCTTCATATATACGATTGTAATCCTATGGGCCACGGTAGAGGTAGAGCAGAGGCGAGGCAGAGGCGGAGAGGATATCAAAATAGAGAGGAGAGGACTAGGGTAGAATACTCCCATATTGTGTAATCAGGTCACGAAATTCCGAGTAATTTAATTTGATTAATGAAAGCATTTTATATGCATATGGACTTGTGAATATCTCTTTCTATGTATTTTTTATGAAGTTCATTGTCTCTATTGAATGTGAATGGCGTCCTGCTGAAAACCTAAAGTCATTTACTCTGGAATTTGTATGTAATTCCTACAACGAAAAATGAGTACATAGGATTTGTTAAGTGGCTGACTTCCTGACAGTAAGCAACTACAGGAATATGTGATTTCTGCGAAGGATTTGGAATTGGAAGACCCTTCTAAAAACTGACTCGATGTGATTGTTTATCACTCGAGTGTCCTTATCTGATGAGATCTCAGGTTATGCAAATTAGAAGGAAGTGAAGCGATTGAAGTTGGAACATCAAGTTACTTTAATTATATCATTTAAAGTACATTCTGCATTAAACCCTAACCCTAACCAAAATTTAACAAAATAAATAAATGTGTTGGGTGAGAATCTACTGTCGCTGAAGGTAAAATATTGGATATTTTAGCATTTGTTTAACATTTTTATACAGAGATTGAGTTACAAAATTGATAGCCACGTTCCATATTTCAGGGTTAGGGTTTGAGTATTTGGAAGTGTGTTGAAGGTTAGTAGTTATTTTTTTCCACTTGTTCATGAAAAACTAAGTTTCTCAAATGTTGAAACAAACACTGAAGAAATGAACACTGGTCTGGAGGAAAAATCGTGTCAAATTGTCATTGTGCAGAAATTTGAATACCCAAGTATACTCTGTTTGGGAATCAAACTCCATTTTAGATTCCATTTGTGTACGCGCAGCAGTAGATCATGGCCCAATTGTAATCATATTATTAAATGGAAAATTCCATTTCTGAACAAAGAAATTGAATTTATACTCAAGGTAAGAGTTCAAGAATTTGGGGAAGTGTTTTTTCTTGAAATTGCAGGTGGTTCCTACATAAAAAATAAAAAGAAGAGCTGCATGGATAGCATTGGAACCTGATTTCTGTAGTTCGTCTCACTCCCTTTCCTTCCGGTCGGCACCTATGTCTATCTCTCCATACGCAGTTCAACCCAACAACATTTCATTGTAATTTTTTGTCTATCTCTCCATGCTTGTGGTTTAATCCAGAGCAAATCATTCCCACCCTAATTTCATCCACACCAAAATTCAAAAATTGAAATTTTTACTCTTTGAAAATGGTATCTTTTGAACCTTTGAAAATGGTATAAAATTTAATATTTTTAATCTTTAAAAATGGTATAAAATTGAACCTTTCGAATCTTAGAAAATGCAAGCATCATTTCTTGATGTAATTTAATTTACAATATACAAAGTGACAAAGTGTTACCATTATTGCAGTTTATTATTAAATATTTTTGAATGATTATTTATGTTTGTTTATTATTGATCTCCCCATGGATTTAATAAGCTACTAATTTAAAATGGTTTATTTAACCAAATAATTAAAAAATTTGCCCCGGATGGGGTGTCTCTTAGCCACATGGAGGAGGGGACAAGTGCCACTCGTGAGAATGTTTCCTATGGAAATCACACGAGCGACCAACCTCCCCAACCCCCAGTCCAAGTGCAATTATATCTCCTCTATTTTTATCAATCAATTTGGGCCTGGTTGAAACTGTGTTTGCAAATTATTGGTTTGGTTGAAACCGTGTTTTCAAAGCTTGTCCAAGCTCTTGGTAGACATTTCGAGTACTCTCACTTTTGTTTCTAGTATTAAAATGTAGATGCAGTCTCCGTTCATGACAACCCTATGACGGGTGGGCCACACCCTCCTGTGAATGTGTCTTCGGCTATAATGACAAACAACATTATAATATAGGTGGTTCTTCCAAAGCTATATTAATGCAAAACAACATGCTTACGTTCAAACTTCATCCCTAGATATGAGGGTAGCTATAGCAACAATAAGCAAATTATGGGATCACATGTATCTATAGAAAATGCACAACTACACAACATGTATAATGGGAAGCCCTCATGGGGGAGAAAACCCAATTACGTCAACCTTTCACTATGATAGAATCCGCAAAATCAAGAGTCATGCATGACTTCACAATGTCTCAGCTTTCCATAAACCCTAGGCGAAGGCATACCTAGTGGGATACCATGCATTACACATCAAAGAATACATGAGTATAACTGCTCTACTACATAAGGATATTGAGATAGAGAATAATGAACCCCAATCATACACACAAGAGGAAGACCAAGTTGATAGAACATGATGAGAACATGACTCTCTCATATATATTATAGAGGTCTAGGGGTAAGCCGCCAATAAGTATATGATCCCACACAAGACCGACTTAACCAACAAGTTAAGTTAGGGGTCACACATCATGACCAATACTCCAATGTTAGGTGAGGGCCAACTATTTGCTGAGAGATCCATCCCCTGGATCAGTGGAATTGGAAAATGCTACTATCTCTCTTATTAGTCCTCTCACTTTTGTTTCTAGTATTAAAATGCAGATGCACTCTCCGTTTCATGACAACCCCGCGATGGGTGGGCCACACCCTCTTGTGAATGTGTATTCAGCTATAATGACAAACAACATTATAATATAGGTGGTTCTTTCAAATCTATATTAATGCAAAACAACATGCTTACATTCTAACTTCATCCCTATATATGCGGGTAGCTATAGAAACGATAAACAAATTATAGTATCACATGTATATAGAAAATGCACAACTACACAACATGTATCATGGGAAGCCCGCATGGTGGAGAAAACCCAATTACAACCTTTCACTATGATAGAATCCGCAAAATAAGGAGTTATGCATGACTTCACAATGTCTCAGCTTCCCATAAAACCTAGGCGAAGGAATACCTAGTGGGAGACCATGCGTTACACATCAAAGAATACTCGAGTATAACTTCTCTACTACAGAAGGATAGTGAGCTAGAGAATAATGAACCCCAATCATACGCACAAGAAAAATACCAAGTTGATAGAACATGATGAGAACATGACTCTCTCATATATATTATAGAGCTCTAGGGGTAAGCCTCCAATAAGTATATGATCCCACACAAGACTGAAGGCATACCCTAGGGGAAGGCATACCTGGTGGGAGACCATGCATTACACATCAAAGAATACCTGAGTTAGTATTAAAATGAAGATGCACTGTCCATTTCAAAATACACAACTAAGGGTATCTATAGCAACAGTAAGAAAAACAAAGCTATATTATATTAGTATTATAATATAGGTGGTTCTTTCAAAACTATATTAATGCAAAACAACATTCTTACGTTCCAACTTCATCCCTATATATGAGGGTAGCTATAGAAATAGTAAGCAAATTATAGGATCACATGTATATAGAAAATGCACAACTACACAACATGTATCATGGGAATCCCTCATGGGGGAGAAAACCCAATTACAACCTTTCACTGTGATAGAATCTGCAAAATCAAGAGTCATGCATGACTTCACAATGTCTCAGCTTGCCATAAACCCTAGGTGAAGGCATACCTGGTGGGAGACCATGCGTTACACATCAAAGAATACACTAGTATAACTACTCTATTACAGAAGGATAGTGAGCTAGAGAATAACGAACCCCAATCATACACACAAGAGGAAGACCAAGTTGATAGAACATGATGAGAACATGACTCTCTCATATATATTATAGAGGTCTAGGGGTAAGCCTCCAATAAGTATATGATCCCACACAAGACCAACTTAACCAACAAGTTAAGTTAGGGGTCACACATCATGACCAATACTCCAACGTTAGGTGAGGGGCTCGCAACCACATAAGGACTTCTCTATACCTATGAAACATGGAACACCCATCAAGGAAACCAACTCAATCCACCATCATTAAGTATTGCTACCACCATCAAGGGATAAAATAGGTGAGGGCCAACTATTTGATAAGGGATCCATCCCCTCGCTCAGTGGTGTTACAAAATGCTATTGTCTCTCTGACTAGTCCTCTCACTTTTGTTTCTAGTATTAAAATGCAAATGCACTCTCTGTTTCGTGACAACCCTACGATGGGTGGGCCACACCCTCCTATGAATGTGTATTCGGCTATAATGAGCAACAACATTATAATATAGGTGGTTCTTTCAAAGATATATTAATGCAAAACAATGTGATTACGTTCCAACTTCATCCCTAGATATGAGGGTATCTATAGCAACAGTAAGCAAATTATAGGATCACATGGATATAGAAAATGCACAACTACACAACATGTATCATGGGAATCCCTCATGGGGGAGAAAACCCAATTACAACCTTTCACTTTGATAGAATCCACAAAATCAAGAGTCATGCATGACTTGACAATGTCTTAGCTTGCGATACACCCTAGGCGAAGGCATACCTGGTGGGAGACCATGCGTTACACATCAAAGAATACAAGAGTATAACTGCTCTACTACAGAAGGATAGTGAGCTAGAGAATAACAAACCCCAATCATACACACAAGAGGAAGACAAAGTTGATAGAGCATGATGAGAACATGACTCTTTCATATATATTATAGAGGTCTAGGGGTAAGCATCCAATAAGTATATGATCCCACACAAGACCGACTTGACCAACAAGTTAAGTTAGGGGTCACACATCATGACCAATACTCCAACATTAGGTGAGGGGCTCGCAACCACATCAAGACTTATCTATACCTACGACACATGGAACACCCATCAAGGAAACCAACTCAATCCACCATCATTAAGTACTGCTACAATCATCAAGGGATAAAATAGGTGAGGGCCAACTGTTTGTTGAGGGATCCATCCCCTCGCTCAGTGGCGTTGGAAAATGATACCGTCTCTCTGACCAGTCTTCTCACTGGCATTTTAAAATGCACAACTACACAATATGTATCATGGGAAGCCCTCATGGGTGTGTCATAAGACAATGCATGGCTACTACCCATTAATGTGTCCTCATCGACAAGGAGTGGGAATTGTTAGGGGATCTAACCACTATATCAAAATTGACAGGGAGTGGGGCTGATAATCACATAAAAACACACCTGTTATATTGTCCATCCACTCTTCCAGTGCAAGAAGAGATGCACCATTCTACTAGTCCATGGAGAATATTGTATCACCAAAAACCAATGCATTACACATTAATAGAAAACCAATGCATTACACTCACCATTACAGACTTTTTTTTCACACCATTAGTTTGATTGAGAAATTATATTGTTTGACTAATGATTTTACTCTTGTACATGTGAAGATTCTAACTTTATGCTTTTTCAAATCCATATGCTTTTCTTCTAGTTGTGCATTTTTTAGTGGATTGTGTATCTTCTATAATCATGACTACCCCTTAAAATTTTAAGGATCCATACTTAAAAATGTATAAGTCTTGGTAAATCCAACCAAGTCTTAAATTCTAACTATAAAATATTTGGTGATAATTTTCTAGTTTTTCTTCTAATTTCTAAGTATTTTATGTACTTTATATAATAATTAATTTAGAGAAAATAGCAACATCTGTAAATGGAAATAGGAACATCTATTGTCAAGAAAAGAATGTTTGGATTTATATTTCCCTCCATTGTTTTTAGTGTTTAGATTTCCCTCCAAATTTTTATTCATTTTGTAATATAAATATGAACAAAGATCATCTCTATTCAACAATATTATAATTCAACAAAGTGTTGGAGTTAGAAAGCTATAAGACTAGAGGAAATGAGAAGCAATCTCTCGTACAACAGACAATCTTAACCCGTGGAAACAAAAAGAGGTACTATTGCCTTGTGCTATTGTTTGTACTATATTGCTCATACTATTGTTTTGTCTTTATTGTCCCTTTCTACTTTATTTCTAATACTATTCTTTTGTCCTTATTGCCCCTTTTCGGAAAGATGAATTATGATGAGTATTTCAAAATTGAATAGTATTTTAAAATCCATATTTGCAAATGACATTTACCGTGGATAATTGGCCTTTTGCAAAGAAATTTTTTGTTATCTTGTCACTTGTTTTTGTCCATTCATGAACTAGATATTAAAATACATTACATCATCAAATTGTGGATTTGAAATAAGTAGGCCAACATGCAACGTTTTTCTCCCAAGTCAATTTTGAAAACACATCATGTGGTGCCACCGGCCATTTCCACCCTTGTTGATGCAGAAGATGGGCAGACCTGCTCCCTTCCTTAATCTCATAGTATTAGAATAGGGTTACCAGAATTTCTTAGATGTATCGTTACTTGAAATCCACTTACTCACAAATCCAAACAAAAAATGCATATTCGCTCTTTCCAAAAGTTACAGAGGTCTTCTAAACTCCTAAGTCAGTCTCTCTAACATCTAGTTAGCAAAAATCATAGAATTTCTTCAAGGAAAATTATTGGAATCTAAAACGAGAGTAAATGGTGAGATTTACAGATTCTAAACCAGTTAAGCAAATTTATATCAAAATTCTCAGAACCCCACATCACATCTGCTCAGTATTTAGAGATGTGCAGCATAATTTCCAAACACTCTTCATGAATTCGTAGTCCACAAGAAGATGTTTTTTGGTTTCAGCATTTTGCATACACAGAGAACATCTACTAGGACCAATACAACCTTTTTTAAAAATATTTTCCCATGTCTTGAGACGCCCCTATTGGCAATATGGAAGTTATATCCTCAGAATCACAAACCCTGGAGTCACTCTTGGTTTCTGATGAGCGTAACTTTGTGATCAAACAATAGAGGTGACCAGGTCATAGTATCTGGTCTTGTGAGCAAGACAGTTGCTCTGTTTTTCTGTGACAAGTTTTTCTCCACCGTCACTGCAGATCTTATAAAGGTGGAGATCTTAATAAGAAGAAGCCAAAATATAAAAGAAGATCATGCCCAAGTTTTGGGACAAAGGAAGCCCGTAGAGATCCCAAGCATGCAGTTTTGAAAGAAATGAAGCCTACAGGCTTGAAGTTAATTTATGAATTAATTGACTAGTTAATTAATTAATTAGTTCATTGAAACAAATATTTGAAAGGGCGTGAAGCTAGCAAACCTGGAAGATGTCCATTGAGATTTTAATTGGTTAAATAATCAAAATCTCCAAAAGACAGAAATATGAATTAAAAGGTTTAATAATAGAAGATTTGATGAAGCATGTGAAGATTGCACATGAAAGAATACCCGAAGAATCTAAATAGAAGAAGAGAGTGTGTCTTGGATTCATAAGTAGCAGTAGCATCCTGAGCAATCCAAAATGCATTAGCATCCTGAACCAGTTAATAACATTAGATTTCATATATTTTTCCTGTAAAACTTTTGACCACAGAGTATTCCCTAAAAGCCCCCTCTATATTTTAGTATAGATTGTTAGACATTTTATTATGAATGAGTTAAAGATATTTGTATAATGTTCATAAATACTATTTAAGTTTCATGATTGTGTTAGTTGGCTTGTTTCAATGATGTGTTAATAAAAATGATTTTTTTTGTTATGCAGTTTATTTGCAGATATCCATATCAAAGTAAGACATTATTATTTTTTGTTTGGGATTTCAATAACTTCAATATTTTTTTAACAATTATTGTCCTTTCTTTTATACCTTCAAAATTGTCTAACTTTATTTGAGAAAGAGTTGCAATCCATATTTGTAGGGATCTAATAGGATTAAATTAAGACGTTGCCATACATCACTTTTAACAAAGTCAGGCCGCATTACCAAAAGAAATGACAATGTTATATGTGGAACAACTTCAGGTAAATATTTTAAACATGATGGTAACTTATTATTTATTTTTTAATAAATAAACAATTATATTAAAAAAATTCATAATATACTTGACCATAGGCTCTAAATGGGAAACAAATTCCAACAAAATAAAGCATCGGGATCCACTGTCCCATTACAAAGTGAATCTACTCACTATAGTTTCGACAACAATTCTAATGCAAATACTCTTAAGAAAGATGTGAAAGAACCACTGGAAGGTATGATCATTTCTAAACATTTTTTGTCCTATACAAGTATTTCAATATTTCATATTAACAATTTCATATTTTCATTGTCTCAAGAGGGGTACTGGTTTGTTTTTCCAGAAAATTTTTAACAGGAACCATCATAACAAGATCATGTTTTGGAGGAGGATCCACCACAACAAGAGCATGTTTTGGATCAGGATCCACCACAACAAGAGCATGTTTTGGATCAGGATCCACCACAACAAGAGCATGGTTTAGAATATGCAAATGCATCTACCCAAGCTAGTATTGCAATAAATGTGAAAAGAAGGAGTAGAGGACCAACAAAATGTCTCTTTGGAACCACTATAGAGGGAATTGCATTGCCTGAAATTCAATTTAATGAGAGGGGCCAGCCTATTGGTCCACATTCAGAGAAATTCTCCTCATTTTTAGGTGTTCTTGCAAGGGAAATTCTAGGCATCAAGCACAGGGAATGGAAAAAAGTGTCTGAAGTGCAAAAGAAAGACATGTGGAGTGCAATCAATGTGAGCATCAAATTATTCTAAAATTTATTGATTCATATTGAGCATGTGTGTGATAGGTTTAGTTGCAAATAGCGCTTGTATCTAATAATGGATTATTTATCTATTGTAGTGTACCTATCAAATAGATCCGTCAACAGAGCAATGGTGTCATAAAGCAATATCTCAATGCTTGAGAATGTTGATGTATATGTAACTTCAGAATGTATTTCACATATATGTATATTGTATTCATATAGAGATGTTATTATTCCTCTATACGGAAGTGGTTGTATTCCTATAGAGATGTTATTATTCCTCTATAAGGAAGTGTCGTCATTTATATTGTAAGTGTCGTAACTTATACTTGATGGGTTATTAGACCACCTTGTTGGGGTCAGCCCTGTATAATTCATGTGGGTCAAAGGGTTATTAGACCACCCTAGTGGGGGTCGGCCCAGTCAGCATTATGTTAAGTGGTTAAGTTGAGGCCGACCTAGTTGAGTAAAGGTCAAGTCAAGTTAGTGTATAAATAGAGAGTGTTTCTCTCTCATTTTATACATTCTATTCTCTCACTCACACTTTAGAGAGTGGCGCACTTGTGGAGGAGGAGGCTCTGCTGCTAGGAGAAGACTATCTCTTGTATTCTGGTTGTATCATTGCTCTATCTATCTCTGCGGAAGTTATTGGGGCTTTTCACCTTTATGGTTTTCCCCAAGTAAACTATGTGTCTCTTGTGTGCTTGCATTATTGTGTCCATGATTGATATGATGTAGATTTGCTGTACATGTTGTTCTCTCAATTAAGATCCTAGATCAGATTGAAGTAAATTCTAAAAATTTAACATGGTATCAGAGCTAGCCTGAAAGAAGGCATGATATGGCATGTATGACACTTGTTGCACTTACGATGCTAGGGCTTGATATAGCAGAAACCAGTCATCGTAGCACTTTCGCTATAAATCCATTTTGGAGAAGTTTTTGGAACTGAAACTTTTACAAGTCGAAGATCAGATCCCCATGTACCTTGTATACAAAGAAAAACCTCTAATTCGTTGTACTTTGTGATATATTATCTGTACAATAAAGGGTCTCTGCCTCTTCCAGATCTGAGTCAAAATCCAGTGACCTTGGGAAAAAGGTCATAAATTGGGATAGGAAGCTCCAAATGAAATTTCGTAAAATGTAACAGGTAGTACACAGACTGTACCATCTCAAGAAAAAATTTTAGAGGCTGAAGTTGAACCAGTGACACATGGCATGCCATACAAGTTCGCTCTCCTGTATTATCCCATAAACAAGTCATGTTGCAATACTTGGGATAACTCTCTCTCAGAGAATCCAATTGAGGTCAGACCTATTGGGATGGAAATATAACAGGTTGGGCTATCTTGGAAAAAAGTTTCAGAGGCCGAAGTTGAACTAGTGACACGTGGAACGCCGTACAAGTTCACTCTCCTGTATTATCCCATAAACAGGTCACGTTGCAACACTTGGAATAACTCTCTCTCAGAGAATCCAATTGAGGTCAGAACTGTCGAGATGGAAAGATAACAGGTCCGGCTATCTCAAGAAACGTTTTCAGACCCTGGGGATCAAAAAGTTTGGAGTTACACCAGAAACAATCAGGTACATATTTCTGTCAAATCAGAATTATTTTTTAGCACCTTTATTCATGGCTTCCGGAATTTAGGGCTTCGGAGAAAGTTGGAATTTTTGTAAACGGAGACCATGGCTGAATGGTACTGATCAAAATCAAAATTTAAATACCAAGATCAGAATTTTTGGTTGGGTAGAAGGTCGAGCTTGATCAGACCCTAGTTCGGGACTTTGATCAGAAAAGTGGAAAATTAGGACTTCTGCAAAAATGGGAATTTTTGAAATCTGTGACCACGACTGGAAGCTCCTCATAAAAATAGAAGCTTAGAGATTTTGATCAAACCTTTTGATTGGGAAAAAGAGTGGGCTTCATCAAACCCTAGTTTGAGGTCACGTCCAATGAATCCGAAAGTTTCAAAGGCAAAATTGAGGAGTGAAACTTTGCAGTTTTCAAATTCTGAATATACCAGCTTGATCAGCTCATCAAGACACATATTTCTATCCTTTCGGAAGTTTGAATTTTTGGGGTTTCTCTGACAAACCCTATTACAGCTCCAGATCTAGTTCCTGCAAATCAAGTGGATTGGGTTAATCCTAGAAGAGGATGGATTGGTCACCTGCATAAGTGAAGAAGTTCTTGTCTCAGAGGGAGATGAGGCTAAGGCCTTCCATAAGAAGATTACAAGCAATCTTGACAGGTATGGCTTACATGTATGTTTCATGGTTAAGTTTATCATATGTTTATCATTACAGTCAATCTTGATTAATTACTAGACTTGTCGTATCACCTTAATAGAAAATGTTCATTGATTAAGGTTTTGACAGTTATGAATGTACTAATGCATTGTGATGTTGTATGAGGTTTATGTTGTTCACTAACATAAAAGGTACACCAAGAAAGACAAATCATGTTCTACTTCAAGAACATATGATCATGGCGACATGAAGACAAAGATTCATCCATTGTCATGGTTCACATAGAAGATCTACTTACGAGGTATGTATAACTTGGTTCTACAATGGTTAACTTATGATACATGCAGGTTACTAGCGCAAGTCACTGAAGAGAACCAATAGACATTATGCGGGTATGTTAGACATAACTAGCTAGCATGCTAATCCAGGTATGTTTTTCCTATATCAAGCTAGAATCCTACCTTGTGTTAGGATCTTATACTGTTTCGTTGTTGATAATGAGTATTCATGAAGTCATAGGTTTGAATTGTCATGGTTGTATGCATATTATGTTTCTTACCATAATTGATGATATGACTAACCAGAAGAATCATGAAGGTATAGGTTTGAGTAATCATGGGTTTTATGCATATTATATCTCTTATCTTGATTGATGATTTAACTAACCAAAAGAGTTCTATGATCAAATAAGAATATGCATGAGTAAAAGAAGACTTCCCTAAAACCTTGAATACTAATGCTTATTAGTTCTGTTTGAAATGATCATGACTATACATGCTTAAGATTATTGTGTTTTGATAGTATTAAGATTATACTAATAAATGTGTGATTATGTATGAGTCCTCAAGGATAACACAATGATGATACTAACAAGCATGCATAGGGATTGAGAATGAATATAAGTTCAAGAATAGGTAATCCAGGAAGCAAAGATCAAGAGGGAGCACACTCCAGTAGTTTCTTCAAGGATGCAGATATTCAGAGGGAGTTGTCCACTTCTCACAATACACATTAGAATGGAGTTGTAGAAAAAGAAGCAAAGACTGAGAGGGAGTCAACCCAACAATCAAACAAAGATAAGTATTTTTATTATCATTTCTTGCATATTTGTTTGTTTAAATAAAATTGTTCAATGATGTATATGCTCATGTTCCTAGACTTGGGATATGTATTGTGCATATTAGAATGATTGCATTAATGAACAATATACTACTAATATGCATGTGATGGGTAAGTGGCCTATGGCACTGTACAACATTCCAGTGCTACTTATCTAGAATGAAACCTCCTTGCTGACATATTGGGAGTAGTGCAAACTCTTAACAAAGTTCTAGTAGAGACTGGAAGGCATCTAGAAAGTTGTGGAACATGGATGAATGTTGTATTGAAGCATTGGCTAAGATAATTGCATGACTGTATGACATATTTCTTTATGTGTAAGAATTTGTCTGAAAATTATGAGATGTTTCTAATCATGCAATTTAACTTGTTTTGTAGGAAAGACTATATACCTTCACCTACAAAAGAAGGACTACAACATTTGTTCAAGCAACAAAATTATCTATTGAAGATATTGAAGTTCCCAGGATATGGGAAGAATGCCATGATCCGTCCATAATGAAGAACGATGTTTGGGATGCGGTCCCAAGAGTTGAAGGGAAGTCTGTTGTGACTTCCAAATGGAACTATCAGATCAAGCATGCTACAGATGGCAGCATAGAGAAATATAAAAGTGATGAAATAGAAGATACACCAGATGGATTTCAAGACAGCTTTCTTGAATGGTGTAGTCATATATGTGTGCAGAACTTGGGGATGATGGACTATTTTTTTTGGCATGAAGGTGTGGCAAAGTGCAGATGGAATCTTCCTTGGAAAGGGAAGTATGTAGTAGAGATCCTGAAGAGGTTCGGGATGATGGACTACAAGGATATGGCCACACCTATGGAATCGAAACTGAAGCTTCTGTGTGATGCTCCATCTGATCTGGTTGATTATGGGATCAAGTACGATGTGAATCAAAAGTTTAAACTGCAGGGTTATGTTGATTCAGATTGGGCATGCAGTGCTATAGATAGGAAGAGCACTTCTGGGTGCTACTTCAGTATGGGATCAGGTGTGATCTCTTGGTTTAGCAGGAAGCATTCCGCCGTAGCACTGAGTATAGCTAAAGTAGAGTATGTTGCGATGGATGAGCAAGTTGCAGATGTATTGACCAATCTATTGGCCAGAGTGCAGTTTGAGTACTTCAGAGAGAGGCTTGGTGCACTTCAGATCAAGGTTCCTTCCAAAGGGAAGTGATGAGTCTAGAATATGCAGATGCACATGAGCTTTTCTAACATGGTTGATATGTTCTCCCTTGGTCGTGATGTAATTGCTGAGCCATTTTTCACATGGTGGTAGATGTGTTCTCCCATGGTGAAAAAGTAAGGGTTGGATCCTTCCCCAAATGGTGGTAGATGTGTTCTCCCATGTCGGTGGTGTAAGTGCTAGATGATGTGCATCTAGGCTATGCTTCATGGATGATGCTATGATGATTAGGAGGATCATGGATGATGAGCATCAGGACGATGCTCCAGTTACTACTCTGTATATGTATATATGCATCATGTTGGATGCTTGTTATGATTAGTTGGATCATTTATATATATATATATATGTATCATGTTGGATGTTGGATATGATCAGTTGAATCATTTATGTATGTATGCATCATGTTGAATGCTCTATATAATCAGTTGGATCATTTGTATGTATTTTGTATATGCATCATGTTGGATGCTTGGACCATGTATCTGTATATGTATCAGGTGGAGACTGAGATCATGTATGTTGATATGTATCAGGTGGATACATTGTGTGGATCATGTATCTGTGTATGTATCAGGTGGATACATTGTATGATCAGGTAGATAATGTATGATGATATGTATCAGGTAGATACTTGATATGCATCAAGTGGATGCATTGTATGATCAGGATGATCGTGGATGATGAGCTTCTCCAGATGACATGCAGCAGGATGTTGCAGTGATGATGATCAGGATGATAATGTGTACATCGGGATGATGTATGGTGAGTATCAGGATGATACTTTTTGGCCATGGATCAGGTTGTACAAATGAGCCTGTCTGGGAGATCCGATAGGTTGGAGTTGTGTACCCGTAACAACCTGGGATGCTCTTTTGAGACATTGCTCTGGGAGGACATGTAATTTGTGCCCTAGGAGATCTTCAGGTTGGATTTGTGTACCCATAACATCCTAAGATGATTTTGCGAGGTTTTTTCCTATGGCATGTAATTTGCTCCTGGGAGATTTGGACAGGATGAAAAAGGCCTCAGATGCTTCAACCAGGTTTTGCCATGACCACATGTAATTTGCTCCTACGAGATCTGGACAGGATGAAAAAGGCCTCAGATGCTTCAGCCAAGTTTTGTGGTGGACCACATGTAATGTGCTCCTGGGAGATCCGACAGTTAGAGCTATGTGCTCATAACAGCTTGCGATGCTTCAGCCAAGTTTTGTGGTGAGACCACATGTAATGTGCTCCTGGGAGATCCGACAGGTAGAGATGTGTGCTCGTAACAGCCTGGGATGCTTTAGCCAGGTTTTGTGATGGGTCACATGTAATGTGCTCCTCGAAGATCTGATAGGTAGAGTTGTGTGCTCATAATAGCCTGGGATGCTGCAGCCAGGTTTTGTGACGCACGTAATAAGTCCTAAGATTTCCATAGTATGGCCAGTGATGATGAAGACCTGCAGGTGGTGGGCCTACATCCAATATGAAAAAGGACTGGCTCTGTAGAAATTCCTATGACGAGTAGATTCAGAGATTGATTGAGATAGCAGCAGCAGTGACGATGATGATGACTCGATGATGATTATCCAATGACGATAATCTAGAGAAGATGACTTGTGCTAGAAGACCTGTGTCAAGATATACCTTCCTAGTCAAGAGGGAGTGTTGATGTGTATGTAACTTTGGAATGTATTTCACATATATGTATATTGTATTCCTATAGAGATGTTATTATTCCTCTATATGGAAGTGGTTGTATTCCTATAGAGATGTTATTATTCCTCTATACGAAAATGGTTGTATTCCTATAGAGATGTTATTATTTCTCTATACGGAAGTGTCATCATTTATATTGTAAGTGTCGTAACTTATACTTGATGGGTTATTAGACCACCTTGTTGGGGTCGGCCCTGTATAAGTCATGTGGGTCAAAAGGTTATTAGACCACCCTAGTGGGGGTCGGCCCAGTCAGCATTATGTTAAGTGGTTAAGTTGAGGCCGACCTAGTTGAGTAAAGGTCAAGTCAAGTTAGTGTATAAATAGAGAGTGTGTCTCTCTCATTTTATACATTCTATTCTCTTACTCACACTTGGGAGAGTGGCGCACTTGTGGAGGAGGAGGCTATGCTGCTAGGAGAAGACTATCTCTTGTATTCTGGTTGTATCATTGCTCTATCTATCTCTGAGGAATTTATTGGGGTTTTTCACTTTTATGGTTTTCCCCAAGTAAACTCTGTGTCTCTTGTGTGCTTGCATTATTGTGTCCATGATTGATATGTTGTAGATTGTACATGTTGTTCTCTCAGTTAAGATCCTAGATCAGATTGAAGTAAATTCTGAAAATTTAACAGAGAACCTATAGATATAATTTGTATAAGAAATACTATTTGAAATACGAAACAGATGAGGAGAGGATTGCAAACCTTCCCATTGGAGTAAATAAAACTGATTGGATTGAATTTGTTATATTACGATCTGACCCTAAATTTAGGGTAAAAATGAAAGACAGATTTGAATGTTATCATCATTGATTTTGAATCCTCTCATACAATCAACTATAATCTTAGCATCTATTTTTTTATTGAGTTGCAGGAGAGGTAAAAAACAAATAAGGAAAATAGGGCATTAGAACAAGAGACCCACACTTCTGGCCGTAGAGGTTACTTTAGGGTTGAAGATGACCTCATAAGTTGAAACAAATTCTATTATCTGTTCACCATTAACAACTTTAAATATAGTTAACTAGATTGTTGTATTTGTTGATACTAGAATCAATATCGTGGTCCAAGTGATAATCCTATAACTAGGGATTATGTGTGGATGAAATGCCATAAAAAGAAGAATGGCACTCCAATGTCATCATTCATTGTGGAGAAAATAGTAAGTTTGAACCTATTCTTGTATCATTTATGTTTTTTTAGAGTTAATGATGTTTCTTATATGAGTTTGTTGAAATGTTGACATTGCTAGAATCAAATTGAATAGACACAAAATGAGTCAGTGTCTCTTGCATATGCTACAAAGCAAGATGCCCTTGCTATAGTTTTGGGGCCTGAGAGGAGGGGTCGTGTACGTGGGGTTGGATTCGGAGTCACTCCAACTGTATTATTTGGAAAAGAGCATTCCTACAATAAGGAATTTCATAATACTAAAGAGAAATTAAGAGAAAAAGACAAGGAACTTGGAATATTGAAAAAAGCTGTTGAAGAATTAATGGAATGGAAAGCTGCCATGGAGGTGGGGAAAGAAAGTGGCGGAGTTGTTCCAAAATCCGACAATGTAAGGATTGCATGTGTAGACTTTAATTTTTTATGTAGGCCATCTTTGAAGTTGGGGATTTAAAAATCATGATGCTAACATGAACATGATCGTATTGTTGTAGGGTGTGTAATATATGAATTATTGTTTTTGCATCCTAACCCTTTATCTTCTGATTTCATGATGTCTAATGCAAACTATTACATGGGCAGAGTAATATTGACATTTCAGATGTTGAATCGAATCAAGGACCTCTGCAATTGTCACCTCTTAATCTAGTCACCCCAATCCATGTAGTTTTTTAAACCAACTCTTATTTTTTCCATTTTTATTTTCCATTCTTTGAAAATCGCTCACAAGTATTTATTTTGTAGCATAGTCTCCAGAATAATACTAGTCAAGGTTCATTGGAAAAAAATACAATGGATCCTAGACCATCTAATACATTTGATACTCCAAAATCTAATACATTTCATACTCCAAAGTAGACGATGAGTTTTGAAACTATTTAATATTTAGTGCAATGTTATAATTGTTATTTCACTATATCTTACAAGTATTTATTTACTAACAGGCTTCTTTGAGTCCTAATCATGCTTTGCCAAAAAAAACTCCATTGACTTCAGGAGAACATAATCGTGACCCAATTGGAAAATCAATACAACAAGTAAGTTCTAAGCCTGTTTATTTCTATGTTTAATATTCCCTTTTTATTCCGATGAATCTCACAGGAATTTGTTTATTGGCAGGTTCAACCACAATTACCATCTTCAGATGCGGGATTGAATGGAAAAAAATGTTTACTAACATATTTTAATGGTCAATTGAAGGTTGCAAAGGGTTACATAAAAAGAATTGAACCAAACTTTGTCGTGCCTAATGGGGAAAAATTAGGTGATCGATATTATCTTGTGTGCCCACAATCAATTCTGGTTGATCCTGATTATGAAATTAAGCTTAAGCATAGAAGTAATCAATGCAAGTATCTAGCAGATCCAATTAACAGTTTTATACCTTAGAAAAGCAATGACATTGAATTGATCAAAGAGTGAGAAGAATGTGAACTCAGAGCAAACAACAAGAGGATGGGCTAGGTGACAGGATTCCAAGTAAGACCCATGTGTCCGATTTCCATTTGTGCATATGCAATTATAAACAACAAATCAACTTAAAGGCTTAGGACAAGCCTGTAGACAAGCATGGAAAAGCATGGCAAGCAATATGGAGGATAAAGACATGGCAATGGTGACATGGAGGATTGATGACAGAGACTTCACTTTTGGAGAAGCCGAAGCAGTGCCTGATTGTGATAATTCCACAAGTACTGGTATATCTCCTTCTTGCAAAAGCCTTGTCTGATACAAATAACTATCTTCACATAGATAGATTAAAAAGGCGAGTGACTGCAACTATAACCTTTTCAACATTATTTCAGGTTTATGGAAAAAAATGGATTTGTAAGAGGTTGCAGGACTGATTACCTTGCAATCAATGCTAATAGTTTCATGTCCAGCACATACTCCTAGTGAACATGGAACTTCTATAGCTAGTTGTAACAAAACAAGTACACTTCAGTTGGTGCATTTACATGAAATAAAAGGTCGAAGTTTTTCCTCAAATCACCATAAAATATCAGATTATGGGATTTAGTAAGTCTAAAATGTGCCTCATTCCTCCATTCCTTGGTCTACAAGTCTAAAATGTGCAGATCATTTATCTTATTAGACCTGTTTGTTCCCCCAAACACTATCATATTGTGGTCTAAGATAATGGCACTATGGATGTCTCTTGTACCTAGTTCTTGCCTAGTTGATCCTAATAGGATACAATACACCATCGTTCTCAAATCAAGTGTCAAAAAATCATTGAAAAGAAATCCTCCACAACACCCCTATAATCCCCACAACTAGATGGTCATCTTGTTAAACCCATAATAATATCTAAAATTATAAATAAATTTAAAAACCAAATATGAAAACATCAAAATTGTATTCACAGATTTGTAATTTTTATCCCAACGAATACACCTTCAAAACCAAGCAAAATAAATTGAAAACTTATCATGAAGATACCCACATCCCACATACGAAATCCTATATGCATCAAAATATCTCTTGGGCTTATCCATTTACATATAAATGTTGGTCTAAAAACAATAAAAAAGATAGTCATCGGATCCCATGGGAAAGCAACTAAAAACAATCATGATATCCACAAACATGTATAGATTCTGCTTAAAACATGATTCGATGAACTAAATAAACGAAACACAATGTAACTTACTGATTTTTTCTATTGTTACCTGTGTTTAAACCAAGCCATATTCATGGCAATACAGATGCAGTAATGAGCCTTATCACGCCTTAGAAAAAATGTGAAATGAAACCAAATGAGGGTTCCCAAAACCCATAAAATCTAATATCAGTGAAAGTGGTGGATATCTGGGTGGTGGTGGACATCAGTGCATTAGAATTGAATGGCCACTGATGTCTACTTGGACACCTATCAGAAGAGTCCCCTAAGCTTATATTTATTGAATACATCATCAGTGAAAATCCAATGAAAACAATGGAAAAAATCCAAAATTTTATTTCTAATGTCGAACATTGGGTGTGGCCTTACAAGAAATCTTGAACAGACATATAATTATGTCCCTGTAACCGATATATTTCCCATAGGGACATAAAAATATCAGATATAAAGCCATGTAATAAAATAGGGTATGGAACCATGGTGTGGATACATCCCTAAACACCAAAGAGAACCAGACTAACATGAAATGTAGTCAAAATACACAAACAAAATTCGTAGATGTCAAAACACCTCCAAAGATGGCTACAAGATAGTCCACATGATAATGAATATGGATATGCCTTAATACATTGTACAATCACCCAGGAGGCAAGAGGACAATGCAACACATTGATCAAAAGGATAATCATACTAATTGTCTGCCAATCATATCGAAATTTGAAGCCAATAGGGGATGGAACCTTCCCCATGTTGTTGTTTAGTTCCAAACTTGGGAGGTCGGAATCCAAGTTCCCAAAAGAAGGATTTGAATGCCTAGTCTCTTCAATACATAGTTTTCTTATCTAGTTTGGTTCACTGTAATAGTTTGTTGGTTCACTAGTGAGGTGGACGCAAGGTTAAATCATGGGTTCCCTTCTCATGTTGGTATTTCCTACTTGTATGCCATTACTCTCAAAGGCGTAAGGATAAGTACAAGACCTAGACCAGGAACCTAAAAAGAAGGAAGTCCACTCGATTGTGCACCCATGTTACTTAAGAACTTTAGGAGTTAGGAGTTAGTTCCATAAATGTAGGAGTTAGTTCCATGTTACTTGCAATGAGATAATTTTCTGTGTTCAAGGGAATAGAAATAATGAGACAAAGTGGACATGTGGTATTGTTTTCAAGGAACCTATCAATGTACTCCAAGTGAAAGGTAGGCCCATAGACAATTAGTTGTTGTAGCTTTTCATCTATTTGGTCATCCCCAAGACACATAACACACCTGCAACAACACCCAAATAGATCTATGGGCATTCTCTTTAGCCCTCTTGCGGACATATTAAGCATGTGGATATACAAAAGTATTGACAATAGGCTGCTTGAGTTCAAGCTTGCTCAAGGAAAATCTACATTAGAATGAACTCGGAGCAACCAATAGGAGGATGGGGTAGGTGACACGATTCCAAATAAGACCCATGCGTCTGATTTCCATTTGTGCATATGTAATTATAAACAACAACTCAGCTTACAGGATTAGGCCAAGCCTGTAGATATACGTTAACTAACTGGTAGTAGGCTACAACCCCCTATTTAGTCAGCTACAATTGACAGGGAGCACCTACTCCCCTTTGCAGGCACCAACCTACCCTAGCACCAACCTTCCACCCTTGTTAATTCTGCATTTACTTCTTGGACTGGTGCTCTCTTTGGTTTGTTCTCGATCTTCAATGTATCAACCACAATCACACTTCTTCTTCATATGATATCTCCATACTTATACACTTTCCTCACACCTATTCATGAAACAATCTGTCTCCTCATAGACTTCACACCTCTTTCATTAAAACTCTTAATGTGCAAAAAGATTATTAACTAACAAGTAGATCAGTTAAACTAGTTTTAGTTATAACCGTAATTAGTCTTTTCTCTATTTGTTAAAGTTTTCTAACAAATTTTTACACTAGAGCTTAAAGCGTTATACTAAAACTTATGACAGCCTTCGGTTGTTTACCAAATATATTAGTGTACTACTAAAACCTATGATAGCCTTTGGTTGTTTACCAACTAACAAGTAGATCAGTTAAACTAGTTTTTGTTATAACCATACTTAGTCTTTTCTCTATTTGTTTAAACTTTGCTAACAAAGTTTTACACTAGAGCTTAAATCTTTATACTAAAACTTATGATAGCCTTCGGCTATTTACCAAATATATTAGCGTACTGCTAAAACTTATGATAGCCTTCGGCTGTTTACCAAATATATTAGCATACTGCTAAAACTTCTAATAGGCAATTGTTTAAACACATTGAACGCTTTTGGAGCTCTGCTATATTTTTGGCATTCCACCAAAACTTCACTCATTAATCTGGCTACGAAGTAACACTTTCCATTAGCGATACTTACTGCGACGTCTACAACACATCACTGCCACATCTGCAACATCTCAACACTGTCATATCATCATCCACATCGAACAAAGATGCCACATGTAGTAAGAGATATGGGTCCACATAGGCGTCCTGAGCTCCAAGATGGTGTTCTTCTCATGGAGAACCAAACACCCAAAGCTCCCACACTATCTTTGCACTATGCGTCAATGAACATTAGTGAAGCCTGCCATTATAAACACATAAAATACTCATCCACATAGCCAATGTGGTTTAAACCTCAATTCCAAACATGATCTCCACTATCGATCATCATGATCGGATGGTCCACGATCCTTTACCCTCGGAAATCTTCCCAGGAACATTTCCTTGTTGCTTCTTGCTGCAGGGTATGTTCCTTTGGCTTCGATCAGACATTTAACTAGCCTCCTTCCTTCAAGAGATTCCAATGGTTACTTTAAACCTTTCCAATTTGCAGAAATAACCTATCTGCTGAGTAGTACCATGTATGCTTCTCGAGCTTCTATAAACATGGCTTGGGATTCTTATAGCTCCTTTCTCCTCAATCTCCTCCAATGTCTACATCTTCTTCTTCTAAAACAAGCCAGTTGACTGGAGGTTTGGCATCCATTCACTGGTCCATCGAATGCAGAGACTATCTTTACATGTTTGCTCTTCACTGGATTTTTGGGTTTCATTAGCAGGATTGATACAATATTGCAGTGCACCTTCTTCTATAGAAGTATTTTCCCCTTCTATATCTATATTGCGAGAAGTGTGTATCTGCACTTGTTTGTCCATGATTGATAGAGAAAAAATTTCATCCTCTTGGTTTGTAATATTCAGAGAATCAGTAGCATCAACAAGCAATGTAAATGAAAGACTAGAATCCTTGTCACATGATTTTGCCAAATCCTTTTTACATGCTTCTACCAAATTCTTTCTACAAGTTTCTGCATCTCATGTAACCATGACAAGTTTGTTTATCTGATCAGCCACATCTATAGAAGTAGTTTACATCAGTATCAAAATCCTTCTCTTGGAATGGAAGACCATCGATTCCAGTTAGATTTCCATCATCATAGTGCTCTGTCATTTCTGCCTATGCATTTCCCTCTCTTCATAATGCATTGGACAAGTAGACAGGTAGACATTCTATGTCCCTCTCTCTTTATTATGTTGCTCTTTCATTGTCTCTGCCATAACCATCTACTCTGTTTGCTACCACTGTCATCTGGTCTTTTCACATTGCTTGTCATCATTCATGCTTGTGGCTTTGTCTTCATCTACTTGCCATCAATGACAACCTACACTGCCATATTTCCAACAATAGCTCCCTCCTGCAAAAGCTGTGTCTGATACAAATAACTATATTCATAGAGATAGATTAAAAAGGGTAGTTACTGCAACTATAACCTTTTCAGCATTATTTCAAGTTTATGGAAAAAAATGGATCTGTAAGAGGTTGCAGGACTGATTAAATTGCAATCAATTCCAATAGTTTCATGTGAACATGGCCCTTCTATAACTACTTGTAACAAAACACGTATAGTTCAATTGGTTCATTTACATGAAATAAAACGTCGAAGTTTTTCCTAAAATCACTATAAAAATATTAGATTATGGGATTTAGTAAGTTTCCAAGGAAAAATTTATACACTTCTTTTGAACAAGTTCAAATTCACATAAACAAAAAAAGACATATTTGGGAAAATCATTAGATTTGAAATATCGTACTTTAGAGTCTAGATAAACAAAATGCATATTTCCATTATTGTGCATTGAATAAACCTGGAATCTTGACAAACCAATTACATTTTTTTAACATCCTCTAGTATATTTTCAAGTAACAACACAATGGAGATCCAATAGAAAACCTACCCTTTGGGGAATAGATAAAAAACACCAGAAGATGATATTCCATAGTAGGGTGTTATTCAACCTAGATTTGTACTAGGGTGGGTGAATTTAATTTCAAGAGATTGGGCGAAAATTTGCAAGATGTTAAGGTTTCAAGATTTGTACTCTAGACCAATTTAACGTTTCAATATCCAAAACATCGACTTCTCCTAAGTAATTCTATCCAGAATATCCACCTTATACCACAAGCATTTTTTCAATAGCAATTGTAGTGTGGCTATCTCTGGGAGCAATAAGATACCATTCACATCAAGGGAAATCCATTTCATTAGCTTTAGGTCCAGAATATGAACATCAATCAAGTAATTTCCTCCCCCTCTCTCGTGGGGATGGTGGAGCTCCTCTAATGCAACCCTGCCTCCATTCCATGGTCTATAAGTCTAAAATGTGCAGATCATTTATCTTATTAGACCCGTTTGTTCCCCCAAACACTATCATATTGTGGTCGAAGAGAATGGCACTATGGATGTCTCTTGTACCTAGCTCTTGCCTAGTTGATACTAATAGGATACAGTACACCATCCTATGCGGGAATTTGAATCACCTTGCATTTAAGGTCTCTAAAAGACCTTAGGTACACCTTGAGTTCATTGTTGGAGGATGGACTCAAAGGTATATGGTGGTCACTAAGAAACAGGTCCTAGGATCGGATTGTTAACATTAACAAAAGGAAAATACGCAGGAATGAAGTTGTAAATGACTTCCTCCAGCCTTGCATATGATTGACATTAATATATTCACCTGTCGTTTGTATCTTATTGTATGAATTAGTTTTTTGTATCAATCATCGAGAAGACACCTTTTAAATGTTCTGAGAAGAACATCTATCTCTGAACGAAGTAAAAGGAAAGAATAACCTATAGCTGATGAAAGTAAGCAGTATAGAGAGTTATGAGAATAGGAGGATGATCTCAATAGGAACTCTACAAACGTCAAAGCAAAATTGAAGAATTCTCTGAAGCATTTTTTTTGGCACAATAATTTGTGAATTCATTTGAGAACTGTTCAAAGGCAGGTTTGAAGGCTTTGAAGCTAATTGGGAATGTTCTAGTAATTCCATAAATAGTGAAGAATTAGTTGCATGTGGATATACAAGAGTATTGAAAATAGGTTGCTTGAGTTTAAACCTACTCAAGGAAAATCTACATTAGAATGAACTCAGAGCAACCAACAGGAGGATGAGCTAGGTGACACGATTCCAAATAAGACCCATGTGTCCGATTTCCATTTGTGCATATGTAATTATAAACAACAACTCAACTTACAGGCTTAGGCCAAGCCTATAGATATACATTATTAAACTGTCTAAAAACACTAAACAAGACAGTGATCGGATCCCATGGGAAAGAAACTAAAAACAATCATGATATCCACAAGAGTCCCCTGAGCTTATATTTATTGAATAAATCATCAGTGCAAAGCTAATGAAAACACGAAAAAATAATTATTTAAATAATGGAAAAAAAAAACAAAATTTTATTTCTAATGTCGAACATTGGGTGTGCTTTAAGAGAAATCTTGAACACACATATAATTGTGTCCCTGCAATCGCTATATTTCCCATAGGGATATACAAATATCAGAGATAAAACCATGGAATACAATAGGGTATGGAACCATGGTGTGGATACATCCCTAAACACCAAAGAGAACTAGACTAACATGAAATGTAGTCAAAATACACAAACAAAATTCGTAGATGTCAAAACACCTCTAGAGATGGCTACAGGATAGTCCACATGATAATGAATATGGATATGCCTTAAATACATTATGCAATCGCCCAGGAGGCAAGAGGAAGATGCAACATATTGATCAAAAGGATAATCATACTAATTTTCTACCAATCATATTGAAATTTGAAGCCAATAGGGGATGGAACCTTCCCCATGTTGTTTAGCTCCAAACTTGGGAGGTTGGAATCCAAGTTCCCAAAAGAAGGATTTGAATGCCTAGTCTCTTCAATACATAGTTTTCTTATCCGGTTTAATTCACTGTAATAGTTTGTTGGTTCACTATTGAGGTGGATGCAAGGTTAAATCATGGGTTCCCTTCTCATGTTGGTATTCCCTACTTGTATTCCATTACTTTCAAAGGCGTAAGGATAAGTACAAGACCTAGACTAGGAACCTAAATAGAAGGAAGTTCACATTGCTTGCCATCATTCCTGATTGTTGCTCTGCCTTCATCCAGTTGCCATCAATGACAACCTACACTACCATATTGCTAACACTAGCTCCCTCTTGCAAAAGCCATGTCTGATACAAATAACTATCTTCACAAGGATAGATTAAAAAAGGCAATGACTGCAACTATAACCTTTTCAGCATTATTTCAGGTTTATGGAAAAAAATGGATCTGTAAGAGGTTGCGGGACTGATTACCTTGCAATCAATGCTAATAGTTTCATGTGAACATGGCCCTTCTATAACTACTTGTAACAAAACAAGTATAGTTCAGTTGGTTCATTTACATGAAATAAAAGGTCGAAGTTTTTCCTAAAATCACTTTAAAATATCAGATTATGGGATTTAGTAAGTTTCCAAGGAAAAATTTATACACTTCTTTTGAACAAGTTCAAATTCACATTAACAAAAAAAGACATATTTGGGAAAATCATTAGATTTGAAATATCATACTTTAGTGTCTAGATAAACAAAATGAATATTTCCACTATTGTGGATTGAATAAACCTGAAATCTTGACAAAACAATTACAGTTTTTTAACATCCTCTGGTATATTATCAAGTAACAACACAATGGAGATCCAAGAGAAAACCTACCCTTTGGGTAACATTTCAAACACCAAGCATCTACCCTAGAAGAAAGTTTGTTGCATGTCCCTATGCAACTTATTCCCCCCGTAGTAAATTCTGATGGACCTCGGTCCAACTGTAAGATTGGTGACTTACTCCATTTCTTTCCCGAAAGCCTAAATCATGATACACTTCCATCCATGAAGAGTTCTCTGCAAAATCATACCACTTCCCAGCAACACTGTACTCATTTTTGCTGCACCAAAGCAAAAGGAAATGGAACCTTAACCCAAGCCTATGAGTACCATTTCTTTGTAGATAATTCACATACAAACTTGTTCTTGAAAAGAAAACCTGGAAAAATGGGTATCCCATGGGGTCTCATTGTTTGACTATTGGAGGAAGCAAATTCCAATGGGTCTCTGAGGCCTGGAAAGAGGCCAAAGTCCCACAAGATCTAAGTTCTTCAAAACTTTGTAACGCTAATCTCTGAGTCATTCTAAATTATTTCACCCTCACAGGATCCCTGAGGAATTCACTATGACTAGAAAAGGCTACTTCAAGATCTGGATGCTCTCCTTTGACATGAAGTTTAGAGTGGAATTCCAACTTATAAAAGAATTTCATCCCTATTTCCCACTTAATTTGATTCTGAATAAAAGATGAAAAGGATCGTAACTGAATATCTCCTACTACATGATTGGGATTCCATTCCAATTCATGATCTAAAAAGAATTTAAACTGATAAATTTCACACAACAAATCCTTTTCCCTTGTAGATGCGTTATTATAGATATCCACAAAGTCATCAACATTTCCTATCATGAATTTTTTGTTATTATTCAATCTAATCATCTGAAGGCCTACCCATTGTTCATGCAGGTAAATTGAATAAACTCTAGTAGGACTTCTACAAGAAATGGCTTGCTCAACAAATTGAAACATTTGCCTCTTTTCTTCTTCTTTAATCATTAATTGCTGCTGTAAAGACTGTATCTTGGACTTCCACTTTTGTTCTTGAACCAAGTAAGCAGAAAACCAAGTTTCCTGCATACATTGTACTTCAAATTTATATCGTTGTTGATAAATAAATCCCAATTCATATAATTCATCATTTCTTCCAGTCCATTTAACAGTATTTACTTCAGCTAATGCTAAAGCTAGGGTATTAGTCCAAACATCATCAATAATTTGGTTAAAAAATTCATAGAGAACATCTGTGACTTTTTCTTTATCTTCAGAACTTTTAGAGGTACTAGGAAGAATGTTTTCTGCAGCTGCTGTAGCCAATAATTCCAAACTTGTATTATCCTGCGCCAATGGTATTGATTCCTTTAGTACTGATTTATATCTAAGCAATTTACTTTGTTTCCTCAACCTTTTGTTTTTCAAACTCCATCAGTGAGCCTGACTTCTAAAAAATTTTAGTCTTTTCTTAAGAACATCATTCTTTCTCGGTAATTGTCTACTCCTCTGTTTTAACTTTTCATTTTCATTTTTAACATATCTATCCAAAACTTGAAATTCACGAACTTGCTTATGAAGTTTATTAATCCTCTTCTGTAACTTACTTGACATTAAACCAGGAGAATCAAGCCTTACCACTTGATTAGATTCGTCTTCTTCCCTTTGATCTTGGTCTTGAAACTGAGTAGCTTCCAATTCTGGCAAGGGTGTTGACTCTAAATTTTGTCTCTGTGTATAAAGAGTTCTTGGACGTTTGGGTATTGTCGAAAACATATCTTCAAATGTTCTAACTTTTTCAATAACTTCTTTAGAAATGACTTATAGCCTTGCAGATATTCTTCTCACCGTAACTGAAATTTTATTAACCTCTTAATCATCTCTATGCCTCTTTGGATATGGTTGGGATTGAATTGGTTCAGAAAATGTTGGTGCTCGATCAAATTCTGTCTGAACTGCTGGAGGGGGCAATACAAAATCTTGTGGATCATCATTAGCCTGCTCCTGAAAACCTTTTTCCACTAAAAATTGTTCCCACATTAGGTTGCTCTTTTGTAATTCCTCGACGATCAACAACTTAATTAATCCATGATGATACAAGCTATTACCAAGTCACTGATCACGCTACTTTTGGGCAGCTGAAGCCATTTTAGACAGGCTCTTCCACAAAAAGTATGGAATGTTCATCAATTCTTCTCCTTTAATGTGAAGGAGAAGCTGAATATGATAAAGAAATACAAGGCTATATCGTCCTTCACAAGTCAAATATTTATGCAAAAAGAAAATGACATTACCCCATTCAGTAGTGAAACAGTTGCGTTCAGCTCCCTTCTTCTAATGAATACTAGAATTAGCCACTTTAATAAACTATTTCCAAGAGTTAGGGTTTTTCAAACGACAAGATTTAAACCATCTTTCCCCTGTTTGTGGTAGACCTGCAGTGACAGCAATTGACGTTTCTGAAATTGGAAGAAGAAACCCCCAAATGTTAGAACAAGCTCCATCAAAATTGAGAGCAAATTCCTTGGTCACATCTTCGTTGTGCCCTCTGAATTTACTAAAAAATGCATACAATCCAGTTTGTTGAAAAATCCTCTTACTATAGGGATCTTCATCCAACAGTTCAATGGAATATGGCTCCTCCCTACGTGCAGCAGCCATGCCAACTAAAACTTTCTCTGCTAAAAGGAAGTTAGGTGATCAAACTGATATCCTTTAACCCAAATTGGTATTTACATGCCTGACTTATGCATAAAAAAGAAATCCAACTTTCAAATTGGGTATACATATAATTGTTCAGATATGCAGGGACAAAAGGATAGAGCTAATTACGACAATTGATGGGGTCAAATCAGCATATACCCATTCGTCCAAAAAGCAACGAGTTAACAGTCACTCCATTTATGGAAATTATTTGAACAAAAATACTTGGTCTGAAATGTCACGATATATAATAAGCCATGAAATGACCTTGAAAATCTAATTGAAATATATACAAATCATTCTTATATGCTAGAATTTATACACATTACTAGGGAAAATATATTTAATTTAACCCTACCGGAGCAATACTTGTCCGGAATTAAGAGAACACTTTGAATAGCATACCACATAGGCAGGGGATAAAACCAAGATCCAATCTTTCCAATCATGCAAATACAGATCCCCCATGGATTTTAAAGATATAACTCTGTTGGAAGAAATCATTATACCTGCAACTTGAAAAGAATAATTCTAGATAGAACTGAAAGTTTGCTTGTGCTAGGAGGGATGAATCCAAGATAGTATCAAGGTTCTGTTCATTTTCAGGATTCCCTTCCCCATACATGATACATTCCATTTTACCAACAATCTGCTCATCTTTAGTATTTTACTGAAATATTTAAACAACACAGAAATTGGATATTCTACAGGCTTGAGCCAAGACTGTAATTGTCTGCTAAAACATGATGAACTGCAAATTCTTCAACCAAACCATTCGTGATGCAATCCAAACCATGTGAATTAAGGTGTTAGAGTAGAACATGGACGAGTAGACATCCCTCCATTAATTCCAATGGCTTTCAAATCTTGGAAGTACAATCTAACAGGACATATGAATCAATTTTGTTGATGTCGAATACCCAAAAGATTAGATTGCTTATGTATCCATTTTGGAATGGTACTTATAAATTGATAGTAGTATCTTATGGAAAACCACAAGAGATTGCTTATAGACCTTATGTGTGGGTATTGTGACTAGTATGACCTTGGAAACATATTAATTACAAAGAATCCATAACAATACTAGCTGTCTTAAACCATTATAGTCTTTTGTCGAAAAATATAGCAACGCTCACATAGTGTTGCCAAAAACCAATTATAATGATAATTGGTGACAAACATTTACTACACTCACCAAAAGTAAAATAAACATGTATTAGTGAGGGCTACTAAAATATTGTCACCAGAAGTGTCCCCAAAGAGAGAATCAATTATGGGCCTTTAAAAACCCTCACTAAAAATGTCACTGGAAAGGGATTTGGTGACGAACCTTAATGGAAAATCTAAAAAGGCACCTATAATGACGATGTTTTAAGGACCGTCATCATATGTGACATTCATGACAACCCTTAAAGGTTCGTCACATGCAGGACCCTCACCAATGAAATTTTTTCTTGTAGTGATTCTATTGAGACTGAGACCAACCTAAACCTCAGATAATGGAACATCTCCAGATGAAATGGAAGAAACAAAATTAATCGCAATTGCTGCAACATTTACAGTGAGTTGAAACTGAATGAATTTTCGAATGTTTGCATAAAGTGAACAACCCCATCGAACTACCTGAAAACCATGGTGAAACAACTGTAAGGAATCTTCTAAAAAGAAAACCACGTGGCTTTAAAGGATTAAAACAATATCTACGCCTGCAACAAACCTTCACAATGGAGGAAAAATGATCCTCTAGAATATTGATATCTGAGCTTTCCTTGGCAACTTTCGTTCCTTGGGTACCCATGGAGAGACTTATGTCTTCCTAAACACCAAATAATATATCAACAAGTTTTAGCAATAACTCTATAGAACTGGAAATATCATTGCAATGGAAAACCTGCTTACATAATAAGAATTTACAACAGTATTCAACAAGAGAACCCACCTCATGAAGTGCAAATGCATCATTTGTTCCATCTCTAGTCACTGCCACAACATGACCTCTTTTTCTCAGTGCTTGAACAAAGTAAAGCTTGTCTATAGGAGAGGACCTTCCCATTACTTGCAGGCAAACAAATTAATGTCCCTCCCATTGCAATTTTCTTTTGTTAGAAGCTGTTGTAGGTATGCATTTTTTTTCCTTATTTTTTTGTGTGTTGTGTTGGCAGGGGACAAGTACATCCATACTCACACAAATTTTATCCCCAATTTTCATTCTCTCTTCTTCAGTGTAGATGCAAAAAATTGGTCCTTCAATGATAGCTAGTTCTTCTATAGGTTGTCCTGTCTGGAGTATGCCACATTCAAGAGCTATAGCTTTTTTTGTGTAAATATTATCACCAGTCACCATGCAAACCTATAAAAATGAATTAATGGTAAAAGCACAAAATTAAAGTGTAACAATTGATATAACCAATCCAAAACATTTTGAGCAAGCAAATTTATTCTTCAAACTCTATGATAACAGGAAGCTGAAAACACAAAGTGATATAATAACTTCTTATGTATTTCACATCACAAAATCTACATGATGTGTTACAAACCATCTTCCACACATTGATGAAGAAGACTGAATCATTTGGTGATTTTAGTGAACATGACTAATTTTTCATTGGCAACAAGAGGGTGATTTTATCATTGATTATTTGCTTGATGAATGCAAAAGACATGCTAATTTAGTATAATGCAAAATACACTTGTCATGCAATAACCATTCCAAGAACACTACTCATTCGAGCACAGATGAAGGAATCTTTGCCTATTACCTTCACACCAGCACGTCGACACATATTCACAACTACTTTTACATTAGGTCTACAACTTCTCTTACTTTAGGTGTACAAAAGAAATGTTAATATCAACATAAAATAGCTTCATATATATACTTTAAAGGTAGTTGATAAAATATAGATCTATATTGTAATCCATGATACTTTTAAGGTAACTCTACAATGTAATTTTGTTTTATAAAGTAAATGAAGATACCTGAGCTCCTTCACCAATATCTTCTAGTTGCAATGAGATTCCCATCTCCTAAGACGATTCTGTATTGAAATTAGAAATTATCTCAGGGTTTTGTATCACATCCTCCAAAACAAAACTATAGTTTATGTGCCCCTATACAGTGTTGTTAGAATATTTTTCTTGGGTTTGCATTGTCAAATTAAGTATCTTCAAAACTATCTCAGAGTTTTCAATACAAGCTGCCCCCTGTCAAATTAAGCATATTCAAAACTGTCTCAGAGTTTTCAAAACTATATGGTATGTACATGTACTTCATCTTGATCTTATTTATAAAGTTTTTAGCCATCCAAAACTTGTGCAACTTCCAGATTCGATTCCAAAAATACATGTGCTCCATGCATTGTTATTTACAACTACATAAGTCTTGATGATTTGACATTAGTAAAAGGGAAATTTATTAAGTGATTTAACATCATCATTGAAGAATCTAAGGGTTGTTTTACTATTGCTACATCTGCTATTATAACTGTTGTAAAAGTGAGTTTTCAGATCTCATTTATGTGGGATAAGTTGCCTTGGAGAGCTGAAACTTATCCAAATTCTTTGGTATCTTTTCTCCTTGGATTGCCAAGAAGATTGGGCTGTTAGAAAATGAAATATTGTACTCTTTACATTTTGTTTTATACTCTATATCATAGCATCCCTAAGGCCGAAAATTCACAAGGTTAAGATCCAGGAAACCTCTAGCCAAAAAAATGAAATTATGTTTTGCATTAAACTAATAAAGTGCAGAAATTTACAAACTGAGCTCATGCCAAACTGTTCTATTTGTTCAAATATTTTAAGGTCATCCTTGCTGCAGTAGTTCAAGGCATGTCTTGCAATCACTGTACTCCAAAAAACCATGTCTCCTTGCTTCATTTTTCAAACATATAATGTGCCTTCTCTATACTTCCACACTTTGCATACTTGTCTACAAGAGCACCCTCCACAAGGATAGTAGACTGAAACCCACTCTTAATCACATCTTGATGGATTTCAACACTCTGCCTCAGGACTTCCAAGTTGGCACAAGCCAATATAACACTAGCAATGGTCTTCTGGTCCAATTACACCCTGGCTTGTTGCATTTGCTGACATAATATCAGGGCCTCCATTGCTTTTTATACCACAACAATAGTTTTCTAGGAAGGCACATTTCATTCCACCATTTCCTCACCGCTTCAGGGACTCATCAACACACCTATTATGTGCATATCCTAAGAGGCCAAAAATCTAAGATTTTATTTGCTGCTCAAACCCATTGTGAATAATATGAAATCTCCTTCAATAGTTATAATATCTTTACTCAAAATTGTGGACTAATTTCTGAGGTCGTCGCTCTTACAATGCCAAACATGTGTGTTGGGAGGGGGGTTGGGTTGTACATAGAGTCATTAAAGGGTTTATTATTCACTTCTCTCTAGTTATTTATGTTAATATTCAACATTTTAATATGGCTTCTCACAATAAATAATTTTAAAAATTAATAACGGGAGATGTAGAGGTATCCCAAAACTTCAAGGACATCCCTTTATGGACCCCTAATTTGGGCAGGGCCATTGAGAACATCTATGATAGTCAAGGATGGCCCATGATTTTTGAATACATCCTTTGGAGGATGGGGGAATCCCTAAAAGTTTCCTTGTCCTGATAGACATATCCCCAACCCTTGGGGACATACCCTGGGTTTTACTATAAGGGGAATGTAGAAATAGGAAGGAGCTACCCCTTTTATGTTCTATAATTCCATGAATTGACAAGTTTTAGATTATTTTGACTAACCACCCTAAGGACATTTTCTGTACGGCTGATAAGATCATGCACCAATAAATTAAGACAACCTCACATAGTAGTTTTTTTCATAAATACCCCTTATTGACTCTAAAGAGGTTAGACAATGCTCATCTCCAATGCTCATCTAATGACATTCTCCTTTTATATGGTGGCATTAACCTCTTCATTGAAAGGAAAACAATTGGTCAAAATCTAGAAGGATAATTATTAGCAGTCAAACAACTCTAAGACTTCAAAAGAGTTGAGATCGGAAAGTCCTATTATAACATATTTTTTTCATGGAAGTTTTTTTTTCCCATCATGTATAGCTGAGGATTCCAAGATTGTAGTCTAGACTCTGTAATCAGGATGCCTGTAACCCTATGAGAAATTTAAGTTCTTGATTTTCTCAATCTGTATGTAAATTTTCTGTCATCGAATATAATTTTGTTTTTGTTAAAAAAAAAATTAATCATAAGAGGGATAGGTTTTATGCATGGCACTTACAGTTCCTAGATGGAGATTTTAAGAATTCCAAGAGTCAACATGATCTACTCAATAATTAGCAGGCTCCAAATGTACCAACATAAGAAACAAAGTCATTTATTCTCTAATACCAATCCATTTCTGCATTTTGAAGAAAACCTCCAATATATGGTAACTAAAGATCAAGAACAACAAAAAATTATTGGGTGTACTGGAAAGACAGTTGTACATGCCAATTAGTAAGTTTAGGATGCCTTAAAGCCTAGTTCTTACAATCTAGAAACTAAATTACAGCTAAACCTAGAAACTAAATTACAACATTTTCATTTTATAAAAAATCACTTTCCTTAGAAAAACATCTTACCAGATAATGCAGTAATAATTTGCTACACTTTTGGACTCCAATTGAAGATATGAAGAGCTCCATGGATGCTTGCATAATCCTGTGTCCACATGCACTGACCTATCTTCCATCCAGCAACAACTTAGGGATGACTATCCTTCACAGACAAAGGCATTCGCTTCCAGACAAATCTTGCACTATTTTTGCAAGTGGCTCAATGCCATAGAAATATAAACAAACAAAAAATTGAGAAATTGACAACCACCATATGGATGGAAACTTTATTCTAAAAGTAGTTGACAATTATGGGTCGGTAAGCATCTCACCTTTATTTTAAGAAAGATCATTCTCTCTGAAACCTCAAAAAGACTGTCATAAACAATTAAACTAAAAACTTGAATTAATTGGGGTTGTAAATTAACACCAGCACCACGTACATATCCTGTATGTAGATGTGTCCCAGCAGATAAATGGAGTATGGCCAACCTTCTGGCTCTTTGATACCTTGAGCAACCAAGTACAAGTTGAAGAGGCATGCAAATATTGTCAAAACAATGAGAGTTTCCAAGCAGCATAAGAGTACCATTTTCCTTTATTACAATGCATTAAATTTTACATACAAAACAATTCAAGTAGCAAGCCATCAATACAAGATGGATGTATATGTAGAGTAATCAGTGCATAACAACCAGGCAGTGCTATGAATGTACTACAAACATTTATAATGAAAATAATGGAAGTACTAAAATGGCATTGTAAGAAAAACAATAAAGGGAACTATAAAAACATAACTGAACATGCTTTGTTGTATGTATTATCAATTGAAATAAAGAGAGAGCGGGTTTGGTCAAATCAAAATGGTTAATGAATATTATTTTCCATTTTCCAAAAGAGGTCAAGATTGAACAACCATTTTTTAAATTTTAAAAACAACTGAAGAATCAAAACCATTAATCCAGATACTAGATATTTTAAGAAATGAATCCAAGGACATTACTATGTCCTTTTTTCTGCCCCATGAAAGGCTACACAAATGCTGGTGAAGCATCTACTGAATGTAATTTTTCTCTTATATAAATAAAATTAAGATTTTTTCCACAAAAAAAAACCGCATTAATCCATATATAAAATAGATAAACACCAATGCCACCATATGCGTAAAGGTCAATAACCAAAACCTGAACTCCCTGGGGAGTCTAGCATACCTTGATTCCATTTTATACCAGAGATTATATACATTTAAGTGCTCATAATGAAAGCTGGGACTCAAAATAGAAAGAAATGGGAACAAACTAATACTAACTTTGGTGGTGGAACGTGATCAAGTAGGAAACTTGTGACTCCAAAATAAACATATAATAAAAGAATTCCTTACCAATGCAATGTAAAATATGGTTTTTAGTATTAAAAAAGGTGAATAAAATTTATATGGATATTAAACTTTGCTATTTGGGTTTCTGCATTTCTGAAGTAAATGCACAAGACCAAACAACATAAGGGCCAAGCCATTCATTCAATAGATGAATTCAAATTTGGGCTTCAGTTCCCACGAGGCTACAATTGCTCTCAAATTCAAGTACAAGTGCAATTGAATTTCAATGATACATCAGTAGACGAAAGGAAAGGAAAAAGTTATCCTATGACTACGAGAAAGAAAAATGAAGTATAAAATCAATCAATAAAAATAGGTTACCACTTGGAGTTGAAGCTCATCGCAGATATCAGCGATTTTTCCTATGAGAACCTTACTTGACAAGTAACACAAAGAGTGTGACACAATTGGGTTTTTCTTGTACAAAATTTGCCATAGATCTCTGTGATTGATCAAGTATCAACCCCTCCTGTTAACAAAAGGGAAAATATGGAGCTATGAAATTTCATAGTCCTAATGCAACAGAAGAATCGAGAGATCAAATTTATTTTGAGGAAATTTCATTGCAATATTCTTGGCTTTGAAGGGATTTTGAAACTTAATACATGTAGTTGGTCAATGGGGTAGGGTCCATGTTGCAACTCCCCTACATTTTCTTCTTCCTCTGGTATCTATTGTTGCTTGCATTGATGTTGTTGCATCAAAATATTATTAAGAAATCAAATTAAGAGAGAAACCCAATACGAAATAAGGCATCTCATGATACAAAGTTGGCCCTTTGATTGATTTCAATTTGTCTAATGGGTCGATGGATGATCCCAGTGTTGCACTGTTGGGATTGGACTTGAAAATGAAATAGGTACAGTAAGAGTGTTGCACCCCAATATTACACTCGACAACCTAGTGTCGCATCTTTGCACCAAATAAAATAGATGACACTTCCCCCTACTGATAAAAAACCAGAGCAGAAGACTATTGACTGAACACTAAAGACAAAACCTTTTTCTGCCATCTGTCAACCCCACCTGGTCCCATTTACAAGCACTACCGTGCCCTGCACATCTACTAGAGAGTGGTAGTCAACACTACGACGCATTTCTCTTCCTCTATGGTGTGGTACTACCGCGTTATGCTTAGTTTTAGGGGTGCGGTAGTCCACTTATAGCCTTTTTTCCATGAAGTGTGGGATCTCAACCCTCGAGAGATTTTTTTGGGATTATTACCTTTGATTAATTCCCAACCCCTTCTCTGTTTAGCTGGCCTGATCCACTAAACACTCCATAGATCCACACTTCTCTCTTGTTGGTTAACCTTCCCACATGCTATAAGAGAGAGGCCTTCCATGAGCTAAGCGAGGACTTTTGGGGCATCAAACCTATGATCATAAGCCTTTTGTGGAGATAGCTAGAGGTGGAAACATTTGGAGCTAGAGGATTGGCTTGGACATCAAGCAACCTTTGTAAGCACTTTTCAAGCTTCTTAATAATATAACTTGCCTTGTTTCCTAATTCGTGTGTATTGATTATGTTTCAGTTTCATGAATTATATCTATATAGATTTGGAATTTAACTTGTAATTCAAAGACATTGGAAGATTGCATGTGCTTTTATACTATTTTGTCTCTATAGGTCTATCACGAGGACTTTGGGATCAAATCTACAAGCAGAACAAACGCTGAGAGTGGAGGTGAGTTACTTTCTCTCTTTCCCATTAATGTAAAATCTCTGAAATACTAGTTTAATCCACGATCCAAGATTACATTTGTTTCATTTTTGTTTTATCCGTAGGGAGAAATATCTACAACAAAAAATGGCGACTCTGCTGGTTTGAACCCTGTTTGATTGAGTTATTTCACTTTCAGTCATCCTTGATTGTGATTTTTCTCTTCCTTCAAACCAGTAGTGGATTTTGGTATTTTTGACCTCCATTCACCCCCCTTCCCTTTGCATTAGCTCTCTACCTTCGATCATTGAGTCCTCTGGGTCTGCACACCCTTGAAAAGTCTACAACTTTTCTTAAAGTAGTGCCCTATCCATCCTTTTTACCAGTAGTGCGCCCTCGTAACTACGTATAGAGCGGTAGTACCGCGCCCTTCACACTGTCTAGTACACAGTAGTGTACCAGTACCATTCCTAGAGTTATGGAAACCACGCGGTAGTCCCTGTAAATTTTTTCGTGTCTTACCTTGTTTGGTTCCTATAGGTCATTTATGACCTTTTCTGCCTTGGGTTGATTTTCCTGCTACTCCTTAGCACCCTGCAACTTGCTTAGCCACAACACCGTGCTTCCACTTTATTGTGTAAAGCCTTGTAGACAATTTTTAAAACTTTGGGTTTATGGTCATTAATTATCATTATATCTACTCCTTTATTCCCAATTGCTTCTTCTCTAGATACCCTATTACTGTTAGACAGTTGCAAGTTTCTTTGGTTTGTTTGTATTTTTGGTTTGAGCTTGAATTCTTTGAGTTAGTGGCATCATTTATATCTTGATCACCCCTTCATTATTTTTTCATTTGCTTGATCCTTTCATCATAATCAAGTTTTTGTCACTATTTTCTTGCCCTTGATTATATAATTCTTAAGATTGAATCCTTTTTACAAGCATTATTTTTCCCATTACTGCTATTAAAATCAATATTGGAAATTATCTTTTGAGAACATTGTTTTTCTTTTAGTTGAAAAGATCCAGTCATACTTTCGCACGTTAGGATGTGAATCATTCATCTCTGTTTGCCACATAAATTCTCATTTTGAAGCATCATTGTTGTAGATCAGTTACATTTGAAAGTAGAGTTTATTTTAGTTTGGCTTATTCGAAAAAGAAACAAAAAGTTGTTTTGGAGTGGTTTTCTTTTCATTCCTTTAAAAAATACATGCATTATAATTGAAGAACTCTCTCTTTACTTTAGCTAGATTTCATCAAATACAAGGCTCATTTCGATTCATTCTCATTTGCATGGTTTGGGTCGTCACAACATCACCAAGTTTCACATCCATTCACCCGATTGATTAATACAACCACTAAAATTTACACTCCCTAACTCAACACATCATAACCTCACTTGAGGAGAAAAGGAACTTGTTAGTTAGGTAGGACAACGGGGATAGGCATCCAAATAATTCCTCCTTCTCATTATCATCTGAGACATAGTTGTTGTCCTCTAGGGTACCAAAATCCTCTAGTATTTGTTGACACGGTCATACACCAGTTTGTGGAGGGGTCTCCTGTTGTTTTAGGGGTTAAACCGCCACGAGATCGAGAACCGAACGGACTCTCTGGAATTCCGCACTCCACTTATCCCTAAGGAAACATCGAATCATTGTCTTCCTTATATTATCCAGCCACCATACTGGTGATACAAGGGTGATAAGGTAGAAGCACCAAAAACCTTTTCCAACGTGTCATGAATGAGGTAGCTTAGTAACTTTTCTACTAGGGCTCTTTTACCCAGGATCCCTTTCGGTAGAGGGATATCCTTCCATTATTGGTCTCTCATTTTTTATTGTTCGACTTGGATTTCATCACGTTGCGAAGGATACAACTTGTTGAGTTATCCAGCTCTTAGTTAGGAGGTTTTTCTTTCTATTTCATCTTTGTAGAGGGTCATTTTCTTTTTTAGTGATTGCTTGTTGGCATTCTGGCCACTTTTGTTTTTAGCTCGCTTACTGGGACACCGGTCTCAGCAAAGTCTTTAGAGATTGCTTTTTGTCCTGTGAGCCTTGCTTGTTCTAGCTCCCCTCTTGCACACTCGGCTGCATTAGGGTTTTTGAGTTCTTTTTTATGAGATTGTCCCCAGAACTTGTATTTATACCATTATGTCTGAACCACAGAGATCACCAAAAGTACAGGGACAAATCCCACCACCACTACCATGGACTTCTAGTCCACCTACATCACGTAGTGCTGCCCCTGCTGGCCGCGGTGCTGGACGAGGGAATGTTCCACCGCCTATCGGCACTACATCTTCAGTTCCTCCTGTAGCCGTAACTCACAGCACGATCTTAGAACCTCTGGTAGTTTCTACAACTAGTAACACACCTAAGATTTTGACTGTCACTTCACCCACTGTTATTCCAGACATACCTCCCACAGTGGACAACACTATAGCAGCTAAAGTTAGTACTGTCCAAGATACTAGACCGGAGGCTATCATCCTCCCAGATGTTAGCACTACCCTTCCAAAAGATACTTTCTACAATGTTCTGGAAGGATCTGATGAAGATATGTCCGAGTTGATTGCAGTCTCAGATGGATATGTCGAAATTATTGAAGAAATAGAACTACCTAATACACCTTTTGAACCTGACTTTGACTTTCTAGCTTCCCAGGTAGAACCTCCGCCTACCATCACTATGCCGTCAGATGTTCACAATCAGGAAACCAGTTCTTCTAGAAATGTACCATTTACCATGTCCCTCCCCGATCTCTCCTTAAGACACGAAATCATGGCATCAATCCAATCTAGCATGGTTAGTCTTGCTAACTCCCCCTTAGCATCAAAACAGTTCAAACATGATACAAAGGAAATTCTCTCAATGGCTTCTCGATATCCCCCTGCCACCTGTCCTCCTGGTTACCGAGCCCCCAACGTTCCATCCAGCATAGAGTTTCACCACTCCTATGCTGACAGCTCTGGACCTTCAGATTTTGCTTCACCTCATGTATTTCTAGATCCCAAACTAGGATCAGCTCACATTTTCAACCCCACATGAGATACAAATCCGGGCCAAGCCCTCGACGGTCCTCCTACTTTTCAAGACCCTATGGACATGACTCCTGATAACCCTCGGTTAAATTCCCCACATTTTCTACTGTCAAGTAGGTAAGACGTATCTTCTAGGGACCCACCACATATAAGGGATAACCTAGTATTCTCTCCATCCCCGCTTGAAACGTATGGAAGACCCCCCCCACAAATCGGCACCTTTGGCGCCATTGGCCAATCAACACTATCTCACCTTTCTAGTGTCAGAAGAAAATCAAGTCATACCGCTTGATCATCCATGCTGACTAGAGGTTCATCTTCATCCACCATCTACACCATTTCAGGAGGTGGAAAACCGACTATTGGAACCACTAATCCCAGCAACCAACCCCCTCTTGGTGGACCATCCTATAAAAGGACAACCATTTCTTGGGAACGCTGCTCCTAGTCACAAACCCCCTCCCATAGGAGCATCCAATCCACCTGCTAGAGAGCAACCCCTCGGTACCATTCAAAGCGAGGCGATTCAACCAACACCTCCATATTTCCCACCAGCTTAACAAGGCCCTTTACATGGAGGATTCCCACTGGTTAACACCCCCACTGGCACCATTCAACAACCCTCTCAATTAGAAGCATCTACTCAGCTAGGCATGTATAATACACCTGGCATCGAACAACCTTATGTCGGTATTCCAATCAGACCTCATCCTCAACATCCCTCATTAGGCATGCTTCCTTCTTGGGGATCTCAAATCCCATAGAGCGAGGGATACTCATTGTTCAGAAACTGGAATCAAGCTGGGGGAAAACCTCTCGTCTCCCCCAACTTGAACTCTGGTTTTTCCTATCTTTCAGCTGCAACTAATCCATGGAGCCCATCCCTTCAACCTCCACCTCTTCATCAGGGTGGAACCCATATTCCATGGACACCATTCTTGCAGCCACCCCCTAACCCTGGTATGGGAAATCCTCCACCCACTCAAGGTAGTGGTAACATTCCTGGGACCCAACAACCCCAGGGAACCATACCCCAACAAGGAGCAAGAAACATTGCTGGGACCCAACAACCCCAAGTTACGATACCCACCATCCCCACTCAGCAGAACGTCCAACAACCGGTTACCACTATTATTCCCAGTCAGACAATAAATCCCATGACTTCAAACACACAACTAATTAACCAGATGGTCTACTACACCCAGAAATTCCAGCAGTACCCTGCGGGAAACATGAATGGGTACAACACACAGTAGTATGTTGTGCAGGGCCCCACAGGAATCCCTGTGATGTACAACTACTACTCATACCTGCAGCCCAATCGTCAACTTCCTTTCTTGGCCATGCTAGACTTACCTGATTTGTCGAGGCTCATCAACGATCCTATATGGCATGAACCTCATTGGCCACCCATCCCAACCAAACTCCCTTCGGATGACTCCATTTGGTTATGACTCTTTCAGTGCACGCTTACCAGTATGGAAGCAAAATGGTATATCGAGCTGCCTCAACACTCCTTTCACGATTTTAATACCTTGGCTATGCAGTTTCTGAATCACTTCCAGCTCCCCATCCAGTACGAGACTGGAACAGAACTATTAACCTCACTATATCAAACCACTTCTACCCATATTTCGGACCATATCCATGAGTGGCATTGATGGCGTAGGTTAATCAAGGCACCCATTCCAGACCAGTTACTCACTGATTGGTTCACGAAGTCATTTCTGCCTCCCATTGCCAGGGATATTGCCATGCATGGGCCGGTCACAGAAGAATAAGCCATTTCTTCTTCTCAGTACATGGATTTGGTATATACACAATCTGGAACTCTACACGAGCTTCTTCCCCATGCCACCCGCATCACTACTGATCCAACTAAGCCTGCCACTAAAACCCCTATCGATGGCATTGTTAGTTCATTCAAGGCCTATCCTGCTACTAAACCGATGGGGCAACAAACTCCTGTTTCCCCTGCTCCATCGCAGGCTGCTCCTAAAGCTTCTACTTCTCTTGCTCTCTCCTCCGAGGTGAACGCAGTTCAATCTACGTCACAACCATCTGGAGGAAAGAAGAAGAAGTACCATGGAAAATCCAAGAAAACTTCTAACCAGTAGGAGAACCCCAAGCCACAACCTACCCACAATGATCCCAAGCCATGTCAGAAAGTAAAGTTCCCCTACCTCATTTTCCAAGAGGATCACTATACAAGTGACTGTCCCTACAAGGAAAAAGTCAATAAATTTTTCAAAGGATCCTCCCGCCCGACAGTGTTAACCGATCCTTTCCCTCAGCAGCAACAACATATGGTTTCCCATGATTCCCCGCAAGGGGGCAATCCGAACAACCCACCTCGCGAAGAGACGTCCGCAAATCATGAAATCATGATGATGAGTAATGAAGAGATTCATAACCACTCATTCGAAGACGTACGATAACCCCCCAGGTTCAAACAAACAACCAAAGGCAGCCAAGGGAAAGTCTCCTGTTGAAGATCCCTCTCTCACACCTCCCCCCAACAGTCATCTTCATATCAAAATATTGCCTACAGACACAGTGCTATGCCCACCTAAAGGCACCATCCGAAAGACAACATTCAATCCTAATGCGCGAGCTGCCAAAAATTACAACATTGTTGAGGACTTAGCTCAAGCACCATGCGTAATGTCGACTCTTGAGGTTCTCCAACACTGCCCTACGCAGTGTAGAACCTTACTTTCAGCACTGGGGGCAGTAGACCCAGATACTTCAAACATCATCATGTTTAACTTGGAGTATGTCAAACCTTGGCTTTCCCCTCAGTTAGCCTTCCAGGTTCATACAAAAATCTATGGAAATAGCATCCATCACACTGTCTTAGACGAGGGTGCTTCCATGTCGATTATGTGTCTAAATTTTTGGAGAGCCTTAGGCTCACCCGAAATCACAACTTCTCCTACTAATCTCAGAGCATTTGACGGATATGGTTTTCATCCCTACGGACTCATTCTTGGAAAGAGAGAAATTGGGGATTATGGGTTTGGAGAGAGATATAGAGATTGGAGGTTAGGCGTTTAGAGAAGGAGAGATGGAAATACAGAGATTGGGTGTTAGGGGTCTAGATAGAGAGAGATTGGGTGTTAGGTGTTTAACGAGAGATAGAGAGATTGGGGGTTAGAGGTTTAGAGAAAGAGAGAGGGATATTGGAGGTTAGGGGTTTAGAGAGAGAGAGAGATTTGGGGTTAGGGGTTTAGAGAGATAGATAATTGGGGTTATGGTTTTATAGAGAGAGAGGGACTGGAGTTTATCAGTTTAGAGGGATAGAGAGAGAGATTGGAGGTCAGTGGTTTAGAGGGGGAGAGAGAGATTGAGGGTTATTGGTTAGAGGGGGAGATAGATATTGGGATTAGTTGTTTAGAGAGAGATAAACAAATTGGTAGTCATGGGTTTAGACAGAGAAAGAGAAAGCGGGAGATATGTTTAGAGAGAAAGATTGGAGGCTATGGGTTTAGACAGAGAGGGAGGTTAGGGGTTGTTGGGATGGGCCCAAGTGGGTTGGAAAAATATATAAGTATGGAAAAGCATGCGTAGCGTGCTACAGCAGGAAGAAAAGGCAATTTTGATAATTGTGCATTGCGCGCTATGGAAGGAAGAGAAAGCAGTTTTGACAAAAGCGCATTGGGCACAGCTGCAACTGACGAACAATTTTGGGATTTTTCACATGTAGCGCGATGGTAATGACTAAGGCATTGTCACACAGTAGGACGATGCGCATGGTAGCACATGAGCTATTTTTGGTTTAGAACATGGGTAAAGGTCAGACAGGGACATGACCTATTTCGGGTAAGGAACAGGTGGATGGCAGATGAAAGCGACCTATTCAAATGTGTGGTGGCAAGTATTTGAGAACCTAGGCCACGACGCCGATGGTGACAGGAAGGCAAAGGAGTTGAAAGGGACAGGCCATGATGCAGTGTAACCATTTTGAGGACTGTGGCTGTCAGAAGAGTGTGTGAGCCACGAGTGGCCCAGCTGGAGCAGGCGGAGTAGGCTGTCGACAGCGATAACTAGGGTGGCAATTAGCCACAATGGTTTTGGAAACCTTAGGGTTTTGGACTAATGATTGTAAAGACATGAACTACGGGCATGATCTATAAATAGGCATGATTTTTTATGGGAAAGGGTTGAACTCTTCATTGTGTAAGTACTGATTATTGTAGAATCTTAAGCTTTAGAAAAGCCATTGTAAAGGCTCTGCAGCTGAGTGTGTAGAGACCTATCTGAGAGAGAGAAGAGAGTCTACAGCTAAGTGCGCAGAGTAAGAACGGTTGTAACCTTCCTATTAAGAGCAATATTAACAACCATTCTTGTGGACGTAGCCTCCATCCGACGGGTGAACCACGTTAAATTTTGTGTTGTGTGACGAATGTGTATTTATGATTGTTTAATTGCTTGATATGAATGTTTAGTACTGGAAACTTCTGTTATGTGATTGATTTAATATATATTCACCGCAGTGAATGGGAATAATATGTTAAGTAATGCATGCGTAGAGGAATGTTAAGTATTCAACATGTATGATTCTGTCGATTGAAATGTATGAATCTATCTATTGGTCAAGTAGTGAACACTGATTTTAAGCGCATCGTTGGAGCGCGGAGTAATGTATGTTTTTAAACCATCTACAATTTACTGATAATAACTTGAATGAAATAAAGGGATAAAGAATGCTAAGTAGAGTGGTTAGAATTGGACACTGTGGCAAGGTCGTGTAGTCTCATTGATGCGCCGAGTCATTGAAGGTTACTATGAGGCAAGCTCTTGATAGCTTACTGTCATAATGCAAAGGTATCCTCTATCGCACAGTCAGTAGAGGCACAAGTGCGTGAGCAAAGTTGCACGCTGAAGTATCCGACGCAGAACAGAAGGTTCACGCTGTTATCTATCTGCGCAACCAATAAGGCATTGCGCTGCTTATTAGCTTTCCCCCTGTCACATCACCCGGTCTAGATTGGAAACCTCTAACTCAGTCTAGATAGCCAACAAATGGTTCTGTTTCCTTGCTAAGACCAGTGATACGATAGTGTGTTGGAAAGTAATGTGTGACAAAGAATAATTAGTTCCCATTTGGTTCAGATATTTGTGGAAGAGAGACATGATCGAGATTAGTTCCACACAAATAGGTTACGCGGAAGCAATGTACGATGACGAGATCTTCAGCCCAGAGGAACTCCTTCTGCTAAGGAGGGAAGTAATATCAATAAATCAGTTCCTCACTGGTACCATTGGCTTACTTGAGCCTCGAGATCAAGCAGATGAAACAACAGTTGTGGACATACTCAACATAGCCTTGAGTGATGATACTGACTACATTCACACTCAAGTCCTCAACGCCATGACAGTAATTAAATATCTCAATCAACACCATCGACAAGAACTTTCTTCCCTCTCATGTAATGAGAAAGGACACTTTGCTGTAGATTGTCCCAAGAAAAAAAAAGACAAAAACTTCAACAAGAAGAGATATCATGCTCATGTTGCTGAGGATGATGAACCTCTGAAGAAGAAGGCTAGAACAGAAAGTGATGATGATGACTCATCAATCAAAGAAGAATATGTTCTAATCTCTGCTCTCACAGGTACTCTCATGGTTGTAATGATTGGCTTATTGACAGTGGGGATTCCAAACACATGAATGGGTTTAAAGAATCTTTTGTAAATCTATTTGAACATGAGTCACCCCATAAGGTGAAACTTGGGGATGACTATCAATATCCTATCAAAGGAAGTGGTGAAGCCTCCTACAACCTAGACTCTAAGAAGTATTTGAAGATGAAAGAGGTTCTATATGTACCTGGGCTCAAGAAGAACTTACTCTCCATATCTGCATTGGATGCAAAAGGCATGAGGGTTGCATTTGTAGATGGCCAAGTCCTAATGTAGCCAAAAGATAAAACTATAGATGATGCAGTGGTGATTGGAGAGAAAGAGGGAGGATTGTATAAATTGAAGGGAAAACCTGAACACGCCATGGTACATGAATCCATGGAGCCAAGTGAACTTTGGCATAGAAGGCTTGCTCATGTGCACTATAGAGCACTACCAATTGCAAACAAAGATGTAGAGGGTCTTCCTGAAATCAATACCAAGCATGAATGTGTTTGCAAAGGATGTGAAAAAGAAAAGAACATAAAGAAGGCATTTCCAAGTAGTGAAAGCAATGCAAAAGGAATCTTGGAAATTATCCACTCTGATGTATGTGGACCGATGTCTTCCAGTTCTCTAAGTGGGTATGTTTACTATGTCTCTTTCATTGATGACTTCTCTAGGAAGACTTGGGTTTACTTATTGAAGAACAAGGATGAAGTGTTTGATAAGTTCAAGGAATTCTAAGCCTTGATGGAAAACCAAACTTATAAGAAGATCAAAACATTCAGATCCGACAATGGCAAAGAATTCACTTCAGGAGAATTCAAGATGCTATGCAGTGATTCAGGGATTAAGAGGGAGTTGACTGCTCCCTACAATCCACAACAAAATGGAGTTGTAGAAAGGAAGAATCGAACAATCATGGAAGCAGCATGGGCAATGCTGCATGACCAGGATCTGCCTATGCATCTGTGGGTAGAAGCAGCCAGGACAGCTATATATGTGCAGAACAGAACACCACACAAGATATTGGAAAACAAGACACCAGAAGAGGTCTTCTCTGGTAAGAAACCTGAAGTCAGCCATCTCAAAATATTTGGTTGTCTAGTATATACTCATGTCCGAAAGGAAAAGAGGACTAAGCTAGATCCTTCAGGAAAGAAGGGTATCTTTGTGGGTTACAGTGAAAGCTCGAAGGCTTAAAGAATATGCTTTCTAGGGTTCAAGAAGATTGATGTCAGTAGGGATGTAACATTTGATGAAAACTCAACATTCATAAAATCAAGGAAGACACCTGTTGAAGATCATGAAGAACCAAAGGAAACCAGATTTCAAGATACTACCATGACTGAAGCAATTCCAGATGATGGTCGTGAAATTGAAGATCCACAAGAACCTGTAGATCCACCTCGTGAGAAGGACTCTCACAAGAGGAAACCTACATGGGCTATAGATCTCATTCAAGATGCAGAAAGGTATGGCATTCTAGAAGAAGAACACAGAGCAAAGAAGAGGACTAGATCACATACCAGCTATGTTGCTTTACTTTGTGACAATATGAACAAAGAACCTTCCAGTTATGAAGAAGCAGCGGAAAGGAAAGAATGGAAGGATGCCATGGTCGAGGAGTATCAGTCGATCATGAAGAATAATGTTTGGGATGTGGTCCCAAGACCTGAAGGGAAGTCTATTGTGACTTCCAAGTGGATCTACAAGATCAAACATGCTACAGATGGTAGCATAGAGAAATACAAAGCGAGATTTGTAGCTCATGGATTCTCCCAGAAAGAAGGGATTGATTATGAAGAAACTTTTTCTCCTGTAGCTAGGTACACTTCCATTAGAACAATACTTTCTTTGGCTGTAGTGATGAAATGGAAGATACACCAGATGGATGTCAAGATAGCTTTCTTGAATGGTGTAGTCGAAGAGGAAGTGTATGTGGAGCAGCCACATGGTTTTGAGACACATGACAAAGAGTCATATGTGTGAAGATTGAAGAAAGCCTTGTATGGATTGAAGCAAGCTCCTAGGAATTGGTATGGTAGGATGGACAACTTTCTATCTAGTTTGGGCTTTACCAAGAGTAAAGCAGACTCTAACCTTTACTACAAGGTTGAGGAAGGAAATCCTGTGATGCTACTCTTGTATGTGGATGACCTGTTTGTAATAGGTGAAGATAGTTTGATTGCTGATACCAAGAGGAATCTTGCTGCCGAGTTCGAGATGAAGGACTTGGGAATGATGCACTATTTTCTAGGAATGGAGGTGTGGCAGAGTGCAGATGGGATCTTCCTTGGACAAGGGAAGTATGTAGTAGATATCCTGAAGAGGTTCAGGATGATGGACTGTAAGGCCATGGCTACACCTATGGCATCGAACCAGAAGCTTCTATGTGATGCTTCATCTGAGCCAGTTGATGTCACTATATATCATCAGATGATTGTGTCCTTGATGTACCTGACAAACACGAGACAAGATATTTGCTTTGCAGTGAACACATTGAGCCAGTCCCTGACAGATCCGAGGAGTGTTCACTGTTCGGATATCCACATCATCTTTTTCAGGATCTTGCATGCAAATTAGGGTTTGCATGCAGAATCTAGGGTTTGCATGCATCTGCATGCACAGGCATGCATCCCAGTCACCAGTTTGATGCCTCCAGCACCTTATCCACCTTCTTCTAGCACCCGGGAACCACTTACCACAGAGTTTTAGCCCTCCTAAGCTGAAAGGCGCCCACTTCTCACCTACTGCCAGAGAAGCGTGCACTTGTTCACCTACCACTGCAGTTCCACTTCAGTTACATTCAGTTAGCTCCGATTCTCCCTGATTTGAGGCTAGTTTCACTCCCAACTGACTGTATCACTTCCGTTTGACCTCCAGTTCGATTAGGTGACTTGTTCTGACTTCAGTTAGCCTCCCATGTGCCCCCACTGAGCCTCCAGATCCTAAATCAGTGCTACACACTTCAGTTACACTTATTACACTCAGTTAGACTCAGATTGACACCTGGATGACTGGTTGTTGTGATTGATGAGCACCACCGATGATTGATGAGGACTCCTAGATAGAGTCAAGCTACTCCATTCAGTGATTCGAATGACCTCCTTAGGCAATTTGAATTGCTCAGTCATTGTGACAGTTTGTATTGTAATTCATTCACCCTTTCTGGGATAGAGAGCACTGCTGCATGTTTTGCATAGTTTTGCACCATATTTTCTATGTTCATCTGTTGTGATTGATTTACTTGTTCATTAGATCTGCTGTGACTAATTTTACATGGTATCAGAGCCATTGCAGGGACAAAATCTCTTTTCTACAGGTGTTTATACAAGAAGATTTGACTGAATTGCTAAAAATTGCAAAAAGTTTGGCATGAGATATCTCAAGGGCATTCGCTCCTGTGCATGCAAAGCTTGAAAACTATTCCAATACCACTCCAAAATCTTGAGTTACCACATAATTCCTGGAACTGATACATTGGACCTATTCAACATTTCTTGAAATCCAATCCCAGGTGTGATGCAACTCTCAAAGGGTGGATTGTTCGACCTTATTGTGGTTGTTTTTATGTGATTTGTAGGTTTATTGTCTCCTTCATTTGCACTCGCTACATTGTGCATGCAAGCTTCCCTACAGCAATTGCATTCGCTATCTTGTGCATGCAAGCCTATTCTACATCAGTTTGACTCGCTCCTAGCAATGGAATACTCTTCTTCAAAGCCTATCCTCACCCCATTCAATTATTTTGATTGGAAAGATGATATGGAGATCATATTACGTTCAAAAGGTTACTACCGAGTCACTCTTGGTCTTGAATTGGAGCCAAACAATGTGTCAGATCGAACCAAACACTACAACAAGCTTGATGAAGCTTATGGTCTTCTTTGTCTCTCCATCTCCAAGGATCTTCACTTCCATCTCAGCAGATTGAAGACTCCAAAATCCATATGGGAGCAACTTGAAACACTATTCGGCAAGCAGGATGAGCTTAGGGCTTTTCAATTAGAGAATGAATTGATTGGCCTTAATCCTGAGAATTTCGAGACCATCAATGAATTCTTCACAAAATTCAAGAACTTGAACTTGCAATTGAAGAACAGTGGTGTTATCAAAGAGGATAAACAGTTGATCCTCTCCATTCTAAGCAAGCTTGGGAAAGATTATTCGGTATTTGTCTCTACTTTCAATTCCGGTCGGCTAACTACCCCGAATTGGAAGATGCCTACCTTGAATGCCTTCATTGAGTCCGTTACAAAAGAGCATGAAAAGTTGATTCAAATGGCGTCCATAAGCTCCAAAGATTCAGCCCTATTTGTTCAAGGACCCAAGATCTCGAATGGTAAAGGAAAGCAAAAGAAGGAGAAGCCCAAATTCGAGCCTCACAAGCAAAAAGACAAAGGCAAGCAAACGGATGCACCATCCAGTTCGAAATCCAAGCAAAAGGGCAAAGAAGGTAACCAAAAATGTAAATGTACTTATTGTAACCGTGGCTTTCATCCCGAAAGTTCATGTATGAAGAAGACTATAGATCAAATGGCCCTCCTTTTGGAAAAGAACAACATAACCCTTCCTGACGGTGCAAGGAAGAAGGATAGGAATGATGATCATGAAAGAGGACAAGCACTCATGGAAACGGTTTCGAAGCCCACTACTCTCTTGATAGATTCGGGTGCATCAAATCATATGGCTGCAAATATTGATTCTTTTTCCTCATTCGATCCAAATAGCTCCATCCCCATCCATTTGGGAGATGACTCAAAAATTTCTTCAAAGGGCAAAGGTACGATTCATGTAGAACATGGAAGCTTTCAGAATGTTCTCTATGTGCCTTCCTTGGCTTCAAATCTCCTTTCTGTGTATCAAATGACACATACTGGTGATCCAAAGCAAGTTACATTCAGCCCTAATACAGTTGAAATTTCTGATATCAAAAGTGGAAGACTAGTTGCGGTTGGAAAGGAAAACCACACTGCAAAATGTTATGAGTTTTCGCACTTTATTCCGCTTGCAAAGCCCACTGCTCTTCGCACACATGGTAATGAGGTTAGTAGGCTTTGGCATGAAAGATTTGGACATCTAAATTATAAGTATTTTCTGCTGCTATCAAATAAATCCATGGTAGATGGGCTTCCACAACTCCGTTCCTCGAAGGGAATATGCATTGGTTGCATTATTGGGAAGCACCCCGAGCACAGATTCGACCGCGGCAAGGCTAGCAGAGCCTCTACTATTTTGGGATTGATCCATTATGATATCAGTGGTCCTCTGCCCCATATGTCATTAAATGGTTCAAGGTATGTTTTGACATTTATTGACGATTTTTCCCGCTTTACATGGGTATTCTTTCTCAAAAACAAGTCAGAAGTGCTTGGAAAATTCAAGGATTTTAAGGATTCTGTTGAGACCACCACTGAGAGCAAGACCAAAGCTCTTAGATCTGATAATGGTGGGAAATATATCAAGTCTGAGTTTCTGCAACTTTGTGCCCAAAGCGGAATCAAGATCCAACATACAGTTCCCTACACACCCCAGCAGAACGGTGTAGCGGAAAGGAAAAACCGGTCACTGAAAGAGATGGCTACATGCATGATTGAATCGAAAGGTTTGGCTGCAAATATTTGGGCTGAAGCAATCAATGTTGCTGCATATATACAGAACCGTGTTCCACATTCATCCGTGAAAGGTATGACTCCTTTCGAAGCATTCTTTGGTCACAAACCGGATGTGTCAAATTTGAGAGTTTTTGGCTCTACTGCATGGGCTAGAATTCCTTCTGAGAAGAGACGAGCTTTGGATCCACAAAGTATCGAGTGCATATTGATAGGAAATGGGGAAGAATCAAAAGCATATAAACTCATGGATATCAGATCTAAAAAGATATTCATAGAGCGCAGTGTGCAGTTTGAAGAACCGCTTCAAGAATTGCAACTAGTCGAGGAAAAGACTGCCGATTCACCGCCTTCACCAGAAGAAGATCCGAGCAGCGATAATGAAGGTATGAGTTCTGATATTTCTGATATTGTAGCACCATATGATGATCATGACATATCAGGTTCAGAATCCGATCATTATGATCCTCCTCAGTTACCAAAGTGGGCCCAAAACACTCTACAATCTGCTGGTTCTAGTCTTGGAAATCCTGCTGATCCGAGACGAACAAGAGGAGACTTTCAAAGAGAAGGTATGGCTCTTTCTATTGATGATCCATTTCTTGCTGAGACTTGTTATTTGATGGCTGGTTCAGATCCTACATCATACTATTCTGCTCATCGAGATCCGAGATGGAAAAGTGCCATGGATGAAGAGTACAGTTCTCTTCAAAAGAACAATACATGGGAGCTAGTTTCTCTTCCACCTGGAAGAAAATTAGTGAAGTGTAAATGGGTCTACCGTACTAAAGTTGATGCTGATGGCACTATCAGCAAATATAAAGCAAGGTTGGTGGCAAAAGGTTTTTCCCAAGTCCAAGGAGTGGACTACACAGAGACCTTTGCACCGGTTGCAAAGATGGATTCCATCTGCCTTGTTTTAGCTATTGCCGCATCCAAGCACTGGGAAGTGCACCACATGGATGTGAAGAGTGCATTTTTACATGGAGACCTTGCTGAAGAGGTCTATATGCAGCAGCCAGAGGGTTATACATCAGATCCATCATTGGTTTGTAGATTGAAGAAATCTTTGTACGGGTTAAAACAGGCCCCAAGAGCTTGGTACGCAAAGATGGACTCCTTCCTTCTTTCTCAGAATTTCCAAAGATGCAAATCTGATCCGAATGTGTATATTCAGCGAGTTAAAGGTAATTTGTTGGTTATTGTACTTTATGTTGATGATCTACTTATTACTGGTAGCACACTTACTTCAATAAACAAGCTAAAATCTGCCTTAAATCTAGCTTTTGACATGAGCGATTTGGGCTTGCTGAGTCATTTTTTGGGCTTGGAGATAGCTCAAAATTTTGATGGGATCACTATATCTCAGCAAAAATATGCTTCCGAACTATTATTGAAGTTTAATATGGCTGAATGTAAGGCAGCCCCGTTCCCATTCCTCTCAGGAATCAGTCTTGAGGAGGGAGATTCCACACCGCTTGCAGATTGCAGTATGTATCGACAGTTGATTGGTTCACTACTTTATTTGACACATTCACGGCCTGATATCTCATATGCCGTGAGTGCCGTGTCAAGATATATGCAGCAGCCACATGAGATTCATTGGCGAGCAGCCAAGCAGATCTTGCAGTATGTGCAAGGTACGAGACAGTTTGGAATACATTATGCTGCAGATTCTGAGCTAGATTTCATTGGTTTTATTGATTCAGATTGGGCAGGTGATAGCATTGATCGGAAGTCCACTTCCGGTTATGTTTTCATGATTGGTCATGGTGCTATTTGCTGGTCCATCAAAAAGCAAGCAGCCATTGCACTTTCTTCAGCAGAGGCAGAGTATCGAGGGGCAGTCAATGCCTGCATTCAGGCAGTTTGGTTGCAGGGTATTCTTTCTGAGTTTGGTTTTGGTGGCTGTTGGAGCCTAGGTCGTAGCTACGGTAAAGCTGCGAATTTTGGGGAAAAGCACAAGTATGAAAGGAAAGTGCTAATTTTGGGACAAGCACTAAGTTTTGGGTAAGAAGGAGATGGTGCGCAGTACGGTGCCAGATGGACAAGCTCAGCGAAGATCATGGACCGAAAATCGCGGAGCTCGCACGCACGTCATCGAAGAAAGAAGGTGGCTCAGCTACCATAATAAATAAGGCGATGGAGTAGAGGGCTCAGCTACCCTCATTTAAAGGCTTAGTACAGAAGTTATGGTTGCTCGGATCAAGGAGGAGCAACGGACCAGAGCATTGAAGGCGAAGGACAAGCGCCCACACCCACAATCTGCGCCGGAATTCATGGAGCCTGCAGGAAGCGGCGACGTTACTGCAAGTGGTGCCTACAGTACACCTAGCCATGTGCGTGGTTAGGGTTTTTGGGGAATCACTGTTGGGATAGGCCCACAGTTTTGTAAAGGTGTGACTGTCATGGCCACCTATATATATGTATACATGATAAGAAGAAGAGTTAGATACTTTTGGGATAGATAGATGGTTAGACTGTTAGATAGTCAGTCTCGAGGATAGATCATGTGTTGATTATCCTTTGCTAAGTGTTTCTACTGAGTGGGTAGAACTAGAGTAGAATCGGATAGCCGAGGAGCTAATCCCTGAGTAGCCAGACAGTCTGAGTAGATGTCTGTGCCTTTGTAATCTCTGAGAGAAGAGACTAGATTGAGAGAAGGGCTCCCAGCTGTGTGCGTGGAGTTTCCTGTGAAGATCTAAGGCTGCAGCTGTGTGCGCAACATATTGTATAACTGTATCATTTTCTGGTTAATATAAACTCCCGTGGACGTGGTTTCCCTGGAGGAGATGAGCTTCACATATTTCTTCTTGTTATAATGTTTGCGTGAATGATTAACTGTTTAAGTTCATTACCTGTGTATACAACTCTTGCATTATCTTTGCGACTGGTTAAGTAGGTCGGGAAGGCCTCTTGATAGCTATAAGTGTTAAGTATCGAAGAAGTGGTGAAGCGCTGTCGCTGCAGCGAGCGAGGACTGCGATACTGCGCTAGTTGCACAGGGCGAGGAAGTACTTAACGCGTCGACGCAAGGAATAGTTTCCTGCTGCGCCAGAAAGGAAGGAATCCGCGCAGTTGCGCCGAGGGGCTTGCGGGAAAGTCAGACCGCCGATATCTGAGGAACCTAAGGAGGAAGAACAATCTCCGCGTCACCACGGTTAAGGAAATCTGATTCCTTAGCCACCCCATAGCCACTTCGGGTGAGACCTCGAGCTGCTGCGCAGCTCGTTGCCGAGAGGGCCAGTGCGCCAAGGGGTTTGTTGCTGTGCTTCATTAAAACCTGGGTCTGCCCAAGAAAGCATCCAACAAATGGTTCCGTTGCCGCGTGAACGAGACTTCTTATTCCAGTGACGTGCGAGATTGATGCACAACCTAGTGAAAGAAGGCACCCAACAAATGGTTTCGTTGCCTTATGACTTTTTGATTATGACACTTCCGTTGCTTTGAGCCCTGTTGTTGAGCCAACAAATGGTTCCCTTGTCTTGCGACTTGCTGCTGTGAGACTTACTATTTCCGCGACGTCTGAGATTGTTGCTGAAGCTAGCGAAAGGTCCTGTTACACTGAGACTTGCTCAGTTAACAAATGTGTTACTGGAATCCTACAGCTAAAGAAATTGGAGACTGGTTTGATTTAAAGGCTAAAGAGTTCGCTGAACAAGAAAATAGAAGTTCTACGCTCCAAACAGAAGACTGGTTACAGAAGTATATATATACTGACCTTCACGAAATTTTCTTTGTCACATTTGCACTTGAGTTACACGCTTGGATAGCCAAGTTAGCAGATTCTAGACCTACTGTGCATATTGATCGACCCGTCGCTTGGACGCCTGAGCTAGTCTGTATTGTGAAGCGGATAGACAATTCTGTGTCCCACGCAGTAGACTTTTGGTTGAATAGTCTACTGAAAGGTTTCATCACCGAGTTTGCAGTAGATACAAGACAGAGTTTCAGTGAAGCTGAGAGGAATTTCTTCCAAGTACACAAAGGTAAGTTCTTAAATTCTCTGAACTTATGGATTAAAATGCTTCTGTATGAAAAAGGAAAGCTATGTATTGGTTCTGATGAATAGCATAGACAAGTAATGTCCGTAGATTCTGATAGTGATCCTGAACTTATTGGTTGCACTCGTAGTGGAAAACGATATAAAGTAGGCCTTGACCAATATTCTTTTGAGTCTAGCCCAGAAGACAGTCAAGTTCCTAGATCAAGCCATATAGAAAGACAAGGGAGTGTTCATATCCCTTACCACCCTTTTACACCGCAAAATCCAGACAAAGCTCAGTATAACCCCGCAGTAACACCTTCTAGTAGCCCACACGGTACTTCTAGTACCTCTGAACCACCTTTATTTAACCAGCCCAGAAGCACTGCTACAGCACCCTCACCTCAACCTAGCACAAGAAGGATGGGTGATGACATGAAGCTACCAACTTTTAGAGGAACAGGGATAGAAGACCCTGAGCAGCATTGGTTCTTATGTGAAGCCATTTGGACAATTAAGCAAATTAATGATGATGCTGTTAAACTGGTTCAGTTAGCAACCACACTAAGAGAAAGAGCCTTGACTTGGTGCATGAAATACTCAGCAGCATAGAATAGAACGCTTGCTGATGTAAGAAATGCTATGATTAGAGAATTCAAGAAACCTAAATCAGAATCACAGTGTATAACAGAGCTCAAAGACATCAAAAAGCTACCTACAGAATCAATATGGGACTTTGACCAGAAGTTCAAAGCCTTGATAGACCAAGTAAGCTTCGAGTTTGCACCTCAGCAGCATAAAGAATGGTTCATTGCTGCGCTACTCCCACACATTAGACTTCCTCTTATGCACCAGAATCTCAATACTCAGGAACAAGCTCTAGAGATGGCTATGAAACTAGAAGCTTCGCCCATTGCGGGAACAAGCAACGATGTTGCGCATCTACAGAACCAATTAGCAAACTTAACCTTGCAAGTGCATGATATTAAGAAAGGAAAGGAGATTAAGGAAGAAATTTGGTGTACAAAATGTAAGGCCCAAGGTCATTCAAAGGACCATTGCCCCGTTTTCATAGAATATATTGCAACTGGAGCACCTAACCCTTTACCACAGGCACAGGGGCCTTGGTGTGAAATCTGCAGAACTAGAGGTCATAGACCACAAGAATGTCATTTACTTCAGAAATATGTACAAACTCCAAAGAATCTATATTGTAATTTCTGTAAATCAGTAGGTCATGATGAGAACAATTGTAGAGCATATGATCTTATGATAGAAAGAAAGCATGATGTTTATAGGGTACAAGCAGAGACACAAGGACCCACAGCAGGTCCACCGTATGACCAAACTCGCGATGCCCGAGCAGGAAATTACAGGGGACGCGGACGCACAACAAATTTTGGTCGCGGAAGAGGACAGATCACTTGCTATAATTGCGGAGCACAAGGTCATTTTTCCAGGGATTGCCAAAATCCTACAACCCTCTGCAGGTATTGTAAATCTTCTGACCATATCATTGAAGAATGCCCTCAGTTACAGGCTAAGATGCAAGCAAAGACCCCACAGGTCAATCAGAATATTCAGTTTATTGGAGCAGAAAAAAGAGAACCAGACCCTACAGTTAATATAGTGACACGCAGTGGAGCAACCACTGGTGCGCAAGAGATGGAAATAGGAAAGCAAGCGACGCAATGGGTGCGCCGCGCTAATATTAAACCAGCCCCACTTAACCTGCAGAAGCAAAAAGAAGCATTTAAGCAAGCTCAAGAGTATTTCTCAGATCCGAGAGCTTCAAGTTCTGCCGCAATTCCGCAGAACAATATTAGATCGCAAGTGCTAAGACAAGACAACCTGGTACAAGAACAGGACCCTACAGCTGAAAGACCTGACGAGGAGCATGCACTAGGCAGTGTACATGCGTTCCTGCGACAATGTTTAAAATTGTTGCGCAATGAAAAGGCAACTCTAGAACTCCAACACCTGTTGGATCAGTGCCAACAGTCTGCTTCGACGAACACACCGCAGTGTGCTGTTCACCAAATTAGGAGTCACATTAGAACCGGAAAAGAGATGAGGCTTACAGCGCAGATTGGAGCATTTGAAATGGACGAAGTCATGTTAGATTTGGGCTCAGAAGCCAATGTTCTCACTATGCAGACATGGGAATAGATGGGAAGCCCTCAGCTTACAAGATCCCCTATCCAGCTAAGACTCGCGAATCAGCAACAAGTCTCTCCATTGGGCAGATTACCCAATGTACCTATTGATATTGAAGGAGTAAGAAGCTCTGCAGATTTTGAATTAATTAAAATCATGGATGATAGTAGACCATACCCAGCACTTTTAGGAATAGACTGGGCATTTGATAATTTGGCTGTCATTAATTTGAAGAAAAGACAAATGACCTTTGAGGATGACCAGATTAGGGTCATCGCACCACTTGATCCTATTCAAGGACCAAGGTATATAGAACCCATTCGCGCAGAAGAGGAAGCACGCCACATGGAAAGTTTGTACCAAATGACTACTAACCACAGTGACTATGTCAACCCCACAGCAGACGGCCATATCAGCTGGTGATGCGATAGCTCGTGCACATCAGACTCGGATGCAGGATTGGAAAACTGGCAGAATCGTTTACATGAGGTCTCTGCAAGACGTTGCGCCATGATGACTAAATCCATCCGATGGATTGGCACAGAATTAACTGACACTCCAAATTTTGATGGTTTAACTGAAGTAACTAAATTCATACATGAATATGAACAAAAGCTTCCAGAACAGCAGCGCATACAGGCACTGGATGTAGCATTACGCGCTACACCCACAAGATGGTGGGCTGCGCATAAAGAGAATATTCATACATGGCAAGACTGTCGCAGATTGATACTGCGCAGATTTCAGGACACCACAGCCGGAGCCCTACACAAATATGAGGGACAGAGTGACCCCGGGTCACACATTGAAGCATGTATTCAGCAATGGTCAGATATTCCAGAAGATGAATGGGTTCACCTATTCATCCATACATTGGATACAGTTCCAAGGAATTGGTATACTGAAACAGAATTGCGCAGAGGCACTCTCACTTGGCCTCTAATGATGGAAAGCTTTCAACTTACCTTCAGTTTTGAGTCAGAACATCCGAGTATTGATCAAGCCTTGCAGTGTATTAAAAAGAAGATATTTGAACAATGCCCGTTATCACAATATTCCCAACCAGATTGGGCTGTCCAGATAGAACATGCCCTGGAATGTTATAACTTCACCACTGAAGATGAGGAGGACGATCCTCGCAACATCAATATCCCAGAATCAGAAGGGACATGCAATATCAAAGGTCCTGAGCTTGATATTCCTGCCATCACAGAACACATCAAGCTCAAGAAGATTAACATTGGTACAGACGCTGAACCAAAGTTTGCTTCTATAGGAGATTATTGGGATGATGAAACTGTTGGACATGTTTCAGAATTATTACGTGACTACTAGGATATCTTTCCTACCAAGTTCACAGAAATGAAAGGCATCCTAGGAGACTTAGGAGTGATGCGCATACCTCTGAAACCAGATGCCAAGCCAGCAAAGCAGCGCCCATACAGGTTGAACCCACACTATAAAGAAAAAGTCAAAGAAGAAATTGATAAAATGCTCGCAGCAGGTATTATTGAACCAGTAGAGGAAAGTGATTGGATTAGTCCTATGGTGGTCCAAGAAAAGAAAACGAAAGGTGAAATAAGAATCTGTGTCGACTTGCGCAAACTCAATGATGCATCAGCGCACGATCCATTTCCCACTCCTTTCACAGATGAAGTACTTGATAATGTTGGAGGACAAGAGGCTTACTCTTTCACTGATGGTTTTTCGGGATATCATCAGATCAGAATCCATCCGGACGACCGCCACAAGACTACTTTTGCAACTGAATGGGGCTCATTCCAGTATATGGTAATGCCCTTTGGTCTTAAAAACGCACCTGCTATCTTCTCTAGAGTCGTTGTTGCTGTTTTTAAAGAATTCATTCACAAGTTCTTAGAAGTCTATTTTGATGACTGGACTGTATTTGGCCTATTAAAGAACCATATTGCAAATCTGCGCATGATGTTAGAAAAATGTAGACAGCATCAGATTTCCCTTAACTTGAAAAAATGTATATTTTGTGCGCCCTTTGGTATTTTGTTGGGACATATTGTATGCAGACAAGGACTCCTGATGGATCCTACGAAGGTTGCCATCATTGCTAATTTACCTGCGCCCAACTCAGTTAAGCAATTGCGCACTACATTGGGACATACTGGATACTACAGAAAATTTATCAAAGGTTATGCAAAGATCACAGCACCTATGGAAAAATTTCTAAAAAAGGATTCGAAGTTCCAATGGACAGGAGAATGCCAACAGAGCTTGGACACACTTAAAGAAAAGATGATCACAGCGCCTATTCTAGTTTTCCCGGACTGGAAAAAACCTTTTCATGTTCATGTTGATGCTTCTTCCATAGCATTGGGGGTTGTGCTTACACAGTCTGGAGAAGGAAGTATTGACCACCCGATTGCTTACTCCAGCAGAAAGCTATCTACAGCTGAGAAGAACTACACCACTACAGAAAGGGAAGGACTAGCTATGATGTATGCCCTACAGAAATCCAGACACTACCTGTTAGGCGCTCATTTTAAAATGTACACTGACCATTCTGCTTTGAAATATTTGGTCAATAAACCAGTGTTAGGAGGAAGAATTTGCAGATGGCTACTGCTCTTTCAAGAATATGATTTCGAGGTTATTGTAAAGCCAGGCAGATTGAATGCAGGGCCTGACCATCTATCCAGGATAGAATCAGGAGAGGAACCTACAAGTCTGGAGGACAATCTGCCTGACGCACATTTGTTTTCTATTCAAGCAGTAGATGAATATTATTCCGATATTCTTGAGTTTCTCACTACCGGGGAAGCACCGGCTGAGTTTACAATCCAGCAGAAGAAGCAACTTGTTGTCAGAGCCGCAGACTTCACTTTGATAGCAGGCCAGCTTTATAAGTTGGGCCCTGACGAAGTTTTGCGCAGATGTATCTTACCACATGAAAAGAACTCTATCATCGCAGAAGCGCACTCAGGTACCACAGGAGGCCATTTCGCAGGAAAGCCGACTGCGCAAAAGATATTAGCCGCAGGTCTTTGGTGGCCGACATTGCACAAGGATACTAAGGAATTTTGTAAATGTTGCGATGTGTGCCAGCGAACAGGAAAACCTTCAAGGAGAGACGAAATGCGGCTAAGACCCCAGATCACACTGCGTGCTTTTGATAAATGGGCCATTAACTTTGTAGGACCTATTAACCCACCAGGAAAAAGAACTGGCGCAAGATACATCATTACAGCTACTGAATACCTCACCAGATGGGCTGAGGCGAAGCTAGTTAAGAACTGCGACGCTGCTACGGCCGCGCAGTTCATTTTTGAGAATATTATCACTAGATTTGGATGCCCAGTGATCCTCATGAGTGATCAGGGTACACACTTCCTCAATGAGACTATAGAGGCCCTTACTGAAGAATTTCAAATTAATCACCATAAGAGTACACCCTACCATCCTCAAGCTAATGGTACGGTGGAAGCATTGAATAAGATCCTTGAGAATGCCCTGACGAAGATCTGTAATCAACAAAGAGATGATTGGGACCTTAGAGTCACAGCTGTATTATGGGTTTACAGAACCACTTGCAAGAAACTAACAGGTCACACACCTTTCAGCTTGGTGTATGGACAAGAAGCAGTTATGCCCATGGAATACATTATTCCCAGCCTCAGAATTGCGCAAATCACAGAAATGACAGATCCTGATACTATGAATGAAAGACTTTCGCAACTGCTTGCCTTAGAAGAAGACCGACTTTTGGCCGGATTCCATCAACAGGTACAGAAGGCAAGACAGAAAGCTTGGCATGACAGGCACATTAAGCATAAACACTTTGAAGAAGGAGACTTGGTACTCCTTTATGATAGTAAATTCATCAAGTTTCTGGGAAAGTTTCGTGTACATTGGTTAGGCCCTTTTCAGGTGACAAAGATAACAGAAGGAGGCGCAGTTCAGCTTGCAAAGCTTGATGGAAAATTACTACCTACAATGATCAACGGGAGTCGGCTTAAGCTTTATTGCGATGGCCACTCCGCTCTGTCGACCTAATATATTGCTAAAGAAATGCAGATGCCCAGTGTAGTTGAAAGAGGCACCGCATTCAGGCTACATGGAAGTTGCGAGACACTCAGTCTCCGGCTTCCTACGCAGTTCCTAGAAACATCCGTGCATGTCTAAAGTTTGGTTGGATCGAACATAGTTGCGCTCTTGCGAAGCTTCTCCCCGGACCGTTGAACTATCGCTCTTGCGGAGCTCCCTGTGTTAATTCACCGCTTGAAGAGTTCTCCTCGTGGACCCCTAGAGGCACAGTTCCCTAAGTTGAAAGGACCCGCCGAAAATTTTGAATTACAGCAGTTATGTAGCCGCGTCTGAATAAATGGAGGATAACTCCGCTATTTAAGTCTATCCGCTCTGACGGTTTTCGCTTGATCTCCGATAGATTTGCATTTAACTCAGGCGCCGAAAGCATTAGCTCTCCCGGAAGGCTGTTAGAGCCCGTCAATCACAATAAATGCACCACTGCGTCGAGGAGGATAGCGTGTAGTCAACTCACGTATAGCTTCCTACAGCTAAGTAACCCCACTTGGTCGCATTTACTAGCACCTCTGGCTATAAATACCTCACACTTCTATAATTTTTGGGTTACTTTCCTCGAGTTGCTATCTTGTTTACGAATACAAGTTATTGTTTTCAGAGCCGAGTTGTGTAGAGTATTTTTCCTTGTTTTCAGCGTCCATATCCTACGCAGGTCCGCCATTTGCTGTCCAAAGTTTTTGTTCCCTACATCGATTCACGACGGAGAACCTGTCAACTGAAGAAGTTGTTCGTCAATTTCTGCGCCGAGGCTTAGATTTTGGCATGACTACTCCAGTCACGGCTTCGACTTATGTACATCCTGGTTATCAGGATCCCAGACAGTCTCCGGCTACAAGAGCGTCGCCATCGTATCCAGAAGAACCTGTTCCAGAGCCGTTGGCGACCATGGCGAACTATATCCCGCCGCGTCCAGATGATGCGCCAGAAATACAGATCCCGAAGAATGCAAAGTATCCCATTCCGTTACCGCCACTACCGGCTAGTGTGCGGGTAGAAGGGCAACTGTTGGGACACATTCCACTGGTTAAGTTCTCTGATTTCAACCTCGGAGACTATAAGACATATCCTCAGTTCCAGTTGGATCGATATTTGAATGTAGTGTATAATCCCACCAGAAAGGTTGACGAGTTTATCCCGAAGGGATTTGCAGCAAATCTTGAGCGCCCTGGACTCCTGAACTTGTTGAAGCTACCGCACTTTGGGCGTAGCAACGAAGTCAATGCAGTTGTTAAGACGCTACTTTCATGTGTTCATGGAGGTTACCTTTGGCTCGGGAGGCCAATCGACCTAAACGTCGATTTGATTCATCGCATTACTGGCCTGTCTAAGGCTGGTAAGGATCCCAATATTCATTTTGTGGGAAAGGACAAGGACAGAAAATTGACTGCACAGGTGGTACAGAAGTATAACTTAACAAGAGGAGGTCGGGCTTATGACCTCACTGCAGTAGAATATGAGGCACTTCGATTTACAGGAAGTCTGCTTGCAGGCAGACTTCTCACAAAGTGCCGACCGAAGGAAGTTACTGGAGCAGTTGTGGAGCTCGCCATCGCAGCTGCGGAGGGAGAGCAGTACAACTGGTCTCTCTTCCTGCTGAATTCTTTCTTGGCTGATTGCCTGAATGTGCAGGACAATGCAGCCCAATCATTCCATTTTTCTTGGCTTCTAATTTTATGCGCTCTCGTTGGGTGGAAGGAGCCCCCGAATACTCAGTTCCTTCCGCGCCGCGCAGGAGAGGTTGCCGGCATGCGCTACATCAACCTCTGGGATTCTCCCAATCCCGCGAAGCGCAAGATGAATCGCGCTATCTTTTGTGAGTACTACTCTCTCCTCCGAGATACGATTCAAGAAATGCCAAGGCTGAGCGAGGAGACAGCCACATTATATGAGGGAAAGTTGGCTTTTACTGCCGACATACATCAACTTTACCTCCGCCCTTGCGGCATTCCAGATGAATGGGCGCTGGGCCTTTACAGAATGACTACCGAGGATGTTGAAGAAACCATCAAGTCTTGGTCGGATGAGTGGAGGGAGGCCGCCGATCTCGCATCGGCGCTGCCAACCACCGCTGCGAAATAGAAGGATAAGGGCAAGGAAGCCCCGGAGCAAAGAAGTGATGAAGGTTCCACAGAACCGGCCACCAAGAAGCAAAAAGTGTCGCATCCCGCTGAGGCTATTCCCTCGGGGATCGACCAGTACCTACACGAGCAATTTCGCGAGCTGCGCAATGCGCACGCTCACATCAGAAGTGCTTTAGATCTGCAGTTTGTAGAATTGAAAGGTCTCGCAGGCAGAGTTGCGCAGACCCATGCGCCAACATCCACTTCGCAGGCGCCACAAGAAATTCCAAGTGTTGAGCGAGTTGAAGTACTCGCAGAAAGGCATACTGTCGTGCATATTCCGCCTACCAGCATGACACTTCCAGATCCGCTAGCTGCACTACAGGTAAGCTCGGTTGGGCCTGTAGAAATAAATTTGTCTTTAATTCCTATAGAGACTCTACAGCTTGTGCATGAGAAAGTTTCTGTTGAGCTGAGAGCTAGAGAGCTCTCCACCTTCCAGGCAAACCAACGACTGCAATCGCAGGAGTTAGAGTTGAAGGCAATCCATAAGAATGTATCTGAGAAACTTGCACTTTATGAGGCGCAAGACATCGGCATCAGAAACGCAGTCGATGAGATTGCCCAGGAATTGTCGGCTTGCGAGATTCAACCAGACCTCCCTCTGGTTGCAAAAGTTCAAATTATTGGAGGAAGGGCGAAAACCCTGGAGCAAGAAATAATTGCTATGGATGAAGGCCATAGAAGCCAAATCGCTGAGCTAGAAGCTCGTGTTGCCGCGCAGTTTACGGATGATGCGCAGGTACAATTTGAAGCGCTAAGCAGAGCTTCCACACAGATGAAAGATAGAATACAGGAAGCTGAGAACCTGATGAGCCAAGCTATGGAAGCTTGGACGGAGCTTGAGACGCTCCCTTTTAAACTTGGTCTTTTGGAACAAATACAAGCCGCAGAACAGTCCCTAACTGTTCTGACTGAAGAAGCTAAGCCCTTAACAGGCTTACCAAAAATGAAGAAAATGGGCGAAGTGCGCAAAATGCAGCAGCAACTGCACAAGCTCAGAACTGAAGATGAGAAGCTCACCAACAGCATTCAGCCATTCATGGATGAGTATGCTGAAATCGTTGGTCAAATCGAGGCAAAAATCAAAGAGATTGCTGAATCTCAGGAAGTGATTGAGACCATCACTAAAGAAGAAGCCACCGCAGAAACGGTGCAGACAGCTGTGGAATGCGTTGATGAATTGGACCACGCTGTTGCGCAGTGGAAGAAAACATTCACGGAAACACAAGCAAAAGCAAATGCCCAAATCAAGCGACCACGCGCTAGTGCGAGTGGCTCGAGGGCGAGCCACAAGTGAGTGTTAGGGGCCTGTTGAAGCCTAGGTCGTAGCTGCGGTAAAGCTGCGAATTTTGGGGAAAAGCACAAGTATGAAAGGAAAGTGCTAATTTTGGGACAAGCACTAAGTTTTGGGTAAGAAGGAGACGGTGCGCAGTACGGTGCCAGATGGACAAGCTCAGCGAAGATCATGGACCAGAAATCGCGGAGCTCGCGCGCACCTCATCGAAGAAAGAAGGTGGCTCAGCTACCATAATAAATAAGGCGATGGAGTAGAGGGCTTAGCTACCCTCATTTAAAGGCTTAGTACAGAAGTTATGGTTGCTCGGATCAAGGAGGAGCAACGGACCAGAGCATTGAAGGCGAAGGACAAGCGCCCATACCCACAATCTGCGCCGGAATTCATGGAGCCTGCAGGAAGCGGCGACGTGACTGCAAGCGGCGCCTACAGTACACCTAGCCATGTGCGTGGTTAGGGTTTTTGGGGAATCACTGTTGGGATAGGCCCACAGTTTTGTAAAGGTGTGACCGTCATGGCCACCTATATATATGTATACATGATAAGAAGAAGAGTTAGATACTTTTGGGATAGATAGATGGTTAAACTGTTAGATAGTCAGTCTCGAGGATAGATCATGTGTTGATTATCCTTTGCTAAGTGTTTCTACTGAGTGGGTAGAACTAGAGTAGAATCGGATAGTCGAGGAGCTAATCCCTGAGTAGCCAGACAGTCTGAGTAGATGTCTGTGCCTTTGTAATCTCTGAGAGAAGAGACTAGATTGAGAGAAGGGCTCCCAGCTGTGTGCGTGGAGTTTCCTGTGAAGATCTAAGGCTGCAGCTGTGTGCGCAGCATATTGTATAACTGTATCATTTTCTGGTTAATATAAACTCCCGTGGACGTGATTTCCCTAGAGGAGATGAGCTTCACATATTTCTTCTTGTTATAATGTTTGCGTGAATGATTAACTGTTTAAGTTCATTACCTGTGTATACAACTCTTGCATTATCTTTGCGACTGGTTAAGTAGGTCGGGAAGGCCTCTTGATAGCTATAAGTGTTAAGTATCGAAGAAGTGGTGAAGCGCTGTCGCTGCAGCGAGCGAGGACTGCAATACTGCGCTAGTTGCACAGGGCGAGGAAGTACTTAACGCGTCGACGCAAGGAATAGTTTCCTGCTGCGCCAGAAAGGAAGGAATCCGCGCAGTTGCGCCGAGGGGCTTGCGGGAAAGTCAGACCGCCGATATCTGAGGAACCTAAGGAGGAAGAACAATCTCCGCGTCACCACGGTTAAGGAAATCTGATTCCTTAGCCACCCCATAGCCACTTCGGGTGAGACCTCGAGCTGCTGCGCAGCTCGTTGCCGAGAGGGCCAGTGCGCCAAGGGGTTTGTTGCTGCGCTTCATTAAAACCCGGGTCTGCCCAAGAAAGCAGCCAACAGTGGCACTACTTCGACTGTCCTATTTTGTGACAATCAAAGTGCTATCAAGATCTCCACAGATCCAGTTCAGCGGCAGAGGACAAAACACATTGAGATTCATATGCATTACATTCGACAGTTGGTACACGACCGCACTATCATTCTGCAATATTGCCCTACTGATGAGAAAATTGCAGACATCTTCACCAAGAGCTTCACTGAGAATAAGTTCTCTTACCTCCGTTCACTGTTGGGGGTGAGTTCCATCATGGTGGAGACAGATTGATTCATTATTATGCTTTAGCTTGAGGGGGGGCTTTCTTCCCACTGGGTTTTCCCTCTTTCCTCACTTAGTTTATTTTCAGCATTTTTTGGATTATTGTATTGGGGTGACCTTTGGTCTTAGTTACCAGGGCCCCACATTATTTTTATTGGCACATCATAGTCTAGCTTGAGGGGGGGTGTTCGGATATCCACATCATCTTTTTCAGGATCTTGCATGCAAATTAGGGTTTGCATGCAGAATCTAGGGTTTGCATGCATCTGCATGCACAGGCATGCATCCCAGTCACCAATTTGATGCCTCCAGCACCTTATCCACCTTCTTCTAGCACCCGGGAGCCACTTACCACAGAGTTTTAGACCTCCTAAGCTGAAAGGCACCCACTTCTCACCTACTTCCAGAGAAGGGCGCACTTGTTCACCTACCACTGCAGTTCCACTTCAGTTACATTCAGTTAGCTCCGATTCTCCCTGATTTGAGGCTAGTTTCACTCCCGACTGACTGTATCACTTCCGTTTGACCTCCAGTTTGATTAGGTGACTTGTTCTGACTTCAGTTAGCCTCCCATGCGCCCCCACTGAGCCTCCAGATCCTAAATCAGTGCTACACACTTCAGTTACACTTATTACACTCAGTTAGACTCAGATTGACACCTGGATGACTGGTTGTTGTGATTGATGAGCACCACCGATGATTGATGAGGACTCCTAGATAGAGTCAAGCTACTCCATTCAGTGATTCGAATGACCTCCTTAGGAAATTCGAATTGCTCAGTCATTGTGACAGTTTGTATTGTAATTCATTCACCCTTTCTGGGATAGAGAGCACTGCTGCATGTTTTGCACATTTTTGCACCATATTTTCTATGTTCATCTGTTGTGATTGATTTACTTGTTCATTAGATCTGCTGTGACTAATTTTACATTCACCTGGTCATTGTAAAGCATATTCTGAGGTACCTGAAGGGTACAGTTGACTATGGGATCAAGTATGATGCGAATCAAAAGCTTAACCTGTAGGGTTATATTGATTCAGACTGGGCAGGCAGTGTTGCAGATAGGAAGAGCACATCTAGGTGCTGCTTCAGTATGGGATCAGGTGTGATCTCTTGGTTTAGAAGGAAGAAGTCCTACATAGCAATGAGCATAGCTGAGGCAGAGTACGTTGCAGCTTGTTCGGCTAGTTGTGAGGCAGTATGGCTGAGGAAGCTATTGTCTGTGTTATTTGATCTCCCACTGGATGCTACGGGTATCTTCAGTGATAACCAGAGTTTTGCGAAGCTATCTGAGAACCCGATGTTCCATGACAGGTCAAAACACATTGAGATCAAATATCACTATATCAGGGATATGGTGCAGAGAGGAGTAGTGAAGCTCCTGTATATTGCGACAGATGAGCAGGTTGCAGATGTGCTGACGAAACCACTAGCCAGAGTGAAGTTTGAGTACTTCAGGGAGAGGCTTCATGTTCTTCAGATTGACGACACTTCGAGGAAGAAGTGATGGACACATTTGCTAGAGCCATTCCAAGCATGGTGAGAGGAGGATCCTTCACATGGCTGTGGATGTAAGCATTGGATGATGAGAATTAGGATGATGCTACAGTTACTACTCTGTATATGCATCATGTTGGATGCTTGTTATGATCAGTTGGATCATGTATATGTATATGCATCATGTTGGATGCTTGATATGTTTGTATATGCATCATGTTGGATGCTTGTTATGATCAGTTGGATCATGTATATGTATATGCATCATGTTGGATTCTTGGACCATGTATTTGTATATGTATCAGGTGGATACGTTGTATGATCAGGTAGATCATGTATGTTGATATATATCATATGGATACATTTTATGATCAGGTGGACTATGTATCTGTGTATGTATCAGGTGGATCATGTATGATGATATGTATCAGGTAGATACTTGGTATGCATCAGGTGGATGCATTGTATGATCAGGATGATCAAGGATGATGAGCTTCAGGATGTTGCTCTAGATGACATGCATCAAGAAGATGCAGTGATGATGATCAGGATGATCATGTGTACATCAGGATGATGTATGGTGAGTATCAGGTTGATACTCTCTGGTCGTGGAATAGGTTGTGCAGATATGCATATAATCCATCCCTGAGAGGTTTGCAGATAGTCTTTCGAGGTTTTGCCTATGGCATGCAATGTGGCCCTGGGATATTTGGCAAATGCTCTTTCGAGGTTTTGCTTTGGGAGGACATATAATCCAGCCATGGGAGATCCAATAGGTTGAGCCATGTGCTCATAATTAGTCTTGGGAGATCCTATAGGTCGGAGTTGTGTGCCCGTAACAGCCTGGGATGCTCTTTCAAGGTTTTTCCATGACCACATATAATACAGCCCTGGGAGATCCTATAGGTCGGAGCTGTGTTCCTGTAACAGCCTGGGATGCTCTTTCGAGGTTTTGTGGTGACCACATATAATACATCCCTGGGAGATCCTATAGGTCGGAGTGTGTGCCCGTAACAGCTTGGGATGCTCTTTCAAGGTTTTGTGGTGGGGTCACATATAATACAGCCCTAGGAGATCGGACAGGTAGAGCTGTGTTCTTATAACAGCCTGGGATTCTCTTTTGAGGTTTTTTGATGCACGTAATAAGTCCTGAGAATTCCATAGTATGGCTAGTGATGATGAAGACCTACAGGTGGTGGGTTTACATCCAGTATGAAAAAGGACTGGCTCTGTAGAACTTCCTATGATGAGTAGATTCAAAGATTGATTGAGATAGCAGCAGCCGTGACGATGACGATGATTCAAGGATGATGATTTGTTGATGATGATCCAGATAAGAAGAATTGTGCTAGCAGATCTGTGTCGAGAAATACCTTCCTAGTTAAGAGGGAGTGTTGATGTATATGTAACTTCAGAATGTATTTCATCGATGTATAGTGTACTCCTATAGAGATGTGTTATTTCTATGTACGGAAGTGTCATCATTTGTATTGACAAGTGTCGCAAGTGTTGTAACTTGCCGATGGGTTATTAGAACACCATGTGTGGGGTTGGCCCTGATTAAGTTAACCATGGGTTATTAGGCTAAGCTAGACAAGTCGGACACATTAGTTTACTGGGAAGGACAAGAAAAGTATAAATAGAGATCTGGAGATCTCTATTTGGACATCTCATTATTCACTTGTACATCACTCAAAAAGTGGCACACTAGTTGAGGAGGAGGGGGAGCTACTAGTAGAAGACTATCTCTTGTACTTTGGTTGTACCTTGGTTGTATTATTGCTCTATCTATCTCTGAGGAAGTTGTGGGGTTTTTCACCTTAGGGTTTTCCCCACGGAAACTCTTTGTGTCTATTGTCTCTTAGATTTGCCTCTTGTTGTGATTAACATGATTGATATGCTGTACATGTTATTCTCTCAGTAAAGATCCTATAGTATATTGAATTAATGCTCAAAAATTAACAGATAACACTTGAATCAAGGGAAGAACTAGAAGAACATCACGAAACTCAACGCCTTTTTCCTGATCTATAGAGAATGAAGTCTTGTTCAAAGAGAATCGGTAGTTAGACATTTCTAATTAGGTTAAGAATTAGGATTTTATAAATATGGACCTCTAGGGTATCGAGAGACCCCTACTGCTATTTTGAAGAATTATTGTTTTACGTTTCAGACTATCAAGACAGTTGGGTTACAGGCCTAGTTTTAAACTATGCAGTTTCTATTTTAAATAAAAACTTTATGTTACCTACGATTCAGTTTTTATAAGTTATTTTCCCTCCTGAGTACAGGTTGGAGAGGGCCCCTCCAACATGTAAGTCAGGAGATCTTGCAGTACAGGTATTCCTCATTATGTGTTGTGCATTGGTTGAATTTATATTGCAGATGAGAGTATTCTAAATAACATCTAAATAAAATAATTTGATTTCTGTAGTAGTTGAACACTTATGCTTCTGTAGTTGATTACAACGCATTCCGTAGTATGATAATGTTATGTCTATATTCCTATAGCAATATTCTGCCAAGGCATAATTAACACCCATTTCTCTTTGTACTTGCATTTACTTCTGAAGCAGCGATCTAGATCTTCAGTGCATGTATTCATTTCATTATCATAGCTACTTATAGAGATTGATTTCTTTCAGTATTTATTGGTTACATGATGACATTCACTCAATGATTTGATTAAAATTGCAGCATTAGATAATGGCATTCCGAATTTAGCTTTAGCATTAGATTATGTTAGATAAGACTTTGAGTTTTATGCATTCGATTTATACTAAGTACCCCTTACATTAAAGATCAATATTTCATTACTTTAGAATAGATCTGTTATAATTCCAGCATTCAATTCCATAGTATAATTTTTATTATTTTCAGCAAGTTAATTCTTAAAAATAGATTTATTGTTTCCTGCATTCAAATTCTTAGCCATAGATTTCCTGCTTTCAGTATTTGAATTTCATAGCATAGGAATTTCTCCTCATTAGATTAAACCATCCTAATTACAGTTTATATAATCTTTTTTTGACAACTCCTTAATAGATTGATACAAACATCCAACTTCGACAAAGACTATCCTAGAAGAGCACATATAGTGCCAGTGCCTCTAAAGTTTGTAAGTCCCCTGGTTTGATAATTAAATTAGGCTCCTAGTCTAGCTGCCCTCATTAGGAACCCATACTTAGAGCTCACCACTTTTTGGCGCCGTTTCCAGGGAGGTGCTAAATCTTTTAGGAGACATCTTCAGAAAGCAACACAAAAAGAAAGAAAAAAATCACATAAAACAAAAACATAAATTTTTTTACCAATGAATGCCTTGTCGGCAAAGGGATAGGTTTGGACGCTTTCTACCTAAGCATCCCATGAGCAACAATGGTAATAACAGTTTTGATAATTCTCAGTTCGAATTTCTAAACTCAGAAAATGAAACTGACTCCACATACGATCCAAACAGAGACAACTTAAACAGAGACAACTTCTCTACCAGTTCCAGCTCAAATACCATGATATCAAACGAAGAAGAGGAACCTAGGGAGATGTTCACCTTCCCCATTAGCATACCTCTTGGAGATGCACGGATGAAGAATATCAACCCTAACAATTTTCCAAACTTCCTTGGATTGACTTCAGAAGATCCCGACACATTACTGTTTGAATTTGGGGTAGTTTACAGATCCTTTGATTACACTACAGATGCACAAAAGCTAAGACTTATTCCCTCCACACTGAAATATTTATCACTTAGGTGGTTCATGAGTTTAGAGGGGAATAGTATTTTTAGTTGGGACCAAATGAAACAGGCATTCCTAGAAAAATACAGGGACTAAGGCAAAGCAAAGGATACAAGGGATGAAATATTTAGGATGCAACAGGGAGACTGTGAATCCTTAGAAGACTATGCCCAGTGTTTTCAGCTCAGCTACAAATGAGCTAACCATTGCACCCTAGACCCCGAATCGTTGAAACTTGTCCTTCTTAGAGGGATCAAAGAAGAGAATTTTGAGATCTTAAACCTCTTAGGAGATGGAGACATATTTCAGAAGACTTATGACCAGATACTCCATATTTTCAAGAACCATTCTAGGTCTAGGAAAAGCAAGAATGGGACAAGAGATACACATCTACCCATAGGATCTTCCTCATCTTCAGGACCCAATCTTACAAAATCTGATTTAGGAAACCTGTTAGATGATATGAAGACATACATCTTACAATATCTAGCCATGCAAATTGATGCACTTCAAATAAAAAAGAAGCAGGACGAAATTAACCAAGCCTTTGCAGTATTTTGTCCTCATTGTAGAAAAAAACATGAGAAGGGGAAGTGAACCTTGAACACCATAGAATTATGTGGTATCTGCACTAACGACCACTCCACTGATAAATGTCCCCTCCTACCCTCAAGTAAGGCTGCCATTCAAGACCCAGCAGCTGAAGCAGCAATAGAACAGCTCTGTTTTATAAATCAAAGGAGGAATAATTTTGTTAGACCATATCAACCTAGCAATCAAGTCTACTATAATCAGGGCCAACAAAATTGGAACTCTGCACCAACTTCATGGAAAGCACAACCGAACCCAAATCAATGGAAGAAAAATTAGTATTAGCAGAGTCAACACACATATCAAACAACCTATCAACAAACTTATTATCCACCATCTTACCCTTCATATCCCCCACCTTTTGCTTCATCGACCACAAATTATGGGAATCAAAATCCTTATCCGTCAAATTGGAGAGCTCTGTTGCAACATCAAAAACCACTCATCATGCCACCCCCATAGACTCAACCACCCCCCAGACCCTCTCCAATTCCATCCCAACCCATCCCAAACCCTAATAATAATAGACCTCCACAACAATAGACTTATAACGCTGATATCACAGAATTCCCTACCTATGTCGTAGATACCATGGAAATAAATGAAATAAACCTCAGATCCAGAAAAACATTGCAAAATACATCAACACAGAATATCTCACAACCTGAAGTTCAAGAACAAACAACAAAACCCTATGTTTAGCATCCGGATGAACCAAATCTGATAGAAGAAGAAACCCTCCATTTCTCAAGAAACTTATACGAAGTACAAAGGAAGAAGAAGAAAATGCAATTTTAAATGAATTAAAACACTTAAACATCCAAATCCCAATCTTGAAGGCCATAAGGGATGTGCCCATCTGTAACAAATTTATTAGAGAAATTTGTCTGAAGAAACCTGGGAGGAGGAAGCGTGACCCACCAACAATAAATGTAGTGGGACAATTGGCTGATCTAATGCTGGGTATTATTATTAACCCTAAGTATCTTGATCCAGGTAGCCCTGTAGTGAACATCACCATCAATAACAAACAAATAAATAAAATCCTAATAGATTTGGGAGCTTCTATCAATATCATGACTAAGGAAACCATGATATACCTAGGACTCCAATCATTAATCAAACCAACAACTACAGTACTCCAACTAGCTGACACATCCACTGTGAAACCCGAAGGGATGCTCGAAGACATTATGATCAATATTGAATCCTGGGAATACCCAGCTGATTTCATAGTAATTGAAGTCAAAAGAAAACTTAGTGGTTATCCAATCATACTAGGAAGACCTTGGTTAGCAACTGCAGATGCTTACATATGTTTCCGATCAGGAAATATGACTATCACTAGTGGACATGCTAGGAAGAAAATCATGATCTACCCACCAGCAAGAAAATCTTTAGATTTAGAATACCAAAATTGTACTGATGACCATTACGATACACCATATCAGAACCTGCAACCTATCCTAACAATTGATACTCCACTATCATTGAAAGCAATAGATGAAGATGGCCAGATAGATAGATTTATACAAAATGAATATTCTAACAACGTTGCTCTTAAAATAGGTTTTGCCATAGCACAGCAACAAGAAGGCAAAAGTTCAAACCAAAACTTAAATAAAATGTGGGCAGACGTACTACATCTAGAAGAACAATCAGAAAAAGGGAAGATAGTTGAAATCATGCTTGGAAAGACGGTCAACATTCATGGCAATCTCGAGCCAGACCAAGAAAAGCAATTAACGAAAGTATTATTAGAACAAAATAAAGCTTTTGCATGGACATATGCAGACATGAAAGGTATACATCCTGATATATGCAAACATTATATTTACTTCAAAGAAGGTTCTATCCCTATCAGGAAGCCGCAAAGTAGGTTGAACCCAGCATTAAAAGACATTGTCAAAATAGAACTACAGAAGTTATTAGATGCAAGGTTCATCTATCCAATAACTAACAGTGAGTGGGTCTCACCACTGGTTATAGTACCTAAAAAAGGAGGCAAATGGAGAATTTGTGTGGACTACAAAGAGCTGAATAAAGCAACCAAGAAAGACCACTTTCCTCTTCCATTTATAGATCAGGTGCTAGATACATTATCTGGAAACAAGTATTTTTCATTCTTAGATGGTTTCAGTGGGTACAACCAAATTTTAATACACCCAGCTGATCAAGATAAGATGATGTTTACATGCCCATGGGGAACTTATGGCTATAGGGTTCTACCCTTTGGTTTATGTAATGCCCCAACAAGATTTCAAAGAGCCATATTGAGTATTTTCTCTGATTTTATAAATGACAAAATGGAAGTCTTCATGGATGATTTCACACCCTATGGAAAAAAAATTGAGCAAGCATTAAACAATCTTGAATTAGTATTAAAAAAATGTATTGAGATGAGCTTGTTCCTAAGCAATGACAAATGCAGGATGTCAATGGAAGAAGTTATCATTCTAGGACATCATATATCACAGAGGGGGATAGAGGTTGATCAAGCAAAAGTCTCAGTAATCAAAATGCTGCCACCACCTGTCAAACAAAGGGACGTGAGAAGTTTCCTTGGACAAACAGGGTACTACAGAAGGTTTATCGAAAATTATAGCAGAATTGCTGGCCCAATGTTTCCACTTCTCACAAAAGACAATGAGTTCATATCGACAAGCAATTGCATGACAGCATTTGAAAATCTTAAGGAGAAACCAATCACAGCACCAGTACTCCAAGGACCAAATTGGGAAATTCCATTTCACATCCACACAGATGCATCAGATAAAGCCATTGGATCTGTGCTTGGACAAGAACGAGACAAGAAACCCTATGCCATATAATATATAAGCAAAAATTTGGCTGGGTCAGAACTCAACTACACAGTCACAGAGAAGGAATTTTTAGCAGTAATACATGCAATCAATAAATTTAGGCATTACATCACAGGATACCAAGTTTTGTCCACACTGACCACTCATCAATCAGATATCTTATGAACAAGCCTAGTACTAGTGCTAGAATGATTAGATGGATGCTACTTCTACAATAATTTGACATTACTATAATAGATTAACCAAGAAAGCATAATGTTGTAGCAGGCTTTTTTTCAAGAGTCACACATGGACAAGATAATGACTTGGTTAATGATAACTTCCCTGATGAGCACATTTTTGCCATATCAACAAGAAGCCCATGGTTTTCTAACATAGCAAACTACTTAGTATTCGGGAAGTTTCCCAAACATTACAGTTATAAAGAAAAGACAAAAGTAATAAGGCAAAGTGCCACATAGACATGGATAGAGGGAATCCTCTTTAAACAAGGGTCAGATCAGATACTTAGAAGGTGCATTAGGGAAGATGAAGTACATGACATAATGCATGCCACTCACAATGAACCCTGTGGAGGACATTATGCTGCAAAAAGGACAACCTACGAGATCTTTCAAATAGGGTATTATTGGCCAACACTTCACAAAGATGCTTATGAGTATGTGTCCCACTGTGATGACTGTCAAAGAATGGGGAATCCTACACAAAAAGAAGAAATCCCTTTTCATCCACAGATCTCCTTAGAAGCATTCGAGAAATGGAGATTTGACTTCGTTGGTCCAATCAACCCACCATCAAATCAAAAGAGCTACATTCTAGTATGCACAGATTACCTTATAAAATGGACTGAGGTAGTAGCACTTGCTACAGCAAATGAAAACAATGTAGCAAAATTTTTCACTGAGCAAATCTTCCACAGGTTTGGTGTTCCAAGGGAACTAGTTTCTGATCAAGGACCACAATTTACATCCAACTTAATAGAGGACCTACTGAATAGGAATAAGGTTAAGCATAGACAGTCCTCTTTATATCACCCTCAAGGAAATGGTTAAATAGAAGTCACCAATAGAGAATTAGAGAGGATTCTAACAAAGATAGTCCAACTCCACAAAAGAGATTGGGCTGATAGATTAAGTGAGGCAGTTTGGGCCTATAACACCACATGGAAGACAACAACAGGATTCACACCTTATGAATTAGTATATGGAAAGAAATTCATGCTTTCAATTGAATTCGAAATCAAAACACTAAGAATTGCAGCAGATTTGAACATGGAACTATCAGAAATACAATAAGAATGCATGCTACAATTGAATCAATTGGATGAGCAATGCTAGCAAGCACTTGCACACATTGAAATCATCCAACAACAAAGAAAGAAGTGGCATGACAAACACCTAAAGGATAAAAATTTCAAGGAAGGTGACTGGGCACTACTTTATGACTCTAGGTTTCACACATTCAAAGGAAAAATAACAACTAGATGGCTAGGACCTTACATCATTGAGCACATCTATGACAATGGAGCAATCAAAATTGTTACAATAGATGAAAAACAGTTTCCCATGATAGTGAATGGACATCGAATAAAACTCTACAAGAAACCATAGTCAAAGGAAGAGTATACACATGTACTCTACTAGCAACAACTGATGTTGATAGAGAATATGGAATTCTATTGAAAATTTGATGAAAATAAAAGAGAAAAAAATGAAAATAAAAATAAAAAATAAAAAATAAAAAGGAAAAAAAATAAAGAAAAATAAATATAGTTGAATGAATAACAGGCCAAATTACAGGGCGACATACACACCTATGAAGATGGAGCATCAAAATTGCAAAAACAAATATCAAGCAAAAGAAACATCAATATGCAAGAGAGCCAGAAAAGTATCAAAACATCCACAACAATCAAGCAAGCCTGGGAATTATCAAACGTCAACAGCATTCAAGCGAGCCAGACATGTATTCAAGTGAGCCATCAAAGATATCAAAAACTACAGGAATACATCACAGCACAAATTTCAATCAAATCTGCAATATCTTCATGAGAGCCTGCAATTTATTCAAGCGAGGCTGCCATTTATCCAAGCGAGCCAGACATTCATCCAAGCACAGCACCAAGCAATCAAATTCATACAAAGCATCATCACAAAGTCAAATAAAAATGGCATGAAATTCAAACAAAGGCGATACTCCAAAATTCAAACAAGCAAAAAGAAAATGCCAACAACGCACATAACTACTGACATGCCGAAGATTACTATGGATTACACCAAATCTACTACAACATCTAGCACGCATACAAATCAGCCATTATCGTGAACTCAGGTACGCTAACAAAATATAACAAGGTAATCTCTGAACACTTTCATTTTATTCTTAAGGTCAAATCATTATCCCCAAAATGATTGTTTTTTAAGCTGAGGACAACTTTACGCTAAAGTCGGGGGAAAGGTTCAGATTACAAAATCATGATTGCACACACCCGTCATTTCAGCAAATGATGAATCCGCATATAACCACCATACTTCACAATAATCGGAGCAGAAGTGCAAAGTACAAGCATAAAGCGAAATGAAGAGCTTGATTATGGAAAGAAATGGATCAATCAACAAGTACAGCGAAGAATAATAAGGATAAGTGTGGAAAGACAGTTAAGTTAGGCTGCATGATCGTTCAAAAAAGAGCCAGTTTTTGCAAACAAAAACCTCTCAGAACTTTCCGAAAGCAAGCCATCAGAAGTGAGTGTGGTCACGCAACAATCAATCCATCCTTGAGCCTATAGGAAATCCAGATCAATGAGGTAAAAGCCACATTCAAAGTTGGTTTTTGTTGATTTTAGAAGAGATTTTAAGATGACAAAAGGTTTCAAGAAAAGCGAACTAGAGGAACACAGAGTTGTTTTTCAGAACCCACAAATCTTAACAGTCATTCCTAGTGCGAATTAGATGTCTTTCATCTTCGGATTAAGAGGATACAATGCAGGGGTGGCTATGGAGTTCGCAAGGAACTTTAAACATATCAAGGATGAACAATTTGTCACCCGAGTGAAGGGGTTACCTGTGAAGGTGGATGAAGATGTGATTTCCAAATACACTGGTCTCCCAATGGGCCTGCATTGGGTCAAGGATGATAGGGAGTGAGACATGAAGGAAATAAAATGTTCTTCGAAAGAGGGGAGGCCTATGACAAAGATAAAAACAGAGTCAAAAGTCTCTCCATGTCTACACCGTGGGATGAAATGGCTGCCATTGTCCAGAAATATATTACATGCATTGGTAGGTTGAGCTACATCCCCATTTTTCATTTTTGATTCCTAGAACTAGTGAGGCACAGGACCCATCATCCACCAAATAACAAGATTAGTATTCCATACTACCTGCTCCAATCTCTAGCAGAAATGAGCAAGAAGGTGATTAAAGGGAAGGAGGATGCCTTAGCCCATCATGGGTTGATCAAACTAATTGTTTGTGAGGAATTAAAAGCATAGATACTAGAGCTTTCTTGGGAATAATTTGTGTTGGTATCTGTTGAATATGTTCAAAGAATGAAGAGCGCACCCACAGTTGGTGTACCCCTACCACCAAGATCAATGAGAAAAACCACCTCTACATCAGGGGCGAAGAGGAAAATTGACCTAGATAGTGTGGTTGATACCCTGGTGAAAATAAAACAGTCACAAGATGACTCCCCCAAAACAAACCCAGGGATTCCTTCTTGTAATCAAGAGCCGAAGAGAAGAAGTAAGAGATTCACACAAGCATTTGGAATCCGAATTACCAAGGAAAAGAGTAGGGAACCCAGTCCCATAGTTCAAAATGTGTCAGATGAGGATGATGATCTTTGGGTAGATCAGGTGGATCCCACTACAGAAGAGGAGCAGGATGAACAAGAGGAGCAGGATGAGCAAGAGGAGAAGGATGAACCCGAGGAGCAGGATGAACCAAATGAGCAGGATGAGCAAGAAATGCAGGATGAACAAGAAGAATAGGAGGAACAAGAAGAGAAAGACAACCTCTAGGAGGACCCTCCTGAGCATAATGAAAACTCTGGGGTCATCAATCAACTCGCTAAAGCACGGGCGGAATTAGAAAAGCTTAAAAAGGAGCTATAAACATTGAGGATTGGATCAGGAAGCCAGCACACATCACCCCTGTTTTCATCCAAAAAGACACAAATCCTAAAAATGCATCATGCAGGGGAGCTAAGACTGCCGGAGCAGAAAAATTCAGTACTTCAAGAGAAGTTGGCTAAGGCACAAGGGGAACTAGCCAAAAAGGACCAGGAAATCATTCAACTAAAGCATGTTTTGGCTACCACCACTAAAATATATAGTAAACTATTGGAGCATAGGCCACCTTTAGCAATATATGCAGTTTACCTATAGGAAAAGTGGGGCAAATTCCATCTCCAAAGGTTGGCACAGGGACTCCCAATAGAAATCGAAACAACCAGGGAATTTGTGGATGCATCTCTCAAAGCCACAGAGTTGGAGAAGGAGCAGCTCAGTGAGTTTTTCCTACACAATTTTGTGGCTCCTAGCTCACCCAACTGGTCTCCAAACCCTTACATGGGCGATTTCTAGTTAAGTGCATTATGTTCTTGGATGAAAAATGAAATTGAGTGAGCTCAAGATTACCACATTTATGTAGCAGGAAAATGGTAGACCCCATTATGGATCAGGGCATAAGCGACTCACCCTGAAAGAATAATCTATGACCATTGAAATCTCCCCATAGATAAGGATTTGATCCCAATTCTCCTTGAAAAACAGCAGGAGGCTGTGGTTCACTTTGATCTTACTCTTCAGAGCACACATAAGAAGGTTTAGGAGTCTATTGGTGAAAGATGGCGTAGAGTGGTAAATGACCTGAAAATAAAAGAGCTTCACTCACCTGCCAGACTTAAAAATGCTCTCGTAAAAGCTAAGCTCTACAGGGAGTCATTGATAAAGAATCATCTTAGGTGGATAGGGATGATGCTAAACCCCCCATTCTTCCTTCCTCCAGTCATTAAGGAACATGTCAATGAGGAAGAAGAGAGGAGGGTATGGGTCAAGGAAGATCAAAGTATGGGCTACCACAGGCAGGAAGGGACCCCCAAGGTGGTAGCATGGGACATCAGAGACGTCATCAGTGAGTAGAATATGTCACCCAAGGATGGGTGAATCCTTCAAGCACGGGGGAGGTGATGAGTCCCCATTTCAGCTATCTGATAGTTTCTTTTCCCACCAGTAAAGCACAAGAAAGGTTGTAAAAATACACTCGTTAGTGGGAAAATGATTTACCTTAATTATTTAATGAAGTGTTTAAAAGAATATTTTTGTTATGTTTTGAAAAGTGTTGCTATGAGCTAATTGCATGAAAAATGAGGTTGAATGAGCAAGTGTAGGTGTACTAAAGGATAACGCGTGAATCAAGGGAAGAACTCGAAGAACATCACCAAACTTAGCCCCTTTTTCCTGATCTATAGAGAATGAACTCCTGTTCAAAGAGAATCGACAGTTAGACATTTATGATTAGGTTAAGCATTAGGATTTTTAAATATGGACCTCTTGGGTAGTGAGAGGCCCCTGTTGTTATTTTGAAGAATTATTGTTTTACGTTTAAGACTATAGAGATAGTTGGGTTATAGACCTGGTTTTAAACTACGGAGTTTCTATTTTAAATAAAGACTTTATGTTACCTACGATTCAACGTTCATAAGTTCTTTTCAGTCCTGAGTATGGGTTGGAGAGGGCCCCTCCAACACGTAATTCAAGAGATCTTGTAGTACAGGTATTCCTCATTATGTGTTGTGCATTGGTTGAATTTATATTGTAGATGAGAGTTTTCTAAACAACATCTAAATAAAACGATTTGATTTTTGTAGTAGTTGAACACTTCTTCTTCCGTAGTTCATTACAACACATTGTGTAGTATGATAATGTTGTGTCTGTAGTCCTGTAGCAATATTCTACCAAGGCATAATTAACACCCATTTCTCTTTGTACTTGCATTTACTTCTGAAGCAACGATCTAGATCTTCAACCCATGTATTCATTTCATTATCAGGACTGCTTATAGAGATTGATTTCTTTCAGTATTTATTGGTTACATGATGACATTCACTCCTTAATGATTTGATTAAAATTGCAGCATTAGATAATGGCATTCCAAATTTAGCTTTAGCATTAGATTATGTTAGATAAGACTTTGAGTTTTATGCATTCGATTTATAGTAAGTACCCCTTAGATTAAAGATCAAGCTTTCATTACTTTAGAATAGATCTGTTATAATTCTAGGATTCAATTCCGTAGTATAATTTTTATTGTTTTTAGCAAGTTAATTCTTAAAAATAGATTTACTATTTCCTGCATTCAAATTCTTAGCCATAGATTTCCTGCTTTTAGTATTTGAATTTCTTAGCATAGGAATTTCTCCTCATTAGATTAAACCATCCTGATTACAGTTCATTTAATCTTTTTTTGACAACTCCTTAATACATTGATACAAACACCCAACTTCGACGAAGACTATCCTAGAAGAGTACATATAGTGCGAATGCCTCTAAAGTTTGTATGTCCCCTGGTTTGATAATTAAAGTAGGCTCCTAATCTAGCTTCCCTGATTAGGCACCGATACTTAGAGCTCACAACGACGTGTTAGGTGTAGTGAGAGTGGAAGAGGGAGAGGCGGGTATTAGGGGGCTGGGGTAGAGTGATAGGTTTTGGTGTTTGGTGCAGGTGGAGGAGTAGGGTAGAAAGAAATGGCTAGGTTCTAGCAAGGGTTAGGGGAAGAGGGAAGAGAGAGAGACAGAGAGAGAAGGATGGTGGGTTTGAGGTAGGGGGAGGAGTAGGGTGTGAGAGAGTTAGAGAAGGGAGATATTAAGATTTAGGGAGAGGAGTTCAAAGAGAGATTAGGGGTGAGGTTAGTGGGAGGGGGAGTAGCTTGATATGTTTGTGTGTGAGAGAGAGAGAGAGAGTAGGGGGGAGTGGGTTGCTAAGGGTATGGGATTCAAAGAGGGATAGGGAGTTAGGGGTAGGTATAGGAGTAGAGGGTAATAGAGAGGGAGAGAGACAATCAGGGTTGAGGAGGGGAGTGTGTCGGTGGTTAAGGGTAGGTGGAAAGAGGGGGGGGTTGGGGAGAGAGAGATGGTGGCATATACGCTAGGGGTAGAGAGAGAGGGGGGGCGGTGAGTTGCATGATGTGGGGAATTCAGAGAGAGAGAGAGGGTTAGGGTTATGGGAGTATAAGAGAAAGAGAGAGAGAGTGCGTGGAGGGGGTGGTTATGTGTTGAGATTGTAGGAAGGGGGTAAAGGAGAGAGAGTGAGAGAGAGAGAGGGTTTGTTAGGGTTTTTGGGGAGAGATAGAGTTTTGGGAGTTAGGTCTAGGTGGAGCAGTAGGGTAGGTAAATTGTTATAGAGGGGGTTAGTAAGGGTTAGAAAGAAGAGGGTAGAGGGAGAGAGAGGAGGAAGGTGTGGTAAAGGTAGGTGGAGTAGTAGGTGGGTGAGAGAGTGAGAGAGTGGGTTAGTAAGGGTTAGGGAGTGGAGGGGAGAGAGAGAGAGGGAAGGAGGAGGAGTTAGTGGTAGGGGGAGGAGTAGTTGTATGTGTGTGTGTGAGAGAGAGAGATAGATAGAAGTGGGTGGGTATTAGGGGGTTAGAAAAGAGAGAGGGAGGTGGGGGATAGGAGTAGGGAAAGGAGAGAGAGAGAGAGAGAGAGAGAGAGAGAGAGAGAGAGAGAGAGAGAGATAGAGACAGAGAGAGAGACAGAGAGAGATAGAGAGAGACAGAGTACTAGTGGGGTTAGGGAGAGATATGAGGATTATTGTGAGTGTTTGAGAGAGAGGGGGTGTTATAGGGTTACACAAGAGAGAGAGGGTTGGGGGTTAGGTGGATGTGGTGTATTTAGGTAGAGAGAGAGTGAGAGAGGTGGTTAATAAGGGTTAGGTCGAATAGGGGTTAAGAGGGACTGAGGAGGAGGGGGAGGGGTAGGAGGTGACAAAGTGATAGAGGGGGTTAGTAAGGGTTAGGGAGAGTATAGGAGAGAGCAAGTGAGTTGAGGGTGGATAGCGATAGGGGTAGGAGTAGGGGGTGTGAGATAAAGAGAGAGATAGATAATGGGGTGGTGTGGGAGTTATTATCTCTTTGAGATAGAGGCACATGGAGGAGTAGATGGGTGTGTGTGTGTGTGAAAGAGAGAGAGAGAGGGTAGGGGGATGAAGCAAGCGAGGTTGTTGCTGATTGGGGGTATGGAGAAGGATGGGGATTTGGGGTAGGGAAAGAGATATAGATTTCTATGTGGGAATGGTGGTAGGGGATTAATGAATATTAGGGAAGTTAGAGTATATACGAGCTATAGGGTGGGGGCAGAGAGAGAGAGAGAGGGCCAGGGGAAGTGGGAGTAGGAGAGAGGGAGGAAGAGGGGTGGTTATGTCTAGGGATAATAGGAGGTGTGTTAGGGACAAAGAGAATGGGGTTAGAAGTAATGAGAGTGTGAGACAGGGAGGGGTGTGGGTTAGGTCTTATGGGAGGAATTGAGGTGAGAGAGAGTGAGAATGGGGGTTAATAAGGGTTTGGGGGAAGAGGTGTAGGAGAGAGAGAGGGGTGATGGGATTTATAGGTATGTGGAGGAGTCGAGGGGTGTATTTGTGTGTGAGAGAGAGAGAGAGAGAGGGAGGGAAAGAGAGTTGGAGATCGAGGTGTGGGAGAGTGAGAGAGGTAATTGGTAAGGGTTAGGGAGACGAGTGAAGAATGATAGAAGAGGAGGGAGGTTATTAATAGGGTGAAGGTAGGCATGTGTGTGTGTGAGAGAGAGAGTGATAAAGAGAGAGGGAATGGTTATAGTGGGGTGTTATAGGGTTTGTAGGGAGAGAGGGTCAGTGGTTAGGGGAAGGTGAAGAAGCATAGGTTTGTGTGTGTGTGTGTGTGTGTGTGAGAGAGAGAGAGAGAGAGAGGAGTGGAGGGGTTTATTGTAAGGGGAGAGAGTGAATTAGGCTGATGGGGAGTAGGAGAGTGTGGGGGGACTTAGAGAAAATATGAGTGGGGTAAAGGAGAGAGAGAGATGGTGGGTTAGGGGTGGTGAGAGAGTGTGAGAGAGAGGTTCCTTATTAGGGGGTTGGGGTAGAGAGAGAGGGTTCAATGTTTTGTGTACCTAAAGGAGTAGGGTGGAGGGATAGTTGGAGAGGTGGTTATCAAGGGTTAGGGAGAGAGAGAGAGAGATGACGAAGGGATGTTAGAGGTAGGGAGAGGAGTACAAGGGTGAGAGACTTAGAGAGAGGGTTAGTACATGTTAGGGAGAGGAATGTATATAGATAGTTGAGGAGGGAGGTTAGTTGTAGGGGGAGGAGTAGGTGTGTGTGTGTGTGTTAGAGAGAGAAAGGGCTAGGGACACATAGAGAGAGAGAGAGATGGGGGGTGGTAATTGGTAGGTGGAAGCAGTTTATTAGAGAGAGTGAGAGAGAGTGAGAGAGAGAGTTTTAGGGGTGTTGGCTTGGTTTTGAAACCAAGCTTAGTGCTATGGGCACCTGCTAACTAGTAGCAGCAATTTCAATATTAAGCAAAAATAGTAAACTAAATGTAAATCTAAACTAAACTAGCATGTGCATTTTTGAATTAAAAAACAAGAACAAGAAATATAAAAAATAATTTTTGTATTGAAAATGGGGGCAAGCAAGTGCTTGCAATAATAATACCTCCAATTGATGAAGATAGTTGAGAATCTCCAAGGGTGAGCAGCTCCAAACACCAAAGGGTCCTTTCTCCAAGGTTGCTACAATGGCCAAAACCTCAAGGGAGATTTTGGCAGCATGAGGATAGGAAGATGGATGGATGTAAAGTGAGGAGCCCCTACCACCTTTTTATAGGTTTTGGTGGTGGGGAATACCATTATGGTTTTGAGGAAACCAATGGTATTGACCAACATGGTTTAGGTACCTTTTCCCTCCTTTTTCCTTTTTTGAATATTTTTATTATTTTTATTCCCGTTTTAATATTTTTGAGAATTTTGGACCCTTTTTTAGGGTTTTTTATGCTTTTTGAGGAAAAATATTCATTTTGGGTGGAAAAAGGGGTGTATTAAGGTCTTTTGGTGTCTTTAGAGGCTCAAATGGTGAAAAAGTTGACAAATGGGTCATGTGAATAGGGAAATGAGCTAGTGAGCACTTTTCTGGTGTTAACAGATTGCCCCCTGATGTGTGAGGGCAGGAGCTCATCGTATGGCCGATAGACATCATAGTTCTTTTGTCTTATTTCTGGGGTTTGGGGAGGAGAAGAGACCAATTGAAGACTGGATCCACGGCCCTTGGAAGCTGCAAAAAATAAACAATATTACATGGCCTCAATATGAATGAGGAATAATCTCTGATAATGTACGAGGCGGGCATACCCATGCTCGTATCAAGACATATATAAACAATTAGTCCCAAGAAGGGGGACCTGAAAAATAAATAATATACTGGTACATCATAATGGTCCAGAGGGGACATTAGTTTGGGATGTACTCATGATCATAACATGACTGATCTCAATAACTGATACACTGGGATAACTGATGAAGTGTTGAAACTGAAGGTGTCCAACATCTTTAGGGACTCAATGACTGTGAGCCATCTCTGGGAAGTATATGTAACTGTATACTCGAGGGAGTATAAAACTGGGGTACATCTGAATACTGTCGCCATGTGCAACCTGGATATCTATAGACAAAATGTAACTGGTTGTTTCCATAAGTAGACTCTCAAATGTTGAAGAGTCAGGAGGTATCTGGGGTCTTCGACTAATAACTGAAAGGACCAATATTTTGTGCGAGTCTCAACGATGCGATCAAGGTGTTGAAGTCGAGCATGTGAGAAACAACCATTTGGAGAGGCACTGAGGACTCCTCTCGAAATGATTCGTGGGAACTCATCATAAATGGTGATGAGTCCAAGACACAGGGACCTCTAGGTCTATCCTCTGGAATTAATTTGGTTGTCATCAACAGAGGGAGACCAACAACTAAAAAGGCGATGATGTATCCTTGATAGGAGCGCGAGGTATAGAAACGAAGTGTGGTAGTACTGATGGTAGGAATGACATACTTGTGGGGTTGGGAAGTAACTGGGAGATAGCGGGTAGACTCAAACTTCCTTTGTTCAGAGCATGATGACATGGTTGACCTAGCAGCGTAGGGAACTAACTTGTAGGTGTGGGGATCATAGCTTTTAAGGATTGAAGGGTATGTATTTACTGAGGGGACGAGCTGATGGGTGTTGTCGAGGGATTCTCAGGATGACATACTGCAGAAAACTCTGAACAAAGGCGACCAAAATGGGGAAGCTACCATATGAGTAGACGTGATCTATTGTGGCACCGAGAAGCACCATTGGGTCCTTCTTCGTAGTTTTAATGAGCTCCAAGAAGGTATAAAAGTGTGCTCTGAAATGGTACTGTCCTGTGGATTTTGTGAGCCCAGGACTGTTCGTGCTCATTGGTGCTTTCATTTTTAAGGAGTTTGAAAATGATAAGAAGACTCTACAGTGGTTATGAATACTATCCTGTTGGTTTTTACGAGCCCAGGATGGTGATTGCTCGTGGTCGCTTTCATGTTTAGAGAGTCTGAAAGCGGTAAGTGGACTCCATTGGTGTTCTTTTTCGTAAGTTAGTCTCCAAGGCCCGAAAAAGCATAAAATGATGCAAATGGAGAACTCTTCTAGCCGATGTGACTAGAGTATTCATTTTTCATAATTAGTCTACAAGGTCCGGAAAAGGGGTAAAATTATACCAGGTATACGCCCTTTCAGATACGTTTAGCGAGCATGAAAGGAAGCAAGGTTGCTCGATGACCTTTTAGTTGTTTTAGGAGTCAGAAAAGAGCTTAACAGAAACTCCCTAAGTGCCTTTTTCGTAAAAGGGATTGCTCGGCCCGAAAAAGGGGTAAAATTATACCGAACAATAAGGGATTGATGGGAGTGAGAAAAGGTCTCAAGCATCATCATGAGTGCAGAAAACGGGATTCAGTGAGATAAATATTGTCAAAAAGGGGCAATGGCCAATGTGGCACGCAAACCAAGGTGATGAGGGGTCATGGGAAAAATGCCCGAAAAGTATGGAGGTGAGAGCGAGAAATGATCTCAAGCATCATCACGAGCGTGGCAAATTGAATCTAGCGATATAAGGCTTGTCAACAATGGACGATGGCCAATGTGGCATGCAAACCGAGGCAACAAGGGGGCATGGAAAAAATGCCCAAAAAATATGGGCGTGAGAGTGAGAAATGATCTCAAGCATCATCACGAGTGCGGAAAACTGAATCCGGCGATATAAGACTTGTCAAAAATGGACGACGGCCGATGTGGCTCCTAACGTAATGGTATGAAGGGCACCATGTGGGTCAGAGATGTCGATGTGGATGGCAGGAGAAATATTGGTCATGTTAATTTCCTGAGAGGCATCAGGAGCAGTAGGAGCCTCGAGAATCTCCTCATCATTGCGGAAGCTGTGAGTGGTCAAGTCAGTTGACGAGGTTTGGGTAGTCGAAGAGATCATATAAATGGTGTTAATCTCTCTGAATGAGGATGATACGGGAGGGAAGATCTCCTCAATTGTGGGAGGTTCCGTCTCAAGGTACAAATTATTCATCTCATAGAGAGCTGCTCTGTAATCTGGGATGTCAGGACAGTGATGTGAGTAGTGGCCGTAAATACCACATATCGCACAAGGGTGGTTGGTACACAGTGATTTATCACGAGGCATGGGGTTTGAGTCGATTTTGACAACCTAGATGTTGGCGTCGTCGTCAAGCATTTCCATGTGTTCCTGTAATGCAGGTAATTGTGGACACCAATGGGTTGGATGGCCTTATTCATCACACAACGAGCATTTTGGAGGAGCACGGAATACAGGGGGAGGTTTAACTGCCTTGGGTGGGGGTACCGCAGTGTATGGTTGTCGGCCTCTGCCCCCAGTGGGCCTGATGAGTGGAGGGGGATTCATAGATGACAAATGAGTAGTGATACCGAGAGGTGGTTGGGTAGAAGTGACAATGAGTTGCACCGGTTGCAGGATGACATTTGGTGTCGGCGGGGGAACGGGAGGTGAAATATACCACACGGGTAATCCCAATGTTAACCCGGGGAGACTAAGGGTAGCCATAACCGGAGCGCTTACTACACCTGAGGGAGGAAATAGAAAGGGGATTGTGTGGATGGGTGTAACACCGATGTGACTAGGGACCAATGGTGGTTTAGGGAACAAGGGTGGCTGACTATTAGGTGTTTGTGTATTGTGTGAAAGAGTATAGAGGTTAGCGACGTGTGTCTCCAGAGATGGTGGTGGAATGGATTGGAATGTAGAAGTCATCGGCGCGTCGGAGTAAAGTCTGGGTCCTAATGAGGACACAAACGAGCTATTTGCACCGCAAATAGGTTGTTCAACCACAGGGAGAACATTTTCGGGTGCAGCGGGGGCCTTGGGATCGTAATAGGTGAGTTGGTCGAACTTGACCACGCGTCCTTCATGGGGGAACATCATGGTATGGAACACGGATGAGGCCACGTCTCGCATGGCATACATGTAGCTGCGGCCAAGTAAGAGGTTATAATCGAGTTGGGCATTGATGACCTCAATGTCAATGAGCATGGTTTTACCCGACAGCTGGATGGGGACATTAGCTAAGAGACCTTGGGGTTGAGCCAAACGGCCGTCATAGGCTCGCAACGCAGTGGTGGACTGCTGGAGAGTAGGAGATCCCACATTTTTCCAAATGAATGTGGACATAACACATGTAGAGGCCCCTTCATCGATAATGCATTGATGGATGACAAGATTCCAAACGGAAACGGAAACTTGGAACGCTAAAGTAGAAGGTAAGCGTGGTTCGTACTGGTCCGAATCGAATGCCATCAGTTGTGAATCATTGGGGTCAATAGCGCCAATGGCAGAGAGCAGAGTCTTGCGCTATGAAGGACAGTTTTTAAGGACTTCTAAAGTAGACATGGCTGCAGGAGACTGGGCTAAGTCATCTACAATGTTGGAATTCGATGTAGCATGAGCATTGGGATTATTGTTGATGCGATGAAGTGGGAAGCGAGGTGATTTAGAAGCGCCATCGAGTGGAGTTGGAGGTATATGTAACGGTTGATCTGTGGGATTAATGTTAGTGTTCTTTTCGACGGGAGGGGCTTCAGGGGTGGAGCCATATTGGTTCCATCGGGTTCGGAGGTTGGCATCTGTGGATGACATCATCAACAAGTTGTGAGTATCTGAATCTAACATGGGTTGATCAGGAGCGGCATAAGTGATTTGTTGTGGTGGCGCATTGCCCTGAGGGGGAGCTAACGGCTGAGTGTTCACTATGCCTTGGGTTGGAAAGGGGTTTTGCAGCACTAAAGGTTGATGTTGAGGTGGTGGAGGGTTGGGTGGCAGCTAAGGAGCCACTTGTCCTCGACGATGGGCATCATCAGTCCAGAGTTGCCGAGCTCACTCCAAATGTGGGCAAGCATGTGTGTAATGGCCATAGACCCCACAAATAGAACAAGGATGGTTTGTTCTAAGGTTATTGTTTTTGGGCTTCCTGGGATTACAATCCAAATTCTGGTTGGGAGGAGCAGCGTTGTTACTTTGCGGAGGATTGGGAGGTGGGGGACCTTGATGTTGTTGTTGGTTGCTTCCGCGGTTACATCCTCTTCCATGATTTTGTTGCCCGCCCTGGTTGCGCTGGTTGTTTTGGTCCTGGGGCTGGTTGTGTTGTGTGTACACTTACCCTTGAGCAGTGGGAGGATTTTGGTTTACCGCAAGTGCGGGAGCATGTTGCGGTGCATAATAAGCTGGCGGGGCTAGAGGTGGTCCAGTTACCTGCTGAGGTTGTTGATAACCCTGAGCTATTGGAGGTGTTGGGTTTGCAGTCACAACTTGCTGCGGGTAATACATTGGTTGAGGTGCGGCTGGGGGGGTGTATGCAGGTGGTGCATGACCAAAGCATTGAGGTGGACATGAAGGTCCGTGGGTATGATGGTGATGTGCCATGGGAGCATATGAATTGGTTGCTCCAGATTGAGATGTAGCCCGCGAAAGGTCGGGTCCATGGCTAGGATGTGCAATGGAAAAGGGTTGGGGATGCGAGGCCATATGACCAATGATGCCATCTGTGGCATGGGATGCCCCCGGCGCATCGTGTTGGGATGAATCACCCCGAGGGGCGTCAGGTATAGTGGTATATAGATAACTTGATTGGTCGTAAATGAGGTCAAACTGTTGGGATTTGAGGATGGCCTCTTCTTCATACTGGGGTCGTTCGGATGCCACATCCTTGGCAATAAGAGGGAGGAGGGACTTTAGGAACCAATCTAAGAAGATGCGGTCGTCTAACTTGATTTTGCAGAGGCTTCGGCATCGACGCCACTCACGAATGTGGTTAGTGATGTGAGTGGCCATGTTCTGTCTGCAAGACAGTAGGATCTTGACTCCCGTGTCATAGCGGATGGGTAACTGGAAGAACTGCAGGAAGGTCGAGGCAAGGGAGGTAAAGGTGGCATGGGCCCCATGGGGCTAATCGATATACCACTTGGTTGCAGAGCTAGTGAAGGTGTGCTGTAACAGATAGAGGTGGATAGAGTCGTCCACTATGGAGTTGGAAGAACACCATAGATGGAAGGACATGATATGGTTCTGGGGGTCCTCACCTTCCTTGACCTCAAACTTAGGGATGTCGGAGGGGAGTTTGGTGGGCATGTGAGGCCACGCAGGGTCGTGTCTGATAAGATCATTGGTTAACCTGGCTAAGTCTGGTAAGTTCAGACTCGCCATGTATGGTAAGCTAGCAGATGAATGTGGCGTAGTGACTGGGACATGACTAGTCATGGTGGTATGATGTGGGGGTCTAGTAGTGCCTAAGGGTATGCTAGGTATTGAAGGTATGTGTCCTCCAATAGCTGTGGTCTTGTATGGGCCAGTGTTTCTAAGTGCAACATGAGTTACACCAGGGTTAGGAATAGTAGTAGGGATTCCTGGGATATGGGTTGTGGAAATGGGAGGGGGTGTGACCCCTATGTTCGGCATACCCGTAATAGGAGGTGGTCCTATGTTGGGGATTCCTAAAAATGGAGTGTCCCCCATATTAGGCATACCGAAGGGGGTGGTTGTTGCCATGGATGGCACCGCAGTAGAAGGTTATGTGGATGTATCACCTATGGTGCTGGTAAAAAGTGGGTCGAATTGTGTCCCAGCCATGAGGTTGGTTGGTAATAACTCGGTAGGGTTTTCGGATTCTGCCTCAAAATCAGATGTGAAGTGAGGCGTGTCAGAATCAGATGACTGTCTGTTTGACCGACGATGTGTCGAGTCAAGGGATAAGGCTCGACGTCGGTGACGTGGAGAGCTAAGCAGACTGAACTCTGGGAGTTCGCCCTGAAGACGACGAGAGCGTCTAAAATTCTCAATGGTGAGAAATAAGTTTTTTGTGAAAAAATATTGTGTGTAAAATGGTAATGTATAAAAAACTCAAAAACCTAATGCAACCAAGGGTGCAAGAAGGGGAGTGAAAATAAAGGCTCTCAGGCAAAAAAAAAAAAAAATCAACCTCAAAAAGGCACTTATTATAGCAGCTGTGCTATAATAAGTGGAGGGATGCAAAAAATGGTCAGAATACCAACATGCAAATAGCTCCTAGAAAAAAGAGGTGCTACTAGACCAAAGGTGGATTGTATCATGCAAACACCTAACTAAAAGTATTGTGAATCAACAAACGATATTCTCTGCAAGGTGATGAAATCTAAGTCATACAATATTGAGTGTTGAATCAATGGCTAGATATCCCCTACCGGGAGGGACACCGTGTAATCAATCCTAAAGAATGGCAACTAGGATACTCCGTTCATGACACGTCCAGAAAAGGTAAATCTGCCGTTTGGTCCTTTTACCGCAATACCCCCATACAGGAATATCCCGAGAATTGCAAATGGTAGCCTTCGGTTACTGAATGGATTTTGGTATTCCACTCAGACTTCTGGAACCATCCTCACGACTTCAATCCTCCTAGGGGAGAGGCCTTCCGATAAACTGGTTATGACCATGCCAACAAATATTAAGAGATTTTGGTTCCCTAATGGACAACAGCTATGTCTCAAATGTAATAACTGAGGGGTGTTATTGGAACACCTATCCCCTCAATACTACCTAGCTACAAAGTTCTTTTAGTGTTCCCCAAGTGGGATTAAAAGTGGGTTGAAGTTAGGGTAAGTTTTAAGGCTCAGTCTAAATTATGTGTTTGAGTGGGTGCATGTGTGGTATTTTAAACTAAAATTGAAAAAGTAAATGCTTTGCAGAAAATATTCAAAAAACAAAGGATCTTTTGAAATAGTAAAGCAAATAATATGACTTCTTCAATAAATGGAAATTAAATGCTTTGCAAAGACTATAAAAAACACAGGATCTTTTGAAATAGGAAAGCAAATAATATGACTTCTTTAAGAAATAAATGGATTTATTTTTCAAAAATTGCTATGGGCAAAATATCAAAGAAGTATACAGCAAAATTTTAATCTAGATAAAATGCAAATAAATCCTTCTTTCAATTTCTGAAAATTTTTAAAAAGACTTTTTCAAAGGTGCATTCTAAATAGTAAAATTTTCCTATAGCTGTAAACAATGCTGGAATTTTAGTACTGTAAAATGTGCTATGTGGGAAGAAAATATAGTAAAAAATTAATTTTTTTAACGGATTGGCCAAATGCAAAAAATTGGCAGCGCAGGTTCTGACAGAACAGCCGCGATGGACCGCGCGGGTTTCTATCGCATAGTCGCGATGGACAGCGCGGGTTTCAGCCACGAAGCCACGATGGACCACACGGGATTTCGTCACACAGTCGCGATGTGCATCGCATAAAATGTCCGCGAAGCCGTGATGTGTAGCACGATAATTGGCCGCAAAGCCGCGATGAACCGCGCGGAAAAGGGCCGCACAGTCGCGATGAGCCGCGCGACTGTTGGGAAAAAAGCCATGAGGCGAAAGCCGTACGCCGACGCCGAAAAATGAACCCGAAGATTTAAAATTTTGGGCTGTTAATGGCAATAAAATGGGCCAAGGTCTAGAACAGCAATGGATCTACTGTCTAGGGTGGCAGATCTATGAATTAAACTAACTAATACTATCAAAAACTAAGATCTAAATCAAAAGTGAGATCTAAAAAATCGAAATCAATGGAGTCTCCAAAAACTGTTGGCTTGGTTTTGCAACCAAGCTTAGTGCTATGGGCACCTGCTAACTAGTAGCAGCAGTTTCAATATTAAGCAAAAACAGTAAACTAAATCTAAATCTAAACTAAACTAACATGTGCATTTTTGAATTAAAAAACAAGAACAAGAAATATAAAAAATAATTTTTGTATTGAAAATGGGGGCAAGCAAGTGCTTGCAATAATAATACCTCCAATTGATGAAGATAGTTGAGAAGCTCCAAGGGTGAGCAACTCCAAACTCCAAAGGGTCCTTTCTCAAAGGTTGCTACAATGGCCAAAAGCTCAAGGGAGATTTTGGCAGCACGAGGATAGGAAGATGGATGGATGTAAAGTGAGGAGCCCCTACCACCTTTTTTATAGGTTTTGGTGGTGGGGAATACCATTATGGTTTTGAGGAAACCAATGGTATTGACCAACATGGTTTAGGTACCTTTTCCCTCCTTTTTCCTTTTCTGAATATTTTTATTATTTTTATTCCCGTTTTAATATTTTTGGGAATTTTGGACCCTTTTTTAGGGTTTTTTATGCTTTTTGAGGAAAAATGTTCATTTTGGGTGGAAAAAGGGGTGTATTAAGGTCTTTTGGTGACCTTTTGGTGGATTTAGAGGCTCAAATAGTGAAAAAGTGGACAAATGGGTCATGTGAATAGGGAAATGAGCTAGTGAGCACTTTTTAGGTGTTAACAAGGGGTAGTGAGGTCTAAGAGAGAGAAGCAGGGAGGAGGGCATGTTTATGGGCAGGGATAGTAAGAGGGGTATTAGGGACAGAGAGTGGGGGTTAGTTGTAGGAATATTTAGAGATAGAAGAGGGGTTTAGGAGTTAGGGAAGATAGAGAGGGATGTATGGGTTAGGAGTTTGAGGAGGAATATGGGAGAAGAATAGTGAGAAATGGGATTTGTAAGGGTTATGGTGTAGAGGTGAGAGATAGAGAGAGATGGGGGTCTCGTAAGTGGTATGAGGTGGGGAGTTAGGTGGGATAGGGAGAGAGAGAGAGAGAGAGAGAGAGAGAGAGAGAGATGAAAGGATTTAGGGTGTGATTATAGGTAGGGAACATAGGAGGGGTAGGAATAGAGAGGTGGTTGTTATGGTACTCATAGTGAGAGAAGGGGGGTGTGTTAGGGAGTTATAGGAGAGAGAGTAGTGTGCTTTAGGTGTATTTGGAGGAGTAGGGGAGAGAGAGTAAGAGATGAGAGAGAGAGTAAGAGATGAGAGAGAGAGAAAGAGAGAGAGAGGTGGAGTTTAGGGTTAAGTGGAGGAGGAGAGGGTTGTGTGTGTGTGTGTGTGAGAGAGAGAGAGATAGGTGAGAGAGAGAGTTTTAGGGGTAGGGGGAGTTGGAGAGAGATGGTGGTTATGGGTAGGGAGAGTAGGAAGGGGGTTAGGGAGAGTGAGAGAGAGAGTGGTGAATTGAGTGTTATAGGTAAGAGGAGAGGAAGGTTGGTAAGAGAGTGTGATAGGGGATTATTAATGTTTAGAGAGACTAGGAAAGGGAAAGATAGAGAGACAGGAAGGTGGTTATTTATAGGGGGGTTATAATGGGGGTGTGTGAGGGATCGAGAGGGAGAGATAGATGGAGAGAGAGAGAGAGAGAGAGAATGCAGGGGGTGGTGACGTGCTCATGGGTCTAGAGATAGAGAGGGGGTGTAGGTTAAGGATAGTTAAAGGAGTAGAGAGGTGTGTGTGTGTGTGTGTGATTTTGAGAGAGAGAGAGGGAGTCGATGGGGTTAGTGGAGGTGTTGTGAGTGAGGGTGATTAATAGTAGTGGGGAGGAGGGGTTTTGTGGGAGAGAAGGAGATAGAGATCAGGGTGTAGAGTGGGATAGAGGGAAGAAGAGGTATTGTTGGAAGGGGTATGGTGAAGGAAAATGCATGGTGGAGATAAAGAGATAGAGGTCATAGTGGGGAAGTGGTCAAGGTTAGGGGATGATTAGCGAAGTTATATGGAAGGGAGGTGTAGGTTGGCGGAAGAGACAAAGAGTGAGAGTAAGTTGTAGGGAGAGATGGGTACGTGAGATAGAGGGAGAGGGTTTTAGGTGTTGGGGGAATAGGTTGGTGATTATTGGTAGGTAGAGTACGAAGGTGGTTATTTAAAGGAAGAGTAGGAAGGTGGTTAGTGAGAGCGAGGGAGGGTTTACAGGATGTTAGAATTTCTATGTGAGAGAGAAGGTTGTTGGTTGGGGCTTAAGGGAGATATAAGGAAAGATGAGTGTTAGGTGTAGGTAAGGGAGTATGGGAGACAAAGAGTAAGACATTGGATTATTAAGGGTTATTGGGTAGATGGGAGAGAGAGAGAGAGGAGGCAGAGTAATTGGAGTAGTAGTTGAGAAAGTAGGTCAGTAAGGGTTAGGGGGGAGAGAGAGAGAGAGAGAGAGAGAGAGAGAAAGAGAGAGAGGGAGGGAGGGAGAGAGAGAAAGAGAGAGAGGATGGAAGTTTGTGGTAGGAGGAGAAGTAGGGTTGTTTGTGTGTTTGTCTATGTGATAGAGATAGACATAGAGAGATAGAGAGAGAAAGGGGTGGTGGTAGAAGGTTGGAGAAGAGCAAGAGTGGTGGGGTTCACGGTAGGTGGAGGATTAGGGAGAGAGATAAAGAGGGTGGGGGTTAGGGGTAGGTGGAGTAGAGGGATGTGTGTGTGTCAGAAACAAAGAGAGAGAGTGGGAGAGAGAGTTGGGGATCAAGGGGGGAAGGGTGTCAGTGATTAGGGGTAGGGGGAGGAGGGTGTTTTGAGGAGAGAAACAAATAGAGATCACAATCGGGCGAGGGTGGTAGGGGATTGGGGAATAATGGGGAATTTAGATAGAATGAGGGGTATAAAGATAGAGAGAGAGCTGGGGGGTGGTAAGTGCTTAAGGGGATTGGTATTAGGAGAGATGGGGGGAGTAGAAGAAAGAGAGAGAAGTAGAGGGGTTTTTTATGGCTAGGGTGAGTAGTAGGTGGGTTAGGAAGAGAGAGTGATGGGTTAGGGGTAATGAGAATGTGTGTGTGAGAGAGAGGGGGTATTAGAGGTTTGATTAAGGGTTTGAGGGGTGGGGATTGGGTGTATGTGGTGAAATAGGTGACAAATCGAGTGAGAGGGGTGGTTAGTTAGGGTTTTGGGGAATAGGAGAGATAAGGGGGATCGGGATTAAAGCTATGGTGAGGAGTATGGTGGTGGAAGAGTGAGAAAGGGTCTTGTTATAATACAACTTGTATTTGTCCCTAATGGTATCCCATCCAGGATGGTAGAGGATATGGATAACTAAAGAGGTGACCCAAGAGATGCCACGGTTCCCAATGCAAGCTGTGAGTCACGTCAACCGAGGCACTCTTCACTTTAGATCAAGAAGAATCAAGACCAAGGGTGAGACCCTATAGCCAATCAAAGGTGATTGGACCAAAACAAAGGTTTCTAGGTAAGGGTGAAAGTCAAGTTATGGAAACCAATGCAAGGTTAGGTTGACCTAGAAATTTAAGTTTGCTTGAAAGAGGCTTAAGGGATGACTTATGTTTCAACCAATGAATGATTTAGGCCACATGATGAGATCAAATAACAAGATCTAGTACCATGAAATACACAAGTGGTGCCACTTCCTTAGGATATGGAAATGGTTCAAATGGAACCCACAAGGTGAAGTTAAGGGTGCAAATGGTACAAAGGGGTACACAAAGAGTAGATCTATGGATCTAAGATGAAATTAGATATACCCACATATGGGATCTAGCACTTGACACTAATCCCAAGAAGTGCGATTTGCCTTAGGTGGACTAGTGCCTTGAAATGGATGGGTAAATGGAGTCAAAAAGATGTCAAATTGTAGATTGGGACACTTAAGATGCAAATCAAGTGTATTAAACAAGATCAAGAAAAAGTGATGGCTAGATCTTACTAGATCTAATATTTCACTAAGTGACCCAAGCAGAAAACAGCCCCGAAAATCAGGAATGATACCCCCAAGGAAAAAATCCACAAAGTGAGATACTAGATGTAGGTTTCAAGGTATGCTCATTTCAAATCAAGTGGGATCTCAACCACTGACGTCCTTGATGTGGGAAAACTCAAACTCCTAGGAAGTGCGACTTTTCCCAAGGAGGGATAAATGCATGGAAAAGTGTGTCGAATCAAGTGCAATGGCCACCAAACTTTAGATCCAGGTACTTTAAGCAATTATCAATGTGGATCTTGAAAATCAAAGGGATCCAATGGCTAGATCTCCATAGATCTGAGATTGAAAATGCATCACCAAATAGACCCAAGTGGGGCACAACCCTCAAAATTAGGAATGGGTCCCACAAGGTTAAAATCAATGAGGTGAGGCACTATGGGTAGGTTATCAAGTGTGAGGAACATGAATCAAGTGGGATCTCACCTGTCCATGTCTTGGAACTAACCAAACTAGCTTCTCCCAAGGGGTGCGAATTGCCTTCAAGAGGGCTAGGTGCCTTCGAAAGTGTGTCAAATGGAACCCAATCACCACCAAATTATAGATCCGAATTGCCATGGATACTATAGAGGTGGTTTTTCAATATCTTTCCAAAATCCAAGCTAGATCCAAGTAGATCTAAGAAAAACAAAAATGAGGGTTTTGAATTTTAAGGGTTTGTTGACCAATGGAAAAGAAATAGATGGATCCAAGCACATACCTTGTAGAACTTACCTCAATTTCTTATGGCCACCTTCAAATTGATAGCATTCTCCTATGTGTATATTCAAAACTAAAATTTTGTTGCTCCAAGCCAAAACGTCCTCCTCCAAGATGCCAAATCGTCCTCCTCCCACAAGACAAGATCAAGTGAAACAAGCCAAGTAACATGATTATGAAAATGATAGAAAGATATAATAGAAAGCATCAACTATGTCACAAAGATACAATAATGATACTCCCTATCACCAAGATCAACCCAAGAGAGAATATGTGGATCCCTCCAACAATAACCCTCTTCAAATTGTCGTCCTCTCCACCAATTCGGCCTCCCTGCAAGAAAACAAGATGTAGCTCCAATACCCAGAATGATACATAGAAGAGATACTGTATACTCAAGATGCAAGAGAAATAAAAGAAGTGTTCTATTCCAAAATTCTAGAGCTCCAAAGGTGAGATATACAATAGGGGGTCTCCTCTTTATATAGGATAATAAAGACCAAAACCCTAGACCTCAAAACCACTTTATGAAATGAGTGGTTGAGATTAAAAGATATCGATACATAATCAATGGCTAAAATGAGCCTAACAATATAATCACATGGATCACTCAAAATAATGATGATGTCATAGCTAAAAGGTACAAAGTGAGGGTGACATCATCCTCTAGAGGGGAAAAAGTACATGGGTGTTAACACCAAAAATGACCCCCAAGGCTGAAAGAGGGAATCTCAGGTAACCACTAACCAATCTTTCATTTATGCTTCTGATCAAACATAAACAGAGAGGGCTCTCTCTATGACCTCATGAAACAACTGGAATAATCAAGATTTTCGATAATGAAAAAGGAACACCAGCATTCACAGCTAATATATTCAATTACAACAATTATACAGAAGATCAGATTTCTGTTTTGGAATGAAGAAAAAGAATTCAAGAACCATTTGGTTGAAAACACATGAATTTCATTTGGGCGACGGAGTCACCTTTAACAAGTTCTGGAAAGCAGTATTCACAAAGATTCTACAAACACATTCACAAGGGCGAGGTAGCAAGCAACTAGTAGTCAAAGAGATTTAATTTGTGGAACATAAGAGAAAAGAAACAGTCCATCAATGTAAGGCATCTAAAAAGGATGAATCCTACATCAACTTTAGCAGAATATATTTGGTGAAATACTTGGAATAAGCTAAGCAGAGCATAATCTCTATGAATTCTACTTAACTGTTACCCTGATCCAAGCATGAAGGAAATAACACAAAATGGACTAACAAAGAGAGAAACACATTTGCACATGGGAAAAAGGAAAGGTACAGACTACCAGACCGATTACACAAAACCCTTGTCAAAATGCAGGCTTCAGCTCTACAATTTCTATTAAACAGAACTCCTAGAGAAAGTATTACAAACTGATCATAAAAAAAAAAAATAGTTTTTTCATAAGATTTCCAACCCTTGTGCCTTTGATTAAAAATGTATATATAGATGTCTTCGAGCTCTAGGCTCGGCTCCTCCAAAATAGAAAACAGTTACAACCATATGCCATCTCATCAAAAATTGGTTTTCCGTAACTGTTTTCAAACAAAAAACAGGTAGAGCCATCCTAACTATTTTTACATTTGCCGGTATTATTACTTAATGGAATTTGACATCATAGTAATGTAAACATATTAAGTATAAAAGTTCCAGTTGGCTATCCATTTAGCCAACTCAAAAAATATTACATATGAGTCATGCCTCAAACAGACTGATTAAGATAAGGAACGAAATATTATAGACAGAGGATTGTTTTAACCCTGGGTTCTCAAATGACCTTGCGAGTTAAAGAAATATTCCACTTTCAATGAGTTGTCGGCCTTTGATGCGCCCTCTGGCAGGATAGGTGTCGTTTCCTTAGTGGAGAGAACAAAATCATGAACTATTTCTGCACCCAGTTGGCCGCTCTATTTGATTTCATGTTTCTCCTTTTTCGTTCTTTATCGGTTTCCTTTGGACACTTGTCATTCATCAGGCTACTCGTCTTCATTGACAGAACTGGATTCTATGAGGTCAAATACCATAAGAGGTGGAGGAGTATAATTTTCCTCCATCTCATCCCACACTTGTTCTGGCATGAATATCACTTCACATTTCATCCTTTTCTCCATGAGCCAATAGTAACCGAGAAGATGGTCGAATCGCCAGGTGCACCATCTTTCTATTGTACCAACTATAGATAAAATACGTGAAAACCTTATCCATAATGGCCATGATGATGACAGCAGCTTCCGCATGCTCAGTGACATCATCCCAGATAGACGGTGTAGCCAATGATGATGCAAAAAGTGCCTTCGATCATACCGGTAATCCTCTAGGATATCACTCGGCTTTGCGGGTCCTTCCTTCTGACGTCTCTCATGTGACAACACTTGATCTCATGCTTCCTTCACATGCTCTGAAAGATGTGGGTCAAATTACCTCTATCATCTTCCGAGCCAACCTCCAATCTACGCAAGGGACTTTTTCCCTTTTCACTCCTCCTTTACAAACTTTCTCTGGTCTCCTCCTGTTTGCAAACTTCTCAGTCATAAGCATCCAACACCTTCGTGATGCATATAATCCTTTGAAAACTTCAGTCTTCATCTTAGTATGTTTGGGATTTAGATCTTCTCCGCCTGCTTGTTCTAACCCTTCCCCTTTATCCGGAAACTAGGCCAGAAGCTATTAATACATGGGAAAAATGTCACCTGTGGAGGGATACCTTTAGCAGGAAATTCTACCATGTCGGGGTTTAATCTTGACCCACCCATGTTTTCGGACAGACCAACCACTACTTTGGACATTCGAGAAGTTGTGGAAATTATCCCTAATACCCAGGTTGGGATTGTGGCGGGGAATTACAAAGGCCCAACGACCTTTGGACAAACTTTTTCCAAACAAGGCAGCCACTGTTATTCCTGAGATGACCTACAAGCCCACAAGGCCGAGGTTTTGAGGGATAGTTTCTTCGCAGGCCATTATAGCCTGGACCGAAATTGATAGGGGGTCTTCCGGAGACTTCCCTGATAGGGTGCAACTGCATGGCTTTCGCGTTTTGACCTAACTTCCTAGCCACCGGCCATCGAACTCATGTATCGACGCCAGAACATCACTTTTCTAGAAAAAACCCCTTGCATTCAGACAGGCCTCGGAAAGGGTCAATCACGGGCAATCGGGTAACTGTGTTAAAAATACTACCATCCCTATCTTCCAGGGAATTCCTAACTCTACTTGTGCTCACAACATAACCTTCTTCCATGATTTTACTGAATTAGCTACTCTACTCACAAGTCTCAGTCGAAAGGGCCTACCTGTTGCTTGCAAAGTGGTTTCAGATACCACTTCCCTTCTCCGCAATCACCTGTGGCGTTGACACCTGTCCAACGGTTTTATCCATCACGACCACCTTCTTAGGTATCTATCGTGCTACTTCTCGATGAGACTAAGCTTGGACCGTAGATCTTGTTCCACTTTGCATCTGCGGTGGAGATGAGTGACATATTTAATGTTCAACCTTTCCCCAACGATGGGGCCCACTGTCCATTTCTTTCGTGCATCTTCCTTCATCTCTTCACTAGCGATCTAGGCTACTCACTCTCTGCGCCGTGGATTGCTTTAGGACTCTACCACCCTAGTATCTTGTGCCCTTGTGGTGGTTTTGTTTACCGCTCTTCTTCTAGCGATGAGCCCTCCAGCTGCCATCTGTCCAGTGGTATCATCCGTCGCTACCACCCTTTTTGGTTATCCATCATGCAGCTTCTTGACGAGATGAATCTTGGACCGTCGATTTGGCTTCGCTTTGCATCTATGGTGGTTCTCTTGCCGAGACTTAGTCCTTATTATACTTTAGGATGTCGGACTTAGGACTTGGGGTTATTTATTCGCTTAGAAGGCTCCTTCACATACTTCTTTGTGAATTTCTTATGGGGTACTCCCTCTTAGCCCTTTATTTATTAATTTTCCCTATTATGGCCCTCAACCATGGAGAAAGACTGGGGCTTCAAGCCTTTCTCAGGTATGTTTCTCCAACCCTACTCCTTTCACACTTGATATTTATGAGGTGTAAAAATCAGGTGTTAACAACTGGCTCCAACTTGGGGATGCTATCCTCCCTGCGAGGTAGCAAAGAACTCCGTAGACTAAGTACCTAATCCATTGGGCAGTTTTCTTTGTGGCCTTAGACTGAAAAACTTTCCTAGAACCTGACGCTGGTAACTGTGCTTTCCTTCGCCTCTGGGTAGAATACTTAAATAAAAACAAACAAGACAACAAAAATTGCATGGCCTCCCCTTTCAGACGTTAGGGCCTTCACTTCGGGCTTCAAATCTTTCTAGTTTGTCGTTAAACCTTCAAACAACTGAAAAAAAAGGAAAAATATGTACAAGTTATGGTACATGAATTACCTAGCTCGTCTAGGATAGATAATGCTTTAAAAATATGTCATTGACTGGTCCTCTCGACCAGGAAGACCCATCTTGCTCTTCCAGTATAAAAGAGTTGGTTCCTCTGGGTGCAGCAATGATGTATGGACCCATCCACATGTGGTCAAATTTACCATGTTTGTCTTCTCTTGGGTAGTCCCATTTCAGAACTAGGTCATTCACCTGAAATTTGTCTTCCTTGGTCTTCTAATCAAATGCCTCCTTCATCTTTTCCTGGTGTCCTTGTACTCTATCATAGGCTTTAGTTCTCAACTCATTTACCTCAATTATCTGGTTCACTCTCCTTTGCATATGATTTGGTTCTTCTTCTAACCCTTGCAGCAACCTCATAACTGGTAACCCCAAAGAAGCTGGAAAAACCACTTCAGCTCCATACACCAACTAGAATGGAGACATTCCAATGGCCCTTTTAGTGCTTATTCTATCATCCCACAGGGCATAATTAAGCTTAATGTGCTATGCCCTCTTATTCTCTTCCAATAATTTCTTTATGATCTTTACTAAGCTTTTATTGGAGGATTCTACCAGACCGTTTCCTTGGGGGTAATAGGCTGTAGAGTGGTTCAAACTGATATGATATTTGTGGCAGAAATTAACCATCTTCTTAGAACAAAATGCAGGCACATTATCAGTCACAATCCTTTTGAGGAAACCAAACCTAGATAGGATATTATCTTCCAGAAAGTCCATAATAACATTTTATGTTGCATTCCTAGTAGGTATAGCTTCTATCCACTTAGTGAAGTAATCTGTGGCTGTCAATATCCACTTGTGCTTCCCAGAAGAGTTAGGGTTTATCTCCCCAATGAAATCTAGTCCCCATTGTTGAAAAGGAGCTTCTACTATTACTGGGTGAAGGGGTAGTGATACGACTTTCCTCTTTCCTTCAAAAATTTGACATTGGTGACAAGTTATTGTTGCTTTATACACATCTGTGAACATGGTGGGATAATAGAGACTAGCCCTCAGGATCTTGTTCACTGTGACCTTCCAAGAATGGTGACCACCACAATCCCCCTTATGAAATTCTCTCTTAGTATGTTTGGATTTGTCCTCTAACAGACAATTAAGCAGTACACCCCCAGGATCCTTCCAATACAAGAACTGATTCATGATACAGTATTTTGCAGCCTTTAATTTTACAGCTCTGGCCCGGCTCTTACTTAATCCTACTGGGGCCTGTAGATTTTGCAATACATAAACACTGTCAGAGTACTAGGGAGATGCGGAAAATTTGGGTTCTATTTGTAATCCTACGTCCAGTTGACATAAAGAGTCTTGCAAAAAATTTAGTTGCAAAGAGTCATAGTTAGCTTTGGTCATCAATTTTGCTAACCCTTGCCCCTTTATCAGTTTGGTAGGCTTTATTTCCAGGTCGTATTCTAGCAGCAAAGTGATCCATTTTGCTCTTCTTCCTTCTATATCATCCTGGGTGAGGATACCTTTTACTACACTATTTGGGACATGAGCAAGGATGTGTGAATGGAGAATATAGACCCTGAAATATTTCAATGACTTGATTAAAGCATAAGCCTATTTCTCCATGATATTGTATTTTAATTCTGCATCTCTCAATACTCTGCTAAAAAAAGCAATTGGTTGTTCGGCATTTTGATCATTCTTCTGCAGCAACACTCCTACTACTGTATGCTCAGAAGCATAAGAAAAAATCAGGAAATCTTTAGAAAAATTGGGGCTTGCTAATATAGGGGCCACAGAAATAGCATTTTTGATGCCTTTGAAAGAATCTCTTGTTTCCTCCATCCACCTTATCTGGTTTTCCTTTGTCAGCATATTGGTAATGCTCATCATAATCTCAGCAAAGCTAGGTATGAACCTTCTCAAAAAACCCACTTGTCCAATAAAATATGGCACCTCCTTTTTACTTCTGGGATCCCCAACTTTCTGGATCGCACTAACCCTCTCAGGGTCAATCTTAATACCTCCCTTAGAAATAATATGTCCCAGGAGCTTAGCCTCGTTTAAAGCAAAGTGGGATTTCTTTGGGTTGAGGGAGATACCATATTTTATGCACTTCTTAAAAACCTGTTCTAGGTGTTTGAGATGCTCGTCATCAGACTTTGAGTATACTATTATATCGTCCATGTACACCACCAGAAACGTATATTTTTCTTCACCAAAGGCAATGTTCATCGCTCTCTGGAAGGTAGCTTCAACGTTCATCAATCCAAAAGGCATCTTAGCATATATGAAAGTTCCCCATGATGTGGTGAAAGTAGTCTTTTCTTGATCTTCTGGACTGACTTTGATCTGATTATACCCTGAGAAACCATCCATTGTAGAAATCATTTCTGCCCCTACTACCTTTTGCAGTATGTGTTCCATTTTGGGCAGAGGGTAATTGTCCTTTAAGGATTCTCTATTCAAATTCCTGAAGTCTATACATATTCTAATTTCCCCATTCTTTTTTCTTACATGAACTAGGTTAGCCAGCCATTGAGAGAATCTCAAAGTGACAATAATCTTTGCATTGAACAGCCTCTTGATCTCCTTTTCTACCATCGGTACCAGCCTGGGATTTATTCTTAACTTCTGTTTGAAATGTTTTTCTCCAGGTCAAATTGGGATGGAATGCTGGATTATTGAGGTATCATACTCCTTTAACTCTTCATAGCTCCAGGCGAAAGCAACAACATACTTTTTCATTAGATCAACATACTACTTTTTCCTCCTGGTCTCAAATTTTTTAGACAACTTTACCATGTGAGGTTCCCCGACATATCCCAAATTCTGATCTTCTATTGTATCCTTCGGAGGTTCAAATTTGGGATTCTTTGCCAAATTGTTTTGGTCAAAGAGATTTTCTAGAGGTATCAGTCCTTTGGGAATATAGTTTCTTTTTAATTGGACAATGTCTTTTCCTCCCAGAGTATTCTTCCAACCCCTATTTCCCTTCTCTTCATCATCTGATTGCTCTTGGTCCACTAGACCTTCTACATTCTCATTCTCTGTATCGATCTGAACATTAGCAAACTCATGAGACAGTTCTAAAAACCTTCTAATTTGTAGGTCATCTTCAAACACTTGCCAATACTTGGAATTATCTAGGATGGATGGCCTGTTTATCACTTCAACCTCATATTTATCTTGGGAAAAAATGGGTGTTTTAAAACCACCTACAGTAGTGGCCAAGGAGTCAGCCACTTGATTGTCACATCTTGGTATTTCCCAGATCTTATGTTCGTCGAAAAAATTTCCAAACATGTCCCAAACTTTGTTTCTATAAGCTCTCAATCTGGGGTGCTTTGCTTGATAACTATCGTTCACCTGATTCACCACCAGTTCTGAATCTCCAAATATGTGTACTCTCCTGGCTCCTAGATCTTTTAGAGCTCTCAGTCCTAATAGTAGAGCTTCATATTCAGCCACATTGTTTGTGCACTCAAAATTCAATTTATAGGATAGGGCTCTAGATTCTTAGTGTGGAGGTATGATCCAAACCCTAGCCGAAGCTCCATTTTTGCTTAGTGAACCATCAAAGTACATCTTCCATAATCCTTCTTCATTTTTTCACCTCTCTGATGCCTTATGCCTTGATGCAAACTCTTTGTCTTCCTCTACTTCATGAAAAAATGGGGGTCTAGGATCAGTATGTTGACCATCATTGAAAAGGATGGAGGAACCCATGTCTGTGTCCATAGCAAATATAGGGTGATTCTCAGGCTTGTCATCACTACTAACTACATAAGCTATTCTTTTTTCTCTGTATAAATTCCTATTGCTTCCGAATAGTGGTATAGTAGCATAAGATAAATCCATCTGCATGGTTCCCTTTAGCTTCTTTACCCAGGATCTTGATAACATCATCTCGAACTTAGCAGGTAAATCAGCTACCACTATGTCCATCATGACACTCTTTGCTGGAATCTAGGCGAGGGTTACCACCATGTCTTTAATCAGCCCCAAACAGGGTACCCTTCTGCAATCAAAAGAATATAGGTCTTTGTAGGGTCTAGTGACCTCTAACCGCAATAAGTCTACTACCGACTATGGCATCGAGTTATGCGAAGCTCCAGAATCTATCAGGGCATTTTGTAATAACATGTTGTGGATATTCAGGCTCAAATAGAGGGGAGGGACTTCTTCATCATCTGGTTCCTCCATTTTGGAACCAAAGATTATAGTGGGGGCATCATCCGTCACTTCCAACATATCTTGTGTATTTCTAGCTTGCCCCTTTACTAGGCTATTTATCTCTTCCCTATATTTATTAACTCTCAATAGTTCATTCAGGGGGATAGAGATCTTTACCTTAGACAGTTTAGCCTTCAAGCTGAATATTGACGTCGGCTTCCTTGCTTCGGTTACTTCTGGTTGCATATCCTCTTTAGAATGCTGCCACCCATCTTTTGAGACTTTCTGTACAGGATCCACTGGTTGTTTTCCCTTCAGTTTATCTATATTCTATTGAGTCTTAGGGGGTTGACTCTAGGCAAACTGCCCTTTATTTATTGGTATTTCTCTATTTCTAAACCTTATTTTTCTCTAGATGTCGTCTATAGCATTCATGTAACCCTTTTGATATTGTTCAAAATCGAACTCTGTGGCCTTATCAGCATTCCCCTTGGTGAAAAAATCGTGCTCCTTTTCAGTCAAATGGACTGTGTGTTCAAGGGTATCAAAGAGATGTATCTGGTTAGCAGCATGGTTTTCAGGTCCTTCTTCGTCTACCAAATTCCCAGGAAAAGGTCTTATTTGATGATAATCTTGGTTTCTTGGATTTCTTGGAGGGGGTGGCCTTCTAAACTTAGGGTTCCTTATTTGATTTTCAGTTTGTTCCCTAGCAGGAGGATTATTCTCTATGGCTAACCTATCCAACAATTTCTCCATAGTTCTCATCATGGTATCGAATTTAGAATCACTAGAAGAGGCTTGGTTTTCTTGCTTCTTCTTATCTGCTTCAGTTTTGCCTTTCATTTTCCCATACGCCATCATGTTTGCTTCAACCTCCAAGCATCCTTTATCATGGCAGGCAATGAGGTGGATTTTATTTCTCTCAATGTGCATGAGAATTCTCCATCAAAGGCATCTGCATAGTCAATCTTTGCAACGCCTACCGAAGGTTTTAGATCATCGGGAATAGAATTGTAGGCTTTCATGAATCTGGCAGAAAACTCATGGACTGATTCAAACCCGCCTTTCTTTAAGTGATTGTACTGGGACAAGACTATAGTAGGACTGCCCATGGTTTCCCATCTTTCTAGAAACAATACTTTAAAAGTTGCAAAATCGGCTATGGATGCATTAGGTAGATATGTGAACCATTTCTTAGGTTCTCCAAATAGGATTTGAGCAAACAATCTCATTTTAGCATCACCGTGGTCCACTTCCTCTAGGTCTAAAAAATATTCAAATCTATCAACATGCTGTTTGGCTGACCAGTCTCCCTCTCCACTATAAGAGACAATTCTCTAGGTGTAATTTTGAGGGAGGTCATGTAAGGAAGTAGGCAGGACCAAAGGCACATATCTGGTAGCCATGGGTCTAGGTGGATTCGGAACTTATGGGGGAATATTCTGAGCAGGACCACTGGCTGGGATTGCAGCGAGGGCTTGGGGGGTCTGAGAATTGGGTTTATCGCCTTCAAATTTTTCAAGATTCTTGGAATCAAGCCACACAGGATCTAAAAGGTAAGATCTAAAATTATTCAGAGGTTCTCCTCCTAGGCTTAGGTATGACTCATATTTTTTTCTTGACAAAGGTTTACTAATATCAATCTCTATATCCAATTCTTGAAAAATAGATGCACCTTCTAAAAAAGAAACAGTCTCAATGCTAGGAGCACTAGCCCGATCTTTGACAGTCTTTCGTCTGAGTAGACTTTCAAGTTTATCCACTCCTAATAGGATTTTAGGGAAAGGGTTACCTCTCGTATGAATCTTTCTCAAGGCCGGGATGCCCTTTGGAATTTTCTCAGTAGTATGTTTTGGCGTACTGATCTTTCTCTAGTGGAGTCTTCTTGAATTGTCTGATATTTTTGAGTGGAGTTGCCAGAGAAAAATTCTTCAACCTTCTTGAAACTATGGAAACCTCTGTTTGCCCACAAGGATTTCTCTTATTCTTTGAAATTCGGATGTATATATCATTCTCCCAGGAATTCATAAGATGAATCGTGTTCCCCGGCAGCGACGCCAATTTGTTTACACCAAAACTGACCCCCAAGGCTGAAAGAGGGCAATCTCAGGTAACCACTAACCAATCTTTGGTTTACGGTTCTTATCAAACATAAACAGAGAGGGCTCTCTCTACGACCTCGTGAAACAACTGGAATAATCAAGATTGTCAATAATGAAAAAGGAACACCAGCATTCACGGCTAAGATATTCAATTACAACAATTATACAGAAGATCAGATTTCTGTTTTGGAAGCAAGAAAAAGGATTCAAGAACCATTTGGCTGAAAACACATGAATTTCATTGGGCGATGGAGTCACCTTTAACAAGTTCTCAAAAGCAGTATTCACAAAGATTCTACAAACGCATTCACAAGGGCGAGGTAGCAAGCATCTAGTAGTCAAAGAGCTTTAATTTGTGGAACAGAAGAGAAAAGAAACAGTCCATCAATGTAAGGCATCTAACAAGGATGAATCCTACATCAACTTTAGCACAATATATTTGGTGAAATACTTGGAATAAGCTAAGTAGAGCATAATCTCTATGAATTCTACTTAACTGTTACCTTGATACAAGCATGAAGGAAATAACACAGAATGGACTAACAAAGAGAGAAACACATTTGCACATGACAAAAAAGGAAGGTACAGACTACCAGACTGATTACACAAGAATCCTTGTCAAAATGCAGGCTTCAGCTCTGCAATTTCTATTAAACAGAACTCCAAGAAAAAGTCTTACAAACTAATCATCAAAACACAAATAGTTTTTTCATAAGATTTCCAACCCTTGTGCCTTCAATTACAAATGTATATATAAATGTATTCGAGCTCTAGGCTCGGCTCCTCCAAAATAGAAAACAGTTACAACCATATGCCATCTCATCAAAAATTGGTTTGCCGTAACTATTTTCAAACAAAAAACAGGTAGAGCCATCCTAACTATTTTTAAATTTTTTGGTATTATTACTTAATGGAATTTGACATCATAGTAAAGTAAACGTATTAAGTATAAAAGTTCCAGCTGGCTATCCATTTAGCTGCCTTAAAAAATATTACATATGATTCATGCCTCAAACAGACTGATTAAGATAAGGAACAGAATATTATAGATAGAGGATTGTTTTAACCCTAGGTTCCCAAATGACCTTGCGAGTCAAAGAAATATTCCACTTTCAATGAGCTGTCGGTCTTTGATGCACCCTCTGGCAGGATAGGTGTCATTTCCTTAGTGGAGAGCACAAAATTGTGAACTATTTCTGCACCAGGTTGGCCACTCTGTTTGATTTTGTGTTTCTCCTTCTTTGTTCTTTGTCGGTTTCCTTTGGACACTTGTCGTTCATCAAGCTGCTCGTCTTCATTGACAGAACTGGATTCTATGAGGTCAAATACCATAAGAGGTGGAGGAGTAGAATTTTTGTCCATCTCATCCCACACTTGTTCTAGCATGAATACCACTTCACATTTCAGCCTTTTCTCCATGAGCCAATAGTAACGGAGAAGATGGTCGAACCGCCGGGTGCACCATCTTTCTATTGTAACAACTGTAGATAAAAGATGTGAAAACCTTATCCACAATGGCCGTGATGATGATGGCAGCTTCCGCATGCTAAGCAACATCATCCCAGATAGACGGCGTAGCCAATGATGATGCAAAAAGTTCCTTCCATCATACCAGTAATCCTCTAGGATATCACTCGGCTTTGCGAGTCCTTCCTTTTGACGTCTCTCGTGTGAAAACACTTGATATCATGATTTCTTCACACGCTCTGAAAGACGTGGGTCACGTTACCTCTATCATCTTTTGAGCCAACCTCCAATCTACGCAAGGGACTTTTTCCCTTTTCACTCCTCCTTTACAAACTTTCTCTAGTCTCCTCCTGTTTGCTAACTTCTCAGTCATAAGCATCCAGCACCTTTGTGATGCATATAATCCTTTGAAAACTTCAGTCTTCATCTTAGTAAGGTTGGGATTTAGATCTTCTCCACCTGCTTGTTCCAACCCTTCCCCTTTATCCAGAAACTAGGCCAGAAGCTATTAATACCAGGGGAAAATGTCACATGTGGAGGGATACCTTTAGCCAGAAATTCTACCATGTCAGGGTTTAATCTCGCCCACCCATGTTTTCAGACAGACCAACCACTACTTTGGATGTTCAGGAAGTTGTGGAAATTATCCCTAATACTCAGGTTGGGCTCGTGGTGGGGAATTACAAAGTCCCAATGACCTTTGGACAAACTTTGGCCAAACAAGGAAGCCACTGTTATTCCTGAGATGACCTCCGGGCCCACAAGGCCAAGGTTTTGAGGGATAGTTTCTTCGCAGGCCATTATAGCCCGGACCGAAACAGATACAGGGTCTTTCAGAGACTTCCCTTCTAGGGAACGACCGCACGGCTTTTGCGTTTCGACCTAACTGCCTAGCAACTGGCCATCGAACTCATGTACCGACGCCAGAACATCACTTTTCTGGAAAAAAACCACTTCCATTCAGACAGGCCTCAGAAAAGGTCAATCAGTGGTAGTCAGGTAACTGTGTCAAAAATACTACCATCCCTGTCTTCCAGGGCATTCCTAACTCTACTTGTGCTCACGACCGAACCTTCTTCCATGATTTTACTGAATTAGCTACTCTACTGACAAGTATCAGTCGGAAGGGCCTACCTGTTTCCAACAAATCCTCTAGAATGCTTTTGTCGAAAGCCCCATCACCCTCACCGTCTCCCACCTGTCAAGAAGCTTCCTAACCTTAACAGTTTTCCAAACAAACAAATGTCTACAACACCCACTGAGGGTTTTTTATATATAAATATTCTTTACTTAACCATTGATCTTATCCGACACTTGTCCGACGATCCCGGCTGCTGATTTTTCACATGTGATTTTCGGTCGTCGGATCTAGAACTTTATTTAATCTTCTGATGTGACATTTTATGCTAGCCCTCTGTCAGATCCTAGGTAGGAACCACTCTGTTTTATTCCACTATTACCATGTTCCCACGGATCATCATCGATGTTTTCCTAGAGTGGTTTCAGATACCACTTCCTTTCCCCGCGATCACCTGTGGCGTTGACACCTGTCCAATGGTTTTATCCATCACGACCACCTTCTTAGGTATCTATCGTGCTACTCCTCTACGAGACTAAGCTTGGACCGTAGATCTTGTTCCACTTTACATCTGCGGTGGAGATGAGCGACATATTTAATGTTCAACCTTTCCCTGACGACGGGGCCCACTGTCCATTTCTTCTTCCTTCATCTCCGCACTGTCGATCTAAGCTACGCACTCTCTGCACCATGGATTGCTTTATGACTCTACCACCCTGGTATCTCGTGCCCTTGTGTTGGTTTTGTTTACCGCTCTTCTTCCTGCGACAAGCCCTCCAGCTGCCATCTGTCCGACGGTATAATCCATCGCTACCACCTTTTTTGGTTATCCATCACGTAGCTTCTTGACAAGATGAATCTTGGACCATGGATCTACAGTGGTTCTCTTACCGAGACTTAGTCCTTATAATACTTTAGGATGTCAAACTTAGGACTTGGGGTTATTTATTCGCTTAAAAGGCTTCTTCACATACTTCTTTGTGAATTTCTTATGGGGTACTCCCTCTTATCCCTTTATATATTAATTTTCCCTATTCTGGCCCTCAACCATGGAGGAAGACTGGGGATTCAAGCCTTTATCAGGTATGTTTCTCCAACCCTACTCCTTTCACACTTGATATTTATGAGGTGTAAAAATTAGGTGTTAACAACGGGCCAACCTCATATGACTAGGACATGACACATGAAGCACATGGTGGGGCTAGGCTACATCAATCCTTGCTAGCTCATCCCTATGGAACAATAAAATAATATAATATGTCCAAAATAAATACAAACGATCAAATCTGTCCTCAAAATCTGTGACAGTCATGTAGTAAAAGGCCTCATGTAGCCTCTGTGGACCCACCCAAGTGATGAAAACTGGCTCGAAGATAGGGGGTTCACCCTAGAATACCTCTGTGAAAACCAAGTGCCAAAACCTTGCCTCAATTTCCCAAATCGAATTCCTTAGTGACCCTTTTATCCCATTTCTGGACTGACTCGGTAACTGTGAAAGTGATGAAATTGCCTGCTAGGGCACCTGCGCTGTCAAACTAATCCCACCAGGCTCTCCGAAAGGGGGGTTAAATGGTAATATCAAGTGGTTGGACCACCCCCTCCTCATACAGTTCCCTAGGTGAACTCGCCTCTCATGGCCTCTACTACTCAGGCTGGGAAATCTACCCGAAATTTGGTCAACAAGTGGAAAACTGCATCTATCACTATCAGAACTGCCCGGAACTGAATGATAAGTGTCTCATTAGATCTAGAAGACCCAAATATACTAAGAATGTGTACTCATACACCATGGGTTTCCCTAATGGGCTAGCTGTAGGGTTCACCATATATGGACAGTGCATAATCTGATGATCTGAAGTAATAATAAAACATGTTGAACTGCATCAGTCATCATCTGAATGATATGTCCATCATATAGCATTATCATCAAGACTATGTGGGACCATCAATCATCATCCATAATCATGCATGGCCCACATCAACACGGATCCCAAGAAATGACCATTGTCAAACTAGGTTTGACAAGGTCCATATACAACCAAGGATAAATCATATCAATATACTAAGACATGTTCCTCTAATCATACTCACAATGTAACTTAAATTATAACAGCATTTAGTGGCATTAAACATATTTGTTCATTCCATTGTTATTTGTATTCACTTGCACAATAGCTTAAATGACAAACTCACCCATTGGACATGGTCTAACTGCTAGCTAAGGATGAAGGCTAGGAACAAGGTTGGGAAAAGGGGTTGACTTTTCTAAACTCAACTGAAAGACACTTTGGACTGGGAGAAAGGGGAAGCTACAAACTTTGTGCTAGACAAAATAAACACGGGGAATGGCTGTGCCTCACAAATGGGTAAGTTGTTTAGAGAGTCCTTATTCAACTTAGGCATCATGTCTACTTTTATAAAAGATGATCTAGTTTCATTAGGACCCATTGATTTCATTTCATGGCCGTGTTTGCCTACATAACCCTTCAGATCTCAGGTGTGCTGATAAGCACAACTAATTGTAGCTTGCATCCAAGGCATATTTATAAATACATAAGGTCAACAATTTTTTAGATATAGAATTTAAGAACCATTGCTTTTTGGACCTTTCTTATACTCTTCGAGGAGTATTTTTAGCAGTTCATCACTCTTTCCCTTTTTAGTTTCCACGGGTGAATCTACATAAGTTTCCATAAGTAGTACATGAGCTTTCAATCTTAGCCAACAACATCTCAAGTGACTAGGGGGAATTTGTGCCAGTGCCAAACATTGGGACAACCAACCAAAATGATTTAGGCCTACAATCCAACTTACCAAAGGAAAATTTTGTCACCAACTCAGAGCTAAGAAACTAAACAAACAAGGATGCGGTCCAAACAGGGAGGTAGTAAAAAGGGATTTCCTCAATATAAAATATTCAAGTAAGACAAGTCAAGAGTTAAATACAAATAAGGAAAGTCATGGATGGATGGAGTCAAGTGAAAGTGGAGCCTAATCTAGTAGAAAACTGGTGTCAAGAAAGACCATGTCTATGCAAGGTAGTAAACCAGTGAGATTTGTCAAAGAACCTAAATGTGCAAGTAAAATTCCCATTTTATAATTAATTAACAAGAAAGTCCATTTTAAGTTTTACAAAGTCTGCCACATCATGAATCATATAGCAAGCTAATGTTGTGAACATGACTAAAGAAACAAGATAATAATCCATAGTCAATGATCATAAATCAATAGGTCATACAACATCATCATAAGAATAATCATCATATATCATCTGAAACACTGCTGCAATACATCTCTAGGCACTGAACTGAAACTGTATGGAATAAAGGGTCACATCGATCATCAAATATGAACTCTCAAGGCTCAGCCTTGACACAAGGTCTAACATAAGCCTGAATAATAGACTCCTCTGATCATGAGTGATCTCAAAATATAAAGTCATCATAGCCAAGATCTGAGTAATCTAAGCTCTAGAATGTGCAGATATCTGCTAAGCAAGAATAGTATCCCTGCTACTATGGTGTGATAACATCTGGCTCCAGCTGGGACAAGTGCTCTAAGGGAGAGAGCACTTGAGAACCCTAGAATATGTGGTCTCTAACTACTCTACGACAATCTTCAATCCAGCATTGCACCATCCTTTCTTTCATCTTTTATTTTGCACCTGTATCTACACTCACAAACACTAGAATACCTCATGGAGCATGTATGGGAGATACATAAAATAAAATTGAAAATGAAATCTACTCTAAAACAGAAACTGAAATGCATAAAAGAAAATCTAAGCTAACATGGCATTAAAATTTATTATTTTACTGTGCATGAGGAAAAGAAAACTTTTTCAGGCAGGCATACTCAACTCAACTTGCACAACAAGCCAAAAAGAATACTCAAGAAAACTAACCAGTCTTAAATGCATGCAGGAGGTGAGACAAGCTTAGGAAGGAGTAAGGCTCAACTCAATCAACAACTCAGCAGGAAAACACTCAAACATAAAAGAAAAGTGGCAATACTCAGCATTCAGAGAAAGAAAAGCACATAAATCCTATTGCTCAAGTGAGCTTATTCGAATAACTACCTACCCTACTCTAACCAGTTGACACAAATGCTAGGTAAAATCATAAATCTAGTGTAACCATTCATCAAATAGATCAATGATTTTTCTTTGATTTTTGTTGATAAAATAAGTCAAGATTGGATTAAAGATTAATGAAATTGAGAGCACAATCTTCCTCACTTGTTCATAAATTGAAGAAAAATTTGAATGGTGCAAAATTATATCATGCCAAAGAGAAGAATAATTGATGCAAACGTCCTCCATCAAAGAGCTTATAGGATCATAAAATTTATGCAATTTATTATTTAAAGTTGATGGAGGGAAAACACATGGCACATGATTCAAAGTATTTTTACACAAACTACTTTCCTCACTCACTTCTCTTGCACATTCAATTAGTTTCTCTCTGGGATTGATGATGAAACATAAACTAAGTGGAGACAAATGAAAAATCAAAATCAGACCCACTTGTAGTTCAAAGATAGAGAAAAGGTGAAACAGATCTTTAAACACCTTTTCTAGCCACCAAGAATGATTGATAAATTGACAACAAGCATTATTATTCCAAAGTGACTGAAAAGGGAAATGAAGTACTTCTCTATTGATAGGAAAATGCTCATATTCCCTATTGAAAATTTCCAAGGCAAAAGATTGACTAGAGCACCAACCCAAAGATGATTGAAAGAGTTGGGAAGGGAGGGTGGATTGCAAATATGAAAAGTCTCCCAAATGGAAAAATGAGTTTGACCTTGGAATTTGAAAAAAGAAAACACTCTTTACTCTAGGAATGATTTCAATTCTTTGATCAAGTTTAATATTTACAATCTGAGGACAAGATTGATCATAACTATCTAACTCTAAGTTATCTTGATTAAAGTTGAAAAAAGGAAAATGTAAAGATTCATTATAAGAAGTGGAACAAATATTAGAACACCTAGTGTGATTTATTAACTCTTCCTCATCTTGAGATTGATATTTTATTAATTCATCATTAAATTCATGTGAGGATAAATGATCATTTTTATTTAAATTGCCAAGGAGAAAATGAAAATGTTTATTTAAAATATCCTGATTATTTTCACAATGATCATGTGAAATCACCACTAAAGGATCTTGGTCAATGTCCCCACTTTCTTCTTCTTCAATAAGGAGATAAGGAATTGATTGATCAATAAATCTAGAATGACTAATGAGTTCCTTTGAAGGAGGAACTTCAATAGACTTACTGATTAAAAGCTCAACTTCAGAAATTTTTTTCAGGGGCAAGACTAGGGCTACCTAAAAAGAAATTTGAAAAATTATGATTTATACAATGATTAGGGATTTGACTTTCGATTGACTCAAAAGTGGAAGAATTATCCTCAAAATAAATTGGGCAAGAGGGTTCATCTCCGGATGTTGACAATTCACTTGATATTGGATTATTAATTGATTCAATGATAGGATCGGAAAGGGGAAGGTCTTGATCTTGGATTTGAATTGAAGAATAAATATCATCGAGTTCACTTCCCCATTTTTTTAAGAATTTACTTTAAAACATGTCATATCCAGAAATGCTATTGGTCTTTAAATTTAGGAACCGGAGCTCAGCACTTCCTTGTAAATATGAGGCCAATAGTTTCATACATACATCCTCATGGGTTATAGACAATTCATTAAAAATTTCCCTACAAGTGAGAAGGTGCATTTTAGCAGATTTATCATAACTTTCATCAAATTTAAGAAACCTTTCATGGGCTTGATGAGGAATATTATGAGGATACCCAATATTTTTTTATAATTCAAAGACTTTCAATCGACCCAAAGTCCTAGGCCGCTCAGAAGCAGCCATGGATGGAAAAAAAAATTATTTATTTATTATTATTATTATTTATTATTTATTATTATTTATTATTTTTTAAATTCAAGAACCTAAATACAAAATGATGAACCCCATGGGTTCTAGATAATGACAGGATTGATCACCAATGGAGTCTCTTATGTGGAGTCACCAGGTAGACTTTAAAACTCTTCTACCAATATGTATGTCGTTAATATGCAGAGAGAGAGTGAGTGACGAATAGATGGATATGGTTGAATTAAGGATTGAAATGATAACCATCTATATTAATCCGGATGCAATAAGATATGAGTTATGCATGGATAATTGCATAAACCTAAGGTAAGCCTCTACCTCCCCGACAGTGGCGCCAAAAATGTTGGCAAAGAGAACAGGAGTAGAGCTTGAAAATATATGTCGAACCAATGTAGGCCTCTACCTTCCCCGACAACGGCGCCAAAAATGTTATCACACAACTTGTAGTTGTCCCTAATGGTATCCCATCTGGGATGGTAGAGGAGATGGACAACTAAAGAGGTGACCCAAGAGATGCCACGGTTCCCAATGCAAGCTGGGAGTCACGTCAACCGAGGCACTCTTCAGTTTAGATAAAGATGAATCAAGACCAAGGGGGGGACCCTATAGCCAATCAAAGGTGATTGGACCAAAACAAAGGTTTCTAGGGAAGTGTGAAAGTCAAGTTATAGAAACCAATGTAAGGCTAGGTGGACCTAGAAGTTTAAGTATGGTTGAAAGAGTCTTAAGGGATGACTTATGTTTCAACCAATGAGTGATTTAGGCCACATGATGAGATCAAATAACAAGATCTAGTACCATGAAATACACAAGTGGGGCCACTTCCTTGGGATATGGAAATGGTTGAAACGGGACCCACAAGGTGATGTTAAGGGTGCAAATGGTACCAAGGGCTATACAAAGAGTATATCTATGGATCTAAGATGAAATTAGATATACCCACATATGGGATCTAGCACTTGACACTAATCCCAAGAAATGCAATTTTCCTTAGGTGGACTAGTGCCTTGAAATGGATGGGTAAATGGAGTAAAAAAGATTTCAAATTATAGATCGAGACACAAGATGCAAATCAAGTGTATTAACCAAGATCAAGAAAAAGTGATGGCTATATCTTACTAGATCTAATATTTCACTAAGTGACCCAAGTGGACAACAACCCCCAAAATGAGGAATGATACCCCCAAGGAAAAAATCTACAAAGTGAGATACTAGATGTAGGTTTCAAGGTATGCTCATTTCAAATCAAGCAGGATCTCAACCACCCACATCCTTGAAGTGGGACAACTCAAACACCTAGGAAATGTGACTTTGCCCAAGGAGGGCTAAATGCATGGAAAAGTATTTCAAATCAAGTCCAATGCCCCCCAAACTTTAGATCCAGGTATTTTAGCAAATTATCAATGTGGATCTTGAAAATCAAAGGGATCCAATGGCTATATCTCCATAGATCTGAGATTGAAAATGCATCACCAAATTGACCCAAGTTGGGTAAAACCCTCAAAATGATGAATGGGGCCCACAAGGTGAAAATGAATGAGGTGAAGCACTAGGGGTCGGTTATCAAGTGTGAGGATCATGAATCAAGTGGGATCTCACCTACCCATGTCTTGGAACTAACCAAACTAGCTTCTCCCAAGGGGTGCGAATTGCCTTCAAGAGGGCTAGGTGCCTTGAAAAGTGTGTCAAATGGAACCCAATCACCACCAAACTATAGATACGAATTGCCATGGATATTATAGAGGTGGGTTTTCAATATCTTTCCAAAATCCAAGCTAGATCCAAGTAGATCTAAGAAAAACAAAAATGAGGGTTTTGAATTCTAAGGGTTTGTTGACCAATGGAGAAGAAATAGATGGATCCAAGCACATACCTTGTAGAAATTACCTCAATTGCTTATGGACACCTTGAAAATTGATAGCATTCTCCTATGTGTATATTCGAGAGTGAAATTTTGTTGCTCCAAGCCAAAACGTCCTCCTCCTACAAGACAAGATCAAGTGAAACAAGCCAAGTAAGATGATTATGAAAATGATGGAAATATGTAATATAAAGCATCAACTATGTCACAAAGATACAATAATGATACGCCATGTCACCAAGATCAACCCAAAAGAGAATATGTGGATCCCTCCAACAATAGACCTCTTCAAATCATCCTCCTCTCCACCAATTCGGCCTCCCTGCAAGAAAACAAGATGTAGCTCCAAAACCCACAATGATACATAGAAGAGATACTGTATACTCAAGATGCAAGAGAATCCACAAGACAAGAGAAATATGCTCCACAAAGAAGTGTTCTATTCTAATATTCTAGAGCTCCAAAGGTGAGCTATACAATAGGGGGTCTCCTCCTTATATAGGATAATAAAGACCAAAACCCTAGATCTCAAAACAACTTTATGAAATGAGTGGTTGAGATTAAAAGATCTCAATACACAATCAATGGCTAAAATGAGCCTAACAATATAATCACATGGATCACTCAAAATAATGATGATGTCATAGCTAAAAGGTACAAAGTGAGGGTGACGTCATCCTCTAGAGGGGGAAAAAGCACATGGGCCCACCTCATATGACGAGGACATGACACATGAAGCACATGGTGGGGCTAGGAGGCATCAATCCTTGCTAGCTCATCCCCATGGAACAATAAAATAATATAATATGTCCAAAATAAATACAAATGATCAAATCTGTCCTCAAAATATGTGACAGTCAAGAAGTAAGAGGCCTCCTATGGCCTCTGTGGACCCACCCAAGTGATGAAAACTGGCTGGACGATAGGGAGTTCACCCTAGAAGACCTTTGTGAAAACCAAGTGCCAAAACCTTTCCTCAATTTCCCAAATCAAATTCCTCAGTGACCCTTTTATCCCATTTCTGCACAACCTCGGTAACTGGAAAGTGTTGAAACTGCCTCCTAGGGAACCCACGCCGTGAAACTGATCCCACCAGGCTCTCCAGAAGGGGGAAATCAACCCCAAATATGGTCAACAAGTGGAAAACTGCATCTATCACAATTAGAGGTGCCCAGAATTGAATGATAAGTGTCTCATTGGATCTAGAAGACCTAGATATACTAAGAATGTGTACTCGTACACCATGGGTTTCCCTGATGGGCTAGTTGTAGGGTCCACCATATATGGACATTGCATAATCTGATGATCTGAAGTAATAATAAAACCTGCTGAACTGCATCAATCATCAAGAGTATGTGGGACCATCAATCATCATCCATAAGCATGCATGGCCCACATCAACATGTATCCCAAGAAATGACCATAGTTAAACTGGGTTTGACTAGGTCCATATATAACCAAGGATAAATCACATCAATACACTAAGACATGTTCCTCTAATCATACTCACAACTTAACTTAAAGTATAACATCATTTAGTGGCATTAAACATATTTGTTCATTCCATTGTTATTTGTATTCACTTGCACAATAGCTTAAATGACAAACTCACCCATTGGACATGGTCTAACTGCTAGTTAAGGATGAAGGATAGGAATAAGGTTGGGTAAAGGGGGTGACTTGTCTAAACTCAACTAAAAGACACTTTGGACTGGGAGAAAGGGGATGCTACAAACTCTGTGTTGGACAAAATAAACAAGGGGAATGGATGTCCCTCACAAATGGGTAAGTTGTTTAGAGAGTGCTTATTGAACTTAGGCATCATGTCTACTTTTATAAAATATGATCCAGTTTCATTAGGATCCATTTATTTCATTTCATGGCCTTTTTGGCCTACATAACCCTATCAGACTTATGTTAGACCCCTCTCATGGCCCCTGTTGATCAGGTTGGGAAATCAGCTCCAAATCTGGTCAACAAGTGGAAAACTGCATCTATCACGATCAGAGGTGCCCATAATTGAATGATAAGTGTCTCATTGGATCTAGAAGACCCAAATATACTAAGAATGTGTACTCATACACCATGGGTTTCCCTGATGGGCTAGTTGAAGAGAGGGGTCTAACATAAGCCTTGACACAAGGTCTAACATAAGTCTGAATAATAGACTACTCTGATCATGAGTGATCTCAAAATATAAAGTCATCATAGCCAAGATCTGAATAATCTAAGCTCTAGAATGTGTAGATATCTGCTAAGCAAGAATAGTAGCCCTGCTACTATTATTCAGACTTATGTTAGACCCCTCTCATGGCCCCTGCTGGTCCAGTTGGGAAATCAGCCCCAAATCTGGTCAACAAGTGGAAAACTGCATCTATCACGAATAATAGTAGCATGGAATTAATAAATTTTAATGCCATGTTAGCTTAGATTTTCTTTTATGCATTCCAGTTTCTGTTTTAGAGTAGATTTCATTTTCAATTTTATTTTATATATCTCCCATACATGCTCCATGAGGTATTCTAGTGTTTGTGAGTGTAGATACAGGTTCAAAATAAAAGATGAAAGAAATGATGGTGCAGTGCTGGATTGAAGATTGTCGTAGAGTAGTTAGAGACCAGATATTCTGAGGTTCTCAAGTGCTCTCTCCCTTAGAGCACTTGTCCCAGCTGGAGCCAGATGTTATCACACCATAGTAGCAGGGCTACTATTCTTGCTTAGCAGATATCTGCACATTCTAGAGCTTAGATTATTCAGATCTTGGCTATGGTGACTTTATATTTTGAGATCACTCATGATCAGAGTAGTCTATTATTTAGAATTATGTTAGACCTTGTGTCAAGGCTTATGTTAGACCCCTCTCTTCAACTAGCCCATCAGGGAAACCCATGGTGTATGAGTACATATTCTTAGTATATTTGGGTCTTCTAGATCCAATGAGACACTTATCATTCAATTTTGGGCACCTCTGATTGTGATAGATGCAGTTTTCCACTTGTTGACCAGATTTGGGGTTGATTTCCCAACTTGATCAGCAGGGGCCATGAGAGGGGTCTAACATAAGTTTGAATAATAGGGTTATGTTAGTGCCTAGAATTGAATGATAAGTGTCTCATTGGATCTAGAAGACCCAAATATACTAAGAATGTGTACTCATACACCATGGGTTTCCCTGATGGGCTAGTTGTAGGGTCCACCATATATGGACAGTGCATAATCTGATGATCTGAAGTAATAATAAAACCTGCTGAACTGCATCAATCATCAAGAGTATGTGGGACCATCAATCATCGTCCATAAGCATGCATGGCCCACATCAACATGTATCCCAAGAAATGACCATATTTAAACTTGGTGTGACTAGGTCCATATACAACTAAGGATAAATCACATCAATACACTAAGACATGTTCCTCTAATCATACTCACAGCTTAACTTAAAGTATAACATCATTTAGTGGCATTAAACATATTTGTTCATTCCATTGTTATTTGTATTCACTTGTACAATAGCTTAAATGACAAACTCACCCATTGGACATGGTCTAACTACTAGCTAAGGATGAAGGATAGGAACAAGGTTGGGTAAAGGGGGTGACTTGTCTAAACTCAACTAAAAGACACTTTGGACTGGGAGAAAGGGGATGCTACAAACTCTGTGGTGGACAAAATAAACAAGGGGAATGGATGTCCCTCACAAATGGCTAAGTTGTTTAGAGAGTGCTTATTCAACTTAGGCATCATGTCTACTTTTATAAAATATGATCCAGTTTCATTAGGATCCATTTATTTCATTTCATGGCCTTTTTTGCCTACATAACCCTTCGGATCTCAAGTGTGCTGATAAGCACAACTAATTGCAGCTTGCATCCAGGGCATGTTTATACATACATAAGGTCAACAATTTTTTAGATATAGAATTTAAAAACCATTTCTTTTTGGACCTTTCTTATACTCTTCGAGAAGTATTTTTAGTAGTTCATCGCTCTTGGCCTTTTTAGTTTCCAGGGGTGAATCTACATAAGTTTCCATAAGTAGTACATGAGCTTTTAGTTTTAGCCAACAAAATCTCAAGTTACTAGGGGGAGTTCATGCCAGTGCCAAACATCAGGACAACCGACTAGAATGATTTGGGCCTACAATCCAACTTACCAAAGGCAAGTTTTGTCACCAACTCAGAGCCGAGACACTAAATAAACAGGGATGCGGTCCAAACATAGAGGTAGTAAAAAGGGATGTCCTCAATATCAAAAATTCAAGTAAGACAAGTCAAGGGTTAAATCCAAATAAGAAACGTCATGGATGGATGGAGTCAAGTGAAAGTGGATCCTAAGCTAGCAGACATCTGGTGTCAAGAAATACCATATCTATGGAAGGTAGTAAACCAGTGAGTTTTATCAAAGAACATAAATGTGCAAGTAAAATGTCCATTTTATATTCATTAACAAGATAGTCCATTTTAATTTTTACAAAATCCGCGACATCATGAATCATATACCAAGATAATGTTGTGAACATGAGTAAAGCAACAAGATAATAATCCACAGTCAATGATCATAAATCCATAGATCATACAACATCATCATAAGAATAATCATCATATATCATCTGAAACACTGCTGCATAACATCTCTAGGAACTGAACTGAAACTGTATGGAATAAAGGGTCACATCGGTCATCAAATATGAACTCTCAAGGCTCAGCGTTGACACAAGGTCTAACAGAAGTCTGAATAATACACTGCTCTGATCATGAGTGATCTCAAAATATAAAGTCACCATAGCCAAGCTTTGAATAATCTAAGCTCTGGAATGTGCAAATATCTCCTAAGAAGAATAGTAGCCCTACTACTATGGTGTGATAACATATCTTAGAAAGGGATAGAAAGATAGAGAGAAGGAAGGAGTGTGTCTGTGAAGAGAGAGAGGGAGAGAGGAGCGGTGTTATGGGGTTGTGGGAGAGATAGAGAGAGATGGGGGTAGGTGATTAGTGGTAGGGAATGATGAATTATGAGAGAGAGAGAGAGGGAATATAGATACAATATGATTGGGGTTAGGCATATTAGATGTGTGTGAGAGAGAGGGAGCATGTTGGGGAAGAGAAAGAGGTGGGGTTTAGGTGTAGGTTGAGGAGTAGTAGAGAGAGAAATAAAGGGGGTTAGTAAGTGTTAGGGAGAATAAGGAGAGGGAGTGGGGGGGATGGGAGGGGGTGTTAAAGGTAGGGGCAGGAGTATGTAGGTTAAAGCGCTAGATAGTAGGATAGTAAGGATTAATGAGAGAATGGGGGATATAGTGATGGAGAGAGGAGGGGGGTTAGAGGTAGGGGTAGGAGTAGAGGGGCATGTGTGTGTGTGAGAGAGAGAGAGAGAGAGAAAGGGGGTGGGTGAGGTGTTTTAGTGCATTGGGAGAGAGAGGGGGGTGAGGTTTATTGGTTGGTGGAGGAGCATAGGGTTGTGTGTGAGAGAGAGAGAGAGAGAGGGAGGGGGGGAGAGAGGGGGAGAGAGAGATAGAGGTTAGTGTTATAGGGAGTAGGTTGGTTGTAAGTGGTAATGGAAGGGGTAATATGGGGGAGAGAGAGAGAGAGAGATAGAGACGATTATGGGGACTAGAAGTAGAAGAGAGATGGTGTCTTAGGGAGAGTATGAGTGGGGTTAGGTAGAATGAGAGAGATAGCTAGTGGTAGTGAGAGTGAGAGAGAGAGGGGGGGGTATTAAAGCTTGGATTATATAGAGAGGGTTGGGGGTTCAGTGTAAATGGAGAAGTAGGGTAGAGAAAGAGTAAGAGAGTGCATTACTAATGGTTACAGGGAAGAGGGGAGAGAGAGAAAGAGAGGAGGAAGGGGTGTTAGTGCTAGGGGGAGGGTTATGGGGTTGAGAGAGAGAGAGGATTAGGAAGAATATGAGTGGGGTCAGGGAGATAGGATGGGTTAGGGGTACTAAGAATGTGAGAGAGAGGGGGGCATTATGGGGTTAGAGAAGAGAGAGAGTGAGGGAGGGGGTTAGTAGGGTTTCATAGGAATAAAGGAGATAGAGAGAGGAGGAGGAGGGGGAGGAGTAGTTGGTGAGAGAGAGATGGGGGCTTAGTAAGGGTTAATGAGAGTAGATGAGAGAGAGAGAGAGGAGGAGGGTTGTTAGTTGTAGGGGGAGGATTAAGGGGGATGTGTGTATGTGTGTGTGAGAGAGACAGAGATAGAGAATGGAGGGTGTGAGGGGTGTCAAGGAATTGGGAGAGAGGTACATGGGTTCGGTTAGGGGTAGAAGGAGGCGTAGATGGAGGAGTAGAGGGGTTTCTATGTGTGTGAGTGAGAGAGAGAGAGGGAAAGAGAGTTGGGGAGCGATGTGGGAAGGGTGTGGGTGATTAAGGGTTGGTGGGATGGGGGGGGATTGGGGGAGGGAAATATAGATAATGGGGGTGTATATGTGTGTCTGAGAGAGAGCGGTGTGGGGGTTAGGTGTAGTTGGAGGATTTGGGTAGAGAGAGAGTGAGGAAGGGGGTTAGTAGTGGTTATGAGGAATATGGGTGATATAGAGAGAGGAGGAGGAAGGGGAAGAGTATGGTCATGAAAGAGAGAGGGGTTTATTGAGGGTCATGGATACTAGAGGAGAGAGAGAGGATGGGTGTTAGTACGGTGGGGAGAGAGATAGAGAATGGGAAAGTGCAAGGGGTATTAGGGGGTCAGGAGAGAGGTGGTTAGAGGTAGGTGGAGGAGTAGAGGGGTGTGTGTGAGAGAGAGATAGGAGAGAGAGTTGAGGAGCGATGGAAGGATGATGTGGCTGATTAGGGGTAGGAAGGAGGAAGGGGATTAGGGGAGGAAAATTGATAGAGATCGCAGTGGGGGGAAGGGAATATGGGATTACAAAATATTATGGATGTTAGAGAGAATTAGGGTATAGGGTGCAGGAAAAGAGATAAATAGATAGAGTGGTAGAGAGATAGATGGTGGTAAGTAGTAGGGTTATGGGGATTAGGTGAGAGAGAGAATGTTAGGGGTAGGGGGAGTAGGAAAGGAAGAGAGAGAGGGAGATGCAAAAGGGGTTTTTATGGCTAGGGAGAGTGGTAGGTGGGTTAGGGAGAGAGAGTGTGGGGTTAAGGGTAGTGAGAGTGTGTGAGAGTGAGGGAGAGTGTTAGTGTTTTGATGGAGTGAGTAAAGGGTGGGGGTTAGGTATATGTGGAGGAAAATGTGACAAAAACTGAGAGAAGAAGTTTTTAGGAGTAAGGGGGAATACAAGTGATAGAGAGGAGGGATTTAAGGTAGGATTAGGATTAGAGTGGTGAGAGAGTGATGTAGGGAGTAAGTAAGGGATAAAGAGAGAGAGAGAGAGAGAGAGAGAGAGGGAGAGAGAGAGAGAGAGAAGAGGAGTGTGTATTTGTGTGTGTGTGTGTGCGAGTGTGCATGTGTGTGTGTGTGTGCGAGTGTGCATGTGTGTGTGTGTGAGAGAGAGAGAGAGAGAGGGGGGATTCCAGGGTGTGTGGGGGAGAGACAGTGGTTGGTGTTATGTTGAAACCTAAGGGGGATTAGGAGAGATATAGAGAGAGAGATGTTACTCAGGGATAGGGTGAGGAGTTGAGAGAGAGAGGGGAGGGAGGTTATTTGTAAGGGAGGAGTAGGTGGGTGGGTGTGCAAGAAAGAGAGAGAGATGGGTGGGGGTAAGGGTAGGTGGAGGAGTGGAGAGGTGAGAGAGAGTGAAAGAGAGAGAGAGTGGAAGAGGGAGAGATTGGTAACGAGGGGGAGGTGTGGATTATTTGGGGTAGAATGGAGGAAGGGGTTCAGGGGAAAGAGAGAGAAGGGCGTATAAGGTGGGGGTAGAGAGAGATAGGGGGTTAGCGATAGGGGGAGTAGAAGAGGGAGAGAGAGGTAAGGTGGAGTGGGTGGTTATGGGTAGGGATAGTAGGAGAGGGTTTAAGGAGAGAGAGTGGTGTATTAGTGGTAATGAGAATAAAAGAGGGGGGTCTTAGGCAGTTGGCGAAGATAGAGAGGGGTGTGGGTTAGGTCTCATCAGAGGAATAGGTGAGAGAGTGAGAGTGAGAGGGGGTGTTAATACGGGTTAGCGGGGTGAGTTGAGAGTGAGAGAGAGATAAGGGTAGGGGTTAGAGGTAGGTGGAGGAGTAGATAGGTGTGTGTGAGAGAGAGTATTGGGGATTGAATGGTGAGAGAGTGAAAGAGGGAATTAGTAAGGGATAGAAAGAGGAATGGAGTGATAGAGGAGGAGGGAGTTTAGTGTTAGGGGGAGAAGTAGGTTGTTATGTATGTGTGTTTGTGTGTGTGTGTGTGTGTGAGAGAGAGAGAGAGAAAGAGAGAAAATGAGGTACAATGAGGTGTTAAGGGACTGGAAGGGAGAGAGAGTTGGGGGTAGGGGTAGGTGTATAAAAATAAGTGTGTGTGTGTGTGCATGTGAGAGAGAGGTGGCATCAAGGAGTGGAGTGTGTGGGTGATTAGGGATGTTGTGGACTAGGGTGCTTGTGGTAGAGAGAGAGAATCGAGGGTATAGGGTGGGGCTAGAGAGAGAGAGAGAGAGAGAGGGGGTTACATATAGGAGTAGTAGAAGAGGGAGGGTGGAGTGAGTTGTTATGGGTAGGGACGGTATGAGGGGAGTTAATGAGAGAGAGTGAGCATTTAGGTGCAACAATAATGAGAGAGGAAGGGTTCTAGGGGGTCAGGGTAGAGAAAGAAGGGTGTGGGTTAGGTATCATTGAAGGAATAGGGGGAGAGAGAAGGAGTAGGGGTTAGTAAGGGTAAGGGGGACAAGAAAGGAGATAGAGGGGGGGAGAGAGAGATGAGGGTCTATTAAGAATTTGGAGGTCGGGAATCAAGTGGGAGAGAGAGAGAGAGAGAGAGAGAGAGAGAGAGAGAGAGTGGAGTGGAGATGGTGGTTATGGGTAGGGAGAGTAGTAGGGAGGTTGGGGAGAGAGATTGGAGATATAAGGGGTAGTGAGAGTTTGTGTGAGATAGAGAGGGAGATGTTAGATGGTTGGGGGATATAGAGAGAGGTAGGTGTTAGGTGTAGGTGGAGGAGTAGGTAAAAGATATAGGAGGGGGGGTTAATGGTATGGGATTATAAGGGGGTTTAGTGAGAGATAGAAGTGAAGAGAGAGAGAGAGGAGTTGAGAGAGAGGGGGGATTGGTAACATTTTGGTAGACAAGGTTGGTAAGGATTAGGGTGAGAGAGTGGGTTGGTGTGGGTTAGGGAGAGTAGAAGGGACACACACAGAGAGAGAGGAGGGTAGTTAATTGTAAATCTTTGGAGAAGTAGTGTGTCTATGAGAGAGAGAGAGATAGAATGGGGGTGGGGGAGATAGAGTCATTGAGAGAGAGTTAGATATGGGGGATGGTAAGTGGTAGGGGGAGGGTGTTTAGGAGAGAGAGAAATAGATAAAGAGGTTTAAGGGTAGGGGGAGCAAGAGAGGTATATATGGAGGAGAAGGGCATGTTTATAAGTAGGTAGAGTAATATAGGGGCTAGGAAGAGAGAGCAAGGTTTAGTTGTAGAGAGTGTTAGAGAGAGGGGTTTTAAAGGTTGGGGGGGTAGAGAGTGGCATGGGAGTATAAGAGAGAGAGGGAGAGGGGTGTTGTAGGAGGTGGTTATTTGTAGGGAGAGTATGAAGTGGTTTAGGAAGAGAGAGTGGCCGTTATGGGTAGTGAGACTAAGAGAGAGGGATGGTGTTAGGGGGTTGTGGGAGAGAGAGAGGGTTGGGGATTATGTTTAGGTGGAGTATTAGGTTACATAGGAAGTTAAAGAGGTGGTTTGTAAGGGTTAGGGGGAAGAGGAGAGAGCGAGCAAGAGAGGAGGAAGGGGTGTTGAAGGTAGGTGGAGTAGTAGGAGGGTGAGAGACAAATATAGGGGGTTGCTAAGGATTAGGGAGAGGAGGAGGAGAAGGAGGTTAGTGGTAGGAGTAGGGGTGTGTGGGAGAGAGAGAGAGAGAGAGAGAAAATTGCCGGGGGTGGATGTGTGTGGGTGTTAGGAGGATAGAATATAGAGAGGGTGGTGGGGGCTAGGAGTAGGTGGAGGATTAGGGGAGAGAGAGAGGGAGAGGGAGAGGTAGGAAGGGATATATAGAGAGTGACAGAGAGAGAGAGAGAGAGTAGCTTAGGGATAATATGAGTGGGGTGAGGGAGTGTGAAGAATGGTTAATGGTACTGAGAGTGTGCGAGAGAGAGGGGGGTATTATGGGGTTACAAAAGAGAGAAAGTGGTGGAGGTTAGGTGTAGGTAGAGGAGTTGGGTCTAAAGAGAGTGAGAGAGGTTCTTAGTAAGGGTTAAGGGATTTGGGCTGATAAAGAGAGAGAGGAGGAGGAGGGGGAGGTGTAGTGGGGTGAGAGAGTCATAGAGGGGATTTGTAATGGTTAGGAAGAGTAGATGAGAGAGAGAGAGAGAGAGATGAGGGAGGTTAGTGGTAGGGAGTGGAGCAAGGATGTGTGAGAGAGATATATATAGAGAGAGAATGGGGTGTTTCATGGGTTGTTAAGTGGTTGAGAGATAAGTAGATGTAGGATTACAGGAGTAGAGGTGTGTTTGTGTGTGTGTGTGTGTGAGAGGGGGTGTTAGGGAGAGAGGGAGGGTGTGGGTGATTAGCGATAGGTGGAGGGGGGTTGGGGATAAAAGCGATAAATATTATAGTGGTGAAAGAAGGGTAGGGGATCAAGGAATATTAGGGATGTTAGAGGGAATGTGGGGTATAGAGTGGGGATGAGAGAGAGAGAGAGGTGTGTGTGTGTGTGAGAGAGAGAGTGAAAGAGATACAGGGTGGGGAGGGTGGTTATGGGGTTGGGGGAGACAAAGGGGTGGATATTAATTAGTAGTATAAGGGGTATTATGTAATACAAGGTAAAAGGTGGTTAGGGGAAGTTGAGAGAGACAGAGGAGGGTGAAGGTATGGTGAGGACTATATTAGTGAGAGAGTGAGAGAGCGAGTTAGTAAGGGATAAAAAGAGAGAGAGATAAGAGGACTGTGTGTGAGAGAGAGAGAGAATGGGGGGTGTTAGGGGGTTGAAGGAGAGAAAGAGTGGTGGGTTATAAGTGGTATGGGAAGGTGGATTATTAAAGACATAAATAGAGGGGGTCAACAAGAGGAGGAGTACGGGAGAGAGAGGGGAGGTTCTTAAGGAGAGTATCAGTGGGGTTGGGGACACAAAGGGTGGTTTAGGTACACTAAAAGTGTTTCAAAGGGAGGGATCATGTTGGGATGTTAGGGGAGATAAAGGAGTGGGGTTTAGGTGTAGGTTGAAGAGTAGGGTAGAGAGAGTGAGATAGGGGATTAGTAAGAGTTAGGGAGAAGAGGGAAGATAGAGAGAGGGTGTTATAGGTAGGGGGAGGAGTAGGGTTTAGAGAGTTGGATAAGGGGTTAGCAAGGGTTAGAGAGAGAATGTGAGAGAGAGAAAGATATGTGTTTGTTTAGAGGGAGGGAGGGAGGGAGGGAGAGAGTGATAGAGAGGAGGGGGGTTAGTTGTAGGGGTAGGGGTTGGGGGCTGTGCGTGAGAGAGTCAGAGATTGAGAATGAGGGTGGGAGGGGTGTTTTAGTGGGTCAATAGAAAGGTGGGTTCTAGGTGTTATGGGTTGGTGGAGTAGTAGAGGGGTATTTATGTGTGTGTTTGTGTCTAAGTGAGAGAGAGAGAGAGAGAGTTTCAATGGGTGATTGGGGGATGAGGTTGGCAATTAGCAGTAGTGGGATGGCAGGTGTTAGTGGAGAGAAACTGATATTGATCAAGATTGGGGGATGGGTGTAAGGGGCTTAGGGAAGATCAGGGAAGTTTGAGAGAAGAGGGGGTATATGGTGGGGGGGAAGAGAGAATGTGAGAGAGAGAGAGAGAGAGAGAGAGATTACGGAGTAAGTGATAAGGGTGGGAAATTAAGAGAGAAGACAAAGAGAGTACGGGGGCTTAGGCATAAGGGCATAGGAGGTGGTTATTAATAGGAAGATTAGTAGGGCAGTTTGGTAGGGAGAGCCAAGGGTTATATTTTGGGAGAATGTGAGAGGGAGAGAGGAGTTGGGATTAAGTGTAGGTGGAGGAGTAAGGGAGATAGAGTGAGAGAGGTGGATGGTAGGGGTTGGCGGAAGAGGTGAGAGAGAGAGAGGAGGTGGGTTAAATGTAGGTGGATGATTAGGGTGTCCAGAGATGAAAAAAGGGGCTAAGGGTTAGAGATAAAGAGAGTTAAAGAGAGGGGTGGTTAGTTGTAAGGGGAGGAGTAGGGGCATGTGTGTGTGAGAAAGGGAGGGAGAATTAAGGGTGCTAGGGGGTTGTGGTTGAGAGAGAGGGGTTGGTTGTAAGTTGTAATGGAAGGGGTATTAGGAGATACATAGATAAAGAGAGGGATAATTATGGGGAGGGATAGTGGAAAATGGGTATGCTTAGGGAGAGTATGAGCGGGGTTAGCTAGAGAAATGGGAGGTTTGGGTTAGTGCAAGTTAGACATAGAAGGGGGTATTAGAGGATTGGATTAGGGATAGAGGGTTAGGGGTTAGGTGTAGTTAGAGGATTAGGATAGATAAAGAGTGAGAGAGGGTGTCAGTAAGGGTTAGTGGGAAGTGGGGAGAGAGAGAGAGACGGGGGGGGGCTTTTAGATGTAGGGAAGGTGTTTTGTGGTTAGATAAGAGAGAGAGGAGTGGGGTTTAGGTGTAGTTGATGAAATTGGGTAGAGAGAGAGTGTGAGAGTGGGTTAGTAAGGGTTAAAAGGAATAAGGGGATAGGGATAGAGGAGAAGGATGAGGGGGATGAGTAGGGGTGAGAGAGAGGAGGAGGGGGGGTGGGTAGGGGTGTGAGAGAGAGGGGGATAGGTGAATTTGGAGGAATGGGTGACAAAACAAGTGAGAGAGGTGCTCAGGTAGGGTTTTGGGGAATAGGAGAGAGAAGGGCGAGGTTAGGGATTAAAGATATGGTGAGGAGTATGGTGTTGTAAGATTGAGAGAGGTGATTAGTCAGGGATATAGAGAGAGAAATAGAAGGAAGAACTGTGTGTGTGTGTGTGTGTGAGAGAGAGAGAGAGAGAGGGAGAGAGAGAATGGGGGGTGTTATAGGGTTGTGGGAGAGAGAAAGGGGTGGGTGATTAGTGGTAGGGAATGGGGGAATACCAGATATAGAGAGTGATGGTGTCATTGGGAGGGGGAGTAGGACATAGATAGACGAGGTGAACTTAGGTACCGTATGAGTGGGTTTAGAGAGAGAGAGTTGGGTTAGGCATATTAAAAGTGTGAGAGAGAGGGAGGGTGTTAGGGTGTTTTTGGGAGAGAAAGAGGTGGGGGCTAGGTGTAGGTTAAGGAGTAGCAGAGAGATAGAGGGGGGGTTTGTAAGTGTTAGGGAGAAGAGTGGGAGAGGGAGAGTGGGGGGTATGGGAGGGTGTATAAAGGTAGGGGTAGGAGTATGCATGATAAAGGAGTAGAGGGAGGGTGTTTAGGAGAGACATAATGAGAAATATAAGTTTTGGAGTAGGGGGGGCAGGAGAAGGAGAGGTGTGGATGGGGTGTTTATGGGTAGGGAGAGTAGGAGGGGGTTAGGGAGAGAGATTGTGTGGGTTATCGATAGTTGGAGTGAGGGAGAGAGAGGGGAAGTGTTGGGGAATTGTGAGAGAGATAAAGGTGTGGGTGTTAGGTGTAGGTATAGGAGTAGGGTAGAGAGAGAGTTAGAGAGATATATAGGAGGGGGGTTAATGGTATCGGAGGACAAGGGGGTGTGTGTGTGTGAGATAGAGAGAGGAGGTTGGTAATGGTTAGTAAGAGGAGGTTGGTAAGTGTTAGAGTGAAAGAAGTGGTTGGTAGTGATTAGGGAGATGTTGGGAGAGAGAGAGAGAGAGAGGGAGGTTAATGGTAAGGTGAGGAGAATGGGGGTGATATAGGTAGAGATAATCGGGGTGGGTGTTGGGGGGTTTTATGGTCTTGGGGGAGAGAAAGAAAGGGATAGGGTGACAAAGAGAGAGGAGGGGAGTTAGAGTCATTGAGAGAGAGAGAGAGAGATGGGGGATGGTAAGTGGTAGGGGGAGCATGTTTAGGAGAGAGAGAAATATATAGAGAGGTTTACGGGTAGGGGGAGCAAGAAAGGTGTAGGTTGGGGAGAAGGGCATGTTTATGAGTAGGTAGAGTAAGAGAGGGGTTGTTAAGAGAGAGCGAGGTTTAGTTGTAGAGAGAGTTAGAGGGATGAGGGTTTTAGGAGTTGGGGGGGGAGAGACTGGTGTGGGAGTAAAAGAGAGAGAGGGAGAGGGGGGATATAGGAAGTGGTTATTTGTAGAGAGATTATGAAGGGGGCTGGGAAGAGAGAGTGGTGGTTAGGGGTAGTGAGACTAAGAGAGAGGTGGTTTTAGGGGGTTGTGAGAGAGAGAGAGGGGTGGGGGTTAGGTTTAGGTGGATTATTAGGTTACATAAAGAGTTATAGATGGGGTTTGTAAGGGTAAAGGGGAAGAGGAGAGAGACTAGAGTGAGAGAGGAGGAAAGGGTTTTAAAGGCAGGTGGAGGAGGAGGGGGCTAAGAGAATTATATAGGGGGTTATTAAGGATTAGGGTGAGGAGGGGAGATAGATGCAGAGGAGGAGGAGGAGGAGAAGGGGGTTAGTGGTAGGAGGAGTAGGCATGTGTGCGAGAGAGAGAAAATCACATAGGGTTGATGTGTGTGGAGGTTATAGGGCTGGAATATAGAGAGGGCAGTGGGGGCTAGGAGTAGGTGGAGTAGGGGAGAGGGAGAGGTAGGCATGGATATATAGAGAGTGATAGAGAGAGAGTAGCTTAGGGATAATATGTGGGGTTAGGGGTACTTAGATTGTGCGAGAGAGAGGGGGGTGTTAGGGGGTTATAGAAGAGAGAAAGGGGTGGGGGTTGTGTGCAGGTGGAGGAGTTGGGTACAGAGAGAGTGAGAGAGGGGTTTAGTAAGGGTTAAGGGATTTGGGGGGATAAAGAGAGAGAGGAGGAGGGGGAGGATTTTTAGGGTGAGAGAGTCACAAAGGGGATTTGTAACTTTTAGGGAGAGTAGAGGGGAGAGAGAGAGAGAGAGATTCGTGGTAGGGAATGGAGCAGGGAGGTTTGAGAGAGATATAGAGAGAGAATGGGATGTTGCATGGCTTGTTATGTGGTCGAGAGAGAGGTATATGGAGGAGCAGAGGAGTAGAGAGGTGTGTGTGTGTGTGAGAGAGAGAGAGAGGGTCAAGAAGAGAGAGAGGTTGTGGGTGATTAGGGGTAGGGGGGAAGGCGGGTTGGGGACATAAAGAGATAGAGATTGCAGTTGTGAAAGGAAGATATGGGATCAAGGAATATTAGGGATGTTAGAGTGAATGTGGGGTATAGTGTGGGGAAGATAGAGAGAGAGAGAGAGAGAGAGAGAGAGAGAGAGAGAGGGGGGGGGGGGATGGTGGGTACAGGGCTGGTGGAGAGAGAGGGTGGGTAAAGGTATGGTGAGGACTACATTAGTGAGAGATTTAGAGAGGGGGTTAGTAAGGCATAAAAAGAGAGATATAAGAGGAGTGTATGTGTGTGTGTAAGTGAGAGAGAGAGAGATAATGGGGGGTGTTAAGGGTTTGAGGAAGAGAAAGAGTCATGGGTGATAAATGGTAGGCTAAGGGGGATTACTACAGATAGATAGTGAGGGACAACTATAGGAGAAGTAGGTGAGAGAGAGGGGAGGATCTTGAGGATAGTATGAGTGAGGTTACAGAGATAGAGTGTAGGTTAGGTACATTGAAAGTGTGTGAGAGGGAGGGATCATGTTGTGGTGTTGGGGGGGGGAGGAGAGGGTTTTAGGTGTAGGTTGAAGAGTAGGGTAGAGAGAGAGTGAGAGAGGGAATTAGTAAGGGTTAGGGAGAAGAGGGAAGAGAAAGAGAGAGGGGGTGTTAGAGGTAGGGGGAGGAGTAGGAAGTTTAGAGAGTTAGATAGGGGGTTAGTAAGGTTTAGTGAGAGAAGGGGAGAGAGAGAAAGAGATGAGGCTAGTTAGAGGGATGGAGGGGGGTTAGTGGAAGGGGTAGGATTTGACGAGTGCATGCGATGGAGTGAGAGATTGAGAATGCGGGTGGGAGGAGTGTTTTAGTGGGTTAGGAGAGAGGGGGGATGGGGGTTATATGGGTAGGTGGAGGAGTAGAGGGTCATCTATGTGTGTGTGTGTGTGTGTGTGTGTGAGAGAGAGAGAGAGAGAGAGAGTCAATGGGTGATTGGGATGGGGTGTCAGCAATTAGCGGTAGTGGGAGGAGGGGAGTTGGTGGAGAGAAAGTGATAATGATCAAGATGAGGGGATGGGGGGAAGGGGTTTATGTAATATTAGGGGTGTTGGATAGAAGAGGGGCCATAGGGTGTGGGAAAAGAGAGACTATGTGTGTTTGGTTTATAAAGAGAGAGACAGAGAGATAGAGACAGAGAGACATAGAGAGTAGGGGGGTTTAGCGGTAGGGGAAGAGGGGGGTGGTTATTAATAGGGAGTAGGAGGGAGTCTATGTAGGGAGAGATGAGGGTTATATTTTGTGACATTGTAAGAGAGAGAGAGAAAGAGAGGGGTTGGGATTAGGTGCAGGTGGAAGATTAAGAGAGAGAGAGAGTGATAGAGGAGCGTAGTAAGGGTCAGGGGAAGAGGTGAGAGAGAGAGAGGAGAGGAGGAGGAGGGTTAAAGGTAGGTGGAGGAGCAGGGTGTCAAGAGAGTGAAAGAGGGGCTATGGGTTAGATAGAAAGAGAGAGAGAGAGAGGGGTGGTTCGTTGTAAGGGGAGGAGTAGGGGCATGTGTGTGTGAGAGAGAGAGGGAGAATCAAGAGTGCTAGGGGTTGACATGGATATATAGGGGTTTGTTGTAAGTGGTAGTGTAAGGGGGATTAAGAGAGAAATAAGGAGAGAGAGAGAGGCGTTTATGGGGAGAGGGAGTGGAAGAGGGGTGGGCTTAAGGAGATTTTGAGCAGGGTTAGGTAGAGTGAGGGTATGTTAGGGGTAGTGAGAGTTAGAGACAAAAGGGGGTATTAGAGGATTAGATTAGGGAGAGAGGGTTGGGGGTTAGGTCTAGTTGGAGGAGTAAGATAAATAAAGAGTGAGAGAGGGTGTTAGTAAGGGTTAGGGGAAGAGGGGGGAGAGAGATAAAGAGAGAGAGAGAGAGGTGTTAGAGGTAGGGGAGGTGTTAGGCGATTAGAGAAGAGAGAGAGGTGTCTAGGCTAGGTGTAGTTGAAGGAGTTGGGTAGAGAGAGTGTGGGAGTGGGTTAGTAATGGTTAGAATAAATAGGGGGATATAGAGAGAGAGAGAGGAGGAGGGGGATGAGTAGCGGGTGAGAGGGAGAGGGGGGTTAGTAAGGGATAGGGAGAGTAGAGGAGAGAGCGAGAGGAGGGGCATTAGAGGAAAGGGGAGGACTAGGGGATGTGTTTGTGTGTGTGAGAGAGATAGAGAATGGGTGATGTATGGTGTGTTAACTGTCTAGGAAAGAGTTAGACGTGTAGGGGTTAAGGGTTTGTGGAGGAGTAGAGGGGTTTTTGTGTGTGTGTGTGTCTAAGAGAGAGAGAAAGAAACAAAGAGATATAGTTGGGGAGAAATGCAAGGAGGATGTGGGTTATTAGGGGTAATGGGGAGGATCGATGATGGGGGAGAGAAAGAGATGGATATTGCGGTGAGGGGAGAGGGTCAAGGATTAAGGAATATTAGGGATGTTAGAGAGAATTGGGGAATAGGGTGGTGGAGAGAGAGAGAGAGAGAGAGATGGGGGTGTTAAGCGATAGGGGTATGGGTATTAGGTTAGAGAGAGGATTAGGGGTAGGGAAGTAGGGAAGTAGGGAAGAGAGAGAGAGAGAGAGGGAGAATCAAGAGTGTTAGGGGTTGAGGTGGATATATAGGGGTTGGTTGTAAGTGGTAATGGGAAAGGGATTAGGAGAGAAATAGGAAGAGAGAGAGAGGCATTTATGGGGAGGGGGAGTGGAAGAGGGGTTGGCTTAGGGAGAGTATGAGTGGGGTTAGGTAAAGGGAGGATAGGTTAGCGGTAGTGAGAGCTTGATAGAGAAGGGGGTATTAAAGGATTAGATTAGGGAGAGAGGGTTGGGGGGTAGGTGTAGTTAGAGGAGTAAGATAAACAAAGAGTGAGAGAGGGTGTTAGTAAAGGTTAGGGGGAAGAGGGGAGAGAGAGAGAGAGAGAGAGAGAGAGAGAGAGAGAGAGGTGTTAGAGATAGGGGAGGTGTTAGGTGGTTAGAGAAGAGAGAGAGGTGCGTGGGTTAGGTGTAGTTGAAGGAGTTAGGTAGAGAGTGCAAGAGTGGGTTAGTAAGGGTTAGAATAAATAAGGGGATATAGAGAGAGAGAGAGGAGGAGGAGGAGGGGAATGAGTAGCGGGTGAGAGGGAGAGGGGGGCTATTAAGGGCTAGGTAGAGTAAAGGAGAGAGGTAGAGGAGGGGCATTAGTTGAAGGGGGAGGACTAGGGGATGAGTGTGCGTGTGAGAGAGAGATAGAGAATGGGTGATGTAGGGGGTGTTAAGGGTTTAGGAAAGAGCTACACATGTGGGGGTTAGGGGTAGGTGGAGGAGTAGATGGGTTTTTTGTGTGTAAGTGTGTGTAAGAGAGAGAGAAAGAAACAAAGAGAGATAGTTGGGGAGCAATGCAAGGAGGATGTGGGTGATTAGGGGTAAGGGGGAGGATCTATGATGGGGGAGAGAAAGAGATGGATATTGCGGTGAGGGGAGAGGGTTGAGGATTAAGGAATATTAGGGATGTTATAGAGAATTAGGTAATAGGGTGGTGGAGAGAGAGAGAGAGAGAGATGGCGGTGTTAATCGATAGGGTATGGGTATTAGGCTAGAGAGAGAGGGTTAGGGGTAGGGAAGTAGGGAAGAAAGAGAAAGAGAGAGGGAGAGAGAAGATGGGTTTTTTATCACTAGGGAGAGTAGGAGGTGGTTTAGGAAGAGAGAGTGCGGGGTTAGGGGTAGTGAGAGTGTGCGAGAGAGGGGGGGTGTTAGGAGGTTTATGGAGGGATTGAGGGTTGGGGTTAGGTGTATGTGTAGGAATAGGTTAGAGAGACACTAAAAGAGGTAGTTATTAAGGGTCGGGGGAAATATGGTGGAGGGAGAGAGAGAGAGAGAGAGCTAATTAGTAAGGGTAAGCGGTGGAGTGAGAGGGGTAATAAGTAAGGGTGAGGAGTACAATGGTGGGAGAGTGAGAAAGAAGGTAGGTAAGAGAGAGAGAGAGAGAGGTGGGTGTTAAGTTGTAAGGTAAGGGATATTAGGAGAGATAGAGAGAGGGGTTAGTAAGGGTTAGGGAGAGAATTTGAGAGTGGGATAGAGAGAGAGGGAGAATGGGGGACAATTGGGTGTTAAAGGTTTAGTAGAGAGAGAGAGGAGTGGGGGTTACGGGTAGGTAGAGGAATATAAGAGTGAGTGAGAGAGAGAGAGAGAGGGAGAGAGAGAGATTCAATGCTAAGGAGGGGATGGTGTGGGTACTTAAGGGTAGGGTGGAGGAGGGGGATTGTAGGAGAAATATAAAGGAGGGAATAGGGTGTTGGTAGTGATAGAGAGATGGGGGGTAGTAAGTTGTAGTAGATGGTGAATTAAGGTAGAGAGAGAGAGGGAGAGAGAGGGTTAGTGGTATGGGGAGTAGTAGAGGGAGAGAGAGAATAGGGGGAGTGCTAGAGGGAGTAGTAGGGGTGCACGTTAATTATATGTGGAGGAATAATTGACATAGAAAGTGGGATAGGTGAATAGTTAGGGTTTGGTAGAATAGCGTAGAGGGAGGGATAGAGGGGGAGAGAGAGAGGGGAAAAGTGGGATTAAAGGTATAGTGAGGAGTACAGTGGTGAGATAGTGAGAGAGTGGGTTCGTAAGGGATAGAGAGAGTGAGAGAGGAGTGTCTGTGGGGGGAAGCGGGAAATAAAGAGATAGAGAAGAGAGAGAGAGAGAGAGATGGGGGAGTAAGTGAGGGGAGTGGTATGAGGAGAGAGAGGAGGTGGTGTGGGGGTTTGTTGTAGGGGGAGTAGGAAATTGAAAAAGAGAGGGCCATAGGGGGTTGTTATGGGTAGGTAGTGTAGGAGGGTGGTTAGGGAGAGAGAGAGGAGGGTTGGATGCTGTGAGAGTGTTAGAGGGAGAGGGGAGTATTGGTGTGTTTGGTGAGAGAGACATGGGTTGGGGTTAGGTGGGTGTGGAGTAGGGGAGAAATAGAGTGAGAGAGGGGGCTAGTAAGGGTCAGGTTTAATAGGTGAGAGAGAGAGGATAAGGATTAGTGGTGTGGGGAGGATTAGGGGTGTTTATGAGAGAGTGAGAGAAGGAGAGAGAGAATACAGGGGGGTGCTAGGATTTTGAACGAGAGGGAGAGGTGTGGGGTTCATTATAGGTAGTGGAGTAGAAGGCGCATGAGAGAGAGAGAGAGAGCCAGGGGCAATAGTAGGGAGGGTGTGGTTGATTAGTGGTCAGGTGGAAGAGGGATTTGGGGCAGATAAAGATATAGAGATAGAGGTGGGGCGAGGGCATAATTATTTAGGGAATTTAGAGAGAAGGGGGGGTAAAGTGTGGGTGTAGAGAGAGAGAGAGAGAGAATATTTTGGAGAGTATGAGTGGTTTTAGGAAGAGAGTTGGGGGATAATGGGTAGTGAGAGCGTATTAGAGAGAGGGTGGAGCATTAGGGGGTTGGGGGAGAGGCAAAGGGGTTGAGTTCAAGTATAGGTGGTGCAGAGCAGAGAGAGAGAGAGAGAGAGAGAGAGAGTGAAAGGGAAGGGTGTTGTTCATATATAGGTGGTGTATCGTAGAGGGAGAGTGAGAGGGAATGATGGAGTTCAGTTGTAGCTGGAGTAGAGTAGAGAGTGACTGAGAGGGAGAGTCAGTAAGAGTTAGGGGGAGGAGAAGAGAGAGAGAGAGAGAGAGAACAGGGGATGGCTTTTAGTGTTAAGGGGAGGAGGAGGGGGGACAAGAGAGAAAGAGGGAGAAGGGTTGAGGGTTTGGGGTAGGGGAGTAGAAGCGAGATAGTGAGGGTCAAAGGAAATGTTTATGATAGGGATGTTAGAGGGGAGTGGGAGAGAGAAATCGGGAGTTAGCTGTAGTTAAAGTTAGAGAGATAAAGGGGGGTGTTATGGGTTGGAAAGAGAGAGAGAGGTGTGGTGGTTAGGTTTACTTGGAGGAATAAGGGAGAGTGAGAGTGAGAGAAGGGTTTAGTAAGGGTTAGGGGTGGGGAGAGAGAGAGAGGAGGAGTTAGTTGTAAGGGGAGAGAGAGGGTTATGGGGATGGGGAGTAGGAGAGAAAGAGAAGGAGGTGTAGGGAAAGTATGAGTAGGGTAAGGGAGAGACAGAGCATGGCTTAGGGTAGTGAGAGTGTTTGAGAGAGAGGGTGGTTGTTAGGGAGTTTGGGTAGAGAGAGAGCATTTGGGTTTCCATGTAAGTGGAGTAGTAGGGTAGACAAAGAGTTGTATAGGGGAATATAAAGGGTTAGGGGAAGGGGCCTAAAGAGAGAGAGAGGAGGATGGGGTGTTAGAGGTAGGGGAGGAGTAAGAGGTGAGAGAGTGAGAGGGGATTAGTAAGGCTTTGGGAGATGAGTGGATATAGATAAAGGAGGGAGTCTAGTGGTAGGAGGAGAAGTAGGGGTGTGTGTGTGTGTGTGTGCATGTTTCTGTGTGTGTGTGAGAGAGAGAGAGAATGAACGGTGGGAAGTAGGGTGTTGAGGGAGGGTTGGGGGTTCAGGGTCGGTAGAAGAGAGTAAATATGTTTGTGTGTGTGTGTGTGTGAGAGAGAGAGAGAGAGAGAGGGGGAAGAGGGATTATTGGTAAGGGAAGAGAGCAGGTTAGGGGGGTGTGGAGTAAGAGAGAGAGAGAGAGAGAGCGGGGGGCTTAGAGAGAATAGGAGTGTGGTACAGGAGAGAGAGAGAGGGGCACTTAGAGAAAATATGAGTGGGGTAAGGGGGGGAGAGAGAGAGTGAGAGAAAGGGAGGTTTAGGGTTGGTGAGAGAGTGTGTGAGAGAGTTGGGTTGTTAGGGGGTTGGCGTAGAGAGAGAGAGATTGGGTTTTTGTGTATCTGGAGTAGGTTGGAGAGATAGTTCGAGAGGTGGTTAGCAAGGCTTACGGAGAGAGAGAGAGAGAGAAAGATGATGACGGGGTGTTAGAGGTAAGTGAGGAGTAGGGGTTGAGAGACTGAGAGATGGGGTTAGTAAGGGTTAGGGAGAGGAATGGAGATAGGTACAGGAGGAAAGAATCTAGTGGTAGGGGGAGGAGTATGTGGGTGTGTGTGTGAGAGAAAGAGAGAGAGATAATGGGAGCAGTGAGGTATTAAAGGGTTGGGAGTGAGAGAGGGTTAGGGGGTAGTTGGAGGAGTAGATGGTTGTGTGTGTGTGTGTGTGTGTGTGCGTGAGAGAGAGAGAGAGAGTAATGGTCGAGGAGGGGTTGGTGTGGGTTATTTGTGGTAGGGTGGAGGAGGGGGGTTGGGGAAGAGAAAGAGATATATATAAAGGTGGGGGGATGGGGGGAATGCATTTACAAAAGATTAGGAAAGTTGAGAAGCATGGGTATAGGTGGGGGTGGAGATATAGACAGATAGAGAGAGAGAGAGATGGGGAGATAGTAAGTGCTAAGAGGTGGGGAATTAGGGTTAGGGGTAGGGGCAATAGAAGAGAGATGGGGGGTTGGAGGGGGTAATTATGGGTAATGAGAGTAGGAGGGCGGTTAGGGAGAGATAGTAGGGTGTTAGAAGTAGTGAGACTGAGGAAAGGTGTATGTGGTGGAGTACGGGAGAGAGAGAGAGAGTGAGATGGGGAATTAATAAGGGTTAGAGGGAAGAGGTGTGTGTGTGAGAGAGAAAGAGAGGTGTAGGGTTTTTTATATTTAGGTGAGAGGTAGGGGATGAGCAAGTGAGATATGGGGTTAGTAAATATTAGAGAGAGGATGGGAAAGAGAGAGAGAGAGAGAGGATGGTGACTGGGAGAGAGCATTGGGGTGGGGGTTAAGGGTAAGTGGAGGGGAATATACTTGTGTATGTTAGAGAGAGAGAGCATGACAGAGTGAGAGAGACATAGGTTTAGTGGTAGGGGGATGGGGTTTGGACAAGAGAGAGTGAGAGAGAGAGGTTTAGGAGTTTGGGGAGGAGAAGTGAGAGAGGGATAGAGAGGGTGATTATTGCTAGGGAGAGTAGTAGGGGGTTAAGGAAAGAGGGTGGATTTAAGGGTAGTGAGAGTTTGTGTGAGAGATATGGGTGGTGTTAGTTGGTAGGGGGAGAGAGAGAGAAGTGTGGGTGTTAGGTGGAGTATTAGGGGATAGAGAGAGAGAGGGAGAGAGGGAGAGAGAGGATGGTAACACTTAGCTAGAGGATATTTGTAAGCTTTAGAGTGAGAGAAGGGGTTGGCAAGAGTTAGGGAGACGAGGGGAGAAAGAGATTGGAAAGGAGAGTCAATGGTAAAGTAAGGAGGAGAGAGAGAGAGAGGGGGGGTGGGTGGTGGTGGGGTGTTTAAGGTTTGAGAGAGAGAGAGATGGGTGGTGGTAAGTGGTAGGTCAAGGGGGTTTAGTAGAGAGAGAGTGAGAGAGAGAGAGAGGTTTATGCATAGAGAGAGAGAGAAGGTCATGTTAATGGGTAGCAAGAGTAAGAGGGGGGTTAGGGGGTTTTAGGACTTGTGGTAGAGAGAAATCTATGGGGGTTAGATGTATGTGGAGTAATATGGGAGAGGGATAGTTAGAAATGGGGTTTGTAAGTGTTATGGGGTAGAGGTGTGTGTGTGTGAGAGAGAGAGATGGGGGGGATCATGTTGGGGTGTTGGGGGAGAGAAACGAGTGGGGTTTAGTTATAGGTTTAATAGTAGGGTAGGGAGAGAGTGAGAGATGGGATTAGTAAGGCTTAGGTAGAAGAGGGAAGAGAGAGAGAGAGAGAGAGAGAGAGAGGGTGTTAGAGGTAGGAGGAGGAGTAGGGGGTTTAGAGAGTTAGATAGGGGATTACTAAGGGTTAGCAAGAGAAGGGGAGATAGAGAAAGAGATGAGGTTGGTTAGAGAGAGGGAGAGTGTGATAGAGAGAGGAGGTGGCTTAGTGGTAGGGGTAGGGGTTGCAGGGTGTGTGTGAGAGAGTGAGAGATTGAGAATGGGGGTGGGAGGAGTGTTTTAGTTAGTCGAGAGAGAGGGGGGGATGGGGGTTATGGGTAGGTGGAGGAGTAGAGTGGTATTTATGTGTGTGTGAGAGAGAGAGAGATAAAGAGAGTCATTGGTTGATTGGGGGATGGTGTCGGCAATTAGGGGTAGTGGGAAGAGGGGAGTTGGCGGAGAGAAAGTGATACTGATCAAGATGGGAGATGGTGGGAAGGGGTTTAGGGAATATTAGGGAAGTTGGAGAGAAGATGGGGTAAAAGAGAGACTATGTGTGTGTGTGAGAAAGAGAGAGATAGATATTAGGGAGTAAGTGATAGGGGTGGGAAATTAAGAGAGAGAGACAGAGAGAGTAGGGGGGTTTAAGGATAGTGGAAGAGTGGGTGGTTATTAATAGGGAGTGTAGGAGGGCGGTTAGGTAGGGATAGATGAGGATTAGATTTTGTGAGAGTGTAATATAGAGAGAGGGTGGGGATTAGGTGTAGGAGTAAGGGAGAGAGAGTGAGAGAGTAGGGTAGTAAGGTCTTCGGAAGAGGTGAGAGAGAGAGATGAGGAGGAGGAGAGTTAAAGGTAGGTGGAGGAGTAGGGTGTCTAGAGAGTGAAAGAGGGGCTAAGGGTTAGACGTAAAGAGAGGGAGAGAGAGGGGTGGTTAGTTGTAAGGGGAGGGGTAGGGGCATGTGTGTGTGTGAGACAGAGGGAGAATCAAGGATGCTAGGGGGTTGATGTGGAGAGAGAGGGGTTGGTTGTAATTGGTAATGGAATGGGTATTAGGAGAGGCATAAAGAGAGAGAGAGAGAGGCAGTTATGGGGAGGGGGAGTGGAAGAGGGGTGGGCTTAGGGAGAGTATGATCAAGGTTAGGTAGAGGGAGGGCAGGTTAGGGGTAGTGAGAGATAAATACATAAGGAGGTATTAGATGATTGGATTAAGGAGAGAGGGTTCGGGGTTAGGTGTAGTTGGAGGAGTAAGATAGATAAAGAGTGATAGAGGGTGTTAGTAAGGGTTAAGGGGAAGAGGGGAGAGAGAGAGAGAGAGACAGAGAGAGGTGTTAGAGGTATGGGAGATGTTATGCGGTCAGAGAAGAGAAAGAGGTGTGGGGGTTAGGTGTAGTTGAAGGAGTTGTGTAGAGATACAATGCGATATTGGGCTAGTAAGGGTTAGAAGAAATAAGGGGATGGAGAGAGAGAGAGGAGGAGGAGGGGGATGAGTAGGGGGTGAGAGAGAGGGGGGGCTAGTAAGGGTTAGGGAGAGTAGAGGAGAGAGGGAAAGGAGGGTCATTAGTTGAACACGGAGGAGTAGGGGATGTGTGTGAGGGAGAGAGAGAGTTGATAAGGGGTGGCGTAGGAGGTGTTAGTGGTATAGGAAAGAGGTACATATGTGGGGGTTAGGGGTAGGTGGAGGAGTAGAGGGGTTTTTGTGTGTGAGTGTGTCTGAGAGAGGGAAAGAAATAGAGAGAGATAGTTGGGGTGAAATGCAAGGAGGATGTAGGTGATTAGGGGTAAGTGGGAGGATCAGTGATGGGGGAAAGAAATATATGGAGATTGCGTTGAGGGGAGAGGGTTGGGTCTTAAGGAATATTATGGATGTTAGAGAGAATTGCGCCATAGTGTTGTGGGGAGAGAGAGAGAGAGATGGGGGTGTTAAGTGATAGGGTTATGGGTATTAGGATAGAGAGAGAGGGTTAGGGGTAGGGGGGTAGGGGAGAGATAGAGAGAGAGAAGAGGGGGGTTTTATCACTAGGGAGAGTAGGAGGTAGATTAGGAAGAGAGAGTGTTGGGTTAGGGGTAGTGAGAGTGTGTGATAGAGGGGGGGTGTTAGCAGGTTTATGGAGAGAGTGAGGGTTGGGATTAGGTGTATGTGGAGGAATAGGTTATAGAGAGAGTGAAAGAGGTGGTTATTAAGGGTCCAGGGGAGTAGGGGGGAGAGAGAGAGAGAAAGGTAGTTAGGAAGGGTAAGCATGGGAGAGAGAGGGGGATAAATGTAGGATGAGGAGTAAAATGGTGGAAGAGTGAGATAGGGGGTAGGTAAGAGCGAGAGAGAGAGAGAGAGAGAGAGAGACATGTTAGGGGTTTTGGGGGAGAGAGATAGAGGTGGGTGTTAAGTTGTAAGGTAAGGGAGATTAGGAGAGATAGAGAGAGAGGGGTTAGTAAGGGTTAGGGAGAGAATTTTAGAGGGGGGTTGGGAGAGAGAGAGAACGGGGAACAAATGGGTGTTAAGGGGTTGGGAGAGAGAGAGGAGTGGGGGTTACAGGTAGGTAGAGGAGTATAGGGATGAGAGAGAGATATAGAGATAGATATATATATATATATATATAGAGAGAGAGAGAGAGAGAGATTCAAGGTCAATGAGGGGATGGTGTGGGAAATTAAGGGTAGGGTGGAGGAGGAGTATTGCGGGAGAAATATAAGGGAGGTTATACGGTGTTGGTAGATATATGTATATATATATATAAAGAGAGATAGAGAGAGAGAGATGGGGGGTAGTAAGTTGTAGGAGATGGTGAATTAGAGTAGAGAGAGAGAGAAAGGGAGAGAGAGAGGGTTAGGGGTACGGGGAGTACTAGAGGGAGAGAGATAAGGGTGGAGGGTATGGTTATGGGTAGGCATAGTATGATGGGTTTTAAGGACAGAGAGTGGTGGGTTAGGGGTAGTGAGAATGAGAGAGTGGGTGTGTTGGGGGTTGGGGGATATAGAGATGTATGTGGATTATGTGTAGGTGGAGGAGTAGGGGAGAGAGAGAGTGAGAGTGAGGGTTGATCATGGTTAGGGGGAAGAGGTGAGAGAGATATATATATAGAGAGAGAGAGAAGGTGGTGGTTAGGGATAGGTGGAGGTGTAGGAGTAGAGAGGTGGGAGGGAGAGAGAGAGAGTCTAGGATCGAGGGGGAAGAGTGTGGGTGATTGGGAATAGGGGAAGGATGGGGGTTAGGGGAGAGAGAAATATATATCATCATGGGAGGGTAGGGGATTAGGGAATATAAAGGAATTTAGAGGGAATTGGGGTTATATCGTGGTGGTAGAGAGAGAGAGAGAGAGAGATGGGGGGTGGTAAGTTGTAGGGGGGGATTAGGAGAGAGAGAGGGGGGGTCAGGTGTAGGGCGAGTAGGAGAGAGAAAGAGAGAGAGGTGGAGGCGATGGTTACAGATAGGGAGAGAGAGAACGAGATTAAGAATAATGAAATTGTGAGTTAGGTGGGGTTAGGGGGTTGATGGAGAGAGTCAGGGTGCAGATTAGTTGTATGTGAAGGAATAATTGATAGAGAAGGTGGGATATGTGGCTAGTTAGGGTTTGGCATAATAGGGGAGAGGGAGGGAGTAGAAGGGGGTTTAAGGTATAGTGAGGAGTACAATGGTGAGATAATGAGAGAGTGGGTTAGTAAGGGATATATATAGTGAGACACGAGGAGTGTGTGTGTGGGGAAGGGGGAAACAAAGAGATAGAGAAGAGAGAGAGAGATGGTGGAGCAAGTGATATGGGAGGGGTATTAGGAGAGAGAGGGGATGGGGGGGTTTTGTGTACGGGGAGTAGGAAAGAGAAAAAGAAAGGGGCAAAGGAGGCTGTTATGGGTAGGTAAAGAAGGAGGGGGGTTAGGGAGAGAGAGCAGGGGGTTGGATGTTGTGAGAGTATGAGAGGGAGAGGGGAGTATTGGTCGGTTTGGGAAGAGAGAGATGGGTTGGGGTTAGATTAGTTTGGAGGAGTAGGGGAGAAATCAAGTGAGAGAGAGGGTTGGTAAGGGTTAGGGTGAATAGGTCAGAGAGAGAGAGCGGGGGATTGGAATCAATCATTTGTGGAGGAGTAGGGGTGTGTATGAGAGAGAGAGATATAGAACAAGAGAGAGAGAACAGGGGGTGTTAGGAGTTTGGAGGAGAGGGAGAGGGGTGTTGCTCATTGTAGGTAGTGGAGTAGAGAGAGAGAGAGAGAGAGAGAGAGAGAGAGAGAGAGGTGATAGGGGGAGGGTGTTGTGGATTAGTGGTAGGGTGAAAGAGGGATTTGGGGTAGATAAAGATATAGAGATCGAGGTGGGGGGAGGGAATATGTGCTTAGGGAATTTAGAGAGAAGGGGGTGTAAAGTGTGGGTGTAGAGAGAGAGAGAGAGAGGGTGGTGTAGAGCAAAGAGAGAGTGAGAGGGAGTGGTGTAGTTCATGTATAGGTGGAGGATAGTAGAGGGAGAGTGAGAGGAAAGGGTGGAGTTCAGGTATAGCTGGAGTAGAGTAGAGAGTGACTGAGAGGCATAGTCAGTAGAGGTTAGGTGGAGGAGGAGAAGAGAGAGAGAGAGAGAGAGAGAGAGAGAGAGAGAATGGGTTTTAGTGTTAAGGGGAGGAGTAGGGGTTTGTGTGTGTGTGTGAGAGAGAGAGTAGGTTGCTAAGTGTTAGAGAGAGGGGAGTGGTAAGAGTTAAGGAGAGTATAGTGGTAAGGGTTATGGATAGGTGGAAGGTTAATGGTAAAGCAAGGACAAGGGGTGTGTGTTTGATAGAGAGAGAGAGGGATAGAGAGAGAGAGAGGGTTGTAAGTGATAGGGGGAGGGGGGAAAGGAGAGAAAGAGGGAGAAGGGTTAAAGGTTTGGGGTAGGGGAGTAGAAGAGAGACAGTGAGGTTCAAAGGGAATTTTTATGGTAGCGATATTAAGAGGGGGGTTGGAGAGAGAAAGCGAGAATGAGCTATAGTTCAAGTTAGAGAGATAGAGGGGGATGTTATGGGTTGAGGAAGGAGAGAGATGTGGGGGTGAGGTGTACATGGAGGAATAAGGGAGAGTGAGGGTGAGGGAGGGGTTTAGTAAGTGTTAGCGGTGGGGAGAGAGAGAGAGGGGGTTAGTGGTAAGTGGAGAGAGAGGGTTAGGAGGGTGGGGAGTAGGAGAGAAAGAGAGGGAGGTGTCAGGAAAGTATGAGTGGGGTAAGAGAGAGATAAAACGTGTCTTATGGGTAGTGAGAGTGTTTGAGAGAGAGGGTGGGTGTTAGGGGGTTGGGGTAGAGAGAGCGGGTTGGGGTTTCCATGTAAGTGGAGGAGTAGGGTAGAAAAAGAGTTGTATAGGGGATTAGCAAGGGTTAGAGGAAGGGGAGTAGAGAGAGAGAGAGGGGAAGAGGAGTAGGAGGTGAGAGAGTGAGAGAGGATTACTAAGGATTAGGGAGAGGAGTGGATATAAATAGAGGAGGGAGGCTAGTGGTAGGAGGATAATTAGGGGTGTGTGTGTGTGTGTGTGTGTGTGTGTGAGAGAGAGAGAGAGAGAGAGAGACTTAATGATGGGCAGTAGGGTGCTGATGGGTTAGGGGTTAGGGGTAGGTGGAGGAGAGTAGATATGTGTGTGTGTGTGTGTGAGAGAGAGAGAGAGAGAGGGGATTAGTTGTAAGGGAAGAGAGGGGGTTAGGGGCATCGGCAGTAAGAGAGAGAGAGGGGGGACTTAGAGAAAATATGAGTGGGGTAAGAGAGACAGAGAGAGGAGGGGACTTAGGGAAAATATGTCTGGGGTAATGGAGAGAGAGAGAGGGTGGGTTAGGGGTGGTTAGAGAGTGTGAGAGAGAGGGTTTGGGTTTTTATGTATCTGGAGGAGTAGGTTGGAGAGAGAGAGAGAGAGAGAGAGAGAGAGAGAGAGAGAGAGAGAGAGAGATTGATGTTGATGGGGTGTTAGAGGTAAGTGAGGAGTAGTGGGTGAGAGACTCGAAGATGAGGTTAGTAAGGGTTAGGGAGAGGAATGGAGATAGGTAGAGGATGAAAGAAGTTAGTGGTAGGGGGAGGAGTATGTGGGTGTGTGCATGAGAGAAAGAGAGAAAGATAATGGGAGCAGTGAGGTGTTAAGGAGTTGGGAGGGAGAGAGGGTTGTGGGGTAGGTGGAGCAGTAGAGGGTTGTATGTGTGTGCAAGAGAGAGAGAGTGTGTGAGAGAGAGAGAGTCATGGTCGAGGAGGGTTTGCTGTGGGGTATTAAGCATAGGGTGGAGGATGGGGTTTGGGGAAGAGAAAGAGATAGAAACCAAGGTGGGGGTATGGGGGGAATGCATTTAGGGAATATTAGGCAATTTAGAGAGAATCATGGGTATAGGTGGGGGTGGAGAGATAGAGAGATAGAGAGCGAGAAAATAGAGAGAGAGAGAAGAGAGAGAGAGAGAGATATGAGGGGATAGTAAGCGCTAAGAGGTGGGGAATTAGGGGTAGGGGTAGGGGAAGTAGAAGAGGGAGGGGGTGGTTGGAGGGTGTGATTATGGGTAACGAGAGTAGGAGGGGGGCTAGGGAGAGAGAGTAGGGTGTTAGGAGTAGTGGGACTAAGAGGGAGGGGGACTATTAGGGGGCTAGAGGAGAGTGAGAAGGATGTGGATAGGTGTACGTTGAGTAGGGGAGATAGAGAGTGATATGGGGGGTTAAAAAGGGTTAGTGGGGGGGGTGGAGGGGGTATTTATGGGTGGGGGGGAGAGGGTTTAGGAAGAGAGAGTTGGGGGTAGTGAGAGTGAGAGTGAGATATAAGGTGGTGTTAGGGGGTTGGAGGATAAAGAGAGGGGTGGGGTTTAGTTTTAGGTGGAGGATTAGGTGAGAGAGAGAGAGAGAGGGTAGATAAGTGTTAGTGGGAAGAGGAGAGAGAGAGAGAGAGAGAGAGAGAGAGAGAGGGAGAGAGGTGGAGGGGGTGTTAGAGGCAGGGGGAGAGGTAGGTGGGTGTGAGAGTTAGATATGGGGTTAGGAAGTGTTTGGGAGAATAGGGGAGAGAGAGATAGAGGATTGTGGTTTGGTGAGAGGGAGAGAGGGTTGGGGTTTAGGGGTAAGTTGAGAGAGAGAGAGAGATATGGGGGGTGGTAAGTTGTAGGAAGGAGTTTAGGAGAAAGAGAGTGAGCGAGAGATATATTTAGGGATAGGGGGAGTAGGAGAGAGAGAGAGGGGGTGGAGGGGTTTGTTATGGGTAGGGAGAGTATAATGGAGGTAAGGGAGAGAGATTGTGGGGTTTATAGATAGTGATAGTGAGGGAGAGAGAGCGGTAATGTTAGGGGATTGGGGGAGAGAGAGAGAGGGTGGGTGTTAGGTGTTATTAGAGTAGGGGGAGAGAGAGAGAGAGAGAGGGTGGGTCTTAGGTGTTAGTGGAGAGAGAGAGAGAGAGAGAGAGAGAGGAGGAGTGTTAATTGTATGGGAGAAAAAAGTGTGTGTGTGTTAGAGAGAGAGAGAGAGAGAGAGAGGGAGGAGGTTGGTAACACTTAGAGAGATGAGGTTGGTAAGGGATGGAGTGAGAGAAGGGGTTGATAAGGGTTAGGGAGAGGAGGGAAGTTAGTGGTAAAGTGAGTATAAGGTGTGTGTGTGTGTGTGTGTGTGTGTGTGTGAGAGAGAGAGAGAGAGAGAGAGAGAGATGTGTGGTGGGAAGTATGGTAGGGGGATGATATAGTGGCTAAAGTTAGTATGGTTTAGAGGAGTTAGGTATGATATGGGTTAAAGTAGATAAGCGTTATAAAGTATATGCATTATAATAAGGTATAGTATATGTTATAGTTACCAAGGAAAGAGATCCTAGCTCCTAGGTTGCATGAATAGAGTGTCAACAAAGGGGGGTCCCTCGTTAGACCACTTTAAAAACCTTGTGTATACATGGTCGACCACCCAACTTGGGGCGTACTAGGAGGGCTTCTCTGGGAGTTACCTCCCTCCACCTATTACTAGCGCAGCGGCATCCTAGTTCCCAGCTACAACAAAAGGCACATGTGTCAAGATACCGAGTTAGAAAATTGTTTCCAAGCAATTTCCCAAAATGGTCCTTTGAAAACACTCTACACATGACTTTAATAGAAAACCTATGGTCAACATACTAATGCAAACAACATAAGAAAAATATAGAATTTAATATCCATTAAAAATATTTTCTACAATCTTATTCTAATTAAACTTTTATATCTTAAAATAAAGATATCATTAACTATTAAAAAACATTTAAATTTTGTTCTACCATCATTAAAGTAAACAATATAACTCATAATTTAACGATACTCTAAAATATTTCAACACCCACAACAAAATGATGAATACAGTATCATATCATAAAATATATATAAAACCAATTCTAATAAATTTAGATTATTAATATTTTGCAAACTCAATGAAAATAATTAATACTTTATCATACCATAAAATATCCATAAAAAACTAATTCCAATGCAACTCAATTACAAATATTTTGCATAATCAATCACTAACAATAGTTTTAAACAAATCTATTTACTAACATATATCAAACCAAATTACTAAACTATTAGTAATTGGTCATGTTATTCTAATATTAGATAAATGATTAATATCTTTGGATGAAATAAAAGATATACAAAATGTGAATAGCTATACAAAAATAACATACAAAGTTACATAAGTTATAAATTTAAAATAGAGAGTGGAGAAATATTGATAACTTAAATTCATATTTAAAAAATACATGATATGGACCTACCTAGTTGTCCAATATTTTCGAGCTAGAGTGGATATGGAATAACCAATTTTTTTCACTAGAATGAACATGGACCTACCTAGTTGTAGTTGTAATCTACTTAGACAATTCACTTGCAAAAACATAAACTAATAATGTCATCACAAAATGAATTAATTTTTCTAATAAATTCTTATTCAAATGAAGATCTAAGATATTCAATCCAAATAAACTGTACAAAATACATGGAAAAATAATTTATAAAATGTCTTCATGACAAGTTGGAAGACAACTCCCTACAAGATGATCGTTTACTACGATTTACAAATAATGTATTTTATGGGCTACCAAAAGAAAACCTAGTGCAAAAATGTTTGTAACCACGAATACAAAACACACAAATTTAATTTATTTTCTAACAAACGAAATAATGACAACATGATTTAATTTTGCAAATTTAATCTAAATTTATCACTTGAAAAAAAAAATTCAATCATTTGCTTTTAATAATAAAAATAATATATATGTAATTATCACGTAATCACAACTAAAGGGGTTAGTTAATCACAACTTAAGTTTTGTAAAGTCTGTTGTATTTCAAAAAAGTCTAAATCTCCCCGCTCCTATTGGTTTTGCATAGATAGATTGCAGAAAGCGTGGCTATAGGTTTAGATGTGGCATTCGATTAGGGTTTGGTTGCATGTCGACCATATTTGATAGGGGAGGGTGAGCAGAAGCATTCCAAGTGGGTAAAGAACGCGTATCCATTGGCCGAGGGAGAGGAAACCTCGATGATTTCCCACGGGTATTCTGGCACAAAGCCATGGCTTCAAAACCATAGCACCTTGAAATTGCAACGTGGATTGGGAAATTGTAAAGAAAGATGGTTTCAATCATTAATTTGCTGCGCTCTCTTGAGGTTTACATCGATCGGAATCGATCTGAAGAAATCAGTTTTCTTGCCTGTGAGACTGGACGCTGCAGTCTCCAGTTTCCTAGACCGGATGCTCTTATCACACTCGCGTTAGCCACTGCACGATTACCTCTGACAATGGCAAAGTTAACTGCACGATTACCTCTGACAATGGCAAAGTTAACTGCGCGATTACCTCTATGCAAGTTAATTACGGTCATAGCTTAATATATAAATCACTGCTAGAGTATAAATCGAAATAGGTCAATGCAATGGCTGCAGTAAATCCACAGTAGTTGTTAATGGTAGAAGTCATAAATCATATTTATGTTATGAGTTTCGTAATTATACATGAAAGGAATAGTGATAAGCCGGTAGGTCGCTCTTATCCTAATAGCATCACAGGGGTTAATTTATATACTCGAACATCGCAGAAGACATAAGCATACTAGTAGATTTATTATTCTACCAAATTGCAAGTATACTGTGAAATATTGCTGTAGTGGATATGGTTATCACATTACTCACTTCCTGTAAACCATAATCCGAATTAGTATTTCGAAGATTAGAAGATTTTAGGGAATGAGAAGAATTAGTATTTCAAGCACAATTGGAAGCACGAATAGCCGCAGAAGAAGCAGAATGGGAAGCACGAATGCCTCGTGAGAACCACCATTTCCAGCGTTTTGATTGTAAACACAAAATCACAAGTACCACAACTCCTACTACGGAAAATCACACCACTACCCTAATTTTGACACCTGGCAGTTCCACCTATATGTACTGTTTCCTGGATTTTTAGATTCCACCCACAAATTCTGAAAGATGTCGATATCGACTGAAGAAGATTTCGGTACCTTGTGATTAACTTCCCTCCCACTAAATTGATTAAAAAAAATGCAGTTCATAAAAAAATCAAAATGAAAAATCCAATCTATAAGAAGATTTCACCGCGTTATAATTAAATTCTATCCCGCGAAATTGATTAACAAAATGCAATCCATTAAAATGGCTTTAAAAAATGAATCTATCTAAAAAAAGTCAAAATGAAAAATGCAATGCAGTAATAGAATTAGTTAGGATTGGATTTGCATTAAGAGACAGAGGCTACAAACCAATTACAACAAAAATGATCTATTTACAGCAAAAACAATAAAAATGTATTGAATCTAAAAAAAATTATTTATAGTAAAATTATTGTATTGAATCTAATTTGATATATCAATGTGAATTTCTTTATGTATTTTCTTATACAGAGTTATGTAAAATACATTTCTAAGGTTTATTGATTTTTTTTCAAATTAAATAAAAAAAAATATAAATAAATATACCTGTTTTTTTTATTTTCATCATCAAACATGAAATTCATTCAATTCTCTTCTTGTGTGAGATCATCCAATGATCATCCAATCATACTGAACAAAAGCACATAAATAAAATAATAATTATTACTATGACAATACTAAAAAATAAAATAAAACCTAATAAAACTTAATAAAACTCTCCTTAAAATTGCTACACCTACTTAGTATAAACTATTGCCACACTTTCGAACATTTGGTATATTATAAACTATTGCCACACTTTCGAACATTTGGTATACGCAAAATATAAACATACACTTTCAAACATTTGGTATAGGCAAAATATAAGCATACCTTTAAAAAAATATAAGCATACCTTAGAAAAAAATATAAGCATACCTTAGACAGAGAAGACCTCACATGACAGCGCATGCCTTAAATAGAATCATGATGTCATCCACATACAATAAAAAGAGTTGCAAGGCAGTTCTGAAACACATAGAATGACTTCCAAACCAAATAAAAGATCTTAAATTAGTTAATATTGACGTGCTTTCTAAAGCAATATAAAAACAAATGGAAAAGCTAAATAACAAATATGGCCAAATATAATCTCTCCATAACAATTATGGCCTCTCAACTTCAAGATGCAATTATAGCCACATATAAGCTTAGTTTGAAATGGAAAATTTCAGGTGTAGTGTGGGGTGTAGATCATCACACAACGGCATAGATTGAAGGCCTAATAGTGGTATGTCCAAGGGTTTAGGAACTCGGCAAGAAATGCACTAAGGGACATTTCTTACCCGCCCAACAATAAATATTAACTGCAACCTTTAATTAACAGAGCGTTGAGCAGTCAATGAGCAAACAAGCATCCGCAAGATGGAAGCGATATCCGATATGGCATATCTGTATTCGAATGAAGATTTTGACTCCTCAATTATATGCCATCCATCTAGTGACCTATTGTTGGCTTTGTCACACTGCATTCAATGGAACATTGTAGATTCCATATCTTCTTCTTGGCTTCCCTCATAAGATTATTAATAAAGTTATTTTCTTTTTAATTTTTAAATAAATTTTATATGCTACTATATAACTGTTTCTTATGTTGGAGAAAGATAAAATGGCTTCAAACTTTATATTATACTTAAATAAACTTTATTTTTTGTAAATTACATTTAACTCTTACTTTATATTACTTAAATAAACATTATTCTTTGTAAATTACTTCTAACTCTTGTAAATCATTATTGATACTGGTACAGATACTCATAAATAATATCTAAACTTGATTTTATACATTCAAACCACATACTCATCCCAATGGAGAAAAATCCATATCTAGACGGCTTTAAGTGTTGAGAAATATCAATTTGTTTCTTGATTAAAAGGAAAAGACGATAGGTGTAATGTTATATAAATTATTCGGTTTGTTGGATTGTCTGAAACCCGATTAGATGTGAATGTGTTGTCACCGCTGTCACGCACGCCTCTGCCACGCGCTTTCTTCAGATACCTTGTGCGCTAAATATCATTGACTTTTCAAGCAACCACATATAACTATGAGTATTTGTTTGGATTTCTATTTATCTTAAATTAGATTTAACGTTTTGTACCATAGTTGATTCATGTCTTTCATACTTAACGCTTACATTTGCGGCGCCCGCTGAATTTTCTAGCCACACAGCTAAGATCACATACGAATCGATATTTTTTTATAAATTATACATTTTAGATTATGTTCTACGTTTGAGGCATAGTTTATCCCAGATATCTATCTTGCTTGGCGCTTACATTTGCGGTTCATGCTGCCATGGATCGATTAGTTACCTCTTTTCTTAATTCTGTATTGCCTCTTAGTTACATGCTTTCGTAAACATTATATAATCAGGCTAAGTGCAGACAGATTCTAACATCTTTTGTCCAATCAGATGGCCTAGAATATACATGTTTGACTAACGATAAGCCTTTTGAGTGTTCTGGTAAGATGAATCCATTGGATCATTTGAACATGGCTCTGCTACCTGCCCGTTTCTTGAGAGGCATTAATTTCTCAGTATAAATCAACGTGATTGGTCTAGGGTTTTGCGGATGTGGATCAGGGATGTCCTCAATTGTTTGGAGCTATGATTGGGGATCAACACTCATGTGTTTGAGGTATCATGTCCTCAATTGCTTGGAGCTATCATTGGTGGAGCCGAATCATAGCCGAGCCATAGAACATGGACAGTGGGAATGGCATGTGTCGTCGTGTTGTCAGTACATTATAACGGAAAGGAAAGGGACGTAACGGAAAGGAACTTAACCCTCATTATGAGGGTTGACTCCGACTTCTGGGCATCTTCGAGCGACTTTTTATCAGCAAATGATACAAACGGGAACCCTAGTGTTCAAGAGGTAATTCCCGAACAGGAATCAAGAGTGAGTGTTTTGGGTGTTTGTAAACCATTGCTCTTTGATAATGCATTTGAGAATAGAGTGAGATGCACGACATTGCTCCCTACCCTGCACGACTCGAGATCCCGGGCGTAACACATCAAGGAGACCCATAGTTGTTTAGGAGAGCCATTACTCCATGAAATATGCGATTTCTCCATTTATTTTTACAAAAATTGTTTCCATTTTATTTCATGGAGGCGGGAGGTTCGGGGAAACCCTACGTTACTTTCAACCCCGTATTTTGGAGCAAACTCCTTTTCCCCTACCAACTGTTGGTATGGGAGGTAAAAAGTGTATAGTTCCTCTCATAAAAGGCGGAGAGGTAAGTATATAATTATTCTGATAAAAGGCGCAGGACGAACTACTTACCTGTAGTTGGTAGCCGATGTTGATGATAAGCCTGTCGGGAACGTAATTGGCAGTCACCCACTCGTTTCAGGTCGTTCTGCTTCAGGACGGTTAAAACAGATCTGTAGTTAATGTCATATCGAAAACCCAACAACGATTAAGAAATTCAACTCAGTATGCTCTCAGGAATAGAAAAAACAATTAAGGTTTTAAGCAGAGAATACCGTATAGAATCAGGAATAGATTTGAGGTGACTTCTCAGACTCACAAGGCTACTCGCCCATTCGGTCAAAAACTACAACGCCCACAAACCAAAATAAAATAAAAATCATTGCTCTGCTTGACAGAATACCGTAAATAATTACCAACAAATTGTTAATGGAGAGATGCAGCTTCACAAGAGCCGAAGCTAATTGTAAGATCAGGGATGCAGATTCACAAGACCGGAAGCTAATTGTAAGATCAAGCTTCGCAGCAGTTTCAGATATAGCAGAGGCGATCTTCTTCTCGGCCTTCTCCATCAGATATTTCCTTCTCGCAAATCCACCATTGATATCATTACCCTCATCTTTTCTCGTCAATTCCCCGACCATTTCGCCATTATTCTTCACTGGAGATCCCAGGGTCGAAACCCTGGCATCATCCCCGCCACTGAGTTTCTTCCCAGTTTCTTGATCGCTGGCTCCAATCACAACCGGAATCCATCCCTTCCTCGAAGACATGAACCTCACCATGGCCTCCCACACACCGATCTTGTACGAAACTTATCTTCTCTTGGCGGAGAGCTCGCCATAGACGCTCTGGAAGTTGTGAAAACCGCTGGTGGAATAAGGATTCGATCTCTTCTCGTGTCTCTGCCGGGCTCTCGGTTTTGGCGAGACCGCGATTTCTTCTGCCTCGCCTTCTACTGATATCCTTCCACAACGCGTTGATATGTTACCTCTGCAAAATACACAGTCAATATGAATATACAGCCAGATATACACAGTAAATCTGACATTAAACAATGAACTCGAAAAAACCAACACAGAAGGCAGCGGTCAGATCACCTGTTCCTTGCGTCAGCCGGGCTCTGATAGCTTCCGCAATCGGCCATGGTTCTCTGTCATGCCGACTTTGTTGCAATGGCTTAGCTAATATGAACACGAAACCTTCTTCTTTAAAGAGAAGAAGATCACAGAGAAATTCGGGGAATACGGAAATTACGACAGGTTCCACATATTCTATCAAAGGTAGCACTCCCCTCGCCCACTGTAGCTGCATCAATGTAAACCCTAATATCTATTCTATCAGAGCTAGCACTCCCCTCGCCCACTCTAGCTGCATCCACATAGACCGTAATATCTTCTCTCCCAAATCTCAATAACAAGCGTTTTCAAGAAGAATCATGGAAAAGAATGATATAAGCTAACTGTTTGAATTTCAAACTGCACACTCATCCCATTAGGGTTACGCGTTGGTCTCGGGTAACCCTAATGTAATGGACAAGTAGTTGCTGGTTTAACCAAGACGATCACATTAGGGTTACTCGTTGGTTTGGTTTGATAAATCATCGATGGCTTTTTGAATAAAGAATGATGTTATCAAACAACGCCTACTCAGGATGCTTTTGTGATTTACTATAATATTATAATGCTCTGACATGTAATAAACGCCACCGCTGTTATCAAACAACGGCTACTCGGGATGCTGGTATGCTTTTGATGACCACAAATATGAGAACTGAAGATCGTGGAGTTTCGAGTTTCAAGATTGTTGGTGAGTAAGGATTAGATTTTATAAGATTAGGTTGGATTGTTTGTGAGTCACTTTATTTGATTGCTTGTCTGTTATCATTTGATTTTATTTATGTTATAAGTTGTTTTTATTTGTATTGATATATTGTTATAGATTTTCATCTCCTTTATATTGTATATCAATGGTGGTGATGTAAAAATGTAAATTTTAATTTTAATAAAAATATAAAAATTTATTTTTTTATATATTTTCAATATGAAATTAATTAATAATTATAAGTAATATTTTGCTAAAGAAGGAAAATTGTCTTGTACTTGATATATATGATTAAGAGGAACCATGTTAAGTCACCCCTCTAAGTTTGCTTGCATGGAGGATTTTTCACTCTCTTTTTGTAAAGTGGATTATGTTTATAGCATTTTATTATATGGTAGTGAAAAGGTTGTATAAGAATATTTGATTTATAAATATATGAATATTGTGATAATTATAGTGTACATTCCAAAAGATGATGTTATAATATGATGGCCAACTTATGGTTTTATGTTCTAGCATATATATATGTTGTTCAATGTAATGCACTTTATAACAATCCCAAACTTTGTAATTAAACTAAGATTTATTATTTAATTAAATTAAGATCTATGGGTAGTGTGAGGTGCAAAGGTTATAAAGACATTATCATAACTATTAAGTTGTATTGATTATTAATATCTAATACAAGGAAAACACCAATCAGAAGGTTATGTAGAACTACCTCTCTCTTCTTCTTCTTAGAGGTGGTTTTAATGGAGACATGCAATTGAAGGTTTTAGCAAATGTATTTTATTGGATGTGCTTCAACTTTATTGTTTCACTTGTACACTTGTGTAACCTTATAAAAAGCACCAAAATAACTTAATGTATTTTATAAAAATAATCATTTATTTAAAAAATAACCTTGTTAATATCCTCCATATATCAACCCTTAGGTACCACATACCAAGTTATTTAAACTGTTTTTGAATAAAATATTAATTCTACAAATATGTTTGGTGCACGTGCATAGAATGTAGATTATATCTAAAGAGAAACTAGTACATACGGGTGACAAGGTTAAGTTAAAAATGAAAATTTAAAGAATCATACTTTCATTTTCATTTAATGTTAAGCAGACATTTGGCAGCTCTGGCGATCTCTCCTCGCTCTATCACTCCATCGTCTCTACATGTCTCTAACTTCAATCGAATCTTCCACTGGCTAACCACACGCATTCTATTGATGTATTAATCAAGTGAGAGAGAGATGGGTTGGGGTTAGATTAGTTTGGAGGAGTAGGGGAGAAATCAAGTGAGAGAGAGGGTTGGTAAGGGTTAGGGTGAATAGGTCGGAGAGAGAGAGGGGGGATTGGAATCAATCATTTGTGGAGGAGTAGGGGTGTGTATGAGAGAGAGAGATATAGAACAAGAGAGAGAGAACAGGGGGTGTTAGGAGTTTGGAGGAGAGGGAGAGGGGTGTTGCTCATTGTAGGTAGTGGAGTAGAGAGAGAGAGAGAGAGAGAGAGAGAGAGAGAGAGAGAGAGAGGTGATAGGGGGAGGGTGTTGTGGATTATTGGTAGGGTGAAAGAGGGATTTGGGGTAGATAAAGATATAGAGATCGAGGTGGGGGGAGGGAATATGTGCTTAGGGAATTTAGAGATAAGGGGGTGTAAAGTGTGGGTGTAGAGAGAGAGAGAGAGAGGGTGGTGTAGAGTAAAGAGAGAGCGAGAGGGAGTGGTGTAGTTCATGTATAGGTGGAGGATAGTAGAGGGAGAGTGAGAGGAAAGGGTGGAGTTCAGGTATAGCTGGAGTAGAGTAGAGAGTGACTGAGAGGCATAGTTAGTAAGAGTTAGGTGGAGGAGGAGAAGAGAGAAAGAGAGAGAGAGAGAGAGAGAATGGGTTTTAGTGTTAAGGGGAGGAGTAGGGGGTTGTGTGTGTGAGAGAGATAGAGAGTAGGTTGGTAAGTGTTAGAGAGAGGGGAGTGTTAAGAGTTAGGGAGAGGATAGTGGTAAGGGTTATGGATAGGTGGAAGGTTAATGGTAAAGCAAGGACAAGGGGTGTGTGTCTGATATATATATAGAGAGAGAGGGGGTTGTAAATGATAGGGGGAGGGGGGAAGGGAGAGAAAGAGGGAGAAGGGTTAAAGGTTTGGGGTAGGGGAGTAGAAGAGAGACAGTGAGGTTCAAAGGGAATTTTTATGGTAGGGATATTAAGAGGGGGGTTGGAGAGAGAATGCGAGAGTGAGATATAGTTCAAGTTAGAGAGATAGAAGGGGATGTTATGGGTTGGGGAAGGAGAGAAATGTGGGGGTTAGGTGTACATGCAGGAATAAGAAAGAGTGAGGGTGAGGGAGGGTTGAAGTAAGGGTTAGCGGTGGGGAGAGAGAGAGGGGGGGTTAGTGGTAAGTGGAGAGAGAGGGTTAGGAGGGTGGGGAGTAGGAGAGAAAGAGAGGCAGGTGTCAGGAAAGTATGAGTAGGGTAAGAGAGAGATAGAACGTGGCTTAGGGGTAGTGAGAGTGTTTGAGAGAGCGGGTTGGGGTTTCCATGTAAGTGGAGGAGTAGGGTAGACAAAGAGTTGTATAGGGGATTAGCAAGGGTTAGAGGAAGGGGAGTAGAGAGAGAGAGAGAGAGGAGGAGGAGTAGGAGGTGAGAGAGTGAGAGAGGATTACTAAGGATTAGGGAGAGGAGTGGATATAAATAGAGGAGGGAGGATAGTGGTAGGAGGATAATTAGGGGTGTGTGTGTGTGGGTGTGTGGGTGTGTGGGTGTGTGTGTGTGTGTGAGAGAGAGAGAGAGAGAGAGAGAGAGAGAGAGACTTAATGATGGGTAGTAGCGTGCTGATGGGTTAGGGGTTAGGGGTAGGTGGAGGAGAGTAGATATGTGTGTGTGTGTGTGTGTGTGTGAGAGAGAGAGAGAGAGAGAGAGAGAGGGGATTAGTTGTAAGGGAAGAGAGGGGGTTAGGGGGATCGGGAGTAAGAGAGAGAGAGGGGGGACTTAGAGAAAATATGAGTGGGGTAAGAGAGAGAGAGAGAGTACGGGACTTAGGGAAAATATGTCTGGGGTAATGGAGAGAGAGAGAGGGTGGGTTAAGGGTGGTTAGAGAGTGTGAGAGAGAGGGTTTGGGTTTTTGTGTATCTGGAGGAGTAGGTTGGAGAGAGAGAGAGAGAGAGATTGATGTTGATGGGGTGTTAGAGGTAAGTGAGGAGTAGGGGGTGAGAGACTCGAAGATGGGGTTAGTAAGTGTTAGGGAGAGGAATGGAGATAGGTAGAGGATGAAAGAAGTTAGTGGTAGGGGGAGGAGTATGTGGGTGTGTACATGAGAGAAAGAGAGAAAGATAATGGGAGCAGTGAGGTGTTAAGGAGTTGGGAGGGATAGAGGGTTGGGGGGTAGGTGGAGGAGTAGAGGGTTGTATGTGTGTGTGTGAGAGAGAGAGAGAGAGAGTGAGAGAGAGAGAGCCATGGTCGTGGAGGGTTTGGTGTGGGGTATTAAGCATAGGGTGGAGGATGGGGTTTGGGGAAGAGAAAGAGATAGAGACCAAGGTGGGGGTATGGGGGGATGAATTTAGATAATATTAGGCAATTTAGAGAGAATCATGGGTAAAGGTGGGGGTGGAGAGGTAGAGAGATAGAGAGTGAGAAGAGAGAGAGAGAGAGAGAGAGAGAGAGAGAGAGAGAGAGAGAGAGAGATGAGGGGATAGTAAGCGCTAAGAGGTGGGGAATTAGGGGTATGGGTAGGGGAAGTAGAAGAGGGAGGGGGTGGTTGGCGGGGGTGATTATGGGTAATGAGAGTAGGAGGGGGGTTAGGGAGAGAGAGTAGGGTGTTAGGAGTAGTTGGACTGAGAGGGAGGGGGACTATTAGGGGGATGGAGGAGAGCGAGAAGGATGTGGTGAGACTTAAGGCGTAGACTACACGTTGCAATAGAATAGTTTTTAGGCTTGGGTGACCTCAACACTAACTAAGAGAGTAGCATGAATTCCATATGTGACGTTATTCCATCATAACCCACACTTATTTTTTCAATAAACCAATCGATTATAAGTTAAGTCCTTAAGTCTGGACATTCAACAAAAAGAGAATATTAATTACAACCCTATTTCTGATGAATCACAAGTTAGGTTAAGGTCGATTCGCTATAACCTATGGATTTCACGTGAAGGCATTAAGCCTGAACACTCACCTCAGATATTATCTACAGAATGGCCTATTCTCGACGATTTATTTAATACCACATAATACTTAGATTCAACTATGATCATTCATGCTCAAAGTGATTGTCATGAAGATATCTGACATTACAACCTTCGACGCCTCCACAATAGTCGGTAACCCTGTGTGAGGGACATGGTCTGGAAGGGACATAATTCACCTTGATTTGTACCCCAATGTAACATATAATAAAAATAAAAGCAAATGTTACTAGTCTAAACATTGCCTACAATTTATACATCTAAATAACCTCGAACTTGGTCAGGTCAAATGCACTATAGTGAGCACTAAAAGTTGGTCTGAGACCACTTTCTCAACTCAACGGTAGTACCTAAGTGCAAGATAAAACCATAAGGGAAAGGAGAATGCATGGTTTACTCCGAGAGGTAAAATAAATAGGAATAGATTTGATTATTATTGTTAAGAGCCCCAAACCACATTCAATTATCACACAACATTTAGTTATCATTTGAAAATCAAACCCGATAACATATAAACAGACACTATGGTTGCGATATTTTTAAATAGAAAACAAGTTTCTGAACATAATCCATTACCCATATTCATAGGAGTTTATATATACTAACATTATACCAATTATTTACTTGACTATCACCAAAACTGAGTGCATATCATATATATAAAAGAAATATACACCATCATTATAAAGGTAGGATGGTACTCCACAGACCATCCGTCTTAGACAACTAATAGAGATTAAAATTATGGCCATACATCCATATTCATATCTAAGATTAAAATGACACATACTTGTAGCCATGTGATTTGGAATAAAACAAGAAAGGGAAAAACAATTAGAGCTCCTAAGTTCCTCCCAACCATAAAAGAGGATAGCCATACTTACTTTCCCAACTTCACTCCTGAGCTATATCACCACCATATACCAACGAACTTAGCTAAGCCAATCTGAATGCAACACTCTTTCCCAAGAGTCAATAACAAATCAAAAGAAGGAATTTCAAAGAGAGAGAGTACTCAACAACTTTCCCTCAACATTGAAGCAATTGAACTCTCTATGCACCACACAATGTCTTATGTCTTTTTAGTGCACCATTATATCATTTTTTCCCAGGTCTTGAGCCATCTCAATCAAATCTCAAGCAAATATCATGATCCCTATAATTGTGGATCTGGTTGGTTTGTTGAGATTTTGTCTTGGATTTGATTGATACCAAATATCTTGCTTGGTGTCCACTTGTTCATTGTCTCATGATGGTGTCCCCTCTTTCAAGTAGTTGCTCCAAGTGCCTATTTTTATTAATAATAAAATACTATTTATTTTTCATAATATTCACATGCATGGGTGTGAGATTTTTATAACTCTTTTACAAAATAATAATTGTTTGGATAATATTTCTCAAATAAAAACATTAAATCAAATAATTCAAAAGTATTGAGGGTGTTACGTTTCTCCCCCCTTATTTTTAACACCATGCTCAGTGTTCTTTTTTGAGATTCGTCTTGATCATACTGGAACATGGAAGGATATGATGCTTGCATATGATCCACCATTTCCCATGTTTCCTCCTCAGGGATGAAGTGCTTCCATTGCACTTTTATTTGAGCGATGGTTCAGTTGCGTAGCATCAACTCCTTCCTGTCTAGGATATATGAAAATGATCCATTTGGAACTCGCCCTTGGGTTCTACCTGAATCACACCCCAATCGATGATATGAGAATCATCATGTATATATATTTTCAATAACCAAACATGCAAAACGTTATGAACTTTTATAGAAGGAGGAATTGCAAGCTGATAGGATACTTGGGCGTTTCATATTAGAAAACATGTAGCCCAATTCCAATAACCTTATCATGAAAAGTTTAAATACTCTTGAACTTATAACATTTGAAAACTACTTGTTTAATTGATTGTTAAATACTTGATCCTTGACCACCATCTAACCATCATCAACCTAGTCAATCATATAATATCATGTCAATAATAATATTTATTGATCTAAACATTAAGGATTATAATATTTCCAACTTCATTAACCTATATTTATTGTCTTAAACACTTCAATATTAAGGGGAATGGATACTATATTAATCCTTACAAATTTAAAACAATTCCTTGCTTATTCAATATGATACTTACTTTAATGCACTAACAATTGAAAGTAGTATATGCTCCACATAGCTCTACATAAACATGCATTGATTTCTTAAATTACATCCAAGATTAATTACTAGACCAATAATCCTTTAAGAAATATAATAAGTTTCCTTTTCCACATATTTGACAAAGAACTAAGCAAGCTCAAATGAACTCCTTTTTAATATTCCAATGAGTACCAACTTTATAAATCTAAAGGGAAAATTATGAGTTATGCAAATTATTCTAATAGAGTAATATTAACCAAATAATGCATAATTATTCCATATAATTCCTCTTTCCTAAATGTACAAATGATATTAGGACCTCATTTATTTTTCCAAAATAACCTTCAAAACGATAATACATAGTCAAGACTACATCAATCATAAAAGGACTATCTTCTTAATTAAAATCACCATCTTAAACAATACAATGAATACATCCATATGCTTGAACATATTTATTTATCTCCATAATCAATAATGGAATCTTACAAAACTCTGTATAACTTAATTTATTAAAAATTTACTTATTTTATTTTTGAAAACCTTTGGGAGTGAAGATGTGGCTGCAACTTTCAGATCTTTATCTTCTACTTTTAATCATCTTTGATACTCTATACTTCCTACATGTTGTTATTGTTCATCTTCCTTTCATAACCCACACTTTAGATAGCCCATACAAGGTCTTCCAAAATTTCCTTCCATAACATTATTTTTTCAAATTCAATAAGAACATAAGTTATCATTTCTTTTGCAACATACTATTGTTGTTGTTCATGGAAACTCTTTAAGTATTTTTCATCAGCACTTCTGCTCTTATGACCATAATACAACATAATACATATACATACATGTGTATGATCATTTTTCAATATAACAAAAAGAATGCATAGGTAAAAAACAATTTACTTATCTTCCGGAGGAACATCCTTCATTTTCACTCTCGGATGATAATCCTCTTATCCAATCCTCAACTTGATATAGACATATCCTTCATTCATAGGTTACTAGTGTTATATCATATATTTTCGCTCAACAATCCCCAAAACTTGACATTCATCCTTATCTTTGGATGAATTTCATATTACCTATGGTAATATTTGAATACATCATACTTAAACATCGGGGAAGCTAACAACCAATTTACTTGGTAGATTTTACCTCTATGTCCCATTATTATTCCATGGGGATGAAAGACTTTAACAACTCTTTGCTGAACACATAACTCTCCATTGAGCACTCTCTCCAAATTAAAATTAGTCTTATGAGCTTTAATCTTTTGAGATACTCAGGCTCTTTTGATTTCGAGTAAAAAAAATTCATCCTCAAAAACATAAAACAATGTCCCATTCCCGTGATGTTATTTTTAATTTAGTTTTCCTAGGTCATTCCATTTATGATCACCTACCCCCTCTCTTTTCCACTCAAGCTCACTTGCTTGAGTCCGAGAATTTACTTTCTTTTCCACTCAAGATATCTTGCTTCAATCCTGGAAATTACTTTCTATTCCACTGAAGATCTCTTTCTTAAGTCCAGGAAATTACTTTCTTTTCCACTCAATCTCTCTTTCTCGAGTCCAGGAAATTACTTTCTTTTCCACTCAATATCTCTTGCTTGAGGCCAGGAAAATTACTTTAACATGTTGGGGCCAAATCATCAATTTTGCCACTTGGTGTTTTTCCATCTCTATATTTTCTTTCCCCATTTATGGATCAATAATAATGACCATATTATATAGTATTTACTGTCAATCACAACATTTAACTACTTGGAACACATAAACTTGGTTCTCATCATGGCTCCATTATTTATTGCCATCACCGAGTCCTTTGAATCTGTTACAACTTCACATATAGTTAGTTGCAACATCATATTGTTACCATATCAACAATAAGTCCACTTAGTGACTAAATCAACTCTGTATCAACTTGAAATCAACTATATACCATTAATTATTTCATTTCATATTTTTTGGTATTTAATCATATCATCACTTATGTTCATTCTTAAACTTTGATCATAATCCAAATATATTGATATTTCTAATAATCATGTTCCTTTCATATCCTATAATGAGATAATATCCCTTCAACTTGTTTTGCACATTGAAAGTTAAGGAGACACTTCTTTCACAATAAAACATTAAATATATTTGGAATTGTAACCACAAGTCCTATTAATTAATGTTCAAGGTATGTTAATATATCTAGTAAATATACATCACTATAAAAACACAATTATTCCATGTTAATGTATAAACATGCATCAAAACTGCATTTCTTCAGTAAGACACAATTTCCCTTTAATAGGACTCCTTAAATTATTGGTTATTTTCGACCACAAGAGATAGGTCATATAACTAATGAAGAATCGTAGTATAATCATTTATATCAAAAAAACCAATTTCACCAATCATATACTTTTACACAATTTATTATGGGTGTAACATCTACATCCTTGTTATAAGGGTTTTACTTGTATTAGTTTAATTGGTATTTGTAACAACCCCAATTTATACCCAAAAAATTGAAAAATTTAAAACTTCTATTACACTTAATAAGAGTAACATATTTCAAATTTATTTGGTAATGAAAGAAAATACATATCATTCCCAAATGAATTCAATGTTTGTTACCTATATATAATATTCACGATTGCAATTTTCCTAAAAATCCAAGTACAACATCATTTATTAGTTTCAAGAAACTATCATCACTTGTTTACTTTATAGTCCAGGCTTGAGGTCCACATAGACTACAATAGTTTCATTTACTCCTACATGATTTTTCTTTCTATAATCATTAAGGTGTAATATTATTATTCCAATTATTTTGTTTCTATTATATGACAAATGTATTTTTAAAATCCTATATACAACATAGGAGAGTCATATAGATTCTTAATTATATGAACTCATCCATTTATCATTAAATTTACAACTTCAAAAATAAATCATAAAAATGCTATTATATGGAATTACTATAATTGACAATTATTCTCTTACTAAAACAAAAAAATCAAACTTCTATATGTATGCGTTCTCTTCAATGCGTATATAAAATTGTTATCTAAGTCCTAATCATATGTAAATTCAAGAGTCACAAACCCAAACTAAAACGTTTTCCATAAGATGTTTAATATACCATTATATTTACACATCTCATTCAATGTCCCTCGGAATTATCAACGCATATAATTGATAATAGAATACAAACACATAAGAATTGACCCGAAAAGGCTTATGCCTATATCCAAGTTTGAGATCAAGGTGTATAATTATGTAATCATCTTTATATAATTATTCTAACACAAACCTCCAAGCGCGCATGCAATTTTCAGTCTCTCATTTGGTTTAACCACCCTCATAGACTTATGAAGGACTGGTTTAAACGCCAAGTGAATTAATATATTAACCTTCACGTTGATGACCCAAATTCAGTCAAGGCCTAACTTATCGAGTCCGACACTTGACCAACAAAACGAGATACTCAATTTATTATTCACATATATTATACCTAAATCCGAGATCGAAATCACATAAATTTATAGGAATATATATCTTTAAGTAACTCAATTTAATAGGTCTTCCTTGGATTCATTTAATTTGTTCTCATACACATTACCATATTTAAAAAAATTAATAAAAATCATATAACTATCTAGTTGGACGCCACCAAAAGTAGTGGTTAACATAAAAACAAAAAAGAGAAAAAAAAAGTAGTTGCAAACAACCATAGGAACCAACGGCTAATGAAACTCGAAGTTCATGGGACTACACAACAAATCAATCAAGTTTTTAACATCCCAAAATGAGAAGGGGACAACATATTTGCTGGAGATGTTAAGGATGGAAACATTGCTAACAGAATCAAGAAAACATGATCGGAAAACACTTTACCTATACAACATGCAATCAAATAAATGAAAAGGAAATAAATAGCAACATCACACGCATTTTTATATGCCATCTGGCTGTCATGCTAAGTGTTACAAACAAGAAGGGGACCACCTAATTGTGGGTGAAATTGTCAGAACCAAATTGTAATATTTGAATCGTACTTTTACATAGTCTTTGACTAATAATTTTAACAGACGTTTCAGGAAGAAAATTCTACGAGAAATACTACAACCGAGATCTCTCTGAATCTCTGCTACAGGAAGTAAATAAAAGGTTTAATGCAAAGAGATTTAAATCGATCTCAAAACAGTAAACTGATGTACTATCCTGATTTGTATGGCATTCATACATTTTCATGCCAATCGGAACCGGAAATCTACTCCAAGTCTTGACTAAATAACTCTAATTAAATAAGAGGTCATATAATAATATTTTTATTCTATTCGATTCCATAAAAAAATAGTCCGATCTCTGAAAACCATAAATTATATATATATTCATAAAAACTTTGTAATAAAATTCACAGAGTCTTTAAACTTGGATTGAATCGAATTTAGTTTAAAGACAAATTTTAAAAAAGAGAGAGACCACCTCTGTCATCTTTCCGGAGATTGATGAACACACACCAGATCTTTAAAAATTAAAAAAACAACTTTGAATGATAAAACCATCTCTTGTAAGATAAACAGAGATACAAGTCAAGGTTACTTTGTGTTTAAATTATACACATACACAATATCATAGGGTCCCGCAAAGTATACCCTGACAGAGTAATATTCGTATGAAGCAGGAAAATAACCATAACCAAAATACTTATATACTAGTATAGAAACAAACTCTTACTAATTCGAAATAAATTCTACATAGAGTTCGTTTCATCATATAACATATTTCAAGATTTAACTAAAGTTTCGTTCCATCTATATATTAAACATATGCATCAATTTACTATACACTTAGACTTTACCAAAGATGCAAATTTCATCAAACAAATCCTTAATGCTTTAATTTACAAAAAAAAAGAAATATGACATCATTCTTTTCTTTACCGTGAAATTACAAACAATAGAACCAAATTTACAACATTGTCGCTTACCATAAATAAAAGCATCAACCAAATATCATAAAATAGTTTCATGCCATATATATTTTTCACCCTTATTTATAATCACGAGGTACTTAATCGAAAGTAAATAATGAAGCGAAAGTGCTTAAAGAATCATGAAGAGAAAGTGCTTAAAGAATCAGTTCCTCCCAACCATAGGAGCAAACCAACCTCACTAGTCAACTTCACCCCATAGCTAGATCACTACCATGCACACTAGAACAACAAGCAAAGCTTCCCCGCATCACTCTCTCTCAGAGTCTGTAACAAGCTAGTGATGGAAATATGAAAGAGAGAGATACTCAACTTATGCACACTAGAACAATTTCTCCACACACCACACAATGTCCTGTGCTATCTTAGTGCACTAATATATATCTTTTTCCTAGGCCTTCTACCATCACAATCAAATCTCAATCAATCCTTCAATCCCTATGGTTTAGGATCTTGTCTGGTAGTTGAGATTTTTAGATTGGATTTGATTGGTAAAATATTCCTTGCTTGATTTACACATGGTCTATGTCTCATGGTGGTGTCCCCTCATTTAACTGAAATCTCCATGTGTATTTTTCTTTTATTAATAATAAAATAAAAATTTCTTGTGCAAAGTGTCACTCACACCTCTTGTGAGTATTTTTTAGTTTTTAAATATCTCTAACAAAAATAATTGTTTTTGAAATATTTTCACAAATATTAAATCAAAAATAAAATATAATGCCTTGGGGGTATCACATTCCCCCCCATTATTCTGAACACCGTCCTTGGTGTTCTTTTATTTAGAGCTCTCTTGCTCATTCTAGAACATGGAAGGATATGCCTCTCACATTTTATCCTCCATTTCCCATGTTTCATCTTCAAGGATGAAGTGCTTCCATTGCACTTTTATTTGAACCATGGCTTGATTCTATAGCATACATTCCTTCATGTCTAGGATGCACAAAGGATTGGCCTAGAACTCTCCCTTCAGTTCTACCTGAATCATACTACAATCAATTACATGAGTAGCATCATGTACATATCTTTTTAAAAACGAAACATGAAATACATTATGGACTATTATAGTAGGGGGAAGTGCAAGTTGATAGGCTACCGACCCTATCTTATCTAACACTTTGAAAGGTATGTAATACCTAGGTTCCATCTTGGAACACATTCTCAAGTTCAAGGTACTCTTGTTTGGTTTTACCTTTAGATACACATAATCTACAATGTTGAACTCTCTTGGATTTCTTTTTGAATCCGCATAACTCTTCTATTGATCTTAGGAAACTTTTAAGTTCTGTGGCACTTCCTTGACAATTTGTTCCATCTCCTTCAACATGTCAGGTCCTAGAACAATCCTATCGATAGGGTTATCCCAAGACACAAGATAGAAGAGAATGACAAGAAGATGAGAATAGGAAATTAATGTAGGGCATAACATCAAAAGTACGAGAACAAAAATTAATGTCTGGATGAAGTTTTAGTAAGAAGGGGTGTATGTAATGCCCCTCAAACTTGCTATGACTAGTGATATTGAAAACACTTATTGGTAAGTGACCCAACTAAAGAAACTAAATAAATGACCACATATAAGTTGATTTAGAATAAAATTATTTACTGATTAGTGATGTGTGTGATAAATGAATATGTTCCTAATGAATTATTGATTTAATGATGATTATGGATACTTGTGATTTTAAAGATTGTTGATTGATCAGCACATGTGAACCCTTATGATAAGTGTCGTATTTATGCTGAAATATGGAAATGAAATTCTGCAGATGATTATGATGTAAATCCAATGGACAATTATCTATGTTTGCTTAACTGTTAGCGAATGAATGAAATGAATTATGATATAACGATTTTTTAGCAGTACTATTGATGTGTGTGCTCTGAGTATGTGTACAATGATAGGTAAGGCGGGTTACCAACTGACTCATGACATAACAAGTAAGGGGCCATAGAGGATGGGAAAAACACACTCACAGGTACGATGACGATGTCGAATCCCGATAGCATCCACACACGAGATTGGAAATCCCTTTCAACCTTAATTGGGGAAGCATGAAGTCATACAAGGTGAACATAATGGATTGGTCACGTACAAGGTTGAGGGGCACACAGTAAGAAGGAACTTACTCCTCAGCGTCATTAGTCTCACATAGAGTGTAGCCGAATGATTTTTGGTAATAGTTCCTAAAATCACTACACAGAATCCCAAGACAACAGTAAAATGAAAAACTATTGTCATAAGGACCCAACGATGTGGTACCTAGACAGTTAAAGAAATAAAGGGTTGTGAGAAGGACCCGACGATGTGGTACCTAGACAATTAAGGAAAGAAAGTATTGTCAAAAGGACCCAACGATGTAGTACCTAGACGAATAAAGTAAATTGATAAATGGACACCTATATATTTGGCATATAGTACTGCATTAGATTATTTGTGCATGGAAGGACTATTTATACTTATGTATTTGGCATATAGTACTGCGTAAGATTGTTTGTGCATGGAAGGACTATTTATAATTATGTACTTGGAATATAGTATTTCATTAGATTATTTGAGCATGAAATTATTAATTGTGATTAAATAATTGGAAATGATTAAATATGGAGCAAAAGATAGATCAGGAGTCATTAACTAGTCAACTCCACCTGCACCGACTAAAATAGGGATTGGAATCCTAGCATTAGAGAACATCTAGGAGTAAAATGTGGGAAGTATGTGCACTCTCATAAGAGAGTGACACATGTGTGGGTGAATATTTGTATTAAATAATATTACATAAAAGAGTATTTTTGCATGAAGCAACATGTGTCGCAGAAAAATTTCCTATTTAAGAAAGATAAGAATAAGGAAAAATGGGACCCTATTGTTGGCTGACTGTCGTAATGGCTTTGAATTTCCGATTGTGCTTTCTATGGTGAGTTTGGATAACGATTTTGGTGAGGGGGGTCTCATGTCTGAATACTTGCTAGTGTGTATCCTCTACGACCCTGAGGCTCGGGGGTGGCTATGCGACTGATTGCATAGGTCTACGGTTTGGTTGCGAATGTAACGATTTATTTTCCTATGGTTAAACGAGATTTTACTTGTGGAATCCAATGGAAGACGCAGACAGCAATGGAAAAGATGGATTGGATTGACAATGATGACTCCTCCTTCGATAATGAGATCGACCTACGGTTGATAGATTCTATGCTTTGTTTTACTTGTTAGCTCTCGAATTTATATATTTTTATTGTTGATTATGCATTGTAATGGTTATGCTATGTTTTAAGCTTTAGAAAATTGTTCTAAGTAGGACCCTGGAAATGGGGTCCCTACAAGTTCTTTGAAGGCTTTGGATATGTTTTATTTTATTGTCGCTTTGGAAATAAATATCCATTGCGTATCAATCATAATATTTTCAGAGTTTCATTTAACTATTTGGAAATAATTATTGTATCCTATAAATTTGGATTGTATCATATAACTTCATCTCCTCAAGGAATATAATTAACAAGAAACAACAAAGCATATTCAAACTAGTTATACAAAATCAAATTCTAGGGAAATGAGTTTTAGTTGAGGAGATACAACACAATTGAGAGTCTTTATGGTTATTTTTATCTTTATTTCATTTATAAACATTTTTTTGTTTTAAAAATTAGAATTTTTGTTAGATATAATTTGTAAAATTTATTAGATCAATGTTATATATATCTAACTTAAAATCTATTTATTTTTAAATAAAATAAAAATTTAAAATAATTAATCAAATCCAAGTAATTAAATTATTACTGTCATTTTTAAAAGATCTTGCATAATTGTAATGAGTAATTTATTTCACAATAAGTATTTTTTTTCCCAAGAAAAAAACATATTTCATTGATCTTAAGAGAGCAAAATAATAGATTCCACACGTGCTATAAAAGCATGATAGTAGTCCTGCTAAAAGTATTAGTTCATAGTATATAAAGAGATGATTCTGGTGCATTGATTTTCCTGTAGAGTAGATATAATCTTACAAACTCCTTCATCCATCTTTAAACCATCTTTGGAAAGAGTATCGACTTCAGTATTTTGTTCCCTATAGATGTGTGTAAAATCGATCTTCTAAAAAAAAGTTTCATGCTAAACCACATTACTTCCTAAATTCTGGAGTGAATTATTATTGAAGCTAAATTCCTTGTTCATAAATCGCATCCATAAATTAGAATCCCCATAAAATTTAAGATTAATAGTCTTCCTATCTTTTGCCAGAAGTAGTAAGGTACGCAGGGCATAACCTTCAGCTCTGTTGTTGGTTCGAGGACCTATGTTAGCTTGGAAACAGTAAGTCTTTCTTATCGAAAACTTGAGAACACCCCCAAGACCGCATACATTATTTGAACAGGCTCCATAAAAAAACCCCACCACTTCATCTACTACGAAAACCAATGCTTTAGGAACTTTGATACTTAATATCTTCTATGGTTCTTCAAAGAGGTGATAAATATAAAAGATATGAGACGTGACGTAAAAGCTTGGCAAATTAACGTCTTCAAACATTGAACGATTTATTGCTAGCCATACAAACCAAGGCACCAAAAAAATCAAAACTCGAATTCTTTTCAGACTATGCTCTTCAAACCATAACTTCATAAAGTGCTCTAAAGAATCCCCTTCCTCCACCTGAACCATATTAATTTTCTATCGTAAACCTGCCCAAACCTCCTGAATAAAAAGGAATTTAGCAAATAAATGAGCAGAATCCTCATCCCCCGACCTGCAAAGACTACACCTGCCTGGTCCTTCCAAAAATCTTCGTGTTAAGATGTCCCATGTTTGGATCCTATCCTTGAGAATAAGCCAAACCAGTAATTTGTTTTTGAAGGTTGAATTGACCTTCCAGATTTTCTTCCACCACCATGGGTCTTCTGTAAAACGATCTCTCCACTGCAAATTGTAAGCCGCCTTCACTGTAAAGGTTCCTTCTCCCTCACACCCATACCAATGTAATACATCAGGTTCATTCCTCAGTACTAAAAAACCTTTCTCTAGATCTTCTATCCAGTGATTCCAGGTTTCTGTCCATCTGTCTGGTAAAAATAACCCAGCTGCATCTTTCCATTTTTGTAAATAAAGTCGGCTCCCGTCCTCAATATCAGCCAGCACCTTGTAACCCCTAATAGATAAAATTACGAGTAATTCCTGTGGTAATATGGTACGTTGAAGAACTCCTTTATAATTATCAAGACCTATTCTAGCTTCGAGTCCATTCCCCACATGCTAGATAAGTCTATCCCCAATAATGGGAAATGCATAAATGATATTCTTCCAGAAAAGTGACCCACCACACCCGGTTTTTCGATCCTAGTGAATCCAACATAGCAAAGAACCATTTACCATATACTTATGTCTCATAATCCCCTGCCATTTCCCTTCCTTAGAAATCAATTTCCAGACCGATTTTGAAGCTAAGGCCAAACCCAGAGTTTTCAAATCTTTGATACCCCATCCTCCGGCTTCCTTGGGCCTAGAGATGGACTCCCAACATGACCAGTGTAAGCCTCGAGCTTCCTTACTCTGCCACAGGAATTTAAAAAATATTTTACGTAAAGCATGCAAGACCCCTTGAGGTATTTTCGACAAGATCATCCAATAAACAGGGATGGCATTCAACACACTCTTAATAAGAACATTTTTTCCTCCCTTTGAGAGAAAGTGGTTGCACCAGAACTGAATTCTTCCTTCCACCTTTGCAATAAGCCATGCCCAGTCGATCTTTAGATAAACAGTAGGTTTAAGGTTAAACCCCAGGTAAACAAAACCTTGAGTGAGCGGAAATGCATCCATAGGCATGAGATCCAAAAATCCAGCCATCTCTTCTAAACTAATCTCATTGTAATAACAAGCCGACTTACCATAGTTTACAAGCATACCTGTCGCTCTACTAAAGAGCCAAACCAAATATTTGATTCCACGCGTCTCGGAAACCGAATTACCCAAGAATAACAAAGCATCATCCACAAAGAATATATGGGTTAATATTATTTATCCATAACAAATACCCTCCAGTACCTTGTTATCCACTGCCTCGGCCAGCAGACGACTCAGTCCATCATGAAATTTGATCTAGGTATTTTAGTACTTTAAAAGTTAATTAATAAATAACATAAAATCATTATATTATATCATGATTATGTCTCTTGCTAAGATTATTTGTTCTTATATATCATAAACCTTTAAGGAAATTAGTGTTGTTATGTTTTTAACTGTCTTCATAACTTTATTTAGAAGTTTAGAATTTCATGTATTTTCTTTTCTAGTTTTTATTAATAATAAGAGAATAATAAATATTTAAAATAAAATGAAGGATAATTCTAATCTTTATTATTAATAGGTGAATAATGAATTTCTAACAGAAAACGAAGAAATAATTCTAAATTTTATTAGTAATGGGAGAATAATAAATATCTAAAAGAAAATGAAGAAATCAAAATCAAAATCAAAACACTTAACATTAGTAATTTGAGTTGGGAGTCATGGCACACATATTAACTTAGATAACTAGATTGTAATATATTCCTCTCATTCTCCAACACACATTTTCATTACCACACAATATTAAGATACATTTAATTTTGTGTTTTTTATATAGCTCTAGGTGAATGCACTTATGCAATTTTGGGATTTCTTATATACATTTCATTATATTTGTTTGGTCATTATTCATATAAGCAAAATGAAAGAGAGGACAATGTATCAATACCTATGTGGTGTGGTTAAGTTTTAGTCCTTTGTACGATGGCTAGGTTTTATTTTGTTTTGTTTAATTGTTTATTATAATATTTTGTGAAATAGTTTTTTTAATAATTTATGTTCAAATTTAAATTTAATAAAGATGTAATTACAGTTTTAAAATTTCTTATGATATATTTTTTAAATGTGAGATTAAATTATAAGTTTAGAATTTGGTTATATGTATATGATAAAAACTTTACAGTTCTTTGGATACTATTTAGTTTATAAATATAAAGTCTCACTTAAAATTATTTTTAATTAATTAAAAACTAATTAACTATTCAAAAGCATAAATGGATTGTTTTAAAATAACGATCATTTACAAACCATAAATTGATTATTTTAAAATACAAGTTGCAACTTTGTAGACTTATAAATATATATAATTTAAAATCTAATTAGATCAATATAGTTTATTATATATGACATTTAATTATATAAGAATTTAAAACTCTTAAATCTAAGTTATATGAAAGCTATATACTTATTAAAATTTTATTGTTGAATTGGTTGTATAAAAAGATATCATCTAAACCATAAAATCTAATTTAATAAAAGTGAAATTTAAAAAAAATAGAAAATAAAATAAAGTTTGAAAATTTTGAATTAATTTGTTTTGAAGTTATAATTATATTTTACAATAACCGAGACAAACAAGTGGGATCAGCACCAAAACTACTTAGAACTTTCGTTGGATGAAAAGTTTGATTAAAAAAAACAATAAAAAATAATTAGATATTGTTCATATTTAAACATTGTCTTTGATTTTGACATTAATCTTAATGTTACTTTTTGAAATTGGTAAAAAAAATAAAAAGTTTACCAAAATATATTTCAAATATGATTCAAGTATTTCTTCATAAATATGTTAACATGGTTTGCATTTGAAAAAAAATATGGATTAGCATTAAATGTAATTCTAACTCAACCTTGTGACACCTATCCACAAATGTATCTTTAGATATAATCTACATTATGTGCAAGTGCACCAAATATTTTTGTAGACACTAATATATTAGTAAAAAAGAAATTAAATTAACATGGTATGTGGCACCCTAGGGTTGATATATGGAAGACATTAACAAGGAAATTTTTATAAATGAATGATTATTTTATAAAATATCTTAAGTTACTTTGGTGTTTCTCATAAGTTTACACAAGTGTACAAGTGAAACAATAGAGTTGAAGCACATCAGAAGAAACACATTTGCTAAAACCTTCAATTGCATGCCTTCATCACCTCCTCTAAAAAGAAGAAGGGAGAGGTAGTTCCACATAACCCTCTAAGTGGTCTTTTCCTTGTATTGGATATTATACCCATATAATGTGTCATTAATTTATGTGATCAATTTATATTCCAATGCATTTATGTTGTTGTTGTTGTTGTTCTAGCTATAGTATAGTTATATACTAAGATATATCATGGCGACAATGTAACTTAATAGTCACAAGAATGTCTTTATAACATTTGGTCCTCACACTACTCATAGATCTTAATTTAATTATAGAATAGATCTTAGTTTAATTACAAAGCGTGCGATTGTTATAAAGTGCATTACATTGGAGAACATATACATGATAGGACATAAAGCCATGAGTTGTTCATCATATTACCACATCATCTTATGGAATGCACATTATCAATATCACAATATTCTTGTATTTATAAATCAAGAATCCTTACACAACCTTCCGAGTGCCATATACTAAAATGCTATAAACATAACTTCCACTTTACAAAAGAGACTTAAGAATCCTCCATGTAAGCAAACACAAGACAATTTTCTTCTTAGAGGCTCAATGCATCACATATATCTCTACCATAATCAATAATTCCAAAAAATCTTAATTCAATGAACTTCTTTTATCATTGTAATTCATAAAAAATAGAAAAACCATTTTTTTATAATTATCATATTATATTATATGAGATCATTACCTCCAATTTGAACTTGTGCCCTTCTATTTATAGCTTCTGATCTCAATTATTCATTAAAATTTTAATTATATTTTATTAAATTTTAATTTTAATTTTTAATTATCTTAAAATTTATTCTCACTCCCATTATCATAAAAGTAAGTAGGAGATGAAAAATCTATAAAAAAATATTAATAAAAATAAAAATAAAAATAAACCACATCAAATCATAACCGTAACTAATAAACAATCCAATCTAATATAATCATGAAAATAAAAATCTAACCATGAATCCTCCAAACTCCATGTTGTTTAGAAACTTCACGTTGTTTCGAAAGGAAACTCGACTACATTATATTGAACGTTAACCAATGTCTACACCATCAGCAGACGTGCAGTTGTCTATGTCAGAATATTATAGTAAATCACAAAAGCACCCTAAGTAGCTTTTGTATGATAACGAAATTCTTCATCCAAAAAGCCAAAGGTGATTTATCAAACGAAAACTTTAAAATTCAAACAGTTAGGTTAAAAAAACGTAGCTACACTAGGCTAGGGGAGTGCTACCTTTGAGATTCAGAAGATATGAGGGTCTCCGTGGATGCAACTACACTGAGCCAGGGGAGTGCTACCTTTGATAGAACAGGCTTGGCCGATGGAGAGGGATGAGAAGAATATTGCCTTTGCTATATCTTCCCTCTGTTAAAAGATCTGATGGAGAAGGCTATATCTGAAACTGCTACGCAGCTTGACCTGATGCCAGATAGGTCTTTTCTTAGGTTGAATTTGAGAATAGTTGTTGGGTTCTCGATATGTACATGATTAAGTACCATTGTATGATATGAATTTAAGGGTGCATTCGAATTTCAACCATCCGGAGGAATTTTTGAAATTGATGAATCTGAATATAACTTCTCTTCCGCCATCGATCGCCTGCATGACATCTGATTTAACTGTCCTGAAGCCGAACGATGTGGGTGACTAGTAATCGACGTGGGTGAACTGTGCGAGGATTTAAAAAATTGAAGAACAACTAGTGGGTGACGTGTCTGTTGCTTATTCGTGTCTCTATTTGATGGAGGAGGAGGTTGAACTGGATCAGATTGGGAAATTGTATTTCGATAACCCATTGCAACAAATAAACTTCAAGGGAATGGAGGCAGCATACCTGTTCAACGTGGAGATTGATGTTTTCAAAATAATCATGATCCCATTCCATGGTACATTCTACATTTATTTTCTGCTCTTCTCTGCTCTCGGAAGTCCAAGAAATGATGTTTTGTTCTCTAACGTTGCAAATGATGGCCCTGTTTTTTCTTCATCTGATCTTTCCATGAAATATTGAGTAAGGTATTTCGATTTATTTGCAGAGTAGAGTATTTCAATTTATTTCCATTTATTTGCACAGTCTCCCTAATGCACAATAGAGTATTTCCATTTATTTGCAGAGTCTCCCTAATGCACAATAGAGCATTTCCATTTATTTGCAGAGTCTCCCTACTGCTTGAACGTGAGGTTGAGGCTATCATGTGACTCAGTTGTGCAACACCGAGAGCAATGTTGGCTCTCACAGGCATCATTGTTCGCTTTGCTCTGAAAAACCGTGTAAACCTTTCTCCCTTTAGTTTCAGTCATTTCTATTATTTTTTTCACTCATTTTTATTGTCTTCTGTTAGGTTTTGTAATGATCTCTGCTTCTAGTGTCTCACATTAAAGAATTAAAAAGTGATTCGAATGTATTTTCATTAGCATACAATGGATTTCAAACCTTCCTGAAAAACCGTAAAAACCCTAATCCTTTCGTTTCATTCATTTTTATCAGCCTTGCAATCAGTGTTTAGTTAGGTCATGTATATGAAAGAATTAAAAAGTGATTTCAATGTATTACCATCACTTTTATGGATTTCAAACCCTCCTCCCTTCGAGAAATATGAAAATCCGTAGAAGTCCTAGTCCTTTAGTTTCAGTTATTTCTATTATTTACATGAAAGAATTGCATCTCGGATCTCTGGTATTGCATCTCGGATCTCTGCATCTTCCTCCACAACACCCATTATGACATTTCTAGAGGATGGTGCTTGAAAGAGTAGATTTTGAAAGCTTACTGCTCAGTTGGAAAGCCAGGGCACATTCCAGAGATTTGTGACCTAAGACCGTAGTGCACAGAAATCCTCCTAGAAGGGGCTCGCTATCTGCATCTTTCCTTGCTTCGGCTTGCATTTTTAGCCATAGATTATCTGATGTAAGCCCCTCTTCGGCCTATGAATGTGATGTCCAAGCAGATTCTGAAAGTCTGAATTTGAGTTGTTGACATAAATAAGAAGGGTTTTTAATGCAGGGGCCATTGCTAATTACTTATGAGAAACAAGGAGCATCGGATTGTTTTCTCTTGTGTTTGGATATGCCAATGCGCCATCATTCTTTACACTGGGAAATTATGGATATGCTCTCTGCGTTTTTTTATTTGCAGGCTTATACGTTTCCTCTCCCTCGGTGAATGGATACGCGTTTTATATTTTCCTGCCATCAAGTATGGATCTGCATATACACTTCATCGAATTTGATGGGAGACCATTGTTTTATATTCCAATCCTTTCTCCACCGCAAGTTTGGTTTTGTAAACATTCTCAACGTTTGTGTTTTCAAGTAGTTACTCCATTCTTACAACTATCTCCTGCCACCTCACCACTTCCTCTATGCTGCCATAGTGCCACTGTGCATGCATTTATTCCATTGTGCTACCCGAGTATCGTTATCTGCATTGTGCTTTGTCACCCTCTTCCCCTTATCATGCTGGGTGCCAAACCTTTGTGTTCAATTGTTTTTGGTTTGTTGTATATATTCCGCATTATCTGTATTTTTCTTTGGCTGAAACTTGTTTTCCATTATGACCCCTTTTATTTATCTCCCCTCTCCAAATAATGAATATGTGGGACCCTTTTTATTTATATCCCCTCTCCAAAAAATTCATATGTGGCATTTTTAGAATAGTTGAATCCCTTTTCACTTTATTAATCAGATCTAGTTGAATACTTTGACAAAGCAAGTAGTATTTTTGGGGACATTAAAAGGGTTCAATTAGCTCCTTTCATGTGCTAATAAAGGGTGACGGGATGCAATTTGCAACAGATATCAAATATAGCCAACAAGCAACCAAACCCGCAACCTATTTATGCAAAACCAATAGGAGTGGATAGATTTAGACTTTAGGATTTTTTGAAATACAATAGGAGCGAAGAGATCAAGACTTCGGAATTTTTTTTACAAAATTTATAACTAACTCTTTTAGTTTCGATTACGTGATAATTACACATATATTATTTTTATTATTAAAAGCAAATGCTTGAATTGTTTTTTCTTTTCCAAAAACAAAATTTAGATTAGATTTGGAAAATTAGATCAAGTTGTCATTACTTGACTTGTTAGAAAATAAATTGAATTGGTGCATTTAGTATTGATGGTTACAAATAGTTTTGCACTAGGATTTCTATTGGTACCCCATAAAATACACTATCTATAATTCTTAGTAAAAAATCATCTTGTAGGGAGTTGTTAGGATGGATTCTAACTATTTTTGTTTATTTATTGTTATTTTTTTTAGTGGAAACCTAGATTTTTCCATGTATTTTGTATAGTTTAGTTGGATTGAATATCTTAGATCCTCAATTTGAATCAAAATCTATTAAAAAAATTAATCCATTTTGTGATCACATTATTAGTTTTGTTTTTGCAAGTGAATTATCTCATTAGATAACAAGTCGGTAGGTCCATGTTCATTCTAGTGAAAACAAAAATCGGTTATTCCATGTACACTCTAGGGGGAAAAGATAACAACTAGGTAGGTTGATGTCATGTATTTTTTAAATATGAATTTAAGTTATCAATGTTTCTCCATTTTGTATTTTAAATTTATAACCTATGTAACTTTGCATGTTATTCCTCTATAGGTGTTCACATTTTGTATCTCTTTTAATTTATCCAAAGATACTAATCATTGATCCAACTTTAAAAATAACATCGTTAATTACCATTAGGTGAGTAATTTGGTTTGATATATGCTAGTAAATAAATTTGTTTAAAATTGTTGTTAGTAATTGATTTTGCAAAATATTAGTAATTGAGTTGCATTGTAATGTTTTTTAATGCATATTTTATGGTATGATAAAGTATTAATTATTTTCATTGAGTTTGCAAAATATTAATAATTGAAATTTATTAGAATTGGTTTATATATATTTTATGATATGATACTATATTGATTATTTTCTTGTGGGTGTTGAAATATTTTAGAGTATTGTTAAATTATAATTTTTATGTTGTTTACTTTAATGATGGTAAAAAAAAATTAAATGGTTTTCAATAGTTAATGATATCTTTCTTTTAGATATAAAAGTTTAGTTATAATATTTAAATTAGAATAAGATTGTAGAAAATATTTTTTATGGATATTAAATTCTAGATTTTTCTTATATTGTTTGCATTAGTATGTTGACCATAGGGTTTGTATTAAAGTCATGTCTAGAGTGTTTTCAAAGGACCATTTTGGGAAATTGCCTAGAAACAATTTCCTAACTCAGTATATTGACACATGTGCCTTTTGTTGTAGCTGGGAACTGGGACGCCATTGCGCTAGTAATAGGTGGAGGGAAGTAACTCCCAGATAATCCCTCCTAGTATGCCCCATGTTGGGTGGTCGACCATGTATACACAAGGTTTTTGAAGTGTTCTAATGAGGGACCCCCGTTTGTTGACACTATATTCATGCGACCTCCTCTCTCTCTACCTAAACCTAACACCCAACCTTCTCTCTGTCCCCCAATCCCCTAACATTACCCATGTCTCTCTCCCTGACTCTCACTATCTGTAAACCCCACAATCTTTCTCCCTTAATGCCCCTCCTACTCTCCCTACCCATAAAAAGCCCCCCAACCCCCCTGTCTCTGTCCTACTCCCCATACCCCTAAATATCTCTCTCTCACTCTCTTTATCCTAGACACCATTCTCATACAACTTACCACCCCCCATCTCTCTCTCTCTCTTCCACTACCTGAACCTATCTCTCTCTCTCTCTCTCTCTCTCTCTCTCTCTCTATCTATCTATATGTATATATATATCCCTACCGCCCTAATTCTCCACCTCATAAAAATTATGAGACACCCTCTCTCTCTCTCTCTCTCTCTCTCTCTCTCTCTCTCTATATATATATATATATATATATATATATATATATATATATATATATATATATCACACACACACACACACCTCTACCTGATAAGCCATACAAACCTCCTTTCTGACTCTCCCTCTCCCATGTTACTTGACATACATTTAACCCACACAACTCTCTCTCTCCTCCAGATCCTAAAACCCCCCTCTCTCTCTGTAACTATCACTCTCTCTCCATAACCCCACACTTACTCTCCCTAGACATAAACATGCCCTCCTCCTCCTCCTCTCTCTCTCTCACTTATTCTCCTCACTTTACCATTAAATCCTCTCCTCTCTCTCTCTCGCTCTCTCCCCTCCTCTCTTGAACCATTACCAACCCCCTCTCTCACGCTAACCCTTACAAAACTCCTCCCTCTCTCTCTCTCTCTCACCCATTTTGCTCCAATATCATTAACCTTTCTCCTAACTCTCTCAGTGCCTCTCTCCCCTACTCCTCCACCTACACTTAGCACCCAACCCTCTCTCTCCCCCCTAACCCCTTAACCACACCCCTTTGTCTCTCACAAATTATCACTACCCCTAAAGCCCCCTCTTTCTCTCCCTACCTATAACCTCCCTTTCCAACCCCCTCTCTCTCTCCTACTCCCATACCCTTAAATCTCTCTCTCTCTCTCTCTCTCTCTCTCTCTCTCTCTCTCTCTTAAACCCCCTACCACTTACCACCACCCCATATCTCCCTCCCTCTCTCCCTCTCTCTAATACTTCCTAACCCCCTATCTCACTCTCTCACCCCCTACCTCTCACTTACCTCTAACACCTCTCTTTTTCTCTCTCACCTCTTCCCCCTAACCATTATTTACCCTCTTTCTCACTCATTATGTCCCCTAGTCCTACACATACACCTAACCTCATATTCCTCTCTCTCTCTCCTCCAACCCCCTAGAACCCCCTCTCTATATAACTCCCATTACTCCTAACACCCCATTATCTCTCCCTAAAACCCCTCCTACTCTAACTACACATAATCACCCCCTCCAACCCCCCCCTCTCTCTTTTACTTCCCCTACCACTAACCCTAATTCCCCACCTCCTAGTTCTTACTAGCCTCTCATCTCTCTCTCTCCACCCTCACATATACCCCCACTTCTCTCTATCTTTCCTAAAATTCCCTAAATGTATACCCCCCATCCCCCGACCATGCTCCCTATCTCTTTCCCTTCCCTAAATCCCATCCTCCACCGTACCCCTAATAACCCCCACCAACCCCTCCTCGACCAAGTATCTCTCTCTCTCTCTACCCCAACCCCCTAACAACCCCCCTCTCTCTCACATTCTCACTACCCCTAACCCTCCCTCTCTCTGTCTCTCTCACTTACCCCACTCATAATTTTTCTAATCCCCCACCCTCTCTCTCTCCTACTCTCCACTCCTATAACCCCCTCTATCCCCTTACAACTAGCTCTCTTTCTCTCTCTCTCACACACACACACACAAACACACCTATGCTATTCCACCTAACCCTAACCCCAACCCTCTCTCCCTCTGAACCCCTCAACACCTTATTTCCCATTGTTCACTCTCTCTCTCTCTCACCCACCTACACTTCCACCTAACACTAATATCCATCCTCCTCTATGTCTCTCCACTCCTCTCCCTAATCCTTCCTGATTCCCTCTCACTCTCTGACCACATACTCTTCCCCCTACCTATATCAATCCATCATCCTCCTCCTGTGTGTGTGTGTGTGTGTCTCCCTATCCTCCCCCTTGACATTGCTAACCCACTCTCTCATTCTCTCTCTACTCTACTCCACCTATACCTGAACTCCACCCCTCACTCTCTCCCCCAAACCCCCGATGATCCACCCTATCTCTCATACACTCTCAATACCCTTAAGACCTCATCACTCTCCCTAACCCCTCTCATACTCTCGAACATCTCCCCTCTCTCTATATACCCCCACCCTTTACCCCCCCTTCTCTCTAAATTCCCTTAACATCTATCCCCTCCGCCAACCCCAATATCTATATCTTTCTCTACCCAAAATCCCTTACCTGCCTTACCACTAATCCACAAAACCCTCCCCTATCACACCCCCCTTATCTCTCTCTCTCTCTCTCTACTCCATCACTTATAATGAACCCAACTCCTCTCCCTCTTCTCCAACCTTCAAACACCTCCATGTTCTCTCTCTCTCCTCTCTCTCTCTCTCTCTCTCTCACACACACACAAATAAATACTCCTCCCCACACCACTAATCCCCATCATCTCTCTCTCTCTCTAATACATTTGTACTCTTCGTAATATTCCTCTCTCTCTCCTAATCCCCCTACCATTACCACTTACAACCAAATCCTCTCTCTCCCCCATAACCCCCTAACATGTCCAATTATCTCTCTCAGACAAACAAACAGACACCCCTACTCCTCCCCTTACCACTAAACCCCCTCATCTCTCTCTCCCTCTATCTCTCTCTAATGGTAACCCTCTCTCTCACCCTGCCTTTAACCCCCTCCTCTCTTTCTTGCATTCTCTCTCTCTTCCTCTCTCTCTCTCTTTCTCACCTCTTCAACTTAACCCTTAATAACCCCCTCTCTCACTCTATCTATATCCTACTCCTCCACCTACACCTAACCCCAATGCCTCTCTCTCTCTGCCTAAAACTACCAACACTCCCCCTCTCAAACTCTCACAATAGCCAACCCCCTACTCTCTCTTTGTAACACCCCTCCTACTCTACATACCCATAACCACCTCCTCCTCCCATCTCCCTTTGTCTTTCCTACTCCCCCTACACCAAAAACCCCCACTGCCACTCTCTCTCTCCCCTAATCCCCCTCCACTATCACTTACTCCCACATATATCTCTTACTCTCTCTCTCTCTCTCTCTCTCTCTCTCTCTCTCTCTTCTTCTTCTTCTTCCCCACAAACACTTATTTTACTCTTTCTATCCCTTACTAACCCCCACTCACTCTCTCACCATTGTACTCCTCTATATACCTTTAACTCCCCCCCTCTCTCTCTCCCTTACTATAGCAAACCCTAACTAACCACCTCTCTCACTTTCTTTGTCACTTATTCCTCCACATATGCCTAACCCCCACCCCCACCCTAACACTACTCCTATGTCTCTCACATTCTCACTATCGTTAACCCCCCATTGTCTCTTCATAACCTGCCTCCTACTCTCCCCATCCATAAAACCTCTCTTCAAATTTCTCTTTCTCTCTGCTAACCCCCTTACACCTAACCCCCCCCTCTCTCTCTCCTAATCCCCTTCCCTTACCACTTACCACCCCTGATATCTCTCTCTCTCTCTTTCTCCCTACCCCCAACCTATAACCCCCATTTTCCATAACTTCCCTAATATTCCTTAATCCCCTAAACCTTTGGTTGATGAGTGGCCCTTCCCAGCAATCAGAGGTGAAACTAAATCGGCTTAATCACTATCAACAAAGCTTCAATGTACTGCTACTTCCATTAACTGAGAAAATTATAGTGTTTACAAAGAACAACCTATCTATCTCTGTCTATCTCCGTATGGATCCTCCATATCTGCCCTCCATTTTCTCATAAGAGGCATCTATTTATAAGTTACAATGGGAGAGAAGGTCAACAGAGTCAACCTATCTAAAAATAGAGGTCTTTTAAGATTACAAATGGTTGCTTAAAGTGATACACGACAATGCAGAGGGCATCCACCAAGCTTTATGGGGTCTATCCATCCCAACACAAACAGTTGCATGCTTGTTTCCTTCAACCGTTGGCAAAATCACGTGCTGGTAGAATGAGCACGCAAGGATGAAGCTGTTGGAGCATTGACATGGGAAAGGAGTTGTGTTGGAAGACTCAGCATGGGCGGGCCGGAATCCTCTAGAACATCAGTGTGAACAGGTGCGCGCGATACCAGGCTCAATGAGCAGAAGAATCAGAGAGTGGAGGTGTTGACGTGGGTGAGAAGTGTGTTGTCAAGCTTGGATGGTATGGGAATGAATCTTCCAGAACCAAAGCTTATTAGTCTTGATCATCGCATGGAAAACAGAACCCACGTGCCCAATTTTGACTTTAATGACCCAAAGTATGCCAACCATTGATTTCGTGGGTTGAACACGAGGTTGAATGACGAGCCGAACACGGCTGAGCATTAGCACATAACGCAGCCTGCAAATTAAAACATAAATACCAATTATGCGCATAAAATGTCACTTTAACATAAATAAACCATAAAATAATGAAATGTGAACAAGATTTGTGTAATAGGTAAATATATGCATACCTGGACTATTTGATGGGCTAAATAGAAAAGAAAACAACTTAATATAACAAAAATAATGAAAATAACACTATTCAGAGTAGATTTATTGATAAAAAATAGTAACAAAAATGGACGTCAACACTCCCCCAAACCGAAGATATGCCAGGTCCCACTGAGCAAAGAGAAAAAGAAATAAGGAAGAAGTGGATGTGGCTGGATGGACTCGGAAAGGATGAGAGCAAGCAGAGTGATGGTAAGGATCATGTAGGGGTCAGCTTTTGAAACAAGGTCCAATTGAATTTTTGAAAAATCATGAGACGAAAATTTGGCACTTTTAAACGATCACGCCATTATTCAGAATTTTTGAAATGTGTAACATAATAAAGATGTGTGCGTTAATGAATTCATATGGTTTGTGAAGTATTCAACCATGTCCAAAGTAAATGTTGGACAGGTTGAAAGAAAATTTTCATCATGGGATTATAGCATAGTACATTAAAAATCATGATGATCTTTATAAAATGTTGGTTCACATGTTGATTTTTTGCATATAACTTTAAGGAAAAAGTTAAAACCATATGATAACCAGATAATAATTCTGAAAATTGCAATAATGCATGGTTAATCGATTCATTGGGTGAGGTCAAGATAAATTAAAGGAATGAGATCGTGTGTAGAGATGATATTTGATTAATCCCTGATATGGTTAGTCAATTAGATTTATCAATAAAATTTCAAAAATTAACTACCTTAGCACACTTAATCATGATTTTATAAGCTATGGTTTCATTCGGATCATCATTCATTTGATTCATTCGACCCTTCATACAAACCATTTGTCTGTACAAGATGTGCTTGCTGGATTTGATTGCTGCTGATATGCAGAAAATTTATGAGGTTGGCAACACACAAAAGGATGATGTAAACCTGCTTTTCTGAAATTTTTAGTCGCTCTTCTTTGTTCAACATGGATCATAACAGTATTTTTTTTTCTCTTCTGTTACTTACATTATTCCTGAAACAACAGATCATTGTATAAGCACTTTTTAATTGTATTGTAACTAAACAGAAAAATAGAAGCAATTATGAATCCTAGTAAATAGATAAAATATAAATAATTTTGAATCCTCCCCCAAACCGAAGGAATGGAACGTCCTCGGGCCATTAATACTGAGTTGTATGCTTCTTATGTAAACATTCTGGATCAACATCAATCAGCAGGAAATCCTAAAAAACATCATTATTCTAAAAACTAGAAGTTTCTAAGAAAAAGATGTATTCATGATATGACCAAAACAATATCATACTAAGCCAGATTCTTGAATACATGCAAATTCATCATTTTATGCTCATGAAGACCACATACAGAATAATAGTGTATGAGATGCAAAAAATGCCATAGGAAAAACTTGTCATCCAAAGAATATAGATAATGTTCACCGTAAAGTTTGTGAGATCCACTATAATTATGGGTCCCATTTCTAGGATAATCATATCCTAGGTATTTGTTTGAATTAGATGACAGGGTCCAAGTCCAACTTACAACCATTATCTAATGACAGTATAAATAATCGGCCTAAACATGTGTTTGTATACTTAGGTTTTTTATGAGCTATGTGAATAGCAATGCATTAACCAAACCTCTTTTACCCGATATTGACCCGCTGCCAGTAGGCATGATCAGTACCCCGGCGGGTTTATATTGGTACCATGCAAGCATAGCCCTACTGCCAGTGAGCCTGTTCAGTACTCCGATAGGTTTACTTGCATTTACCGAGCTTCCTTGTTTAAGATTTTACTTAGCATGGACCCGCTTCCAGCGAGCCTATTCAATACCTCGGCGGATTTGCTTCGTATAATGATATATATAGTAAGGAAGTCGGTTGGCACTAGAGTGTGCTAATATTGCTAAACACATAATTCAATGTTTTAGCATGAACCTTATGAGCAACTTTATTTATAATGGCCTAAATTACAGATCATGTCAAAAGATAATAACCTAAAGTTGTTCTTTGACTTCATAGTCTATCTTCTTCATAAAAGGTCAGTAATGTTCCCCACAAAATAGAAAATATCACCCACTTTTAGGCTACCTTTTAAAGGTTCTTTAGAGACAAGTTTTGATAATGTGTGCAGGGTGAACTAGGATTCCATAGGTGTAATATTGAGTTTTGTGGAGATCATAATAATGAAAGTAGGTCTTTGAGTGACTGGTATAATAAGAAATATGCATGTTTGATGTAAGATTGCTTTTTTTTAGCCATTAACATGATCTTATTCTTAGTTCTTTTATTTTAAAGGAAAACAAAAAGTGAAGTTGTATCAATATCTAAAGCTAACTAACCACATACAACTTTTTATTTATATACATACTATCCTATGCTATCTAAAAGAAAGAAATCTCATTATTCAAGTGTAAGAACTTTTCCAATGTAACCAGGTGCAAAGCAAAATGAAAAACATACCTATGTCCACATATGAAAAATTTAAAGCAGTGATTACCTGGATGTGGAGAATCAACCGACTTACTTGCTCTTGCAACAGAAGGTGTTGAATGAAGGAATGGTATTGTGGCCTCATTAACTCTTAGAACCATCTTTCAATGTAATCCTGATACTCACCTTCCTTCCTCATGCCATGTAGATCCTCTTCTTCTGAATGTTCAATTGCTTGAGTACATGGGATATCTGTCGATAGATATGTGGAGAACTCTTCAACATCAGTTCTCTCTCCATCAAATGTAGTCTCCAAGGTTTCCTTGGAATATTGGTAAGGATATTCAGTTTGTAGCTCATGGAACTTTGGTTCTTCTATTAATTCTGGAGATGTAGATAAATTCTTGACTTTTGTCAAGATGTGTTCTTCTTGAGAAGAAGATATTGAGATCCCAGCTGCCGCTAGGATTTGAGAGAGTTCTCTCATACTAATAAGCACCTTTGAATCCATGTCATCGGCTGGTAGGTTCTATCACACACATGGGTTAGTCCTGGGGTTCTTACGGCACCAATTTTTTATTTTTATGTGTTTTTTAAAAGACTTTGAATTACTACAACAAATTTGTGAACTAAAACACACCACACTTGCTGAAAGAATAACACTCCTGAAAAGAAGGAAGACAAACTTTATGAAATAAATTGCGGAAAACTAAATACTCAAATGTACAAAAATGAAATCATACTTGTGCGGAAAGGAACAACAAGGATTTGGGGAAACCCAATAAAGTGGATGCGTCAGGTTATTACACTATGGAAAACCGTAGTGAGGTCGTCTTTGCGTCTGACCATTTCCCCTCCCCCTTGCTGTGTAATGTGAAAGCAGCCTATATACCTAGACTCCAATCCCTTTAGCACCTCCCCAGCAACGGTGCCAAAATGTTGGTGTTTATTATGTGTTAAATAATTCCAATATTTAAATTGTCAACCCGAGGAGGGAGATTTTGAGATGCAATCACTATATGTGCAGGATTGAAAGCTTGAACTATCCTAAGCTGACGAAAGATGCAAATGTGTTAGCATGCAACTATATGATTTTAAACTACTTGCATGACTTTAAAAATTCAAATGCAAGAATTTATTCTATCTATGAAAACAGGAAACTGATTAACAAATGAAGCAAATAGAAAACTTAATAAAGATGTTTAATAGAAATGTATTTGATTATGGAAACAAGTAGAAAACTTGATAAAGATATTTATTATTAATCCAAATCTTAAACCATGAACATATTCATTATTTGTATGAACAGAAACTAGTTCTATGATTAATGAATAAAACTATCACACTAAAAATAAACTACACTTGAGAAAGAACTAATACATTATGAAACAATAACTAATTAACAAATTAGACATGAAGAATTTAACTATGGAAGAAGGTTGAAAGAGGGTTAAAAAAGAAGTAAGAGAAAGGAGGAAATAATAACAAGACTTAATTAAGAACTTTAAGTAACATGAAATAAGCTCTAAATTACATATAAAACTATTGATTAGATGTACGAAGAATTATGGTTGAAAGGAAGAAGAATTCAGATTCTGAAGAGGCCTAAAATAGTGCACAAAATACAAAAGTCCGAATGACGATCTGAATGCCGGTCTGAATGGTGGTCCGAATGATAGTCCGAATGGAGGAAAATGAGTGAAATTAGGGAAAATAAGAATTTTTGATGATTTAATTACCAGCTGATTTTATGCATATGATTCTACAGTGCCAAGGAAGCAGTGGAGAGATTATTTAGAAGCTAAGTTAACAAGAAGCTATCTATTCTAGTCATTATCTAAGTAGAGGAATGATTTCTATGAGATATAGGAAGAAGGTTAAGATGGAAGAAGAGAGAGTTAACCTACAACAATAGGAAGAAAGACTAACAAAGGAGAAGAGAAAGAGGCTAAGGCTAGCTATAGAAGAATTTGGAAGCAAAATGATGAAAGATAGAAGTCACCTACAGTGACAGAGGAATGCTGATTAACTAATGAAATTAACCTACAGCTACAGGAAGAAGAAGAAGAAACTGAAGTGACATCTAACTACAGATTATGGACGAAAACTGAAAGAACCTACAGGATGCTAAGCTTGGTTGGCCAGTCCTAATCCTGAAAAAGAGATTGTGTTAGCAACAGAATATGATTTACAAGAAAAGAAAGAAAATAATATCTAGAGTAAACAAGAACAATTTAAACAACTGAGAAAAAAACTATCTACTTGCAGAGAGAAAATACAAAACGAAATAAACCTCTAGATGATGAGGGGCCCTTCCCAGCAATTATAGGTGAAACTAAATGGGCTTAATCACTATCAGTAGAGCATCAAAGTACTGCTACTTCCATTAACTGAGAAAATTATAGTGTTTACAAAGAACAACCTATCTATCTATGTCTATCTCCGTATGGATCCTCTATATCTGCCCTCCGTTTTCTCATAAGAGGCATCTATTTATAAGTTACAATGGGAGAGAAGGTCGACAGAGTCAACCTCTCTAAAAATAGAGGTCTTTTCAGATTACAAACAGCTGCTTAAAGTGATACATGACAACACAGAGGGCATCCACCAAGCTTTACGGGGTCGATCCAACCCAACACGAACAGCTGCATGTTCGTTTCCTTCAGCCATGGGTAGAAGCACGTGCTGGCGGACTGAGCGTGCAAGGATGAAGTTGTTCGAGCGTCGACATGGCAAAGGAGTTTTGTTGGCAGACTGAGCATGGGCGAGCTGGAATCCTCTAGAACATCGGTGTGAATAGGTGCGCGCAATACCAGGCTCAATGAGCAAAAGAATCAAAGCGTGGAGTTGTTGACGTGGGTGAGAAGTGCGCTATCGAGCTTGGATAGGACGGGAACGAATCTTCCAAAACCAAAGCTTATTAACCCTGACCATCACGTGGCAAACAGAACCCACGTGCCCATTTTTTACTTTAATGGCCCAATGTATGCCAACCGTTGATTTTGCGGGTTGAACAGGAGGCTGAATGATGAGCTGAACGTGGCTGAGCATTAGCACGTAACATACAGTCTGAACGAAGGGTCATTTGAGAAACGTAGCCTGCAAATTAAAACATAAATACCAATTATGCCCATAAAATGTCACTCTAACATAAATAAACCATAATATAACGAAATGTGAACAAGATTTGTGTAATAGGTAAATATATGCATACTTGGACTGTTTGATGGGCTGAATAGCAAAGAAAACAACTTAATATAAGAAAAATAAAGAAAATAACACTATTCAGAGTAGATTTATTGATAAAAAATAGTGACAAAAATGGACATCAACACTCTCCCTCTGTCTACATGTAACCCTTATCCGCTCTCTCACTCTCTGGACACCCTAATCCTCCCCCTATGTTTAAGTCTCATCCTCCCCCCCATCTCTCTCTCTCTCTCTCTCTCGCATTCCCCCTAACCCTTATTATGCTCATCTTTCACTCTCTCACTCATTCCCCTAATCCACCTACACTTAATCCCCACCACTCACTCTCTCTTACCCTCAAAAAATATAATCCTCTCGCCCTCTCTCCCTAAACCCCTTCCTACTCTCCCTACTAATAAAAAACCCCTCTTCCCCTCTCCCTCTTTCTCTCTCCTACCCCTACTACTAAACACCCCCCAGTCTCTCTCTCTCTCTCTTACCCCCCACCCTATACCCCCACTTCTCTCTACGTTCCCTAATATTCCATACATCCCTTCTCCCCAGCCCCCCATATTGATATGTATCTCTTTCCCTCCACCATCTCCCCTCTTATCTCTACCCCTAATTGCCCACACCTTCCCCCAATCATCCCTTGAATCTCTCTCTCTCTCTCTCTCTCACACACACACACATAGATACCCCTCTACTCATCCACCTACCCATTACGCCCATCCTTCTCTCTCTCCCTCAACCCACTAAAACATCCCTCCCACCTTCATTCACTATCTCTCTCTCTCTCTCTCTCTCTCATGCCCACCTACCCATGGCCCTACAACTAACCCATCTCCTCTCTCCATCACTCTCTCCGAACTTCTCTCGCTAACCATTACTAAACCCCCTATCTATCTCTTTGACACCCATATTCCTCCCCCTACCTCTAACACCACTCCTCTCTCTCTCTCTCTCTCCTATTCCCCCTAACCCTTACTAAACCCCTCTCTCACTCTCTCTCTACCCTACTCCTCAATCCACACCTAACCCCCACTCATTTCCCTCCCCCAACATGCGAACACCCTCCTCGTCTCTCACATTCTTTAATTGTACCTAATCCCCCATCTCTCTCCCTCATACCACTCATAATATCTCTAATATCCCCCCTCTCTCTCAAAAACTCCCCCTCTGTTTGACCCCCACTCTCCATTTCTTTAGTAATCCCCCTTCTCCTACCACTTATCACCCATCACTCTTTCTCTCCCTAAACCCCCTAACACCCCCATTCTCTCTCTCTCTCTCTCTCTCTTTCTCCTACATGCACACACACACACACACACTCCTCTTCTCTCTCTCGCTATACTTTACTAATCCCCTCTCTCACTCTCTCACAACTATACTCCTCACCATACCTTTAACACCCCCTTTCTCTCTCTCTTCCACTTCCCCTAACCCCCTCTTTCTTTGAATTTCCTAATCCCCATTACCCTATCACTTCACAACCACCCTTGTCTATCCCCTAGCCCCTAAAGCACCCACTCTATCTCTCTCTCTCACACACACACACATAGACAAACCTCTCTCTCTATATCTCTATCTCTCTCCTCCTTACTAACATTCTCTCTCACTCTCTCACCACCATACTCAACATCCTATCTTTAACCCCCATCCTCTCTCTCTCTCTCTCTCTCTCTCTCTCTCCTATGTCTCCTAACCCTTACTAACTACCTCTCCCACTCTCCCTATCACATATTCCTCTACATATAGATAAACCCCACCATTCACTCTCTCCATCAACCCCCTAACATGCCCTTTGTCTATCTCGTACTCTCATTAACCCTACCCACTGCTCTGTCTCCCTAACCCATATCCTACTCTCCTATCCATAAGTACCTCTCTTCCTCTCTCTCTCTCTCTCTTTACCCCTCTCCTAGTACCCCTACCACTAACCCTCTCTCTTTCTCTCCTTGTCCTAATCCCCCTCCCAATACAACTTATCGACCCCAATCTCTCTTTCTCTCTCCCTCTCCCTCTCTCTCTCTCTCCGTCTCTCTCTACCCCCACCCTATGACCCCCTTCCCTAATACATCCCTAATATTTCCTAAGCCCCTACCCCCATTTCACCATTATAGTATCTATATGTTTATCTACCCCAAACCCTCTCCTCTCCCTACCCCTGTCACCCAAACCCTCCCACCCTCGCTCCCTAAATATGTCTACTTCTCTCTATCGCTCTCTCCCTTTCTCATTCACTCTCCCTCTCTCTCAACACAAACACACATACACACACATGCACACCCATATACTCCTATGCTCCTCCATATACCTATCTCCTAGCCACATAACACCGCCTGTAAAACCCCATTCTTTATCACTCTCTCTCACACCCACCTACACTCCCTACCACTAACCTCCTTCCTCTCTCTCCCCCCCCCCCCCCTCTCTCTCTCTCTCTCTCTCTCCCTCGTCTACAGTCCCTAACCCTTACTAATGCCCTCTCTTTCTCTCTCACTTTCCTACTCCTCGCCCCTCCTCTCTCTCTTTATCCCCCCTAACCATAATAATCCACTCTCTCACTCACTCTAAATGTAACTCCATCTCCACCAAACCCCCACCCCTTTCTCTCTTTTGTGAACCCCTAACACCTGCCTCTCTGTCACACACACTCTTAGTACCCCTAAACCCTCCTCTCTCCACCTAACCCCACTCATATTATCCATAAGCCTCTCTCTCTCTCTCTCTCTCTCTCTCTCTCTCTCTCTCTCTCCTACTCCTCCATCTACTCCTATTCGCCACTAATTTTCTCACTCTCTCTCACACACACTCACCCATACTCCCCCCCTACAACTAACCCCATACTCCTCCTACTCCTCCTCTCTCCCCCACTCTCCGTAATACTTCCTAACCCCCTCTCTCACTCACTCACACCCTACTCCTCCACCTACCATGAACACCACCTTGTCCTCTCTCTTTCTCTCCCCTCTTACTCCTAACCCTTAGTAACCCGCTCTATATATTTTTATTTAACCTACTGCTTCACCTATACATAACCCAGATGAATATCTCTCTTCCCCAACCCCCTAAAACCCCCCTCTCTCTCAGTCTCACTACCCTTAACAACCACTCTCTCTTCCTAATATCCCTCATACTCTCTCTACAAATAACCACCACCTCCATCCCTGATATCCCTCTCTTTATTCTACTCTTGCTACCCCTTTTCTTGTCCCTTTTCCTCTCTCTCTACCTTTCTCCCTTAATTCCCTTTCTCCTACCACTTAGCCCCAACCTCTTTTGCTCTAGCCCTGCTTTTCTCTTTCCCCCAACCCCCTTGCTCCACCTACCCCTTTTCACCCACATCGTCCCCCTATATTTAACCACCCCTCTCCCTCTCTCTTACCTGTACCACCTAACCCCTCCTAACCACCTCTCTCACTGTCCCTCTTCCTTATTCCTGAACATACACTTAACCCACAAACAACTCTCTCTCCCCCAACACTTAAAACCCCCCCCTCTCTCTAACTCTCTCAGTAGCTAAACCTCACTCTCTTTTGCTAACCCCACTCTTACTAACCCTAACAATAAACATACCCTCACCCCCTCTCTCTCTCCTACACCCCCTACCTTTAAACCTATTTATCTATATCTCTCTCTCCTAAACACCATCCCCTACCACTTGCCACCCCCCAACTCTCTCTCTCCCTAAATATCTCTCCCCTTCTCTCCCTCTCTCTCTCTCTCTATACATATATATATATCCAAAGAGACAACCCCCCCACCATCTACCCCCTGTTCTCTCTCTCTCTCTCTCTTTCTCACTCTCTCTCCCCACTTCTCCCTAACCATTGCCAACCATATATCTCACTCTAACACTTACCAACCCCCTCTCCCTCTCTTTCCACTCCTCCCTGTCTTCAACACACCCCACTTGTCCTCCCATATAATTAACCACCCACCTATCTCTCTCTTTAACTCTCTATCTCCCTTACTCCTCTACCTACACCTAACACCCACACCTCTTTATCTCCCTAAATTCCCTAACACTATCCCTCTCTCTCCATCACTCTCACCATCTGTAACACACAATCTCTCTCCCTAACCCCCATCCTACTCTCCCTACCCATCATAACCTCCTCCACCCCCCTCTATCTCTCCTATTGCCCCTACCCCTAAAACTGTCTCTTACTTTCTCTCTCCTAAACCTCATGCTCTATAGCTTACCAACCCCCATATCTCTCTCTCACCCCTATTATCCTCCACTTACCCCTAAAGATCACCCTTCTCTCTCTCTCATTGTTACCTTCCTCTCACTCTCTCTATCTATATATCCCCTCCTCTCCTTAAAACTTCATAACCACATATATAAATCTCTCACCACCCTCCCTCTCCCCATACCTATAACATCCCCTCCACCTATCTCGCTCTCCCCTCCGCCTCCATGTACACTTAAATCCCACCCATCTCTCCTTCCTCTAACCCCCTAACACCCCACCTCTCTCACTCTCAATACTCCAAACCACAAACTCTTTATCCCTAACCCCCTCCTACTCTACTAGCCCATAATCACCCTCTAAACCCCCATCCTCTCTCTCTCTTTTCTACTACCCTGACCCATAACCTCCTTTCTCTCTCTCGCTCTCTCTCTCCCCTCGAAGTCTCCACCTCCTACCACTTAGCATCCCCTCGTCGCTGTCTCTCTCTCACCTATAGACCATAACCTTTAGTAACCCATGTGCACATTTTCCCTCTCCAATATTCCTCCACATACACCTAAATCCCACATTTCTATCTCTTCCCCATCTCCTAAAGCCCCTCTCTCTCTCTAAATCTCACTATAGAAAACTGCCACTTTCTCTTACTAGCCATAAATATTCACTCCCTCCCTCTCTTGCATACTCTCTCTACACCTAAATCTCTCTCTCATAAACCCTCTCCACCTACCACTCCCTCTCTCCCTCTCTCCCAACCCCAAAACACTTTCCCATCCCCCATTCTCTCTCTTTCTCTCACAAACACACCACTTCTCCTAGATTTATAATGAACTAGACTACTCTCTCTTTATATGCCCTCCTCTCCCTAACCCTTACCAACCTCCATATCACAGTAATCCTTAAAAACCTCATCTCCCTAACTGTTACCAAACTCCTCTCTCTCTCTGTACTCCTCTCTCTCTCTCCCTCCAATCCTCTCTCTCTCTCCACTCCACTTTGTCTATATCTATTTCTATAAAACCCCTTGTCCTCCCATAACAATAACCCCCTCCTATTTCTCCCTCACTCTCTCTTCCCTAATCCTCTACCTACACCTAACAAATACCTCTCTCTCTCCCCAAAACCCCTAACATCCCCCCTCTCCCTCACATAAAATCTCACTATCCCTAAACCCCTGCTCTCTCTTCCTCACCACCATCCTACTCTCCCTACCCATAATAACCCTCTCCACCCACCTCTTACTATCCTACCCCCTCTACCCATAAAAATCTCTCCCACACACACTCTCTCTCCCCAAACCCCCCCCCACTACAACTTACCACACCCCTCCCTCTCTCTCTCTCTCCACATGCACCTCAACCCCTATTCTCTCAAAATTCCCTAATATTCCCTAAACATCTACCCCCACATCCCTACCCTAGTATCTATCTCTTTATTTTCCCTGACTCACCTTCTCCACCCTACCCATAATAACGCACACCCTCCCGTTCGTGTTCCCGAACCTGACTTTCTCTCTCTCTCTCTCACACACACACACACACATGACTATGCTTCTCCACCTAGACCTAACCCCCAACCCTATTTCCATCCCAACCCCTTAACAACCCACTTCCCCCATTCTCTCTCTCCTGCTCTCACACACACACCCACCAACCTACTCCTCTCCCTACCACTAATGTCCCTCCTCCTCTATCACTCTCCAATACTCTCCCTAAACCTTACTAATTCCCTCTCTCACTTACTCACCCCTTAATCCCAGATTCTCTATCTCCCTCTCTCTCTCTGTATCTGTCTCTCTTTCTCTCACACAATACACACACTCATCTACTCCTCCACCTACCCCTAACCACCTCTCTCTCTCTCACACACACACACCTATCATCCATAACCATTATTAACCCCCACCTTCACTCTCCCTCTCCCCTATTCCTCCAATGAGACCTAATACACACCACTCTCTCTACCCTAACCCCCTAAAACCCCCTCTCTCATTCCCACTACCCCTATCCCCCAATTCTCTCTCCTTAACCCCCCTCCTAATCTCCATACCCATAACCACCCACTCCACTCTTGATCTGTCTCCCTCTTCTATTCACACTATCAATCACCCTACCCTCCTCAACATCAACTCTCTCAGTTTCTCTATATCACATACACACTCACACACACACACACACACACACCTATGCTCGTCCACCTACCCTTAATCACCAAGTGTCTCTCCCTCCCAACCCCTTAATACCCCATTTCCCCCATTGTCTCTCTCTTGGTCTCTCTCTCACACACACCTACTCATCCTCTTACCACTAACCTCCCTCCTCCTCTATCACTCTCAAATCCTCTCCCTAACCCTTACTAATTCCCTCTCTCACTCTCTCACCCCTTGATCCCTAACCCTCACTCTCCCACCCTCTCTCTCTCTCTCTCACACACACCCCTCTACTCTTACCCACTCTTACTTTCCCTACCCATAAACATTCCATCCCCCCCCCCTCTCTCTTACTCCCCCTACCCCTAAACCTCGAGTCTATATATTTCTATCTCTCCTAAGCATTCTCTCCATACCACTTAACTTTTCCCATCTCTCTCCCTCTCCCTCTCTCTCTCTCTCTCTCTCTCTCTTAGGACCCTACCCCCCCAACCATGCTACCCCTTGTTCTCTCTCTATCTCTCTCTGTCTCTAGTCACTTTACCATTAACTTCCCTTCTCTATATCCATCCCCACCTCTCCTTATCCATTACCAACCACTTATATCACTCGAACATTTAGCAAAATCTACTCCCTTACTGTTACTAACCTCCTCTCTCTCTCTTTCCACTCCTCTCTCACTCACAACCCCCCTTATCATCTCATAAAATTAACCCCCTCTTATCTATTTCTCTAACCCTCTCTCTCCCCAACTCCTCTACATACACCTAAGGCCCACATCTCTCTCTCTTCCCAAATTCCCTAACACTACCCCCCTCTCTCTCCCTCACTCTAACTATTCGTAAACCCTACAATCTCTCTCCCCAGTCCCCCTTCTACTTTTCCTACCCATAACTACCCCCTCCAACCCCCCATATCTCTCCTACTCCCCCTAACCCTATACCTTTATCTCCCACTCTTACCCTCCTAAACTACCTCCCCATATAACCTACCACCACCCATATCTCTCTCTCTCTCACACGCACACACCCTTATCCTCCTCCACTTACACCTAAAACCCACCCCTTTGTCTCACTCTCTCACACTCTAACACTTACCAAAACCCTGTGTCAACAAATGGTTCCATTACCGGGACCCTGAGAAGAAAGAAGGGGATATGCTGTGGCATCCAATGAAACCAGAGATCCAAGAGTGGTTCAGTCGTAAAGCATAAGAGTTTGCGAAAGAAGAAAGGAGGAACCTGGTAGAGACAATAGAAAGTTGGTTACAAAAGCACATATATCCATGAGATATTCTTCGCCGAATTCCCAATAATACTACAGGAGTGGCTCGTGCAGTTGACATTCAGAGGACATACCAACCAGAGTATTGGATCAGACTAGTGGATTCCAGAACTAATTCGACAGCTGAAGCAAGCCAACAATACAGTATCAAGGGCTGATCGATAGTATCCTAGAGGGGTACATCACTGAGTTTCCTGTAGATACCAACAGTTCTTACAGCGATGCAGAGAGACAATTTTACAAGGGACCAAGGGGTAGGTTTGTCCTGTCGCTAAACCTTTGGATTAAGATGCTGGTGTGAGAAAAGGGCATGATGAAAATGACCTCTGATGGGTAGATAGATCAGTGTGCAGGGGTTGTAGGTATCGCGTGGTTATGGATCTTCTAGGAAAGATGGAAGGTAGATGGACATGAGCAACGACAAATTTCTAAGGGAAGTTGAGGAAGACTATGGCACCTTGAGAAGTGAAACGATATTCCGACATCCTAATAAGAGGAGGAGGACTGAGGAAGAGAACCTCGAGAGGACCGGAAGGGAGTGACGAGGTTACCCCAGAAGAAGGACGGATTGTAATCTACCACATACCTTTGACCCTGCATGCCACCTATCAATTTAAAGGAAACACCACAAGTAAATCGTAGAGCTTCCCATGTGTAGTGGGAAAAGTAGCACATCAGTAAGTAACAATAGTAGGAACACCACGATGGCGGACAATACGAAGATGCCGAGTTTCATAGGAAGCGGGACAGAGGATCCTGAACAATTTTGATTTTTATGCAAAGCAATGTGGACCGTGAAGCAGGTCCAAAATGAAGACATAAAAAAGGGGCAGTTGGAGACAACCTTTCAGGGCCATGCACTAGACTAGTTCATAAAATATACTAAGGTTCCAGGGAAAACGTTGGCATAAATCAAAGCAACGATGATTCAGGAATTTAAAAAACCCAAGTCAAAAGCACAGTACATTATTGAGCACAAAGAGATTAGGAAATACCCGAATGAACCAGTATGGGAGTTTGATTAGACATACAAGACATTGATAGCGAAAGTCAGTTTTCCAATAAATGACCTACATCATAAAGAGTGGTTTATCGCTGGGCTGGTACCACATATCAAAGGAACACTAATGCAGCAGAAGGTTGCAGACCAAGCCGAAGAATTAGAAATCATGATGAAACTAGAGGCTTCACCGATCGGAGAGACTGGGGCTGGAGTAGATAAGATTCAAGCACAAATGGCTACGTTGACTCTCGAATTGGAGGACATGAAGCAAGTAAAAAATAACGGCGCAGATGTATGGTGCACCAGATGCAGGACGGAAGGCCATCATAAGGATAACTATTCAGTGTTTTAGCAGTATTTGAATTCAGGGGCGCTAAACCCCCTTCGCTAGGAAGGTCTACCATGGTGTCCCATTTTCCAGGCTAGGGGGCATCAACTAGAGGACTGCATATACTTATAGAAGATAGTGTCGAAACCGACAAGTCTGTATTGCAAATTATGTTGATCAGTGTGGCATGATGAAAAGGATTACAAAGCACACGACTTGTTGCAAGAATGAAACATTAACGCATACCTAGTAAAGGGAGAAGAGCAACAAATGGGACTGCAGCAGCCGCAGTATGCCCAACAACAACCACAGTTTATGCATATGCCGTAATTTGACCAAGGACAGTATGGGAAACTGCAGTATGGCGCACCGCAGTATCTGTAACCACAGTACTAGCAGTCGTTGTATCAATAATGCCCACAACCGCAGTATCAATATCCACAGTACCAGTAGGCGCAGTACGGACCGCCACGCAGAGGATTTGCTGGAGGATTCTGGGGAGAACATGGTGGTGGCATTGGAAGGGGAGGGGCCACTGGATGGGTCTAGGACCTCCTACATGCTACAATTATGGGAAACAAGGACATTTTGCAAGGGATTTCCCCAACCCAGCCCCGCAATGCATGTACTGCAAAGGAATGGACCATAGCATCGAAGACTACCCATAGCTCATTGCCAGATGGCAGACAAAGAGCCTACCACCTCCTCCTAACAAAAACCAGAATCAGAACCAGAATCACTGACAGTACAGAAGATATCAACGAAAGCTAGAAATCAATCTGTGACAGTGGGAATAGTGACACAAGGAAAAGAAACAACAAGAGCTGACCAGCCACACCATACCATTCGACCAGTGAAACTTGTCACCTTCAATGCAAAGGCTGCAAAGGATGTCTTCTCAAAGGCATGCCAAGGAATGTTGGGGTAGCAGAGGAACGCATCTCCTCAAGCAGAGATTTACAATATGCCACCAACGTTCGATCGAACGACATCACGGTGAAAGGCCACTACTGTAAGAGAATTCATCGGGATTTGTTTAGAATTAGCAAAATATGAGGAGGCATTGGAGGAGATATCCAGGCTATTGAGTCGACAGGAGGATGAACATCAGGAACCTAGTGTTAATCGCATACATAAGAAAAGGAATATAGGTAGAGAAATGAGGAAGTCGGCACAAATCAGAGCATTCGATGTCGACTCCATCATTTTGGATCTAGGGTCAGACGTGAAAATTTTGACAAAACAAACATGAGAAAGAACGGGAAAACCACAAATGACTTGGTCACCAGTACAGCTGTGATTGGAAAACCAGAGAAAGGTCACCCCTCTTGGCCGAGTGTGTCAACTTCCCGTCAAAATTGAAGGAATTCAAACATATGTCAATTTCGATGTTATAAAGATATTAGATAACACATGTCTGTATCCAGCACTATTGGGAATCAACTGGGAAATGGAAAATTAGAAAATCATCAATTTCAAGAAGTGGATCATGTCATTTGAAGATCGGGAAATAAGGGTTGTTGCACCATTAGACCCTACGGAAGGACAACGATACATAGAACCCACCAAGTATGAAGATAGGGAAGGATGGGATAGCCTATATAACATTTCTGGAGATTACATCAATCCAACTGATGGAGGGGAGTTGGAATGGCGCGTCTCTAGCTCAGCATCTTCAGACTTAGACGAGGCACTAGAAAATTGGCAAAACCGACTTCACGACGTATTGTTTCGCAGATGTGCAAGGATTACACAGTACATGCATTGGGTGGCTATTGAGGAGTGAACATTACAAACATATGAAGGGTTGCCAAATTTGAGCACCTTCTTAACAGAATTCGAATGAAAGGTAGCGGAACCACAAAGACTCTCGGCCTTGGAGGAATCCTTGAAGGCTACTCCTGTGTGTTGGTGTGCAACACATAAATCAAGGATATCAAACTGGCCACTATGCCTACACCTCCTAGATGTATGTTTCAGTGACACCACAGCATGGAATGGACAAATATACGATTTCCAAGGTAACACAAATGAACATGTGAAGGCTTGTCAGCACCAATGGAAAGCTTGACCAGAACAGGAGTGGGTGCATGCCTTCGTGCATACGTTGGATGAAGTATAGCGGAGTTGGTATGTCACGACGGAGCTGTGACTCGGTACACTTTCTTGGGATAAGTTAATGATTGGCTTTAGCCAAAAATTCCCCTTCTCAGATGAGAATCCCTTCATCTATAATGCACTTCAGGCAATCAAGAAGAATATTTTTGAGGTGGAACCAACAGTGTAGCTATCATAACTCCGATGGACCATGACACCCGAAATTATTATGGACTGCTACAACATCTCAGGAGAACCAAATGATGATGATGATGACCCAAGAGCCACATATGTGTTGGAGTCCAAAGGCAATCGCAACGTGAAGGCACCTAAGCTTCCATCTGATAAGTACAACTAGCCACTGAATATTATGAAGGTAACCATTGAATCGATGGAAAACCAGAATGTCACGAATGTTGAAATGCATTGGCGTGAATCAATTATTATGGAATCAACAGACCTGCTGCATGAATTTCAGGACTTATTTTTGACAAGATCCTTAGAGAGACAAGACATCCACACCTCAGAGGATGAGTTCGAAATAGATGGATATGCAATCGCAAGAAATTTGCAACCACAAATGGCATCTTCCAGTGCGAAGACCAAACCCTGCGACATAGTGTCGACAGTAAGGCACCACCTATTACCATAGTACTAAAAAAATGATGCATGACTTGAACAACGTGAAGACATGAAGGCCAATTAGACTCTAACCAGGATAGTGGAAAGAGAGGGAGCAGTTAGTGAGATCGCATGTCTCCACTACGTGTGGAGGTCCACTCTGCACGTGCGACTCCACACCTAAGCATGCGACCACAGATAAGCAGCACCAGAAGATGATGAAGGAAATGATGATTGAATCACATCCGAGCATGTGACCGCAGCCAACGGTAAAGGGAAAGGACGATTGAACCACAAGAGGAGGGCCAGGATTGTACGAATGATGATGGTAAATGACCCCCCAAACACGAAGCACAAGCATAAATACCGATGGAGGAGGCCGCTAGAACAACAAGGTATCGATGAATAGGGAGAGAGCATTCAGGAAACTGTATGCTACAAGTTGATTAGACAGTTAGTTGAATAAGTATTTTCAAAGAGGTTGTGGAAATGGTTCATTTCATTTCGCATGGCAGCACACTAGGTGTGCTGAGGTCTAGACCAAGGAGCATCCATACACAACCAGCGAGGGAAGCAGTGCAGAGACTCTGGGAAAACACCGTTGAGGTATAATCCAAGATGTCTATGTACGTGGTGGAAGTGCGAAGTTTCGTGGTCCTGAGGACCACCAGAATTCTAGGAGTAAAGGCTCCACAACCCTGGTAGAAGGCTTCCTAGGGCATGAAACAGATGTGCCGGAGCAGTCGGCCTGTCTCCCACCTTGGTGACATAAATGAAATTTTCCTCAGTCAGGACCAAGCACCAAGAAGGGCGGTAGCGGCGCAAGAGGTAGATGATCAAGGTTCCAAGAGACTGGAAGATGAGTGCAAGAAGTACACGATAGAGAACCAGTTACCGATGGACAGAGATAGGAAAAACACAATAGCAAGAACAACATTAGAGACTGAGCACAATACAAGGAGGGAAAAAAATAACAGAGTCCAGCTGAGGTGGCTTGGGATGAGCTACAAGTTTGTGTTGGGGGCCTCTTGGCATGGGATAGATCCACAGTAAGAGGGAAAGCCGACAGGCACGAAAGCCAAATCCCACGAAAGAAAGAATTACTACAAAGTCTAAGGAAGCGCAAGAATAGTTTAGAATATTTAATTTCTAAGTTGGCAAAAATGGGCCATTTTGTAATAGGATAGAAGCATACAAATAGAACAAGATTGTAATCCCAAGGGCATCGGAGTATAGGAGATTAATGCAATCTTTTGGATTTTGTTAACTATTCCCTGCAAGGTTTGTTTCGCAGATGTTAATGAATGAAGATGTTTGGTTATAAATTCTGTTGTTATGCAATGATGGGTTATTTAAATGCTTTCTATTGATTTGTGTTGATACATGTTGTTTGTTAACGTGAATATGTTGTTGAATATGCTTTGCGATAAATATGCGAATGTTTGATTAAATACACTGTCATAAATATTGTAATCTCTAGTTAATGTGCACATATCTTCTTCGCAACTGCGAAAGCTTGGTTCCTCTAGCACCCTTATCCGCCTCGGGTGAGACCTCATCTTCTTTGCAAGTGTTGCTAGGGAGGGTAACTCCTTTCCGTGCTGGTGAATAAGGGGTTGTTGGTGTTGTTGATGACAGAGTGAACCCCTATCGAAATACCTTGTGTCAACATCCCTAACACCCCTCTGTCTCTCTCTACCCTTGACCCCCAAATATCTATTCTTAACCACCCTCCTACTCTCCCTACCCATAATCACCCTATAAAACCCCCTTCTATCTCTCTTATAATACCCCAACCCCTAACCCTCCTCTCTCTCTATCCTCCTGAATTCCCCACCTCCTGCCACTTACCATCCCTCGATCTCTCTCTCTCTCTATGTCTCTCACCTATACCCCATAACCTCTACTAACCCATTTTCTTGTTTTCCCTCTCCCATATTCTTTCACATACACATAACCCCCACATCTCCCTTTTTCCCCCAATTAATGAACCCCACTTCTCTCTCTAACTCTCACTAAAAATAACCCCCACTCCTTCTCCCCAAGCCCCCTCTTACTCTCCCTACCCATAAACATGCCCTTCCCCCCCTCGCTTTCCTACTTCCCCTACTCCTAAACCTCTCTCTCTTACTAACTCCCTCTCTACCAAACCCCCTCCACCTACCACTCACCACACCGCCATCTCTCTCTCTCTCTTTCTCCCAGCCTCCAAGCACTCACCCAACCTACATTCTCTCTCTCTCTCTCTCTCTCTCACACACACACACACAAACAAAAAAAATGCTTCTCCTATATTTAAAATTAACTACCCTCCTATCTCTCTCTCCCCTCCTCTCCCTAAACCTTATAAACCCCCTCTCTCACTCTAATACTTACAAACCTCATCCCCCTAACTCTTAACAAACTCCTCATATATCTCTTCACTCCTCTCTCTCTCTCTCTCTCTCTCTCTCCACTCCTCTCTCTCTCTCTCCCTCCCTTCCTCTCTCCCTTTCTAGCCCGACCTCTACACTCATTCTCTAAAGATCCCCCAATATTCCCTAAATGTCTACCCAAAACCCCCCTACCCTAATATTTATCTCTTTCTCTTCCCCAACCTACCTCCTCCACCCTACCCTTATTAACCAACGCCCTCACCTACTTGACCCCAACTCCCTTTCTCTCTCCCTCTCTCTCTCTTTCTCTATTTCTCTCTCTCTCTCTCTCTATCCCTCTCTCTCTCTCCCTCTCTCTCCATCCCTCTCTCTCCCTCACACACACACACATCCCTCTGCTCCTCCACATATTCCTAATTCTCGACCCTCTCTCCCTACCATCCTCTTAATGCCTAGCTACCCCCATTCTCTCTCTCACGTGGGAACACACACACACACACCTAATCCACCCTATCACTAACCTCCCTCCTCTATTTATATCCACTCCTCTCCTTAACCCTTACTAACCCCATCTCTTAGTCTCTCACACCCCTACTCCTCCCCTTACTTCCAATACCCCATCATCTATATCTCTATCTATCTCTTTCCCTAACCCTTAATAACCACCTCTCCAACTATATCTCCTTCTTACTCCCCCAAATAAATAAAACCCCTAACCCTCACTCTCTATCCCAGCCGTGTTACAACACTCCTCTCTCTCTCACCCTATCACTACACCTAACCCACTATCTCTATCTACCATACCCCACTCATACTTTCTCTAATAAACCCTATCTCTATCCCACAACAATTACCCTAATACCCTCTCTCCCCTTACCATAAACCCCCCTCCTCTTTCTCTCTCTCTATGACACACCCACACACACCTATGCTCCTCAACCTGCCACTAACCCCCAACCCTTTATCCCTCCCAAATCCTTAAAACCCCACTTCTCCCATCCTCTCTCTCTCTCTCTCACGCTCTCTCTATCTCTCTCTCTCTCTATTTGTCACACAAACCTACTCCCCCCCACAAAAAACCTCCTTCTTTTTTATCACTCTCAATTTCTCTCCCTAAACCTTACTAACTTCCTCTCTCACTCTCCTTCCATCTCTCTCTCTCACACATACACACACACACAAACACACCGCTCTTCTAATCCACCTACCCATAACTCCCACCCCCCGCCCTCTCTCTCTAACATATCCCCCCTAACCATTCCTAACCCCCACTCTCACTCTCTCTCTCCCCTATTACTCCAATTAGACCTAACCCACACACCTCTCTCTATGCCATCCCCCTAGACCCCCCTTTCTCATTCTCACTGTCCTTGATCCCCCACTATCTCTCCTTAACCACCTCATACTCTCCCTACCCATAACAAATGACTCCACCCCCACTTTCTCCCTCTTATAATCCCCTATCACTAACCCTCTCCCTCTCTCTCCTAATCCACCTCCTCCACCCTACCCCTAATCACCCACATTCTCCACTCCTTAAACCCCACCCCTCTATCTATCTATCTATCTATCTATCTATCTATCTCGCTCGTTCACCACACTACTCCACCTACCCCTAATCCCCACCCTTCTCTCCCTCCCAACTCCTACCACTACAACTAACACCCCTATTTTCTCTCTCTCATATACTCTCCCTAACCCTTAATAGAAAACCCTCTCTCTCTCACCCCCTTAATCCTCCCCCCCTCCTCCTCTCTCTATCCCTCTAATTCCACCTAACCGTTACTAACCCCCTCCCTCACTCTCTCTATCAAATTCCTCCAACTACACCTAAATCCCACCCCTCTCTCTCTCTTCTGTAAACCCCTAATTTCCCCCCTCTCACACACACTCTTAGTACCCCTAACCCCTCCTCTCTCCCAAACCCTAGTAATATTCTCCCTAGTCCTCTCTCTCTCTCTCCACCCTACTCCTTCCCATAGTGCTAACACCCTTTCATCCTCTCTCTCTCTCTCTCTCCACTCATTTGTGTAACCCATACTAACCCCCCTTTCTCACTCTTTCCCTACCCTACTCCTCCACCTAAATATAACACCCAACCCTCTCTCTCTAATCAAACATTTAAGGCCCCCATCCATTTCTCACGCTCAGTGCCCCTAAATTTCTCTATCTCTCCCTCCATAACCCCACTCATACTCTCCCTTCGCCCATATTTTTCTCTTCTACTCCCACTCCCCATAACCACCTCTCTCTCTCTCTCTCCCATAAATCCCATTCCATTACCACTTACAACCAAGCCGTTTTTGTCTCCCCAACCCCCTAACATCCCCAATTCTCTCTCTCTCTCTCTCATACACACATGCCCCTACTCCTCCTATTAGCACTAAATCCCCCACTCTATCCATCTCTCTCTCTGAGGCTTACCACCTCTCTCAGACTCTGGACATGCTACTCCTTCCCCTATCTTTAACCCTCTTGCTCATCTCTCTCTATTTATATAACCCTTATTAATCCCGTCCCTCACTCTCTCTTTTACCTACTCCTCCACCTAGAGCTAAACCCTTCCCCTATCTCTCTCCCACTCTTACAATAGCTAACTATTAGAAAAACAGGATCGTAGAGAAATAACAATAAACAAGATGCAAATACAAATTACACAAACATATTACAAGAGAGACACCAATATATCATGGTTCACCCAAGATGGGCTACGTCCACACTGAAATTGCCAGTCCTTATTATTATACCATCCAACAAATGAAGGGATACAACCTGCAGCACATCCGCTGCACTTCCTCTTCACTTTCTCACAATCTATCTTTTCGATCTCAGAGATCTTTACAATGCATAATACCTAATACACCAACCCTAGCTATGTTACAATGTCTTTCTTTTATAGTGGAAATACAATGGGAAAATACCACGGGTTACCCAAAACCATGGGCCCAAACCCCAAGGTGGGGGAACGAGTGTACAATAAGCCTGGGTTACAAAAACAACTAAATAACATCGCTGGATCTAGAAGATCGGGCTCCACAACCAACACTATCCCACTTGCAGACTGATCACAGCAACTCCACTACTGTTGCACTTGCTGGACTTGGACTTGGAAAATTTCTCATCTCCACCTTCATGCTGGAAGGCCAACTGAAACCAAGCAAGAACTCAGTTTCTCTCTAGTCATTACCTTTGTGAACATGTCTACAGGATTTTGGCTAGTATGTATCTTTTCCAGCTTCAACAATTCATCTGCCAGAACAGAGTGCATGAAATGGTACTTTACTTGTATATGTTTAGTCTTGGAATGGAATGTTGAGTTCTTTGAAAGATGAATGGCACTCTGGATGTCACTATACAACTTGCTATCCTTTCGCTTCTTACCCAATTTCTCCACAAACCACTGCAACCAAATCATCTCTTTACTAGCCTTTGTAACAACAACATAAGCTGCTTCTGTTGTTGAAAGTGAAACAACCTTTTGCAGTTTCGAAATCCAACTTACGGTTGTTCCACCTACATTAAACACATACCCTGTGGTGCTCCTCTTTCTATCCTTATCACCTTTCATATCTGCATCAACATATCCCTGCAGAATAGTGTCTGAACCTCCAAAACATAATGCATGAGTGGTAGTACCTCTCAAATACCTGAGAATCCATTGTACTGCCTTCCAATGTTCTTTACCCGGATTGTTCATATATCTACTCACAACTCCCATTGCATGTCTAATATCTGGTCTTGTGCACACCAAGGCATACATCAAACTGCCAACTGCTAATGAATAGGGAGTCTTGGACAGGTAATCTATCTCTTCTTGTGTCTTGGGACACATTTCCTTACTTAGATTGAAATGGCTGGCCAAAGGTGTACTAACTGAATTTGCATTCTGCATTCTAAACTTCTCCAGCACCTTTTGTATGTACTCACCCTGAGACAATGTCAATTTGTGATTTTTCCTGTCTCTCGTTATTCTCATACCAAGAATTTGCTTTGCAACACCCAAATCCTTCATCGCAAATGAATTAGCTAGCTTCCATTTGAGCACATTTATATACTGCATGTTATACCCTGCAACAAGCATGTCATCCACATACAATAACAAGATAATATATATTTCATTGTCTAGCCTCTTGAAATAAACACAATGTTTAGAATGACATCTACTATAACCTTGCTCTGTCATAAACCTGTCAAATTTTAAATACCACTCCTTAGAGCTTGCTTCAAGCCATATAAGCTCTTCTTCAACCTGCATACCAAATCCTCCTTCCCTTTGACCTCAAACCCTTGTGGATGCTGCATATATATCTCTTCCTCCAAATCCCCATGGAGAAAGGCTGTTTTTACATCTAACTATTGAAGATGCAAATCTTCTACTGCCACTAGACTTAAAATAGTCCTAATTGAAGTCATCTTAACAACAAGAGAAAATATTTCATCAAAATCTATACCTTTATTCTATGCAAACCCCTTTACAACAAGTCTGGCCTTGTACCGCTTCTTACCTCCTCCTTCTTCTTCCTTCAACCTATAAATTCATTTGTTCTGCAATGCTCTTTTACTAGTAGGCAACTCAACCAAATCCCAAGTCTGGTTTCCTACCAAAGAGTCCATCTCCTCATTCATGCCTTGCTCCCACTTCTTTCTAGTTTCCACCTGCATTGCTTCTTCATAACATTATGGTTCACTAGCATCAGTCATCAATAAATAATACACTGAAGAAGAGTATCGTTCAGGGAATCTACTTAACCTAGTAGATCTTCTTACACTTGCAAGAGTTTTAGGTACTTGTTGTTGTTCTTGATTTTCTTTCACCTTTGGAACTTCATTTTCTTTAATTTCATCAAGCACTGTGTACTCTGTGTTTTCTTTTTCCTGTTTCATTCCCTACAACTGATCTTTATACATGACCTTTTCATTGAATATTACATCTCTACTCCTGATGATTTTGTTATTTTCATAATCCCATAAATGATAACCAAATTCATCAACACCATATCCAATAAACATACATTTCTTGGATTTAGCTTCAAGCTTTGTTCTATTTTCTTTATCAATATGAACAAATGCTTCACAACAAAAATTTCTCAAAAATGAATAGTTTACCTTTTTATCTGTCCATGCCTCCTCTGGAATATTACCATCCAAAGCACTTGAAGGCCCTCTGTTTATTAAATAAACAACAATGTTTATAGCATTTTCCCAAAACTGTAAGGGAAACCTTGTATGCAATCTCATACACCTTGCACGCTCCATGATCGTTCTATTCATCCTTTCTAACACACCATTTTCTTGTGGTGTTCTTGGGACTGTCTTCTCTCTATGAATCCCATGGTATGAAAAATAACTATCAAACTCCTTGCCTCAATACTCACCTCCATTATCATATCTGAGACACTTCAACCTTTTTCTTGTCTCATTCTCAACCAAAGATTTCCACTTCTTAAAAGTAGCAAACACATTAGATTTCTGTCTAATGCAATAAACCCAAGTTTTCCTAGTTGCATCATCAATAAATGTAACATAATAATGAGAGCCACCAAGATATTTTACCTAAGCCGGTCCATGTTAGAACAGTAATCCATACTTAGTAGCATAGTCCATAACCATATCCAATTTTTATTGCTCATGTGCTTAATTACACCATAGTTTGGACTAGGTGACTTTAGTTGGTCAAATATCTACTTTTGAGAGTGTTCACACCTACTTTCAAGCAAACCAGTTCACCCAACCTCCTGTTTTGTCCACAAGTGCACCCTCATTAATTGTTGGTGCACCCTCTCTCCTTGATTTGGGGAATTTTAGTTGACTAGGGGCGCTAGGGTGGATTTTGCCCAATTTTGGCTAGATTTGGAGCATTTATTGCTCCCTTGGTCCTCCCAAACACCTCTACTTGATCACCCATGCCTTCCTTAGCCTCATTAATGACCCATCATGCTTCAGACACCTTCACACCTGAATTCGTGACTGTTTGGGATGATTGGGATTGAGTTGGACCCACCTAGGGGGGATTGAGGCCAATTTGGCATTGTTGACTTGTACACTCATCTTGAGCCACCTAATGCTCTCGAATTTATCATGGATGTAATAAAAACCTGTTACTAACATTTTCACATGTTAGACAGTCAGTTAATGAAAATATTCAGCTCACATTGTGTGTAAAATTATCTCCTTTTTCAATTTTTTCCACTAGTTTTGCAAATTAATTCGATTTTGTGAGGTTCTCCATAGCTCCTAGATCTTCTGTGATCAAAATACTCACATGGTATCAGATCCATCATGGATTTAGTGAGTTGCAGGTCAATATTGAGCATTGAACTACATTCTAGAGAGGATTTCCAGATAAAAATTGAGTGTTTTTTGCAGGTGTTTCAGTATTTTTCTCACCATTAACGCAGCAGTCATGGAAGCAAACCAAATGTTGCTCACACCCTTCAATTTTTTTGATTGGAAGGCTGAGATGGTTATCAAGCTGAGATCTAAGGGTCTCTATAGAGTAACCATGGGCACAGAAGTGGAGCCAAATTCTGCTGTGGAGAAAGAAAAGTACTACAATCGGATTGATGAAGCTTATGGATTGCTATGCCTGAGCATTTCAAGGGAACTCTTGTTTCATACAGACAGTTTGACAACCCCCAATGAAGTATGGGTGAAGCTAGAATCACTCTTTGGGAAAATTTATGAACTGAGAGGCCACCAGCTTGAAAACGAGCTCATTAGCTTGAGCTCAGCGTATTTTGAAACCATCCAGGAGTTCTTCACGAAGTTCAAATCACTAGTGCTTCAACTGCAACAATGTGGAATTGTTAAGAAGGAGGAACAACTGATTTTGTCCATCCTTTCGAAGCTAGGCCCAGAATTCTCTGTATTTGTTAGCACATTTCACTCAGCCAAAATGACCCTTTGAAATTGGCAAATTCCATCACTAGCCACCTTCATGGAGTGTCTCACTCAGGAGCAGGACAAACTAGTTCAGATGGGTACCATAAAATCAAAGGACCAAGCACTAGCAATGGGTGTTTCAAATGCCAACAAAGGAAAGCAGAGAGCCAAGAATTCGAAGCAGCAAGAGAAGAGGAAGTTTGACAAGACCAAGTCTGCAGATGGGGGTTCGAATCTGTCAAAGGAGAAGGACAAGAAGGGAAAGGAAAAGACCAAATGCACCTATTGTCATAGGGGATGGCATCCAGAGAGCTCATGCATGAAGAAAACCATTGACTCAATGGCGCAGCTGCTGGAGAAGAACAACATCCTAGTCCCTGAGGGCGTAAGGAAGAAAGAGAGCACCTCAAATCCTGACAATAAGGAGAAGTGTCATGCTTTGGTAGCAGGTATTTCGAATCCCTCATCCTTTATCATTGATTCAGGAGCTTCCAGACATATGGTTTCATCCAGAGAACTCTTCTCCTCTATGCATTCGAATGGTGGCCCAACAGTTCGAATGGGAGATGATTCAGTAATCCAGACCAAGGGGATTGGTAGGATTGACATGGAGCATGGCTATTTCAGTGATGTGCTCTATGTACCTTCATTGGCTGCAAATTTACTATCAGTTTATCAAATGAACCATATAGGAGAATCCAAGAGAGTAACATTTACTCCAGATTTGGTAGAATTCTCAGAAATTTCTTCAAATCAAGTTGTGGCTGTAGGGTATGCTGATCATGACGAGAGAATGTACAAATTCTCCAATTTCATTCCACACTCTAGTGACCATGCTCTTGTCTCTCATACCAACGAGACCTCCAAGTTGTGGCATGAAATATTTGGCCACATGAACTACAAATATCTCCAGACACTGCATAAGGATGAGATGGTGGAAGGGCTTCCAGAAATCAAATCTTCAAATGGTGCATGCATTGGCTGTGTAGTTGGAAAGCATCCTGAGCGCAACTATGAGAAGGGAATGGCAAGGAGAGCCACTCAACCACTTGGATTGGTACATTAATACCTCATTGGTCCTCTTCCCACTCCATCATATGGTGGATCAAGGTATGTACTCACATTCATAGATGAATACTCTCGATTCTGCTGGGTTTACTTCCTTAAATTGAAGTCAGAAGTGTTTGAGAAATTGAAGATTTGGAAGGCCTTAGTGGAGAATCATAGTGGTCATAAGATAAATATACTTAGGACTGATAATGGAAAGGAGTATGTGAATAATAACATTCAGCATCTTTGTGAGGAATGTGGCATCTAAATGCAACATTCAATCCCCTACACACCTCAGCAAAATGGTGTGGCAGAGAGGAAAAATAGATCTCTCAAAGAGATGGCCACTTGCATGATTGAAGCTAGGGATCTTTTCCCTAAGCTATGGGATGAAGCCATCAATTGTGATGCTCATATTCAGAATAGATCCTTTCACAAATCATTCAAAGGAAAAACCCCCTATGAGGCATGGTTTGGCCAAAAACCAAATGTGTCAAATTTAAGGATTTTTAGGTCTAGAGCATGGGCTCGAATTCCATCAGAAAAGAGGAAGGCTTTGGAGCCACAGAGTAGAGAATGTATCATGGTTGGATATGGTGAGGACACAAAGGGCTATAAGCTCTTTGAAACATCCACACTCAAAACTTTCATTGAGAGAAGTGTGCAATTCGAAGAAGAACCAATTCCATATTTTGAGCTTGCACCGGGGGAAAGCTCCTCTCCTCCACACCTTAATGAAATTAGTGATGATTCCACTTCTCTTTTTTCTGATATTGCTGAAGATGACATGTCTGAAGATGACATTGTTGTACATGAGTCACCATCAAGGACCAAATGGGCTGAAAAAATCATACAAGCTGCAGGTGAATTGGTAGGCAATCCCCAAGAGCCTAGGAAGACTAGATCTCAAACAATCAATGCTTCCTTTGCAAATGAAAGTGAACATGCTGCTAACTATTATATGATGATTGGATATGATCCAAAATCATATCAGGAACTCATCATGATCTAAGGTGGAGAGCAGCAATGCAAGAAGAATTCCAATCTCTCCAAGAGAACAAAACATGGGATTTGGTGCCTCTTCCTCCCAAGAGGAAACTTGTGCAATGTAAGTGGATTTTTCGAACCAAACCTGTTGCTGATGGTTCTGATATGAAGTAAAAGGCTAGGTTAGTGGCTAAGTTCTACTCACAAATCCATGGTGTGGATTATACAGAGACCTTTGCACCGGTTGCAAAGATGGACTCAATTAGACTAGCTCTAGCCATGGCAGCTAGTAAGGGTTGGGAAGTTCACCACATGGATGTTAAAAGTGCATTCTTTCATGGTGATATACAGGAAGAGATATATATGCAGCAACCTGAAGGATTCCAAGAGGATCCCACACTTGTTTGCAGGTTGAAGAAGTCACTCTATGGAGTCAAGCAAGCCCCCAGGGCTTGGTATGCCAAAATGGATGCTTTTTTGCTCTCAATTGGTTTCTGTCGATGCAAGTCTGATCCAAATGTTTATTTGCAGCAATGTGATGATAATTTGCAGGTCATTGTACTGTATGTTGATGATGTTTTAATTACAGGGAGCTGCAACAAACAAATTGGCTCAATTAAAGCTTCTTTGCACAGTGAATTTTCCATGAGCGACCTAGGATTGCTAAGGAAAATTTTGGGTTTGGAAATTGAGCAATCTGAGAGAGGTATATTGCTGAGTCAACCTAAGTATGCTTCAGACCTGTTATTCAAGTTTAAAATGGCTGAATGTAAGTCATACAAGTTCCCATTCCTTTCAGGCATAAAACTAGGTGAATTTGAAGACTCTCCATTGGTGGATTGCACTCTCTACAGGCAGCTAGTTGGAAGTTTGCTGTACCTTACACATACAAGACCTGATTTTTCTTATGCTGTAAGTGCTGTAGAAAGGTATATGCAGCAGACACATGAGATCCATTGGAAGGTAGCCAAAATGATCCTTCAATATGTCCAAGGAACAAAGAGCTTCGGGGTACACTATGCAGCTGGTTCTTCACTACAACTAGCTCAATTTTCTAATTCTGATTTGGATGGAGATACTATCGATAGAAAGTCCACTTCAGGTTTTGTGTTTATGTTTGTTGAAGGTACCATTTTCTAGTCAATAAATAGCATACCATTTCTCTTTTATCAGCAGAGGCCGAGCACAGGTTCAGCAGTGAACGCAGCCACACAATGTGTTTGGTTGCAAGGCATTCTTCGGGAGTTTGGTGTTGCTATTGATTCTCCAACCAATATTTGGGTGGATAATCAAAGTGCCATCAAGATATCTACTGATCCAGTATAGAGGCAAAGAACAAAGCACATTGAAATCCACATGCACTACGTTCGGGGCTTGGTGCATGACAGGGTGATTTCATTGCAGTATTGCCCATCCACCGAGCAAACTGCAGATATTTTCACCAAGTGCTTTACTGAGAAGACCTTCACTCACTTGAGAGCTTTTCTTGGAGTGAGTGATGGATGGTGATTGCTGCAATTTAATTGCAGGTTCAACCCCATGTCCATTCTAGAGGGAAGTTTTTATCCCATGTGGTTTTACTTCTTGTCCTCGCTTCATATGGACAAATAAAAATTTCTGTTTGTAATGAGGTGACTTGAGCCTTTGTTGCCAAGGCCTCCCACTTATCTTTCATGAGTTGTACTAAGTTTTGGTTAAGGGGGGGTGTTAGAATAGTAATCCATACTTAGTACCATAGTCCATAACCATATCCAATTTTTATTGCTCATGTGCTTAATTACACCATAGTTTGGACTAGGTGACTTTAGTTGGTCAAATATCCACTTTTGAGAGTGTTCACACCTACTTCCAAGCAAACCAGTTCACCCAACCTCCTGTTTTGTCCACAAGTGCGCCCTCATTAATTGCTGGTGCGCCATCTCTCCTTGATTTGGGGAATTTCAGTTGACTAGGGGCGCTAGGGTGGATTTTGCCCAATTTTGGCTAGATTTGGAACATTTATTGCTCCCTTGGTCCTCCCAAACACCTCTACTTGCTCACCCATGCCTTCCTTAGCCTCATTAATGACCCATCATGCTTCAGCCACCTTCACACCTGAATTCGTGACTGTTTGGGATGATTGGGATTGAGTTGGACCCACCTAGGGGGATTGAGGCCAATTTGGCATTGTTGACTTGTACACTCATCTCGAGCCACCTAATGCTCTTGAATTTCTCATGGATGTAATAAAAACATTTTACTAACATTTTCACATGTTAGACAGTCAGTTAATGAAAATATTCAGCTCACATTGTGTGTAAAATTATCTCCTTTTTCAAGTTTTCCCACTAGTTTTGCAAATTAATTCGATTTTGTGAGGTTCTCCATAGCTCCTCGATCTTCTGTGATCAAAATAATCACAGTACCCATACATCTGTATGCACAAACTCTATCTTTTCATTCTTCTAATGTTTCCCAGCTTTGAGAAATCTGACTCTCTTCTGTTTTCCATAAACACAGTTCTCACAGAATTCCAAACTTACCTGCTTCAAATCTGGTAGCAACTTCCTTGAGTGGAGAATTTGCATTCCCTTGTTACTCATGTGGCCAAGACTATGATGCCACAATGTTGTATCTGTTCCTGTGGAAGCTAAAGAAATAGAATGGTCAGTATTATGAGGACACAAATACAATGTACCTATCATGTCTCTTTTTGCTATCACCATTGATCCTTTAGTGATCTTCAACCACGTTTCTCCAAACATAGATAGACAACCACCATCTCCCAACTAGCCTGTTGAGATCAGATTTATTTTCATAGAAGGAATATGCCTTACATCTTTCAGTAGCCAATCAGCTCCATTCTTAAATTTTATCCATACCTTACCCATTCCAACAATTTTACATGGCTCATCATCACCCAATAAAACATGTCCAAAATCGCCTGGAACATAATCATGAAAATATTTCCTATGGGGTGTAGCATGACATGAAGACCTTGCATCTACTACCCAATAATCACTAGTATTATCTAATGCAAGAATCAAAGCATCTTGTAACACATCACTTGCTACATTTTCTTCCTGGGTAGTTTCCTGTTGTCCATCTCCTTTCTTCTTTAGAGATCTGCAGTCTTTATTCAGATGTCCTTTCTTTCCATAGTTCCAGCACTCTATTTTTCCCAGTCTAGACTTGGATATGCATGTTTTAAGATTGCCATGATTACCTTGCCTCTTTCCTTTCTCCCTTTGTCTTCCCCTGCTCTCCATGGTCAACACATTACCTGATGTCTCACCTGTGTTTTTTCTTCACATTTCCTCGCTAAGAATAAAACTAACAACATCATCAAATATCAAGGTGTTTGAACTAGAGACAAATTTACTTACAACCATGACCAAGCCATTCCAACTTTATGGCAATGAAACATAAGATTAGAAGAGCCCTAGCCTCATCATCAAAGTTCACACTTACAGAACTTAGTTGATTTGTAGATGTATTATATTCATTTAAATGATCAGTAATAGATCCACCTTCAGACATCTTCATATTAAATAAACATTTCATTATAAATACCTTGTTGGAGGACGAGGGTTTTTCATACAGCTTACCCACTACGCTCATCAAACCCTCCATTGTCTTTTCTTTTGAGATATTGAAATCCACCGACGAAGCCAGGGACAGCCGTATTGTTTTAGTGCATTTCTATCAAGAACCTCCCATTCTTCGTCCTTCATAGTCTCTGGTTGCTTTGCTCTTCCTACCAATGGTAGGAATAAATCCTTCTGGTACAGATAGTCCTCCATTCACATCTTCAATAACTGGTAGTTTCAGCCATTAAATTTGTCGACCTTAAACATTCCTTCTTCCGCCATTGATCCCACTCAAACTAGAAACCCTAGTTTCCTGCGGGTTTATCTGCCAAATAGACCTTTGGCTCTAATACCAATTGTTAGAAAAACAGGATCGCAGAGCATGAACAATAAACAAGATGCAAATACAAATTACAGAAACACATTAAAAGAGAGACACCAATATATCATGGTTCACCCAAGATGGGCTACGTCCACACTGAAATTGCGAGTAATTATTATTATACCATCCAGCAAATGAAGGGATACAACCTACATCACATCCGCTACACTTCCTCTTCACTTTCTCACAGTCTCTCCCGATCTCAGAGATCTTTACAATTCATAATACATAATACATTAACCCTAGCCTTGTTACAATGTCTTTCTTTTATAGGGGAAATACAATGGGAAAATACCACGGGTTACCCAAAACCATGGGCCCGAACCCCAAGGTGGGGGAACGAGTGTATAATAATCCTGGGTTACAAACATGACTGAATAACATCTCTGAATATGGAATATCAGGCTCCACAACCAATAATCACTCTCATGTTAACCCTGCCCCTATCTCTCTCACACTCTTACAATAGATAACCCCCATATCTCTCTCCCTAACCTCCTTCCTAATCTCCCTACCAATAACCACTCCCTCTACTCCACTCCCTAATTCTCACTCCAAATCACTCTACCCCTAAACCCCCCCCCCCCCTCTCTCTCTCTCTCTCTCTCTTAATCGCTCTCACCTATACCTACTCCTCAATCTCTCTCTCTCTCCCCACCATATACACCCCTTCCCTCTTACTTCTTGAATATTCCCTAAAAATTCCCCCCCCCTCCCCCCATATTGATCAATATCTCTTTCTCTCCACCAAACCCCTCCTCCCCCTACTCTAATTTCCCACACTGTCCCCTAATCACCCATTGAATCTCTCTATCCCCCCCTCTTCCCCATCTCTCTCTCTCTTAGAAACACACACACACACACCCCTCTTGTCCTCTCTCTCTCTCTCTCTCTCTCCCCCCCCCCTCATCTCCCTAACACTTGCTAAACTCCTATCTCTCTCTCTCCCCCCCCACTCCTTAAGCTATACCTAATCTCCACCCCTTTCATCGACACTCTTACTCCCTCCCTCCCTCTCTCTCAAACTTTCTGTATGCCTAACACCCTCTCTCTCTTCCTAACCCCACTCATATTTTCCATAAGATCTCCTCATCTCTCTCTCTATTCTACTCCCCATCTCATTGACACGCTCCCTCTCTGTCTCTCATATTTCCCCTTCCTTTACAACTTATCAACAAATCCTCTCTCTCCCCCAAACCCTAACACCCCCAATTATCTTTGTCTCTCTTTGTCTCTCTTTCTATCTCTATCTCTTTCTCTCCTATTGATCAATACCCTAACTAACTACCTCTCTTGCTCTATTTGTCACCTATTCCTCCACATATACCTATCACCCACCCCTCACACCCTCCACCAACCACCTAAAACTTCTCTATCACATTCTCATTACACCTAACTCACCACTCTATCTGCATAACCAACCTCCTACTATCCATAGCCATAACTAGCCCCTTCGATTCTCTCTTTCTCTCCTAATCCCCCTAACCTTAAACCCCACTCTTACCCTCCTAATACCGCTCCCCTACATCTCACAACCCTCCTCCAACTTCTCTATTATTCCCTAATACATTTTCCCCCATCCCCCACTACAATCTCTATCTATTTCACTCCCCAAATCCCACTCCACCACCTTTCCCCTAATCACCCACACCGTTCCCTCCTCTATCCATGACTCTCTCTATGTTTCTCCCTCTCCCTCTATCTCTCACTCTCTCACACACACATCTAAACTCCATGTACCTCTAACCCACTCTCTCTCCCTCTTTCTAATCCTCCACCTATATTGAACCCCACCACTCCTATCCTCCAACCCTCTAACACCTCCGCTTTCTCTCTCTCTCTCTCTTACACACACACACCTCCCTACTTAACCCCTTACCACTCGGCCCCATTCTCTCTCTCTCTCAATCTATCTATCTCTCTCCTCTCCATAAACCTTACTAAACAAGTGTCTCACTCTCCACCGTCGTGTTGATGCCTCGGGTGTGCAGGGTAAGTGCAAGGTGTTGGAATGGGTTCCAAGGCACACAACAGGGGATGAAAACCCATCCAAAGGCTTCAAAAGACCCTATGCAAGGGCAATTCTATCCTCAAGCTGTTTGGTGTGGTAATCACCCATGGATATTCAGCCTCTGTTGGCACTCTATGAGTAAGTGATTTGATCAATAAGATCAGTTTCCCAATTTGGGGAAACAAAGGGGTATGAGAAACAGTGGACAATTCTAACTTAACATATTTAGAAAAGAACCTAGTCTTAAGTCATATCTATTCTAAAATGAAAAGCTTGGTGTTTATGCAGATTAACCTTGAGGTGTAAGAGAATAAACAATCTGTCACCTTTAATAAAAATTCCTTTAGATGAGATATTTTCTGACTTAAATTATGATTTATTTAATGAAAATTAAACAACAATAATCCAATCTTAAAGACCATCAAGATATAACCTATTATCCTTTTGTTGATTGAAAAATCAATAATGATTGAATATATATATATCTGATCAATTGCATAAATCGATAAAGAAAGTATTTAATTAAAGAAATTTAATCAAATATTTTCATAGACACATCAGTTATATAGAAAAACCAATACAACAGATCTATGTATTCATTATATATCCAACAAGAGACCATATGTATAGCGGATGACAATCTGGAACATAAAATCAGAAATCCTTACAGAAATTTAAGTGATAATCAGAAGATGACTCTAGCCACATAGTATCCGCAGTCCTATCTTTTGTTGAATTACAATTCCAAAAATTCCAACCCCCTCCTCCGAGAGGTATTCTTCCTTAAATATTAAACTACAACAAAGTACAAAATGAATCCTACATAATAGGGATTCCAAAATCAGAAATGAGTCTATTGGGCCAGAAAATCCTGCCACTTATCATATATTTCTAACAGTTCAACTATGTTTGGATAATTGACAGATTCTATGCCTATTTGGGCATTGCATATGTTGTTATCCATGTCATGCTTGGAAAGCTTATGCCAAGTGCAAAGGTAAGAATGGATCTTTCCCTCGAAGGAGAGCGGTTTTCTGATCAATTCATCCACGTGACCAATGTTGACTGCTTGAATAGCCCGGATCTTCTACGCCATTTCCTCACGATCACACTCCACTTCTTCCAGCTTAGATTTAGGTGGAAGGTCCTGCAAAATAGGATCTATGTATGGGATATGTAGAGCTTCCATGATGTTATCAGCTACGTACCAGCGTTGAGTCCAAAGGTCTTTAAATTTTCTAATGATTTCTTCAGCAGAGTCATTGAAATCGAGCCAGGTATTCAGGGAAGATTTGTTCTTCTTCATTTGAAGACTGCTGAGAATCGGGAAGTCTGCAAGGATGTTTTTAATGTACCTTTTCCATTCACTAACCTCCTCTTGAGCTTTGGAAGCCTGAAATCTCTTGATTTCCTGTATCTCAAGCTCAGAAGACAGTTTATCAAAGATAATAAACGTCTCCCTAATTTCATCCTGTGCAATGTACAACTTTTCAAGAAATTTATAATGATTATGATTAACCTCCAAGGCCAAGTCTTTGAATTCCTGCAGTGTAAAGTTAGACAAACCAGCTGAAGCTGCATTTGCAGTTACAGTTCCAACTTGTATCTCTAAGGTTGCTATCTTTTCGCCATGGATGGAGTTTTGAGTCTTTTCAGTATTAAGCTGATTCTAAAGGGAGATATTCTCATGTTCTGATGCATGCTGGAATTCCATCCATTCCTGTCTGATATTAGCCACAAGGAGGCTATGTTCATCTCTAATCCTGGCCAACTCACGTTCAAGTTCCTTGATTCTTTCCTTTTTAAGATCAACCTCTCGATTCAACAACTGGACTGAATCTATGTTGGCACCAACAAAATCCCCCAAAACTGTTGCTGCTTCAATAGCCCCAGCCTGAGGGTCACCAATTTGCTGAGTCCATAAGACTTGAATGGGAGCAGGTGATTCCAATGCTTGCTCATCTTTACTTCTCTTCCTTTTCCTTTTGAATAATGTCTTCTCTTCCTTGTCATAAAAATAGTTTCCAATAGGAACCACATCCTCATCCACATATTCATCAACCAACTGGGTAGTGATGGGAATGACATTAGCAGTGGAAATTATTGAAGGTGTCATAGTACCACTAGGGTGAGGGATGGACATGGTGACTTGAGGAAGGACCACAGGGACAGAAACATCTTGCACAAATGACTGGACTTGTGTGATTGAGGGGACCGAAGGGGAATCTTCAGAAGGAGGAGTCTGCTCTTCGGCATTAGGAGCTAATGATGGAGAGGGAACTATAGGTGGCTCCTCAATGCTAGGTGAAACAAAGATAGCTAGTGATGTACACTGAGAGATTGTAGTAAGCTTATCCTGAATTGTGATAGTAGATGAAATGGAACAAGGAATGGAGGTGAATTGGTCAATGGAAGGTATTAGTAAAATAGGTTTAGGTGACTGTGTAGGAATGATGGTGGTTTGAGCTTATGGCATCATGGACTTAGGAATAGATAAAGACTCTTGATTACATGAAAGTGTGGTAGAAGAAGAATTTATACTATTGAACAGTTGAAACAATGAAAAGGGAGGTAAATGCTCTGAAAGCAAAGCAGAAAAATGTTGAACTGAGTTTAACTGAGATGTTGAAGCTGGAAAATCCTGAACAGAGGTGTCTTGAAATGACTGATCCTGAATATAGCATTCCATTTCAATAACATTTAACAAGTCTATGACCAACTTGGATTGTTCTGTAATCTCCTCAGTCACTAAAACTGGGGGTTCAGGTTCTTCAGCAACATCACAGTCAATAATCTGAATATTGGGGAACGAATCAGCATGGATCCTTTTCCTTTTTGCTAGGCCAGCATGTGTAACCACCAAATCATCATCATCTTGCACAGCTGCACTAATAATTTCAAGCGGATTTGAAGGTTCCATTATCTGAGAATCCACAGTAACCTTCTGGGGCTCTACAGGGTGATCCTTCAACATTGATGTCAATTGTGCCAGATCTTTCTGAAATTGCTGAGAGGTGTATAACAAGGATTTGGCCTGTTCTGATGTTTTCTTAGGAGGAGAATCTTCGATGGGTTTTTTTCCTTTTCCTTGTTCTGAATGAACCACCACTTGAAGAGGATTAGCTTCCTGAGCTTCCTTTCCCTCCCTTTCTTTTCTCACTTTGTCCAGCAAGTCCAGCTCCAATTTCCTATAACTCAGCACCCTAAGCTTTGATTCCTTCTGATAGTGCAGAATGTTATGCTGCTCTTCTAGGTCTTTTGCTCTGACAAGAACTTCAGAAAATGAATTGACTCCATGATAGATAGAGTCATCTGGAATATTCTCATGCACATAGTGTATTTTTACATGGGTTTGCTTTAGATGTGCATCCAATAACTTCTTGGGGTCATGCTTTCTTTTAGGAGCACATCCCAATTTGAGATCAACCAACTGGTGACCAAGGGTGGCTTCCCAATTGTAGGTTGGGATGACCAATGAACCAAGGTTCAAAGGGAATTTAGGAAACCATTTCTTTCTAGGACCTGTGAGTTTTTTATACATACTATCAGTCATAGTTTGAAATGAAATTTCCTGCAAAGCCAATCTGTCAATGAAAATTCTGGGCAATAGGTGAACAGTATTACTACCCCAATCTCTGATATATGAGAAATATTCACACACATACGAATCAATGATAGTATTGATAAGTGTCTTGGCATCATCTAAAAATGCTGGTGCTTCTTGCTTGAAAATATTGAAGTAAACAATGCCCAGGAACTGATCACATATATCATATAGTAAAGGGATAAAGTTTTCTTCCCATAAAATTGAATGATAGATATGCACAGGTGGGTCTACTAGAGTCCAATTCCAGTTCAAGTTGGGGTATTGAAATTCTGAGCAGAAAACATCAATTACATAGGCAGATAAGAAGAAATGTGGTTTTCTGAAAGCTGGAGACTTATGATAATCTTCGATAGCATTTTTTAGTTATGAGGACAAGATGGAAGCCCATGGGAAGGATTCACCGGTAGTCAAGACATGATGCGCTATAGGTGCCCATTCAGCTTTGAACAACGAACAATTAGGGAGTCCGAACAGTCAACACAACATAACTGCTAACAAAGAGTAGGGTTCCTTGAACCAGGAAATTGGGTATAAATTATCAGGGTTAAGCACGCAAGCATTAGGTTTTATCATCCAAGACTTCATCATTTTGGAAAAATTGTAACGGGACTTGGAGGATTGGATGAAGTTAGAAGATAGGTTCTGCTTATGCAGCTTGAGAGAAAATGCTCGGGTAAAAACCTTAGGGAAGAAATGAGTCAATTGATTCCCCAAAGCATCATTGAAAGACCGGTCTTTGACACTAGTATTCTCTATTATCCACTTCACTGCATCTGTATAGGTTAATATAGCGGGTCTTGCAGCGATAACATGAATCTGAGAAGCCCTAATCTTCTCATAAGCGGGCCTATCAAATTCTACCTGTGAAAGGTCATCGTTGTCAAAAATAGCATAAATTCGAGACCAATCCATTTGATAAGTCTTGGTGACCTTTCCACTGGTATTAGAGAAGATACCAAAGTTGGGGTCTTTGGTTAAGGTACCCCCGAGAGTGGCCCTGGACCAGGTGCTTCGTGACATAGTGGAAAACTTCATAATTTCTAATTTCTGATGAAATAAAGAAAACAAAATAAAAAACAACAATCACAGACAACCAACAGACCAACCGAAAAACATGGAATGACGACAATCCTGCCTGTGATAACTGAAAACCGGCAATCGATTGAAGGTGAGAAATCCACGGTAAAATCGGCTCAGCGGAGTAACTCGGCGAGTAAAAATGATAAAGAAAAGTAAATAAAAACCTATATTTATAAATTTACCAAAATTAAATCACGACCATAGGATTAAGAGAAATTTATGGCTGAGATTGACCGATGCGAAGCACGGGATCGGGTTCAAAACATAATAAAAAGTTTTATTTACCTCTCCCGAAAGCCGACAACCGAATTTGGCGGGTTTCGGGTTTCTAAAATACGACCAAATCAAAACGAAGTTTCCGAAAGCCACAACCCGAAATTTGTGGGTTGCGGGTTTCGGAATGCAATTAAACACAACGTTAAAAAAGAATTCCTGAATCTTGAAACGCGACAGTGTCAGGTTTCAGGTTTATTAAAATTCGCAACAAAAATCCCAGATCCCAAAACGCGACATCGTCGGGTTTCGGTAAAACAAACTTCAAAAGAAATAACATTCCGCACTCGAAACTTTAGGGTTTCAGGTTTCGGGTTGACGAATATCCCAGAATGAAAATAGCAAGTTCCTGCACCCGAAAATTTTGGGTTTCGGGTTTTGGGTTCTCCAAATGTTGGGTTTCGGGTTTGCCAAGAGAAATGTCAAAATAGTCAAAATTTGAATATTTTTGCAAACCAAACACTTAAAGAAAACCCAAATCAAGCAGCAAAAATGAAGTATGGGTAGATGGGCAGTAATGTTTAAAGACATCTAAACCGAAAATCATATTTACAAAGAGAAACTTACCCATATACCTTCGAATTGATTAAAAAATGGCATTCCTGTGCTTTAGCTAAGCATGGGATATGTTGTGGCCACAAGAAATGGTGACTAGCTGGGAAGAACCAGTTATCTCTACAATCAAATCATGACTAAATACAACATGTTAATCAACCAATTTCTTGAAACTCAATTCAAAGAAAATACTCAAAAGATAACAGTCAACAAACATTGAACATGAAAATGGATAGATCTCAAACAGTGACCATTTTAAAGATAACACTCATCTGATAAGGAGATTTAGAGAGTAATACCAAATCTTTACCATGATGTAATCATTGAAAACCAGCTTGTGTTGAACCTAGGGACAGTATTAGAAATGCTCATGGATATCCCAATTACAGATCACCTTGGTTTATTAGTTGCATGTATATTCAGTGATCCTCTATGGATTATATATACTTCTTTATCTTTTCTTTTCTCTTTTATTTTATTTTATTTTGATACATATAGAACCTTGTTGATACAAGACCACTGTATTGACTTGGTGATCAGATGAAACAATGCCATTCATAGGCCTGATCTGGAATCTGGTCAAGCTATCTCGATGGCGAGACTCCTTGTCTTCTGGCTATAAGACCAAAAGAAATTATCATGGCTTGGTGACCATATTGTGATAACTCCAGTCCAAGATCAAACCCATGATCATAGCAGGGATGGCTTGTGATAAGACCCCCCTGTTCTTTTATACAACAAAATCCCATAATGAAAGACAAAACAATTTATTTTGGCATAGGCTACAAGGCATTACCATGGCTTGGTGACCATATAGTGGTAATGTTACTCACCAGTGCTTTGCGGATCATGAATGGACCGACCTGTAATAGGATCTTCCACCTTCCAGCAGAACTGAAAGTCATCTTCCAAGTGTGGTAGCTTGATGTGAAGATGTCATTCCACTTAAACACCTATGAACCTAATGGGATGGCTTGATAACAAGACCACCCACCTTGTAACTTATAATTTTAAACAAAATTCATATTCAAAGTGATTGTAAAAGGATCCATGAGGAATCATAGCTAGTCCGGTTATTATGATATGCCATTCAACCATGAAACACCAGATAGAGAAATGATGACCATCCTCCATACCTCAATTATAAAAATAAAGCATTGTAAAAGATAATGATCAAAGCGAAAAGTATCCAAAGGTACTGCACTTATTAACTATTTATTCTTCAAAGTAAATTCTAATCAAAAGCCAGAAAGTAAGATTGATAACAATGCTGAAACTTCAGAAGCAATTGTTTGCTAAGAAAAATGATCATAAGCCATTAACAGACATGTGAAACCTTATTAATGAAAACCAAAACAAAAGAAGAAGACTAATCAAAATGCCAATGCAAGAAAACAAAAGATTGAAAAACAAACCACACCTATGTACAAGTGCACCAAATTGTTCAAACAAAATACCTTTTGAGAAGAGACACATTCACTAGGAAGGTGTCTACAACTCCCTCTATTGTATGTAACCGAATAGTGCTGGGACCAATATTTTCTGTAATAATGAAAGGTCCTAGCCAAAGACATTGAAACTTGGTATACTGGTTCTTATCTTTATGTTGCTTATCCCACCTTAGAACTAGGTCACCAATAGAAAATTCCCTGTCAAATGAATATTTTTCATCAAACCATCTTTTCACCATCTGCTGATGATTATACAATTTGTTCTTAGCTATTTCTCTGTCCTCCTCTAACTTCAAGAGAGTGTCTATTATATGTTGGAGAGGGGAAGAATCATCTTCTTGGACAGACTGGGCCAATTGTAGTGAAGGGATGGTGATATTAGTAGGAAGGATGGCTTCTTTGCCATAAATAAGACAATAGGGGGAATTTTCAATAGCTTATATTGGGGTTATTCGATATTCCCATAAATGATTATATAACTATGTGTTCCAATCTCTGTGATGAGAAGCTACAGTCTTCTTGAGAATATTTATCAGATTTTTGTTTGACGAATCAGCCAAACCATTGCCTTGCGGGTAATAATTGGCATAAAACTTAAGCTTAATCCCCTTTTCAAAGGCATATTCAGTTATATCGATTGAAGAGAAGTAGGATGCATTATCGAAAACTACGTACTCAGGAGTGTCGAACCGTGTGATGATCTGACTGTCAAGGAAGGAAATTACTTCACTGGAATTACATTGTTTAAGGGGGGCTGCCTCCACCCATCTGGTGAAGTAGTCAGTTGCTGTAAGAATATACTCATGTTGGAGGGACGAAGCAGGTTTTATAGGCCCGACAAAATCCAGTCCCCATTGTTGGAATGGAAACTGAATTGTGACTATTTGAAGAAGAAATGCAGGTTTCTTAAACTTGCCTGTGCATTTCTGACATGGTTAACACTTCCTTACATAAGCGTATGCATCTTTAAACAACGTGGGCCAATAATATCCAGCCCTGAGAATCTTATGTGCGATAGTCTCTCCTGAAAAATGGCCTCCAGCAGGTCCTGCATGAAATTGGAATAAGATGTCATCAGTTTCATGTTTTTCCAAGCACCTAAGAAATACTCCATCATAATTTTTCCTAAAAAGAACTTGATCAATAAACTGATAAGGAGCAAATTTTAGTCTCAAAGCCCTTCTTTTCTTAAAATCAAGGGTTTCGGGAGCAAACCCATTGTTCAGGAAAAATCTGATATCATCATACCATTAAGATGTTGGAGCATTGATAACATTAACAACACCTGAGAGAACTTCTTACTCTTGATCCCATTCGGATTGCTACTGCGTAGGGTCATTAGATTGAGCGAAAAGAAGAAAAAGACCTCGTCCTTTGACAATTTTAGCTTGTCTGATCTCAAGATCATATTCTTGTAGGGTTGTCATCCAATGGGCCCTCTTTTCCCCTAACTCTTTCTGGATGAGGACGTTTCTAATGGTAGAGTATGGAACAATGACTTAAGTTCAAGACTTAAGCAAGTAGGGCCTATAATGTTTGACAGACTTATAGACCGCATAGGCTTGCTTATTAGTCTGTGAGTAATTAAGATATGCACCCTTGAATGTTGAGCTCATGAAAGAGATAGGGATTTCTGCATCATCTTGATGCTTTTGTGTCAGGACAGCTGCATAAGAAAAGTTAGTGGTAAAAGTATAAAGAATGAAATCCTTTTCAAAATCTGGGGGCATGAGAGTGGGAGCTTCAGCAATAGCCTTTCGAATTTGGATAAACTCATCTCTTTATTCCTGAGACCAAGTAAACTGCACATCTTTCTTGACCAAAAGTTGTAATGGTTTAACAATCTGGGCAAAATTTGGTACAAATCTACGTACAAAATTAATCTTACCTAAGAAGGATTGCATTGCTTTGCGTGAGCCTAGTAGCCCAATATTTGAAATAGACTCTGTGCATTCAGGATCAATAATCATACCTTCTTTCGAAATGATGAATCCCATAAACTTTCCTTTTGTTACTGCGAAAATAGATTTCTTGGGGTTGAGAGAAATGCCAAATTTCCTGCAACGGTCGAAAACCTATTTCAGAGCGAACACATGTTCATGTCGCCTCTTGGAGTAAATAGTGATATCATCAAGATAAACTATGGCAGAATTATGCGTTAACCCTCGGAAAGCTATGTCCATAGCTCTTTGGAAAGTATCTCTTGCATTGATTAACCCGAAAGGAATCCGCCTATAGGAGAAACTGCCCCAAGGGGTCCTGAAAGTTGTTTTTAATTGGTCGTCTGGGGCAACCATAACTTGGTTATATCCTGAAAAACCGTCTACGAGGGAAAACAGCTCCGACCTGTCTACCTTCTGAAGAATTTGTTCCATAGGTGGAATAGGATAGTTGTCTTTCTCAGAAGCCCGATTCAAGTTCCTGAAATCGACACACAGTCGAATTTCACCACTTTTCTTGCACACAGGCACTAAGTTAGCTATCCATTGAGTGTGCCTGACTGGAAAGATAATTCGAGCAGCAAGCAACTTTTCTAACTCCTTTTTTACCAAGGGCTCTAAACTAGGGTGCATTTTCTGCAGCTTTTGTTGAAATGGATTAACCTCTGGTTTCATGGGTATATTATGAAACATGACTCTAGTGTCAAATGTTTTCAATTCATAATAAGTCCAGGAAAAAACATCCTTATACGGTTTACACAATGCAATGTTTGCCCTCCGTTCTTCAGGGGTACAATCAATTCCCAAATTGATGAAACATGGTTCTTGCTCGGTGCCTAAATTGACTCGCTCATAGTTCAAGGATGAGCTTTTATTTTAACAATTAGTTTGAGATTTGAACTTGTATTGCAAATCATAAAATTTTTATAGATTGATCACTGAATTTGGGATAACGTTTGAGAGATCAGCGAGTGAATTTTCGTGTTCTGCTTCATCAATGGCAATATCTTGCAATGTATCCTAGCCCGTGAGGAAACCAAGTATCTGTCGGTCATCATCAAATACTTTTGAATTAGTCACATTATCTGGAATAGATGGTCTGTACATCAATTCAATTGAAAAAGTTTGAGCAGACAGACCTTTAGGCGGGATCAATCTAGACGTTGTTGTTGATGTATATGTAACTTCGGAATGTATTTCATATATATTTATTGTACCCTTATTAGAGATGTGTTATTCCTCTATAAGGAAGTGTCATCATGTGGATTGACAAGTGTCGCAAGTGTGTGTACTTATCGATGGGTTATTAGACCACCATGTGTGGGGTCGGCCCTGAAATATATATATTATAATGTGGATGTACCTAGCTAGACAAGTCAGCCCCATAAGGTCACTGGGAAAACAGGTTAGTATAAATAGAGATCAGGTGATCTCTATTTAGATCATTCGGAAAAGTGTATCTCTCTCATGCAGAAAGTGGTGCACTAGTGAGGAGGAGGATCATCTACTACTAGGATACTATCTCAGTGTATTTTGGTTGTACTTTGGTTGAGCCATTGCTCTCTCTATCTCTGAGGAAGTTGTGGGGTTTTTCACCTTAGGGTTTTCCCCACAGAAACTCTGTGTCTCTTGTCTCTCATGCTTTTGATTCTTGTGATGCTTGTCATGATTATTGTGATTGTTATGCATTGATATACTGTACATGTTATTCTCTCAGTGAATATCCTAGAGTATTGTGAATTAATGCTCAAAATTTAACATGGTATCAAAGCTAACCTGAGAAGAAGACATTTTGCAGTAATGGAAACTTGAGTTTCTTGTTGATTGGGTTTCTCTCCATATATTTTGGAAAAGTAGTATAGTAGATTGACTCTACTCATCAAGACTCATCTATCTGTCCAATCATAATTCAATTCCAAGCATTTTCATATTTGGCCCTAAAAATTAGGGTTTCCACAAAAATAGGAATTTCTGGAATCTGAAGACACAGCTGGAAGCTCCTTGTAAAAATTGAAGTTTAGAGCTTTGGATCGAGATTTTTGGCTGGGTAGATCTCTGGGAACCTCAAACCCTAATTCAGGGCTCTCCCAGTGAACCCGGGAGGACAAAAAGACAAATCTGAAGGGTAAAACTTTGCTAATCTCAAATTCTGAATACACCAAGCTGATCAGCTCATCAAGGCGCATCTTTCTATCCTTTCAGAAATTTGAAATTCACATTTTGAATTTTTAGGGTTTTTCTGATAAACCCTAATCCAGGACGAGATCCAGTTTTCATCATTTCAAGTGGTAAGACCTAAATCTTTTCTATTTCCATTTGAAGTACTCTTTAAGATGTCTCACCACACCAAGCTTGAGGATAAGCTTGAAGGGGCTGATAACTTTCGAGCTTGGAAGTATAGGATTGGGTTAATCCTGGAAGAGAATGAGTTGGACTCATATATAAAAGAAGACATCCCTATCCCAAAGGATGAAGAGGCCAAGGTATTGCATAAGAAGAACTTGGTCAAGGCAAAGAGAATCATTGCTGATTCTATCAAAGACCATCTCATACCCCATGTGTCTTCTCTAAAGACACCCAAGGAGATGTTTGACTCTTTGACCAATCTATTTGAAGGGAAGAACATAAATCGAAAGATGACTCTACGGAATCAATTGAAAGGGGTCAAGATGTTAAATGGAGAAACCATTCAATCTTACTTCTCCAAGGTCTCTCAGATCAAGGAGCAAGTTGAAGCTGTGGATGAAGTAGTGGACAATGGTGAAGTTGTTATGACCACTCTGAATGGCCTACCTAGGTCATGGGACTCCTTTATTCAAGGAATTTGTGCAAGAAAGAAATTGATCTCTTTCAGTAAACTATGGGAGGAATGCTCTCAAGAAGAAGCTAGACTTGTAGCTCATGAGAAAACGATGGGAGGTGAAGATCAAGCTCTTGTAACTCACACCAAAAGAAGCAAGCCCAAGAAGGAGCACCCTCGCTACAAAAGATCCTATAAAAAGAATAAGAAGGATCTAAGATGCTTCACATGCAATGAGAAGGGTCACTTTGCTTCAGATTGTCCCAAGAACAAAAGGGATAATAACAACAACTTCAGCAAGAAGAATAAGGGCAGCAAAAGAAAGTTCCATGCTCATGCTGCCGAGGATGATGAACCTCCAAAGAAGAAGGCTAGGGTAGAAAGTGATGATGACTCATCAAGTGAAGAAGAGTATGTTCTAATCTCTGCTCTCACAGGTACTATCTCCCATGGTTGTAATGATTGGTTGATTGATAGTGGGGCTTCCAAACACATGACTGGGTTTAAGGAATATTTTGTGAATCTATCTGAACATGAATCACCCCATAAGGTGAAACTTGGGGATGATTATCAATACCCAATCAAAGGAAGTGGTGAAGCCTCCTACAACCTCGGTTCCGAAAAATCTTTGAAGATGAAAGAAGTCCTTTATGTACCTGGGCTCAAGAAGAAATTACTCTCCATCTCTGCATTGGATGCAAAAGGTATGAGGGTTGCATTTGTGGATGGCCAAGTCCTAATGTGGCCAAAGGGAAATAACATAGATGATGCAGTAGTGATTGGAGAGAAAGAGGGAGGTTTGTATAAATTGAAGGGACAACCTGAACATGCCATGGTACATGAATCCATGGAGCCAAGTGAACTTTGGCATAGAAGACTTGCTCATATGCACTATAGGGCACTTCCAATTGCAAGCAAGGCTATAGAGGGTCTTCCTGAAATCAAGACCAAACATGAAGGTGTTTACAAAGGATGTGCAAAAGGTAAGAACATTAAGAAGGCTTTCCCAAGCAGTGAAAGTAAGGCAAAAGACATCCTGGAAATCATCCACTCAGATGTATGTGGTCCTATGTCATCCAGTTCTCTGAGTGGGTATGTTTACTATGTCTCATTTATTGATGACTTCTCCAGGAAGACTTGGATATACTTCTTGAAGAACAAAGATGAGGTGTTTGATAAATTCAAGGAATTCAAAACCTTGATGGAGAATCAAACTGACAAGAAGATCAAAACATTCAGATCCGACAATGTTGGACAATTCACCACAGGTGACTTCAAGAAGCTTTGTAGTGATTCAAGGATTAAAAGGGAGTTGACTGCTCCTTATAATCCTCAACAGAATGGAGTTGCAGAAAGGAAGAACAGAACAATCATGGAAGCAGCAAGGGCAATGCTGCATGACCAGGATCTACCTATGCATCCATGGGAAAAAGCAGCTAGAACAGCTGTATATGTACAAAACAGAACACCCCACAAGATATTGGACAACAAGATAGCAGAAGAGGTCTTTTCTGGTAAGAAACCTAAAGTCAACCATCTCAGAGTATTTGGTTGTCCAGTATACACTCATGTCCCAAAGGAAAAGAGGACCAAACTAGATCCTTCAGGAAAGAAGGGTATCTTTGTGGGTTACAGTGAAAGCTCGAAGGCTTACAGATTATACTTTCCAGGGTTCAAGAAGATTGATGTCAGCAAGAATGAATATAAGTTCAAGGACATGTAATCCAGGAAGCAAAGATCAAGAGGGAGCACACTCCAGCAGCTCCTGCAAGGATGCAGATTTTCAGAGGGAGTTGACAATCTTCCTACATTCCACAACAGCAAGGTGTAGAAGAAGCTACTTCAGTAGCTCCTGCCAAGAAACAAAGACTCAGAGGGAGTCCACCCAACAAACAAACAAAGATAAGTATTTCAATTATCATTTCTTGCCTATTTTGTTTGTTTAAATAATATTATGCTTATGTTCCTAGACTTAGGAGATGTATTGTGCATATTAGAATGATTACATTAATGAACAGTATACTACTAATATGCATGTGATGGGTAAGTGGCCTATGGCACTGTACAACATTCCAGTGCTATTTATCTAGAATGAAACCTCTTTGCTGACATGTTGGGAGTAGTGCAAACTCTTAACAATGTTCTGGTAGAGACTGGAAGGCATCTAGAAAGTTGTGGAACATGGATAAATGTTGTATTGAAGCATTGGCTAAGATAACTGCGTGACTGTATGACATATTTCTTTATGTGTAAAGAATTTGTTCTGAAAATTATGAGATGTTTATAATCATGCAATTTAACTTGTTTTGTAGGAAAGATCGTATATCTTCACTTACAAAAGGACTACAAGATTTGTTCCAGCAACAAATATATCTATTGAAGATATTGAAGATATTGAAGTTCCTAGGATCTGGGATGAATAAATGGAATGCCATGATCCGTCGATCATGAAGATGATGTTTGGGATGTAGTCCCAAGACCTGACAGGGAGTCACATGTGTGCAGATTGAAGAAAGCCTTGTATGGCTTGTATCAAGCTCCCAGAACTTGGTGTGATACAAAGAGGAAGCTTGCTGCTGAGTTCGATATGAAAGATTTGGAAATGATGCATTATTTTCTAGGTATGGAGGTGTGGCAGAGTGCAGGTGGGATCTTCCTTGGTCAAGGGAAGTACACAGTAGATATCCTGAAGAGATTCGGGATGATGGATTGCAAGGCCATGGCCACACCTATGGCATCGAATCTGAAGCTTCTATGTGATGCTTCATCTAAGCCGGTTGATGTCTCTATGTATTGTCAGATGATTGGGTCCTTGATGCACCTGACAAACATGAGACCAGATATTTGCTTTGTGGTGAACACATTGAGACAGTTCCTAACGGATCCGAGGAGTGTTCACCTGGTTTCTATAAAGCATGTTCTGAGGTACCTGAAGGGTACAGTGGATTATGGGCTCAAGTATGAAGCAAATCAAAAGTTTAACCTACAGGGTTATGTTGATTCAGATTGGGCTGGCAGTGCTGCAGATAGGAAGAGCATATCTGGGTGCTGCTTTAGTATGGGATCAGGTGTGATCTCTTGGTTTAGCAGGAAGCAGTCCTGCGTAGCACTAAGTACAGCTGAGGCAGAGTATGTTGCAGCCTGTTCAACTAGTTGTGAGGCAGTATTGCTATGGAAGCTACTATCTGAGTTATTTGATCTCCCGTTGGATGCTACTGGTATCTTCTGTGATAACCAGAGTTGTGTGAAGCTATTTGATAACCCAGTGTTTCATGACAGGTCGAAACACATAGAGATAAAATATCACTATATCAGGGATATGGTGTAGAGAGGAGCTATGAAGCTCCTGTATGTTGCGACGGACGAGCAGATTGCAAATGTGTTGAAAAAGCCACTAGCCAGGGTGAAGTTCGAGTACTTTAGAGAGAGGCTTGGCGTTCTTCAGATCGAGGACACTTTGAGGAAGAAGTGATGGACACATTTGTTGAAGCCATTCCAAGCATGTTGGAAGGAGGATCCTTCACATGGATGTGGATGTAAGCGCTGGATGATGAGCATCAAGATGATGTTTTGGTTTCTGCTTTGTATGATCAGTTGGATCATTTTTATATGTATGTATGCATCATGTTGGATGCTTGATATGATCAGTTGGATCATTTATATGTATATGTATGTACGCATCATGTTGGATGCTGGATATGATTAGTTGGATCATTTATATGTATGTACACATCATGTTGGATGCTGGATATGATCAGTAGGATCATTTGTATGTATTTTGTATATGCATCATGTTGGATGCTTGGACCATGTATCTGTATATGTATCAGGTGGATACATTGTATGATCAGGTGGATCATGTATGGTGATATGTATCATGTATTTGTATTTGTATCAGGTGGATACATTGTATGATCAGGTGGATCATGTATGATGATATGTATCAGGTAGATACTTGGTATGCATCAGGTAGATGCATTGTATGATTAGGATGTTGCTACAGATGACATGCAGTAGGATGTTGCAGTGATGATGACCAGAATGATCATGTGTACATCAGGATGATGTATGGTGAGTATCAGGTGGATACTCTATGGCCGTGGATCAGGTTGTGTAGATGAGCATATAATTTGGCCCTGGGATATTTGCAGATAGTCTTTCGAGGTTTTTCCTATGGCATATAATTTGGCCTTGGGATATCTGGAAAATGCTCTTTCGAGGTTTTGCTTTGGGAGGACATATAATTTGGCCCTAGGAGATCTGCAGATAGTCTTTCGAGGTTTTTCCTATGGCATATAATTTGTCCCTAGGATATCTAGTAGATGCTCTTTCGAGGTTTTGTCCTATGGCATATAATATGTCCCTGGGAGATCGGATAGGTTGGGCTGTGTGCCCGTAATAAGTCCTGGCATTCTCTTGCGAGGTTTTTCCATGACCACATATAATCTGTCCATGGGAGATCCTATAGGTAGAGTTGTGTGCTCGTAACAACCTAGGATGCTCTTGCGAGGTTTTGTGGTGACCACATATAATCTGTCCCTGGGAGATCATATAGGTAGAGTTGTGTCCTCGTAACATCCTGGGATGCTCTTGCGAGGTTTTGTGGTGAGGTCACATATAGTATGGCCCTAGGAGATCCTATAGGTAGATCCGTGTGCTCGTAACAGCCTGGGATGCTCTTTCGAGGTTTTGTGATGTACGTAATAAGTCCTGAGGATTCCACAGTATGGCCAATGATGACGAAGACCTGCAGGTGGTGGGCCTACATCCAGTATGAAAAAGGACTGGCTCTGTAGAACTTCCTATGACGGGTAGAGTCAGAGATTGGTTGAGATAGAAGCAACAGTGACGATGACGATGACGATGCATCGATTACGATGATCCCGAGAAGAAGACTTGTCTAGCAGATCTGTGTCAAGAAATACCTTCCTAGTTAAGAGGGAGTGTTGATGTATATGTAACTTCGGAATGTATTTCATCTATGTATTTCATATATATTTATTGTACCCTTATTAGAGATGTGTTATTCCTCTATAAGGAAGTGTCGTCATGTGGATTGACAAGTGTCGCAAGTGCGTGTACTTGCCGATGGGTTATTAGACCACCATGTGTGGGGTCGGCCCTAAAATATATATATTATAATGTGGATGTACCTATCTAGACAAGTCAGCCCCATAAGGTCACTGGGAAAACAGGTTAGTATAAATAGAGATCAAGTGATCTCTATTTAGATCATTCTAAAAAGTGTATCTCTCTCACTTAGAAAGTGGCACACTAGTGAGGAGGAGGATCATCTGCTACTAGGAGACTATCTCAGTGTATTTTGGTTGTACTTTGGTTGAGCCATTGCTCTCTCTATATCTGAGGAATTTGTGGGGTTTTTCACCTTAGGGTTTTCCCCATGGAAACTCTGTGTCTCTTGTCTCTCATGCTTTTGATTCTTGTGATGCTTGTCATGCTTATTGTGATTGTCATGCATTGATATACTATACATGTTATTCTCTCAGTGAAGATCCTAGAGTATTGTGAATTAATACTCAAAATTTAACAGTTGTATTTGCTAAGAGGTCTACATCAAAATTTTGTGATCTGGGAACTGATTTAATATTGAATGCTAAAAATGAGTTGGTTAAATCCCTTACCATCTTCTGATAATTAGCCAAGCATGGAGATAAGCAGTGTATCTTATTTCTGACTTGCTTAACTATAATTTCAGAATCTCCATAGCATTCAATCGCCTTCACACCTAAATCAACAGCCTTCTTGAGTCCCTGAACCAGAACCTCATACTCAACTACATTATTAGTGCAATCAAATTCTAACCTGCAAGCAATCATAATTTTCATTCCCTTAGGATCAATTAGGACACAGCTTGCTCCAGCTCCTTTATTGGACTTGGAACCATAAAAAAATAAAGTCCATGAGACAGGGTCTAACCTAAAATTTGTATTTACATTGTATACATTATGCACAATTTCACCAAAGAAAGGTATAGAAGTAACATGAGTAACATGTGATTCATTTTGAATGCTTTCGTCTGGTGAAGCATCAGCTGGGAATTCACCAAAAAAGGTATCAAAAGTAAATTGCTCTACACGAGAGGTGAGATAACTAGCAGGTTCGCTTGAATAATTAAGATCAATGACTGTTTGTTTCATAAAAGGTTCTCTACTGATCTTAATTTTATTTGGTTGACCATTGTAGGGAAACCATAAGTGGGACCAGTCGGTTTCAAAGTAACCCTTAAGTTTCTCTGACCAATCCCTACTTAACCACATCCCATAGGCCTCCAGGATGTTAGCTATCATGATGTCAACTGTCTAATGGATCCTGGGATCAAATAATAATGTAAGCAAAACATTTCTCAACTTACCAACCACTTTAACTTTGGATCTGTCAAGTTGCAAGATCTGGGTTGGGCAGGGCTCCCACGCTGCATTCAATCTCCTGCAAACAGAGAGGGGCATCACATTTGATGACGCTCCTGAATCTATCATGCGGTTATGCACATTCCGATCGAAAATCTCAAAAGTGAGAAAGAAAGGAGGAGTCCTATTGCTTGCTTGTTTCTGATCATAATATTTAGTAACAGAGTCTAGATTGTTACTTTGTGACTCTCTTGGGTGTTTGACTATCATGCTTTTTGGTAAGGAATCCCTCATAGCAGGGATCTTAAGTAGCTCAAACAGAGAGATGTTTGCTTTAACTCTTTTTAAATCTTCAACTAGATTGTACTCCATTTAAGGGAGGATTGTATCCTTTTGTGGGAAGGTCTTGTTTTTTGTGGGAACCGGAGGAGAATATGAAGGTTGTTGAGGTGGTTGTGGTATTGACCTTGTGTTATAAGGATGCTATATGTTAAACATCACCTCATTTTCTTCTTCTTCTTCACACATAGGAAGTTCTGAAAAGCAACCCACGACATCGACCTGTGGATCACCTTCTTCTTCTTCTTCAGGTGGTGGTGGATCCGGGATGGTATGATCATTGGAAGTGTCATAGGTGACTTGAGATTTTGTTGCCAATGCTCTAAAAATATAATCGAGTTCATCGTTTGTGAGTGCATCTGCCGGATTTGGTGGTGGTGGATTTTGTGGAGGATGGTAAGGTCTCCTAAATGGTGGCCTTACAAAACCTCTGTTTTGATTCTGATTATCATTAGTGTTCTTCTTTAAATCCACCATCTCATTTGACATCCTTTGCATGAATTTCTTCATGTCAGTCATCTCAAATGGATCCTTGTTCTGAACAGTGGGTTTAGGGGCGTTCTCAATTCTTTTTCTGGAAGTGGAAGGTTGTTCTTCTGAAGTTTCAGGGCTATCTTTCAGACAAAACATGTCCTTCTCAACTTGGATTGCTTCATCAAATGCTTCCAGTAAAGTACGTTTCTGTGCCCTTTTGACCCACATTGCAATAGGGACAGGTAGACCTTTTTCAATAAGCTACCAACAATTCTTCAGCAGGAAGAAGATTGGTAGGAATTCTGTTTTTAAGATATGAAAACCTTTGGTTAAAGTCTTTTACCCTTTCTTTTCCTTTAATTTTCATGGAGGATAACTCTAATACAAGACCTTGTGGTGTTTTTTCATCCCCGAATTTCTGGGTAAAATGATTCTCGAATTCATCCCAAGAAGTTATAGATGGGGCTGGTAAGGCAAAATACAAAGTGGTTGCTTTACCCTCAAAAGTATAGGGAAAGAGTCTGCATACTACATCCTCATGTACCACACTTCTGAGCCTGATTGCCTGCATGAAAGTTTTTATATGATCCAATGCAGGTATCTTGTCACCAGGGTTGAATTTAGGTAGCCATTTCTTAGGATTCTTTGGTAATCTATGTTGATCTCCTAATATGAAAAATGCACCTTGGTCAAGCCAAGGTCTATTTTTCCCTTCTCCTACCATTGGAGGTTCTTGCTCTTCTTCTTCTGAGGATGAGCTAGAAGAATTCTCAAAGTATGAGGAAGATGATGAAGATGAAGGAGGAGATGGTGGTGGACCACCAGTTCCAAAATTTGGTTGACCATGTGTTCCTATGAGAGTGGTCTCACAGTTATATTCAGGAGAATCTGGTTGATGAATCAATTCTTGGTTTTCAATTTGTTGATCAATTGTGTGTTGATCCTGTGTGTTTAGATCAGTGGTGTACTGAATCTATGAGTCACTAGTATGTGCAGCAGGAATTTGTTGATCTTCCCAACCACCAGTCTCTAGAATATTTTCTAAATTTAAGGTTGCAAGACCACGTCGCCTTTGATCAGCACGTCATTGTTCTGCTCTTAAGACCCTATCAGTAGATGTTTTTAATATCTACTCTAACGAGATGGGTCCCCTTGTAGGTGATGTGAAAATGATTTCCCCTCTGGTCTCCTATTGTATCACAGGTGTGACAGGTATAATTGTAGGTTGTGCAGATGTAATAGGGAGAACTGTAGGTCGTGAATCAGTTGGTTGTTCAGATGTTGAATCCCTAGACTGGCTTTGGGTTTGAACTGTTGAAGTATTTGCTGGAGGAGGTTTATTAGCAGTTTGCTTAGGCATGTTATACTAGTGTCCCTCCTTCTAGCGCCATTTGTTGATGCCTCGGGTGTGCAGGGTAAGTGCAAGGTGCTAGAATGGGTTCCAAGGCACACAACAGGGGATGAAAACCCAACCAAAGGCTTCGAAAGACCCTACACAAGGGAAATTCTATCCTTGAGCTATTTGGTGTGGTAATCACCCACGGATATTTGGCCTATGCTGTCACTCTATGAGTAAATGATTTTATCAATAATATCAGTTTCCCAATTTGGGGAAACAAAGGGGTATGAGAAATAGTGGAAAATTCTAACTTAACCTATTTAGAAAAGAACCTAGTCTTAAGTCAAATCTATTCTAAAATGAAAAGCTTGGTGTTTATGCAGATTAACCTTGAGGTGTAAGAGAACAAACAATCAGTCACCTTTAACAAAAATGCCTTTAAATGAGATATTTGCTGACTTAAACTATGATTTATTTAATGAAAATTAAACAACAATAATCCAAGCTTAAAGACCATCAAGATATAACCTGTTATCCTTTTGTTGATTGAAAAATCAACAATGATTGAATATATATATATCTGATCAATTGTAGAAATCGATAAAGAAAGTATTTAATTAAAGAAATTTAATCAAATATTTTCATACACACATCAGTTATACAGAAAAACCAATACAATAGATCTATGTATTCATTATATATCCAACAAGATATCATATGTATAGCGAATGACAATCTGGAACATAAAATCAGAAATCCTTGAAAAAATTTAAGTGATAATCAGAAGATGGATCCGAAGATAACATTACTGTTTTAAGATGTCTTGTACCAAAATTACAATGACTCTAGCCATAGAGTATGCTCAGTCTTATCTACTGCTAAATTACAATTCCAAAAATTCCAACCCCCTCCTCTGAGAGGTATTATTCCTTAAATATTAAACTACAACAAAGTACAAAATGAATCCTACAAAATAAGGATTCCAAAATCAGAAATGAGTCTATTGGGCCAAAAAATCCTGCCACTTATCATATATTTATAACAGTTCATCTATGTTTGGATAATTGACAGATTCTATTCCTATTTGGGGATTGCATATGTTGTTCTCCATGTCATACTTGGAAAGCTTATGCCAAGTGCGAAGGTAAGAATAAATCTTTCCCTCGAAGGAGAGCGTTTCCTGATCAATTCATCCATGTGACCAATGTTGACTGCTTGAATAGCCCAGATCTTCTGTGCCATTTCCTCACGATCACGCTCCACTTCTTCCAGCTTACATTTAGGTGGAAGGGCCTGCAAAATAGGATCCATGTATGGGAGGATAAGAGCTTCCATGATGTTATCATCTACGTACTAGCGTCGAGTGCAAAGGTCTTTAGATTTTCTGATGATTTCTTCAGTAAAGTCATTTAAATCGAGCCAGGTATTCAGGGAAGCTTTGTTCTTCTTCATCTGAAGACTGCTGAGAATCAGGAAGTCTGCAGGGATGTTTTTAATGTACCTTTTCCATTCACTAACCTCCTCTTGAGCTTTGGAAGACTGAATTCTCTTGATTTCCTGTATCTCAAGCTCAGAAGATAGTTTATCAAAGATAATAAACGTCTAGCTAATTTCATCCAGTGCAATGTACAACTTTTCAAGCAATTTATAATGATTATGATTAACCTCCAAGGCCAAGTCTTTGAACTCCTGTGGTGTAAAGTTAGAGAAACCAGCTGAAGCTGCATTTGCAGTTACAGTTCCAACTTGTATCTCTAAGGTTGCTATGTTTTCTGCATGGATGGAGTTTTGACACTTTTTAGTATTAAGCTGATTCTGAAGGGAGATATTCTCCTGTTCTGATGCATGCAAGCGTTCCATCCATTCCCACCTGATATTTGCCACAAGGAGGCTATGTTCATCTCTAATCCTGGCTAACTCACCTTCAAGTTCCTTGATTCTTTCCTTTTTAAGATCAACCTCTCTGTTCAACAACTGGACTGAATCTATGTTGGTACCAACAAAAGCCCCCACAACTATTGCTGCTTCAATATCCCTAGCCTGAGGGTCACCAATTTGTTGAGTCCACAAGACTTGAATGGGAGCAGGTGATTCCAATGCTTGCTCATCTTTACTTCTCTTCCTTGTTGTCAAAACCCAAAAATTATGAAAAATTTAAAATTTTTAAAATAGCAAATAATGTTATTAAAAGCAGTCATTTAACTGTTTGTTTAGCTTACGTGATCGTAAATGTGTCTGAATGATCTTTTGTTATACTTAAATTTTAATATGGGTTTCTTTTTCCGTTACTGATTGTTTTACTGTTTTACAACCACAAGGGGGAGTTTCCATAGCAGACTGGGCTTACTTATCTTCCGAGCTAATGCATCAAATTGTCTTTCTCTTACAGATATACAGGTAATGTGCAGGTCGCTACATTTAAATCCTTAAAGTATTATAAATCAGTTAGCTGTATCAATTCCTTTAGTAAAAAGTCTAAGCATGCTAACCAGGTTTATCAAGTATCTAAAGGTAGAACTCTTTCTGCATTATGCCAAGTTCAACTTCAGGTTATGTTTTGATTTTTACTTTAATTGCGAAGGATTGGGAGTTAAAACGAATAACACTATGTTTGTACTTTTCTTATCTTCAGCAATTGCAAAGATTACCTGTCAATACCTATCTTCTATCGTTAAATTAAGGATTTGCCTTGTTTGGAATCTACTTTTGTTTCCATAAATAACACTTAAATAAAATCTACAAGTACTTATAGAAATAGTCCTCAAGTATCATACCTGATTCAACTCCTTGGTAATAAAGTAAGCAAGTCTATTTTTCGTATCTATAACACTAGGAACATGAGACTGTTAAGAGATTCTTAATATATCGTAACTAGAAGTAGCAAGGACTAGGGTATCCTTAGTCCAATTTTTATGAGTTGTATAGTTTGAATTCCACCAGTGATAGTCGCATACTGAAGGAATGGCAAGACTTATACCATCCGTGCAAAATTATAACATACAACAATTAATAATAGTATTGTAGTAGCTAAACCCTAATATCTTTTCATTATCTTACATACTAAATCTAGTTTTGTCACATAAGAAAATAGGGTGAGTGGCAACATAGTGGTAGGTTTAACAAACAACATAACGCTTATTTGAAGCCTTCCTCCTATCATTTTTATTTATAATGATTATCGAGTTCTCTAAGTCTAAAATAGACTTCAAGGTTAAATCTTGTACAATATTAACAATTGCGTGTTTTTATTGATTGTAGGGTATGTATTAGTATTCACTTATACAAGTTTGAGGCATTGTCTTCAACATGAAATAACGGCAAGTTATACTATGGTGTCATGACCATGAAAGAATATCCCTGCTATAATTTTGGTTTACCCTCGCCATGATTTTAATTGACAAACAAAATAATTGGAAACTCATTGTGGAATTTGGAACATCGACCCACTGCATGGAAAGAATTAAAAGTGCTACGTGGTTGCTTCTGCGCCAAGTGTTGATGATATATAAGCGTTGACTCAACCCTAATCTTGGCATTTCTCCCTTGCCTTCAGGCTTGGTCACTCTGTAAAACCCTCCTGTCTGAACCCTACTGATACGTTATGGAAAACAACTTCTCTGCAACTTCAATCCTTCGTGCTTGTTAACTACATTGCAAGGGAGTTGTTATGCTTTGTTATTGGCAATTGTAGTTGGTTATGATCCTAGGGTTTTATCCTTTTGTTGTCAAAATTTAACCTTGTCTCAGCGTGACCATAACTCTCGGCTTGGTTCTGTTGAAGCTTCCATTGTGGTAGCTACCCTTGTTTATGCCAGTTCGTGGTATTTGTTGACGAAGAAGGGGTTTTACACTTACCTTGCTCGCGGTTATCATGCTAAATACAGTGTTAAAACTGCCTTCCATAGGCGGTAAGTTACAGAACTTCTCCATTGTTATTATAGTTAAAGATTTTGTTTTTTATATAAATGCGTTTATAACTGGTACCAATTTGTTATTGCAGGACCTGGCTTCTCTCGAAGGTGTACAGGACACTTACCTCATCGGTTGGCTTAACCTGGTAAGCCTGGTATTTCGCCATGGCTTTTCCTCCTTGCTGGTTGTTAGGGTGATTAGGGTTTGGATTTGGAAAGAGTAACTCTGTAGTTACATCCGTTCTGATTTGTCTTTTAATTGTTTGTTAACGAGTTCCTGGACATGTTTTAACCCTGAATTATAAAGGGTTGTTATGGATTCGGTTGAGAATGTAAATAATAGTCTTATTTTTGTATTAATGGATTTCTATAGCTGAAATACTGTGTAAATAATTAAATAGATGATAAGAAATGTGATCCTTCCTGTAGATAAGGTTTGGCCTCGTGGTTTTTGTTTTAGTTCTGTCCTCTTATAACGTAAAGGGTTTCACTATGTTTTGTTATAAATTTTTCCTGTGTAATTAAGCTTTGATTTTATGAATTATTACCAGCCCTCCTGTATATTTGAGCTGGTGTGTGGCGTGTGTTTCAAACCCTAAGCTTTTAAAAATGCCTATAATGTGTACTTTTGCTGCGGCCATAGAGGAAATCGTTGTTACCAGATCTTGGTATTTAATGTACTTGAAAAACTGGAATGATAGGGTTTAATTTGAGCTCTACAGTTGTGACCAGGTTTAGTTGTTCTTATGTCATTACAATTTTGCCTCTGCTGTTATTTGAAAGTTAAAAGGAAAATGATATCACTATGCTGTTTGAGCTCGATAAATGAGCTAAAATACTGTTCTGTTATTTCGAATATGATTCTTTTGGTACATGAAAGTTTTAAGGAAGGATAACACTATAATGCTTAAGCTCGATATCGAGCTAGCTATGGTTATGTTTATTCTATTGTTTCTAAAACAATAACTAGTGTATTTAACTGTTAATGAATTTCTTGTGATGATTTTCTGTTAGGGTTTAAGCACAAATGTTTTGTTTAATAGGTAATGACTGGATAAATTTTTAACTGGGGTTTGTATATTAAATTATTTAATAGATTGAAACTGATTAAAATTTCTGTCTTAGGGTTTGTATCCTGTTATACATAACATGACCGTGGCTATCATTCCTCTGCAATATTAGTTATCAGTGTATAAATACTGTAATTTTTATTGTTCAAAGTTTACTATTGTTCCTATTATGCTTTATTTAACCTTATAATGTACAGAGTACAATTACTTCATATGTAAACTCTGCTTATCTATTCAACAAATACAATTATCTAGGTTTATAACTATAACTATAAATTATTATATAAAGTATTATTATTTTATTGCATAAATTATAGATACATGAATAGTAATACAACAAGGGTATTAGATCATACTAACGATTCAGAAAAACGCAGTAACTCTTAACAATCTTACTACTGATATTCTGAGATATTAAATTTACTAGACTAATTAATTACTCCTCAGACATATTAACAATAAACACAACATACATTCATTCATCTCTAATAAACACAAAGGAGTAAATTGCAGAACCTGTTCTTGTTCTGTGGACAACAACAACAATGGGAGGTTGTTCCTCCCTACCAACTCCTCGAGAGTTCCCAAACAACACTTCTTAGGACCCCCGAGCTTGCTCTGGTCTCCCTGGCTGGAACTAGGTGGAGCAAATTAATTCTCTCAGCCTAAAAAGCTATAATGGAACCAAGTTACTGCAACATTCCTCTCAAACAACTTCCTTACTGTATATTTCCCTCTTCCTCAATGGGACTCCTGAATAACATTCACCTGAATGTATTCTCCCTCCAGAACAATTCGAACCCTCAGCTCAGTCCATTGAGTACTATTTAAAAGATTGCCTAGGTCTTTGTTGGGTTAACTGTCATTAATGAGCCACCTGCTCTGATTCCACTTCCTTGGGGAATCATGACCCCAAATATAGGGAAGTTGCCACCTGCAACTTAGGAAGTGTTTGAGGATGCTGCCACTTGTCATTTTCCTTTCCACCTACTTCCATCCACCAGTTTGACCAATAACCTCTTTTTAACAGCTCTCCCATGCTGTTGTCTCCATAATTTATTTATTAATAATAAAATATTCTGAATTACATTCCATTTCTAGTGACTCTCCTGAGTCATCAATTCCTACTTAGCATTAAATTTAACATAATGTCTCAGGAATATAATGAAACAATTACATATTTTTTACAAAATTGGGGTATGTGACATACACACCCCCTTAAAATGTAACATCGTCCTCGATGTTACTTATTCCTCATCCTCAGCCACCTTCTGGAACAGATTTGGGTATGCTTCCCGCATCTTACTTTCCAGTTCCCAGGTAGCTTCTTCAGGACTAAGGTACTTCCATTGCACCTTCAGCTGTCCAATTGTGCAGTTTCGTAGAGTAATTTCCCTCCTCCCGAGGATACAATCCGGTTCCACCAGAACTTCCCCTTCTGGTTCTACCTTTACAACGTTCCAATCAATCACATGAGTAGCATCATGAACGTACTTTTTCAGAACAGAAATATGAAAAACATTGTACACTTTTAAATTAGGTGGTAATGCTAGCTGATAAGCAACTTGACCAGTTCTAGATAAAATTTCAAACGGACCACAGTAACGTGGCGCTAATTTTGCAAAACTCCCCAATCTTAGGGAGCTCTTCTTTGGTCTTACCTTTATGAACACATGTTCACCCACCTGGAAATATTTAGGAGTTCTTTTCAAATCTGCTTGACTCTTTTGCCGATCCTGGGCAATCTTTAAATTTTCCTGCACTTGTTTCACAATCTGTTCCATTTCTTTTAATAATTCAGGACCTAACACTAATCTATCTACTGGATTATTCCAAGAGATAGGAGTGTTACATTTACGCCCATAAAGAGTTTCAAAAGGACTGAACTTAGCTAATGATTGATAGTTGTTATTGTATGCAAATTTTGCTAAATGTAAATAATCCTCCCACTTACCTGGTTGATCCTTGACATACATTCTTAGCAGATCTTCCAATACCTGATTAACTCTTTCAGTCTGTCCATCCGTCTGAGGATGGAAAGAAGTGTTGAAATTTAGTGTTGTGTTTAATCCCTTAAACAAAGATTTCCAGAAATTTCCTGTGAATTTAGGATCCCTGTCTGAAATAATAACCTTTGGGACACCATGTAACCTAAAAATATGCTTCAGAAATATATCAGCTATGTTTGCAGCCTTGTAAGTGGTTTTGACAGGAATAAAATGTGCTGATTTACTTAATTTATCTACAACCACCATAATTGAATCATTCTGATTTTGATTTCTGGGTAATCCAGTAATGAAATCTAAGCTGATTATTTCCCACTTCCAATTAGGAATAGGAAAAGGTTGCAATAACCCAGCTGGATGCTGATGCTCTATTTTTACTTGTTGACAGTCTAAACATCTAGCTTCAGATTTCATATTAGGCAAAAAATAATCTTTTCTCAACATGGTGACAGTCTTCTGGTAGCCTAGATGCCCTGATTAAGGGGTTTTATGAACTTCATCCAGAATTAACAGTTTAACTTTAGATACATTCGGAACATACAGCCTGTCTTTAAACAATAAAAATCCATCTTTATTTAGACTATATCCCTTTATCAAACTTTCTGTAGGTTCTTCTTTAGCTGTAGCTTGTAAATTTTGATAAATTTCATCCAATTTTATCCCTTCAGCTAGCTGTTCATTTAAATCAGAGGTATAAGTGCTGATAGCTGTTGTAAAATTCATCTTTGCATTACTGCTCAAAGCATCAACCACCTTATTTTCCTTTCCTTTTATGTGCTGAATTTCGAAATCGTATTCACTTAAGAAGGCCAACCATCTGGCTTGCCTTGCATTTAAGTAAGGCTGATCTAAAAGGTATTTTAGACCCTTATTATCAGTCATTAAAGTAAAATTTCTAGCTATTAAGTGATGTCGCCACATCTTTAAGGCATGAATAACAACAGCTAATTCTAAATCATAAGTGGCATAATTATTTTCATGAATCTTCAGCTTCTTGGACTCATAGGAAATGACATGCCCATCCTGAGTCAACACTCCGCCTAGACCGTCATTACAAGCATCGGTGCAAACCACAAAATCCTTATTAGGATCTACTATTCTTAGAATAGGCGCAGTTGTTAATAAAGTCTCTAATTTCTTAAAGCTTTCTTCACACTTCAAGTTCTAATCAAACTTCTTGCCTTTCTTTTGCAATGAAGTGATTGGGTTGGCAATTTTTGAAAAGCCTTCTATGAATCTCCGGTAATAACTGGTAATTCCCATGAAGGACCTAACATCTGTTACGTCTTTTGGTACTGGCCATTCTTCGATTGCCCGGATCTTTTCAGGATCAACTGAAATCCCTTCCTTAGTCACTATGTGACCTAAGTACTGGATTTCATCCTTGAAGAAATCACACTTACTGAACTTCGCAAAGAGCTGCTGTTCTCGCAGTTCTTGTAAGACTATCCGTAAATGTTCTTTATGTTCCTCTTCATTTTTAGAATAAATTAAAATATCATGGATGAATACGAAAACAAATTTATCTAAGTATTTATGCATTATGTTATTCATTAGACACATAAAGACGGCTAGGGCATTAGTAAGCCCAAATGGCATTACGACAAATTCGTAATGTCCATACCTCGTTCTGAAAGTTGTCTTGAATATGTCCTCTTCTTTAATCCTCACCTGATGATAACCTCATCTCAGGTCTATCTTAGAGAACACCGTAGCTCCACGTAGCTGATCAAACAGATCATCTATGCGAGGCAATGGATATCTGTTTTTAATTGTCATCTTGTTTAGTTGACGGTAATCTATGCAAAGTCGCATAGTTCCGTCCTTCTTTTTAACAAAGATTACTGGTGCTCCCCAAGGGGACACACTGGGTCGAATGTAATTATTATCTATTAATTCATTTAACTGTGTTTTTAATTCGTTAAGCTCCAAAATATTCATATGATACGGAGCCTTTGAACTGGGTACAGCTCCTGGTACCAGTTCAATTGTGAAATCCAGTTCTCTCTTGGGAGGTAATCCTGGAATTTCCTCCGGAAAAACATCAGTAAATTCATTCACTATTGGAACATCCTCTACTGTTATCTTGCTTATTTCAGACTTATCTACCTCATCTGTAATAGTTACAGCATAGGCTTTACACCCTTTTCTGACTGCACTTTTAAGTTGTAAAGTAGAAATCTGCCTGATTACAGTTTTCCTAGGAATACCCTTAACCATTACAGGTTGTTCATTATTATTCACACATGTAAAAGTTTTGTCAAAACAGTTTAAAACTACCTTATGCTATTCTAACCAGTCCATACCGATAAGTATGTCATACGAGCCAAGTGGCAGAACATTTAATTTAACAGTAGTTTTAAAATCATTCATATCTAAAGTACATTCTTTAACATAACAGTTTACCTTCCTTTTTGCCCTAGTGGATAGTTGTACTGACCAAGAGTTATCAAACCTTTCAACAGTCAGATTACATTTTTCTACTATATGCGGTGAAATATAACTAAGGCTAGCACCTGGATCGATTAAAATAGTTACAGGGGTTTTGTTAACCATACCTCCTACTTCCACCATGGAAGTTTGATAATCAGCTTGGTGGTTCTCCAATGATGCATTGATTCGGGGCATAGTCCTTTCAAAGTCTCCGACAGTCATTTCAGCTTTTATGGTATGAATATTGCTGCTTCGTTTCTTCCGATTTGGGAAAACTGAAGCATAGTGTGGGCCATTGCACTCCCAGCACTTAACAGGCTCCTTTCGTTCAAAATTCTTAGTGTAATTTCCATGATTGTTAGAATCCTCCTTGCTGCCCTTGAAGTTGTTGGAATGATTAGCAGCTCCATTTTTGCTTCCCTGGAAGTTTTTACCATTAAAATGGTTTCCGTTCTTATTATTCTTGAAATTTTTCTGGGGTACAAACTCCTTTTTCCTGTACTCAAGCTGATTACTGTTCTTTTTAGCCTTCCAGTTGGCTATCCCTTCTTTATTTTTATTCTGTTCAAAACAGAAATTAGCCTTTCGCATAGCTTCTTCCCGAGTTTTGGGGTTATCATATTCGATTCTGTCCTTTATATGATATTGAAGGAAGCTGAGAAACCGCTGTACTTTAGGTTTCTCTTCAACAAAATACGACACATATCTTAACAGACTTAAGAACTTACCGTTTAAGTCCTTCATAGTCATAGATCCTAGCTTTAATTCATAAAATTCCTTGGCCCTCTCTTCATAGTACTGTTCAGACATAAATTTCTTTTTGAAGTACCTTTTAAAGGTACTCCAATTGACTTCTTTTTCTTTGATCCCCTTGACCCTTTTCAAGTCTTGCCACCATATATCCGCCTTTCCAGAAAGGTTATAGATGGTCATTCTTGCCTTCAGCTGATTTGAATAGTTGTATATCTGGAAATATTTTCTCATCCCGGATAACTAGGATTCTGCCTCTTCTCCTGTTTCAGATTCTCCATTGAAAGTTGGGGGTTTTATTTTCTTGAACTCCCTAGAAATCTCTTCATAAGGCCTAAACTTCTTCTTTCTGTTATACAACTCAGCCTCACTACTGTCACTAGTAGTGTGATAGCTTGGTTGTTCCCTTCTTCCTTCAGAGGATGAACTGCTATCTGATTTAACTAATTTCACCCTTTTAGACACTTTTTGATGACTAGCTTCTTCAGATTCAACTCTTTTGCTTCTTCCTCCAGTCTGAAATTTTTCTATCAAAATTTGATTTAACTGCTCTTGAGTTTTCACAATCCTTTCATTATCCTTCTTGACTGTTTCTATCTCAGTTTTAAACCCTTTATAGTCTGCATCAGCTCCGAGGAGTGAGCAATTACCTCCTCTATCACAGGTTCTCTGGACATCTGTCTTGTCTCATTGTTTCGAGATTCCTCCTCAGCATATTCTCCTATCTTCTCCATACCTGTCTGCTAGATTCAGAAAAGGAAATTTTCTGCTCTTTTACATGAAACAAAAATACAAAGTTAGTACATAAATTTTCTTTTCTTTTATGGTTCTGCGGAAACTAGTTGGGCCACATCAAGGCCTAGTATTTGAACCATGCTCTGATACCACATGTCAAAACCCAAAAATTATGAAAAATTTAAAATTTTTAAAATAGCAAATAATGTTATTAAAAGCAGTCATTTAACTGTTTGTTTAGATTGCGTGATCGTAAATGTGTCTGAATGATCTTTTGTTATACTTAAATTTTAATATGGGTTTCTTTTTCAGTTACTGATTGTTTTACTGTTTTACAACCACAAGGGGGAGTTGCCATAGCAGACTGGGCTTACTTAGCTTCCGAGCTAGTGCATCAAATTGTCTTTCTCTTACAGATATACAGGTAATGTGTGGGTCGCTACATTTAAATCCTTAAAGTATTATAAATCAGTTAGCTGTATCAATTCCTTTAGTAAAAAGTCTAAGCATGCTAACCAGGTCTATCAAGTTTCTAAAGGTAGAACTCTTTCTGCATTATGCCAAGTTCAACTTCAGGTTATGTTTTGATTTTTACTTTAATTACGAAGGATTGGGAGTTAAAACAAATAACACTATGTTTGTACTTTTCTTATCTTCAGCAATTGCAAAGATTACCTGTCAATACCTGTCTTCTATCGTTAAATTAAGGATTTGCCTTGTTTGGAATCTACCTTTGTTTCCATAAATAACACTTAAATAAAATCTACAAGTACTTATAGAAATAGTCCTCAAGTATCATACCTGATTCAACTCCTTGGTAATAAGGTAAGCAAGTCTATTTTTCGTATCTATAGCACTAGGAACATGAGACTGTTAAGAGATTCTTAATATAACGTAACTAGAAGTAGCAAGGACTAGGGTATCCTTAGTCCAATTTTTATGAGTTGTATAGTTTGAATTCCACCAGTGATAGTTGCATACTGAAGGAATGGCAAGACTTATACCATCCGTGCAAAATTATAACATACAACAATTAATAATAGTATTGTAGCAGCTAAACCCTAATATCTTTTCATTATCTTACAGACTAAATCTAGTTTTGTCACATAAGAAAATAGGGTGAGTGGCAACATAGTGGTAGGTTTAACAAACAACATAACACTTATTTGAAGCCTTCCTCCTATCATTTTTATTTATAATGATTATCGAGTTCTCTAAGTCTAAAATAGAATTCAAGGTTAAATCTTGTACACTATTAACAATTGCGTGTTTTTATTGATTGTAGGGTATGTATTAGTATTCACTTATACAAGTTCGAGGCATTGTCTTCAACATGAAATAATGGCAATTTATACTATGGTGTCACAGCCATGGAAGAATATCCCTACTATGATTTTGGTTTACCCTCGCCATGATTTTAATTGAGAAACAAAATAATTGGAAACTCATTGTGGAATTTGGAACATCGACCCACTGCATGGAAAGAATTAAAAGTGCTACGTGGTTGCTTCTGCGCCAAATGTTGATGATATATAAGCGTTGACTCAACCCTAATCTTGGCATTTCTCCCTTGCCTTCGGGCTCGATCACTCTGTAAAACCCTCCTATCCGAACCCTACTGATACGTTATGGAAAACAACTTCTCTGCAACTTCAATCCTTCCTGCTTGTTAACTACATTGCAAGGGAGTTGTTATGCTTTGTTATTGGCGACTGTAGTTGGTTATGATCCTAGGGTTTTAACCTTTTGTTGTCAAAATTTAACCTTGTCTCAGCGTGACCATAACTCTCGGCTTGGTTCTGTTGAAGCTTCCATTATGGTAGCTACCCTTGTTTCTGCCAGCTCGTGGTATTTGTTGACGAAGAAGGGGTTTTACACTTACCTTGCTCATGGTTATCATGCTAAATACAATGTTAAAACTACCTTCCATACGCGATAAGTTACAAAACTTCTCCATTGTTATTACAGTTAAAGATTTGGTTTTTTATATAAATGCGTTTATAACTGGTACCAATTTGTTATTGCAGGACCTGGCTGATCTCGAAGGTGTACAGGACACTTACCTCGTCGGTTGGCTTAACCTAGTAAGCCTGGTCTTTCGCCATGGCTTTTCCTCCTTGCTGGTTGTTAGGGTGATTAGGGTTTGGATTTGGAAAGAGTAACTCTGTAGTTACATCCGTTCTGATTTGTCTTTTAACTGTTTGTTAATGAGTTCCTGGACATGTTTTAACCCTGAATTATAAAGGGTTGTTATGGCTTCGGTTGAGAATGTAAATAATAGTCTTATTTTTGTATTAATGGATTTCTGTAGCTGAAATACTGCGTAAATAATTAAATAGATGATAAGAAATGTGAGCCTGCCTGTAGATAAGGTTTGGCCTCGAGGTTTTTGTTTTAGTTCTGTTCTCTTATAACGTACAGTGTTTCACTATGTTTTGTTATAATTTTTTCCTGTGTAATTAAGCTTTGATTTTATGACTTATTACCAGCCCTCCTGTATATTTGAGCTGGTGTGTGGCATGTGTTTCAAACACTAAGCTTTTAAAAATGTCTATAATGTGTACTTGTGCTGTGGCCGTAGAGGAAATCGTTGTTTCCAGATCTTGGTATTTAATGTACTTGAAAAAATGGAATGATAGGGTTTAATTTAAGCTCTACAGTTGTGACCAGGTTCAGTTGTTCTTATGTCATTACGATTTTTCCTCTACTGTTATTTGAAAGTAAAAAGGAAAATGATATCACTATGCTATTTGAGCTCGATAAATGAGGTAAAATATTGTTCTGTTATTTCGAATATGATTCTATTGGTACATGAAAGTTTTAAGGAAAGATAACACTATAATGCTTAAGCTCTATATCGAGCTAGCTATGGTTCTGTTTATTCTATTGTTTCTAAAACAATAACTAGTGTATTTAACTGTTAATGAATTTCTTGTGATGATTTTCTGTTAGGGTTTAAGCACAAATGTTTTGTTTAATAGGTAATGAATGGATAAATTTTTGTCTTAGGGTTTGTATCGTGTTATACATAACATGACCGTGGCTATCATTCTTCTGCAATATTAGTTATCAGTGTATAAATACTGTAATTTTTATTGTTCAAAGTTTACTATTGTTCCTATTATGCTTTATTTAACCTTATAATGTACAGAGTACAATTACTTCATATGTAAACTCTGCTTATCTATTCAACAAATACAATTATCTAGGTTTATAATTATAACTATAAATTATTACATAAAGTATTATTATTTTATTGCATAAATTATAGATACATGAATAGTAATACAATAAGGATATTACATCATACTAACGATTCAGAAAAACATAGTAACTCTTAACAATCTTACTACTGATATTCTGAGATATTAAATTTACTAGACTAATTAATTACTCCTCAGACATATTAACAATAAACACAACATACATTCATTCATCTCTAATAAACACAAAGGAGTAAATGGCAGAACCTGTTCTTGTTCTGTGGACAACAACAGCAATGGGAGGCTGTTCCTCCCTACCAACTCTTGGAGAGTGCCCAAACAACACTTCTCAGGACCCCCGAGCTTGCTCTGGTCTCCCTGGCTGGAACTAGGTGCAACAAAGTAATTCTCTCAGCCCAAACAGCTATAATGGAACCAAGTTACTGCAGCATTCCTCTCAAACAACTTCCTTACTGTATATTTCCCTCTTCCTCAATGGGACTCCTGAATAACATTCACCTGAATGTATTCTCCCTCCAGAACCATTCGAACCCTCAGCTCAGTTCATTGAGTACTATTTAAAAGATTGCCTAGGTCTTTGTTGGGTTAACTGTCATTAATGAGCCACCTGTTCTGATTCCACTTCCTTGGGGAATCATGACCCCAAATATAGGGAAGTTGCCACTTGCAACTTAGGAATTGTTTGAGGATGCTGCCACTTGTCATTTGCCTTTCCACCTACTTCCATCCACCAGTTTGACCAGTAACCTCTTTTTAAAAGCTCTCCCATGCTGTTGTCTCCATAATTTATTTATTAATAATAAAATATTCTGAATTACGTTCCATTTCTAGTGACTCTGCTGAGTCATCAATTCCTACTTAGCATTAAATTTAACATAATGTCTCAGGAATATAATAAAACAATTACATAATTTTTACAAAATTGGGGTATGTGACATACACACCCCCTTAAAATGTAACATCGTCCTCGATGTTACTTATTCCTCATCCTTAGCCACCTTCCAGAACAGATTTGGGTATGCTTCCCGCATCTTCCTTTCCGGTTCCCAGGTATCTTCTTCAGGACTAAGGTGCTTCCATTGCACCTTCAGCTGTCCAATTGTGCGATTCTGTAGAGTAAGTTCCCTCCTCCCGAGGATACAATTCGGTTCCACCAGAACTTCCCCTTCTGGTTCTACCTGTACAACGTTTGAATCAATCAAATGAGTAGCACCATGAACGTACTTTTTCAGAACAGAAATATGAAAAACATTGTGCACTTTTAAATTAGGTGGTAATGCTAGCTGATAAGCAACTTGACCAATTCTAGATAAAATTTCAAACGGACCACAGTAACGTGGTGCTAATTTTGCACAACTCCCCAATCTTAGGGAGCTCTTCTTTGGTCTTACCTTTATGAACACATGTTCGCCCACCTGGAACTCTTTAGGAGTTCTTTTCAAATCTACTTGACTCTTTTGCCGATCCTAGGCAATCTTCAAATTTTCCTGCACTTGTTTCACAATCTGTTCCATTTCTTTTAATAATTCAGGACCTAACACTAATCTATCTACTGGATTATTCCAAGAGATAGGAGTGTTACATTTATGCCCATAAAGAATTTCAAAAGGACTTAATTTAGCTGACGATTGATAGTTGTTATTTTATGCAAATTCTGCTAAATGTAAATAATCCTCCCACTTACCTGGTTGATCCTTCACATACATTCTTAGCAGATCTTCCAATACCTGATTAACTCTTTCAGTTTGTCCGTCCGTCTGAGGATGGAAAGAAGTGTTGAAATTCAGTGTTGTGTTTAATCCCTTAAACAAAGATTTCCAGAAATTTCCTGTGAATTTAGGATCCCTGTCTGAAATAATAACCTTTGGGACACCATGTAACCTAAAAATCTGCTTCAGAAATATATCAGCTATGTTTGCAGCCTTGCAAGTGGTTTTGACAGGTATAAAATGTGCTGATTTACTTAATTTATCTACTACCACCATAATTGAATCATTCTGATTTTGATTTCTGGGTAATCCAGTAATGAAATCTAAGCTGATTATTTCCCACTTCCAATTAAGAATAGGCAAAGGTTGCAATAACCCAGCTGGATGCTGATGTTCTGTTTTTACTTGTTGACAGTCTAAACATCTAGCTATATACTCAGCTGCTTCAGATTTCATATTAGGCCAAAAATAATCTTTTCTCAACATGGTGATAGTCTTCTGGTAGCCTGGATGCCCTGAGTAAGGGGTTTTATGAACTTCATCCAGAATTAATAGTTTAACTTTAGATACATTCGGAACATACAGCCTATCTTTAAATAATAAAAATCCATCTTTATTTAGACTATATCCCTTTATCAAACTTTCTGTAGGTTCTTCTTTAGCTGTAGCTTGTAAATTTTGATAAATTTCATCCAATTTTATCCCTTTATCCAGCTGTTCATTTAAATCAGAGGTATAAGTGCTCATAGCTGTTGTAAAATTCATCTTTGCATTTCTGCTGAAAGCATCAACCACCTTATTTTCCTTTCCTTTTATGTGCTGAATTTCGAATCGTATTCACTTAAGAAGGCCAACCATCTGGCTTGCCTTGCATTTAATTTAGGATGATCTAAAAGGTATTTTAGACCCTTATTATCAGTCATTAAAGTAAACTTTCTGCCTATTAAGTGATGTCGCCACATCTTTAAGGAATGAATAATAGCAGCTAATTCTAAATCATAAGTGGCATAATTCTTTTCATGAATCTTCAGCTTCCTGGACTCATAGGCAATGACATACCCATCCTGAGTCAACACTCCACCTAGACCGTCATTACAAGCATCTGTGCAAACCACAAAATCCTTATTAGGATCTACTATTCTTAGAATAGGCGCAATTTTTAATAAAGTCTTTAATTTCTTAAATCTTTCTTCACACTTCAAGTTCCAATCAAACTTCTTGCCTTTCTTTTGCAATGAAGTGATTGGGTCGGCAATTTTTGAAAAGCCTTCTATGAATCTCCGATAATAACCGGTAATTCCCATGAAGGACCTAAGATCTGTTACGTCTTTTGGTACTGGCCATTCTTCGATTGCCCGGATCTTTTCAGGATCAACTGAAATCCCTTCCTTAGTCACTATGTGACCTAAGTACTAGATTTCATCCTTGAAGAAATCACACTTACTGAACTTCGCAAAGAGCTGCTGTTCTCGCAGTTCTTGTAAGACTATCCGTAAATGTTCTTTATGTTCCTCTTCATTTTTAGAATAAATTAAAATATCATCGATGAATACGACAACAAATTTATCTAAGTATTTATGCATTATGTTATTCATTAGACACATAAAGACGGTTGGGGCATTAGTAAGCCCAAATGGCATTACGACAAATTCGTAATGTCCATACCTCATTCTGAAAGCTGTCTTGAATATGTCCTCTTCTTTAATCCTCACCTGATGATAACCTCATCTCAGGTCTATCTTAGAGAACAACGTAGCTCCACGTAGCTGATCAAACAGATCATCTATGCGAGGCAACGGATATTTATTTTTAATTGTCATCTTGTTTAGTTGACGGTAATCTATGCAAAGTCGCATAGTTCCATCCTTCTTTTTAACAAAGATTACTGGTGCTCCCCAAGGGGCCACACTAGGTCGAATGTAATTCTTATCTATTAATTCCTTTAACTGTGTTTTTAATTCGTTAAGCTACAAAATATTCATACGATACAGAGCCTTTGAACTGGGTACAACACCTGGTACCAGTTCAATTGTGAAATCCAGTTCTCTCTTGGGAGGTAATCCTAGAATTTCCTCTGGAAAAACATCAGTAAATTCATTCACTACTGGAACATCCTCTACTGTTATCTTGCTTATTGCAGACTTATCTACCACATCTGTAATAGTTACAGCATAGGCTTTGCACCCTTTTCTGACTTCTCTTTTAAGTTGTAAAGTATAAATCTACCTGATTACAGTTTTCCTAGTAATACCCTTAACCGTTACAGGTTGTTCATTATTATTCACACATGTAAAAGTTTTGTCAAAACAGTTTAAAACTAGCTTATGATGTTCTAACCAGTCCATACCGATAAGTATGTCATACGAGCCAAGTGGCAGAACATTTAATTTAACAGTAGTTTTAAAATCATTCATATCTAAAGTACATTCTTTAACATAACAGTTCACCTTCCTTTTTGCCCCAGTCGCTAGTTGTACTGACCAAGAGTTATCAAACCTTTCAACAGCCAGATTCCATTTTTCTACTATATGCGGTGAAATATAACTAAGGCTAGCACCTGGATCGATTAAAATAGTTACAGGGGTTTTGTTAACCATACCTCCTACTTCCACCATGGAAGTTTGATAATCAGCTTGGCGGTTCTCCAATGATGCATTGATTCGGGGCATAGTCCTTGCAAAGTCTCCGACAGTCATTTCAGCTTGTATGGTATGAATATTATTGCTTGGTTTCTTCCTATTTGGGCAAACTGAAGCATAGTGTGGGCCATTGCACTCCCAACACTTCACAGGCTCCTTTCGTTCAATATTATTAGTGTAATTTCCATGATTGTTAGAAGCCTCCTTGCTGCCCTTGAAGTTGTTGGAATGACTAGCAGCTCCATTTTTTCTTCCCTCGAAGTTTTTACCATTAAAATGGTTTCCATTCTTATTATTCTTGAAAGTTTTCTGGGGTACAAACTCCTTTTTCCTGTACTCAAGCTGATTATTGTTCTTTTTAGCCTTCCAGTTAGCTATCCCTTCTTTCTTTTTATTCTGTTCAAAACAAAAATTAGCCTTTTGCATAGCTTCTTCCAGAGTTTTGGGGTTATCATATTCGATTCTGTCCTTTATATGATATGGCAGGCAACTGAGAAACCACTGTACTTTAGGTTTCTCTTCAACAAAATACGGCACATATCTTAACAGACTTAAGAACTTACTGTTTAAGTCCTTCATAGTCATAGATCCTAGCTTTAATTCATAAAATTCCTTGGCCCTCTCTTCATAGTACTGTTCAGACAGAAATTTATTTTTGAAGTATCTTTTAAAGGTACTCCAATTGACTTCTTTTTCTTTGATCCCCTTGACCCTTTTCAAGTCTTGCCACCATATATCCGCCTTTCCAGAAAGGTTATAGATGGTCATTCTTGCCTTCAACTGATTTGAATAGTTGTATATCTGGAAATATTTTCTCATCCCGGATAACCAAGATTTTGCCTCTTCTCCTGTTTTAGATTCTCCATTGAAAGTTGGGGGTTTTATTTTCTTGAACTCCCTAGAAATCTCTTCATAAGGCTTGAACTTCTTCTTTCTATTATACAACTCAGCCTCACTACTGTCACTAGTAGTGTGATAGCTTGGTTGTTCCCTTCTTCCTTCAGAGGATGAAATGCTGTCTGATTTAACTAGTTTCACCCTTTTAGACCCTTTTTGATGACTAGCTTCGTCAGATTCAACTCTTTTGATTCTTCCTTCAGTCTGAAAATTTTCTATCAAAATTTGATTTAACTGCTCTTGAGTTTTCAGAATCCTTTCATTATCCTTCTTGACTGTTTCTATCTCAGTCTTTAAACCCTTTATAGTCTGCATCAGCTCCGAGGAGTGAGCAATTACCTCCTCTATCACAGGTTCTCTGGACATCTGTCTTGTCTCAGTGTTTGGAGATTCCTCCTCAGCATATTCTCCTAGCTTCTCCATACCTGTCTGTTAGATTCAGAAAAGGAAATTTTCTGCTCTTTTACATGAAACAAAAATACAAAGTTAGTACATAAATTTTCTTTTCTTTTATGGTTCTGCGGAAACTAGTTGGGCCACATCAAGGCCTAGTATTTGAACCATGCTCTGATACAACATGTCAAAACCCAAAAATTCCAAAAAATTTAAAAATTTTAAAATAGCAAATAATGATATTAAAAGCAGTCATTTAACTGTTTGTTAGGCTTACGTGATCGTAAATGTGTCTGAATGATCTTTTCTTATACTTAAATTTTAATATGGGTTTCTTTTTCCGTCACTGATTGTTTTACTGTTTTACAACCACAAGGGGGAGTTGACATAGCAGACTGGGCTTACTTAGCTTCCGAGCTAATGCATCAAATTGTCTTTCTCTTACAGATATACAGGTAATGTGCAGGTCGCTACATTTAAATCCTTAAAGTATTATAAATCAGTTAGCTGTATCAATTCCTTCAGTAAAAGTCTAAGCATGCTAACCAGGTTTATCAAGTTTCTAAAGGTAGAACTCTTTCTGCATTATGCCAAGTTCAACTTCAGGTTATGTTTTGATTTTTACGTTAATTGCGAAGGATTGGGAGTTAAAACAAATAACACTATGTTTGTACTTTTCTTATCTTCAGCAATTGCAAAGATTACCTGTCAATACCTGTCTTCTATCGTTAAATTAAGGATTTTCCTTGTTTGGAATCTACTTTTGTTTCCATAAATAACACTTAAATAAAATCTACAAGTACTTATAGAAATAGTCCTCAAGTATCATACCTGATTCAACTCCTTGGTAATAAGGTAAGCAAGTCTATTTTTCGTATCTATAACACTAGGAACATGAGACTGTTAAGAGATTCTTAATATATCGTAACTAGAAGTAGCAAGGACTAGGGTATCCTTAGTCCAATTTTTATGAGTTGTATAGTTTGAATTCTACCAGTGGTAGTCGCATACTGAAGGAATGGCAAGACTTATACCATCCGTGAAAAATTATAACATAGAACAATTAATAATAGTATTGTTGCAGCTAAACCCTAATTTCTTTTCATTATCTTACAGACTAAATCTAGTTTTGTCACATAAGAAAATAGGGTGAGTGGCAACATAGTGGTAGGTTTAACAAACAACATAACACTTATTTGAAGCCTTCCTCCTATCATTTTTCTTTATAATGATTATTGAGTTCTCTAAGTCTAAAATAGACTTCAAGGTTAAATCTTGTACACTATTAACAATTGCGTGTTTTTATTGATTGTAGGGTATGTATTAGTATTCACTTATACAAGTTCGAAGCATTGTATTCAACATGAAATAATGGAAAGTTATACTATAGTGTCACGACCATAAAAGAATATCCCTACTATGATTTTTTTTTACCCTCGCCATGATTTTAATTGACAAACAAAATAATTGGAAACTCATTGTGGACTTTGGAACATCGACCCACTGCATGGAAAGAATTAAAAGTGCTACGTGGTTGCTTCTGTGCCAAGCGTTGATGATATATAAGCGTTGACTCAACCCTAATCTTGGCATTTCTCCCTTGCCTTCGCGCTCGGTCACTCTGTAAAACCCTCCTGTCCGAACCCTACTGATACGTTATGGAAAACAACTTCTCTGCAACTTCAATCCTTCATGCTTGTTAACTACATTGCAAGGGAGTTGTTATGCTTTGTTATTGGCAACTGTAGTTGGTTATGATCCTAGGGTTTTATCCTTTTGTTGTCAAAATTTAAACTTGTCTCAGCGTGACCATAACTCTTGGCTTGGTTCTGTTGAAGCTTCCATTGTGGTAGCTACCCTTGTTTCTGCCAGCTCATGGTATTTGTTGACGAAGAAGGGGTTTTACACTTACCTTGCTCGCGGTTATCATGCTAAATGTAGTGTTAAAACTTCCTTCCATACGCGGTAAGTTACAAAACTTCTCCATTGTTATTATAGTTAAAGATTTGGTTTTTTATATAAATGCATTTATTACTGGTACCAATTTGTTATTGCAGGACCTGCCTGCTCTCGAAGGTGTACAGGACACTTACCTTGTCGATTAGCTTAACCTGGTAAGCCTGGTCTCTCGCCATGGCTTTTCCTCCTTGCTAGTTGTTAGGGTGATTAGGGTTTGGATTTTGAAAGAGTAACTCTGTAGTTACATCCGTTCTGATTTGTCTTTTAACTGTTTGTTAACGAGTTCGTGGACATGTTTTAACCCTGAATTATAAAGGGTTGTTATGGCTTCGGTCGAGAATGTAAATAATAGTCTTATTTTTGTATTAATGGATTTCTGTAGCTGAAATACTGTGTAAATAATTAAATAGATGATAAGAAACGTGAGTCTGCCTATAGATAAGGTTTGGCCTTGTGGTTTATGTTTTAGTTCGGTCCTCTTATAACGTACAGGGTTTCACTATGTTTTGTTATAAATTTTTCCTGTGTAATTAAGCTTTCATTTTATGACTTATTACCAGCCCTCCTGTATATTTGAGCTGGTGTGTGGCGTGTGTTTCAAACCCTAAGATTTTAAAAACACCTATAATGTGTACTTGTGCTGCAGCCGTAGAGGAAATCGTTGTTTCCAGATCTTGGTATTTAATGTACTTGAACAACTGGAATGATAGGGTTTAATTTGAGCTCTACAGTTGTGACCAGGTTTAGTTGTTCTTATGTCATTACAATTTTTCCTCTGCTGTTATTTGAAAGTAAAAAGGAAAATGATATCACTATGCTGTTTGAGCTCGATAAATGAGCTAAAATACTGTTTTTTTATTTCGAATATGATTCTGTTGGTACATGAAAGTTTTAAGGAAGGATAACACTATAATGCTTAAGCTCGATATCGAGCTAGCTATGGTTATGTTTATTCTATTGTTTCTAAAACAATAACTAGTGTATTTAACTGTTAATGAATTTCTTGTGATGATTTTCTGTTAGGGTTTAAGCACAAATGTTTTGTTTAATAGGTAATGACTGGATAAATTTTTAACTGGGGTTTGTATATTAAATTATTTAATAGATTGAAACTGATTAAAATTTCTGTCTTAGGGTTTGTATCCTGTTATACAGAACATGACCGTGGCTATCATTCTTCTGCAATATTAGTTATTAGTGTATAAATACTGTAATTTTTATTATTCAAAGTTTACTATTGTTCCTATTATGGTTTATTTAACCTTATAATGTATAGAGTACAATTACTTCATATGTAAACTCTGCTTATCTATTCAACAAATACAATTATCTAGGTTTATAATTATAACTATAAATTATTACATAAAGTATTATTATTTTATTGCATAAATTATAGATACATGAATAGTAATACAACAAGGATATTACATCATACTAACGATTCATAAAAACACAATAACTCTTAACAATCTTACTACTGATATTCTGAGATATTAAATTTACTAGACTAATTAATTACTCCTCAGACATATTAACAATAAACACAACATACATTCATTCATCTCTAATAAACACAAAGGAGTAAATGGCAGAACCTGTTCTTGTTTTGTAAACAACAACAGCAATGGGAGGCTTTTCCTCCCTACCAACTCCTGGAGAGTGCCCAAACAACACTTCTCAGAACCCCCGAGCTTGCTCTGGTCTCCTTGGCTAGAACTGGGTGCAGCAAAGTAATTCACTCATCCCAAACAGCTATAATGGAACCATGTTACTACAGAATTCCTCTCAAACAACTTCCTTACTGTATATTTCCCTCTTCCTCAATGGGAATCCTGAATAACATTCACCTGAATGTATTCTCCCTCCAGAACCATTCGAACCCTCAGCTCAGCTCATTGAGTACTATTTAAAGGATTGCCTAGGTCTTTGTTGGGTTAACTGTCATTAATGAGCCACCTGCTCTGATTCCACTTCCTTGGGGAATCATGACCCCAAATATAGGGAAGTTGCCACCTGCAACTTAGGAATTGTTTGAGGATGCTGCCACTTGTCATTTGCCTTTCCACCTAGTTCCATCCACCAGTTTGACCAGTAACCTCTTTTTAACAGCTCTCCCATGCTATTGTCTCCATATTTTATTTATTAATAATAAAATATTCTGAATTACATTCCATTTCTAGTGACTCTGCTGAGTCATCAATTCCTACTTAGCATTAAATTTAACATAATGTCTCAGGAATATAATAAAACAATTACATAATTTTTACAAAATTGGGGTATGTGACACTTGTCCTTTTGAATACTGTCTTCTCTTTCTTGTCATAAAAATAGTTTCCAATAGGAACCACATCCTCATCCACATATTCATCATCCAACTGGGTAGTGATTGGAATGACATTAGCAGTGGAAATTATTGAAGGTGTCATAATACCACTAGGGTGAGGGATGGACATGTTGACTTGAGGAAGGACAAGAGGGATAGAAACATCTTGGACAAATGACTAGACCTGTGTGATTGAGGGGACCAAAGGGGAAGCTTCAGAAGGAGGAGTCTGCTCTTCGGCATTAGGATCTAATGATGGAGAGGGAACTATAGTTGGCTCCTCAATGCTTGGTGAAATAGAGATAGCTAGTGATGCAGACCGAGAGATTGCAGGAAGCTTATCCTGAATTGTGATAGTAGATGAAATGGAACAAGGAATGGAGGTGAATTGGTCAATGGAAGGTATTAGTAAAATAGGTTTAGGTGACTGTGTAGGAATGATGGTGGTTTGAGCTTCTAGCATCATGGACTTAGGAATAGAGAAAGACTCTTGACTACATGAAAGTGTGGTAGAAGAAGAAGTTATACTATTGAACAATTGAGACAATGAAAAGGGAGGTAAATGCTCTGAAAGCAAAGCAGAAAAATGTTGAACTGAGTTTAACTGAGATGTTGAAGCCGAAAAATCCTGAACAGAGGTGTCTTCCAATGACTGATCCTGAATAGATCATTCCATTTCAATAACATTTAACAAGTCTATGACCAACTTGGATTGTTCTGTAATCTCCTCAGTCACTGAAACTGGGTGTTCAGGTTCTTCAGCAACATCGCAGTCCATAATCTGAATATTGGGGAATGGATCAGCATGAATCCGTTGCCTTTTTGCTGGGCTGGCATGTGTAACCACCAAATCATCATCTTCTTGCACAACTGCACTAATAATTTCAAGGGGATTTGAAGGTTCCATTATCTGAGAATCCACAGTAACCTTCTGGGACTCTTCAGGGTGAGCCTTCAACACTGATGTCAATTGTGCCAGATCTTTCTGAAATTGCTTAGAGGTGAATAACAAGGATTTGTCCTGTTCTGATGTTTTCTTAGCAGGAGAATCTTCGATGGGTTTTTTTTCCTTTGCCTTGTTCTGAATGAACCACAAATTGAAGAGGATTAGCTTCCTGAGATTCCTTTCCTTTCCTTTCTTTTCTCACTTTGTCTAGCAAGTCCAGCTCCAATTTCCTATAACTTAGCACCCTGAGCTTTAATTCCTTCTGACAGTGCAGAATGTTATGCTGCTCTTCTAGGTCTTTTGCTCTGACAAGAACTTCAGAAAATGAATTGACTCCATGATAGATAGAGTCATCTAGAATATTCTCATGCACATAGTGTATTTTTACATGGTTTTTCTTTAGATGTGCATCCAATAAATTCTTGGGGTCGTGCTTTCTTTTAGGAGCACATCCCAATTTGAAATCAACCAACTGGTGACCAAGGGTGGCTGCCCAATTGGAGGTTGGGATGACCAATGACCCAAGGTTCAAAGGGATATTAGGCCACCCTTTCTTTCCAGGACCCGTGAGTTTTTTATACATACCATCAGTCACAGTTTGAAATGAAATTTCCTACAAAGCCAATCTATCAGGGACAATTCTGGGAAATAGATGAACAATATTGCTGCCCCAAACTCTGATATATGAGAAATACTCACACACATACCAATCACCGAGAATATTGATAAGTGTCTTGGCATCATCTAAAAATGCTGGTGCTTCTTGCTTGAATATATTGAAGTAAACAGTGCCCAGGAACTGATCACATATATCATATAGTAAAGGGATAAAGTTTTCTTCCCATAAGATTGAATGATATATATGCACAGGTGGGTCTGCTAGAGTCCAATTCCATTTCAAGTAGGGGTATTGAAATTCTAAGCAGAAAACATCATATACATAGGCAGATAAGAATAAATGTGGTTTTCTGAAAGCTGGAGACTTCTGATAATCTTCGATAGCATTTTTTAGTTCTGAGGACAAGATGGAAGCCCATGGGAACGATTCACCGGTAGTCAAGACATGATGCTCTATAGGTGCCCATTCAACTTTGAACAATGAACAATTAGGGAGTCCGAACAATCGACACAACATAGTTGCTAGCAAAGAGTAGGGTTCCTTGAACCAGGAAGTTGGGTATAAATTATCAGGCTTAGGCACAAAAGCATTAGGTGTTATCATCCAAGACTTCATCATTTCGGAAAAACTGTAACGGGACTTGGAGGATTGTATGAAGTCAGGAGATATGTTCTGCTTATGCATCCTGAGAGAAAACGCTTGGGTAAAAACCTCAGGGAAGAAATGAGTCAATTCATTCCCCAAAGCATCATTGAAAGACCGGTCTTTGACACTAGCATTCTCTATTATCCACTTCACTACATTTGTATAGGGTAATATAGCGGGCCGTGCAGCGATAGCATGAATCTGAGAAGCCCTAATCTTCTCATAAGCAGGCCTATCAAATTCTACCTGCGAGAGGTCATCGTTGTCGAAAATAGCATAAATCCGAGACCAATCCATTTGATAAGTCTCAATGACCTTTCCACTGGTATCAGAGAAGATACCAAAGCTGGGGTCTTTGGTTAAGTTAACCTTGAGAGCGGCCCTGGACTGGGTGCTTTGTGACATAGTGGAAAAATTCATAATTTGTGATGAAATAAAGAAAACAAAATAAAAAAAACAACAATCACAGACAACCAACAGACCAACAAAAAAACATGGAATGACGACAATCCTACCTGTGATAACTGAAAACCGACAATTGACTGAAGGTGATAAATCCACGGTAAAATCATCTCAGTGGAGTAACTCGACGAGTAAAAATGATAAAGAAAAGTAAATAAAAACCTATATTTATCAATTTACCCAAATTAAATCATGACCATAGGATTAAGAGAAATGGACGGCTGAGATTGATCGATGCAAAGCGTGGGATCGGGTTCAAAACATAATAAAAAGTTTTATTTACCACTCCCGAAAGCCGAAAACCGAATTTGGTGGGTTTCGGGTTTCTAAAATACGACCAAATCAAAACCAAGTTTCCGAAAGACGCAACCCGAATGTTGCGGGTTGCGGGTTTCTGAACGCAATTAAACACAACGTTAAAAAATAATTCCCGAATCCTAAAACGTGACAATGTCGGGTTTTGGGTTTCGGGTTTATTAAAACTCGCAACAAAAATCTTGGATCCAGAAACGCGACATCGTCAAGTTTCAGGTTTCGGTAAAATAAACTTTAAAAAAATAACATCCCGCACCCAAAACTTTTGGGTTTTGGGTTTTGGGTTTCGGGTTGACGAAAATCCAAAATGAAAACAACAATTTCCCGCACCCGAAACTTTAGGGTTTCGGGTTCTCCAAATGTCGGGTTCTCCAAATGTCGAGTTTCGAGTTTGCTAAGAGAAATGTCAAAATAGTCAAAATTTGAAGATTTTTGCAAAAAAACTCTTAAAGAAAACCCAAATCAAGTAGCGAAAATGAAGTACGGGTAGATGGGCAGTAATGTTTAAAGACATCTAAACCGAAAATCATATTTACAAAGAGAAACTTACCCGTATAGCTTCGAATTGATTAAAAAATGGGGTTCCCGTGCTTTAGCTAAGCATGGGATCTGTTGTGGCCACAACACGTCGCTATTACTACTGCTCCTCTCTCTCTCCCCTCTCCCCCCTAAGCCTTACTAACCTCATGTCTCACTCTCTATCTCCCCTACTCCCCCACCTAAACCTAATTCCACCCCTTTCCTTTTCTCTCAACCCCCAACACTACCCCTCTCTCACACACATAATATCACTACCCCTTAACATTCCCTTTTACACTCCCTACAAATAACGACCTCCTTTACCTCTCTCTCTCTCTCTCTCTCTCTCTCTCTATCCCTATAGTTAAACCTCTTTTTCTCCATCTCTCCTACACCCGCTCTCCCTGCAACTTAACCTCCCTCTCTCTCTTCCCCCACCCTACAATCTACCTCCCTTAACTTCTATAATCATCCATAAAACCCTACCACTCCCCCCACCATGTCCTATATCTCTTTATCTCCACCAAGTGTTTTCCTCTTCCCTACCCCTTCCAACAATACCCCTTCTTCCCCCAATCCCTCTCTACACCTCGATCTCTATTAACTTCTCTCCCAAATAACCCCTCCTCCCCCTACTAGTACTCACCCAAAATGTATCAAATAAAACCCTTGACCCTATATCCCTCTCTATCTCTCTCTAAGACACACACACACACCTCTCTAGTCCTCCAACTACCCTTAACCTACACCCCCCTCTCTGTCTCTAGAACCATGAAAATCTTGCCGCTACCCCTATTTTCTTTATATTTGTCTCTCTCTCTTTCACGTCACCACCATTCTACTCCCCCTACCTCTAACCATGTGCATACCTCTCTCTCTCTAACTTCATCTCTCTAACCCTTACTAACACCCCATCTCACTCTCTCAGCCCCCTTCCTCTCATCCTACCTCTAATACTCGCCTCACCTCTCTCTCTCTCTCACACACACACAAACACACAAACACCTCTTCCTATTATGCCTTATTAACTCACTCTCTCACTCTTTCTTTCCCCTACTCATCTACCTATTCCTAACACCCACACTTCCTCTCTCTCCCCCAATTTTTGAATGCTATCCCTCTCTCTCCCTCACTCTCACTATCCATAACCCCCACATTATCTCTCCCCAACCCCCCTCCAACTCTCCCTACCCATAACCAACACCTTCACCCCACTCTCTCTCTTGCTTACTACCCCTACCCCTAATCCTCTCATTCACTCTCACTCTCCATCTCCTAAATCCCCCCCCCCTACAACTTACCACCGCTATCTCTCTCTCTCTCTCTCTCTCTCTCTCTCTCTCTCTTCACTGCTCCTCCACATACCCTTGAACACCACCACTCTCTCTCTCTCTCGCATCTAACCTCCTCTCTTTCTCTCTCCCCTACTCTCCTAAACACCTCTTAATCCTAGATATAGATCTCTCACCACCCTCCCTCTCCCCCCACATCCAACAACCCATTCACCTCTCTCTCTCTCTCTCTCATCTCTTCCTCCAAACCCATATTAACCCTCTGTCTCACTCTCTCTCTCCCCTAATCCTCCACCTATACAAAAATCTAACCCCTCCCTCTCTCCTACGAACCCCTAACACCCCCCTCTCTATCACTATCACTACCACTAACCCCTAAATATCTATCCCTAACCCCCCTCCTACTTTCCCAAGAAATAATCACCCCCGAAGACCCCACTCTCTTTCTATTCTACTTCCCTGACTACTGACCCTCTCTCTTTCTCCCTTCGTCCCCCGTAATTCCCCATATCCCTCTATCTCTTTCTCTCTCACACTTCTACCCCATAACCCTTACTAACCCCCTTTCTCACAGTCTGTATCGCATATTCCTCCATATATACCTATCCCCTACAAATATCTCTCTCCCCAATTCCTGAAACCCCCTCTCTCTCTCCCTAACCACCCTCTTACTCTTCTTACCCATAAACATGCCCTCCTCCATCGTTATATCTCTCTCTCTCTCTCATACTCCCCCAACCCATAAAAATCTCTTTTTCTCTTTCCCCTAAGCCCATTACACCTACCACTTAACACTCCCCATATATCTCTCTCTCTCCCCCAACTAACAAACATCCATCCATCTCCCCATTCTTTCTCTCTCTCTCTCTAACACACACACAAAAAAAAAAAACCATAGCTTCTTTATCTCTCCCCACTCCTCTCTCTATCTCTCCACTCCTCTCTCCCTCTCTACTCTTATCTCTTGCTCTCTAAAACCCCTTGTCCTCGCATACCATAAATCCCCCTCCTATCTCTCCCTAAGTGTCTCTCTCTTTCCCCTCTCCTCCACCTATACCTAAAACCTACCTCTCTCTCTCCCCCAATCCCCTAACACACCCCCTCTATCACACACAAAATATCACTATCCCTAAACCAACCTCCCTCTCCATAAATCCCTCCTATTCTCCCTACCCATAACCACTCTCTCTCTCTCTCTCCTTCTCCCAATACCCCTAAAAATATCTCTCACACTCTGTCTCCACTACACGCCCTCCCCATACAAATTACCACTCTAATCTCTCTCTCTCACTCCACCCTACAATCTTCCACCTTGAAGCACTTACTAAGCCCCTCATCTCTTTCTCTCTCCACCCCCATATCTACCCCCTTTCTCTCCAGCTTCTATAATATTCCCTAAATTCCTACCACCCATCACCCTACATTGATCTCAATCCATTTCTCGTATCTAATCCTCCTCCTCCAAAGCACCCTTTGTAACCCAAACCCTCCCTTCTCCATCCCCAAATCTCTCTCTCCACCCCCCAATTCACCACTTCCAACCACATACTAAAATCCTCATCTCTCTCTCTCTCTCTCTCTCTCGCCACCCCCCACCTCTACCCCTATTCTCTCTAGCTTCCCTATTATTCCCTAAATTCCTAACCCCCATCCCTCTACCATGATATCTATCTCTTTCTCTTATCCAACCCCCCTCCTCTACCCTACCCCTTGTAACCAACAACCTCCCTTCCTCATCCCCAACTCTCTTTCTCTCTCTCTCTCTCTCTCACACACACACACACACAAACAAACTACTCCCCCTACTACTATTATCCCTCCTCCTTTATCTATATCCACTCCTCTCCCTAACCCTTACTAACCCCTCTCTTAGTCTCTCACCCCGTACTCCTCCCCATTAGGAACCCATGTCAACCCTTCAATTTACTTTGTTAGTATATTGTTGTTGGACGCATATGCTTTGTAAGTCGTCCCGTAGTATTTGTTTATCCATAGTTTGTATTATTGTTATTGGATGCATATGCTTTGTAAGTCATCCCGTAGTAATTGTCGATCCATAGTTTGTATTGGCCCATGGTTTGTATTGACACATGGTATTGAGCCATGGTATTGGCGCCTAGACTTAGTATATAAGTTTGTGTTGAGACCAATGAAGGCATGGTGAATTTAATTGTATTGAGCTTGCTCAAAGGAGGTTTCCCCCTCGAAGTGTCATGAAATCAATAAACCGATTCTGAGTTCTGTTATTTCTACTATCTTGTGTCTTTCCATTAATTAATTGTTACAGGTTCTTCACATCTGGTATCAGAGCACTTTCTTGGGCTCAATGAGTGAAATTTCTGCCAACTTTTATTTTGCAATTGTTGCAGCTTCAGATCTGGGAATAATCCCTATCCGCTTAACTATGGGAATTACTTGGGAATAAGCCCTAAAACTCATTTTGAGGAGTACCACAGGAACCCTGAAGTAGTTGGCCCATTGAGACGACCAGCCAGCGAAAAGGGCAACGACCCTTACCTGATTGACTAGTTCCCACCCATGAGGTAAACCAAGAGCTGTTGTTTGTGGCAAAGCGGTTATCAGTTTTACCTGAGCCGTGGAGTCAGGGGTACTGCCCCAATACGCAAATCATCAGAAAACATTGGTGGTCGTGTAAATTCCTTGAACCGATAGGAAGCCGAATATACCTGGGGTCGATATATAGTTTCAGTTGAACTGTTAATGATCACTTCTGCGCCATTGTAGATCCATCTATTTTCGATCACTTCCGCGCCGTTGCAGATCCATTCTGAAAGCAAGTTCTGATCCATCCATTTCAGATCCATTATAAAATTCATTTCAGATGCAGCCATTTTTTATCCATTTTAAGCCGTACCAGATCCCGCCGTTTCTGATCCATTCCAAAAGCCGTTTCAAATCCATTCCGAAAGCCAGTTCTGATCCAGCCATTTCAGATCCATTCTAAAAGTCATTTAAGATGCAGCCATTTTTTATCCATTCTAAGCCATACCAGATCCCACTATTTCTGATCCATTCTGAAAGCCATTTCGGATCCATTCAAAAAAAAAAAAAATCTCCGAGTAAAGAATTCTGCTTTTTTCACCATATCTCCCTTGTTTTAACTTTGTTTTCCCTGAATCTTCACTGACACCCCTGCAATCCCATTCTGTATATTTCATTCCTAAGGACCCTATCCCAAATTCCACATTTGTCTATTTTTAGGGTTTTCCATAAATCCTTCGATTTTCACCCAATCGCCCTCAAATTTTTCCACTGTGTCCATTCCCTATTTCTGCTTCTTTGTCCCTCTATAACAAATTTTCCCATTGTTTCACCTCTCTTTTGAAATCCTCATTTTCTGCTTCCCTATCCATTCCAAAGTGTCCAAAACCTACTCAAACCCCAATTACCTACCCGAGTTTCTCCCAAATACAAATTTCCCTTTACTAAATAAGCTTTTGTTTGTGCTTTTCTATCCATTCCCTCCCCCCCCAAAAAAACTCATGGTTATGGTTGTCACCCGCGCAGGAGCAAAAACCATGGAGGAAGCACTTCCATCCATCCAAACCGAACTCCAGGATCTAGATGAAAAATTTATCGGCCTCCATCTTGAGCATTCAGCCATGAACGACAAACGACAGTCCGAGTCTTCATCCGACAATGGGTTCTCTTCTTCTAGCAATTTCCATGGTCCGAAGCTTGAATTTCCTCACTTCAATGGTACTGATCCTACTGGATGGATCTATCATGTAGAATAGTATTTTAGTCTGCATAATACTTTTGATGTCCAAAAAGTTCCACTTGCATCCTTTCATTTGGAACGGGAAGCTTTTCAATAGTACCGTTGGTACAGCAAGGCTCATGACGAGCCAAAATGAACATATTTTTTCCAACTCCTTTTGCAACGGTTTGGTCCTAGTGCTTTTGATGACTTCACCAAAGCACTCACTAAACTTCGTCAAATTTCCTCTGTGAGAAGTATCAGACAGAATTTGAGAAACTAGCCAATCACACATAAGGATTCTCTGATGAATTCTACAAGAGTTGTTTTATCAATGGTCTTAAGGATGAAATCCGCTCAGAGGTAAAAATGTTTTGTCCCAACATAATGATGGAAGCCCTGGGGTTGGCTAAGTTTGTAGAAGGAAAGATTGTAGCCCAACAGTGCTCCAAACCCACTTTTGTTCCCTTCCAAAATATGGGTTCTCAATGACCTCCCATCCCGCCAACTCCTCGACCAACTCCTATCAAGCATTTTTCTGAAACAGAGATGTAGGCATGCAGAGTAAAAGGGTTTTGTTATAATTGTGATGAGAAATTCACTCGGGGACATGGATATGTTCAGCAAAAGCTCTATCTCTTGGATATGGATTCTCCGCCTACCTCTAAAATTGGTGAAGAAGCTCTAGATACAACGGATGACCAAGTCGACATTCACGAGCCACCTATTGACCCCCCATCTTAGGATCACCAACCAGAGATATCTTTCCATGCTTTATCTGGCGTCACCACCCCCCAAACAATGCGTGTCAGGGGTTACTTCAAGAAGCTTCCTCTTGTAATACACATTGATTTTGGTAGCACTCATAACTTCATTGACCCTCAGATCACCAAACAGGCCGATTATTTTGTCCATCCTTGCTCCAACTTTGAAGCCATGGTTTCCAATGGGGGCACCTTACCTTGCAAGCGGGTGTGTCACAATGTGCGTATCTCTCTAGAAGATTATTACCTACACTCTAACATGTTTTCCTTTTCTCTAGGAAGATGTGATGTGGTTTTGGGCGTTCAATGGTTACGCACACTTGGCCCCATCTTATGGGATTTTGCTGAACTTTGGATGCAATTTCCTGTCAATGGGAAACAACACAAATTTACGGGCTTAAAACAAGGGTCTATCCGCATCATCAGTTGACATCACTTGGAAAAGATACTTAAGAAGAATTCACATGGTGTCATCGCTCAACTCCATTCCATTCAGATGCACCCTTCAACTGTCTCCCCTACATCCTTGGATAGATATGTAGGTGTTTTTGCTGAACCAGTGGGCTTGTCGCCTTCACGAGACCTTTCTGGTAATACTTTATCCACATCTACATGTCAACAGGAAACACTGGCAATTTTGCATGCAGTACATAAGTGGCCGCCATACCTATTAGGGAATCATTTTTGCATCAAGACTAATCTCTAGAGTCTGGAAAATTTCCTGGAACAACCGGTCTCCTCCCCAACGAACCTGAAATGGGTTATCCAACTCATGGGTTATGCCTATGCCATCACTTACAAGAAGGGTAAGGACAATATGGTGGCAGATGCTCATTCTCACCCATTTGATGACCTAGTTCCTCTTACAACTATTTCTCTGCTTGTTCCAACTTGGTTGCAATCTGTTCAACAGGTCTATCTCTCTATGAACTCCATGCTTCTTCATCGGCAGGGCACTCTGGGTTCCTCAAATCGTATGACATGGAAGAATGTAACTTCTTTTGGCAGGGACTGAAAATGACAATTCAACAAATGGGGGTTGATTGTGATACTTTCTAGGTCAACAAGGGTGAAACGACACTCCTTTCGGGATTGCTTGAACCCTTGCCCATCCCTCCACATATTTGGACAACTATTTCTATGGATTTCCTAGAAGCGCTCTAGTGGTACAATACCACATCTAAAAGGACACCATATGAAGTAGTCTATGGACAGGCACCACCATTTCTTCTTCCATACACCGTCAACAGCTCCCCAGTTTAGGCAATTGACTTGATTCTTAGAAACAACAATCAGATTCTTCTCATTCTGCAGGACAATCTTCACATGGAAAGAATTCGACTGAAACAACAAGCCGATTAGCACCATTCTGAGCAAACTTTTCACATAGCTGATATGGTTCTTCTTCATCTACAACCTTCCAAGCAACCCTCTCTGAAACTCAAAAGGCATTAGTGCCCAGAATGCAACCCGAGGATGCTACAGGGGAACCACTCCTTCAAATTCTACATCATTTTCCACATCTAAAGCTTTGAGGACAAATCTTTTTCTAAGGGAGAGGGGATGTTAGGAACCCATCTCAACCCTTCTATTTGCTTTGTTAGTATATTGTTGTTGGATGCATATGCTTTGTAAGTCGTCTCGTAGTATTTTTTGATCCATAGTTTGTATTATTGGTGTTGGATGCATATGCATTGTAAGTTCTCCCGTAGTAATTGTTGATCCATAGTTTGTATTGGCCCATGGTTTTTATTGACACATGGTATTTACCCATGGTATTGGCTCCTAGACTTAGTATATAAGTTTGTGTTGAGACCAATGAAGGCGCAGTGAAGTTATTTGTATTGAGCTTGCTCAAAGGAGGTTTTCCCCCTCAAAGTGACCCGCGATCAATAAAAGCGATTCTGAGTTATGTTATTTCTGCTATCTTGTGTATTTTCATTAATTAATTGTTGCAGGTTCTTCACACTCCCCCTACCTCTAACACCACATCCTCATCTCACTCTCTCTCTCTCTAAAACTTTATAAACATCTCTCCATCTATCTCCCCATTCTTCTGCTCTCTATACAAGAAAACTAAAACCATCTCTCTCTAACAAAACCCCGTTTCTCACAGACACTCTCACTAACCCTATCCCGCCCTCTCCCTCTCCCTTACCCCATTCATACTTTTTCTAAACCCCCCCCTCTCTCTCCTACCCCTTATCCCCCTAATCCCATCTATCCCATTACCACGAGCCCCACTCCTCTCTCTCTCTCTCTCTCATACACACACACACATACACACCTATGATCATCCACCTACCCTAACCCCCAACCCTCCCTCCCTCTAAACCCCTTTACACCCCAACACCCCCCGTTCTCTATCTCTCCCTCTCCTATTCCAAAAAACCCTAACTAACTATCTCTTTAAATTTTTTTGTCACATATTCCTACACATATGCCTATCCCCCACTGCTCACACACCCTCAACTCTCCACCTAACACCTCTCTTTCACATTCTCATTACCCATAACCCACCACTCTCTCTACATTGCCCAACTTCTATTGTCCATATCCAAAACCACCCATTATGATTCTCTCTCTCTCTCTCTCTCTCCTATTACCCACACCCCTAACCCCCCTCTCACTCCCATAATACCCATCCCTACAACACACCACCATACTCTAACTTCTCTATTATTCCCTAAGCCCTTTGACCCCTACCCGCACAATGATCTCTATCTTTTCCACTCCACAAATCCACTTCCCCCCCCTTTACCATAATCACACACACCCTTCCTTCCTTTTTCCATGACTCTCTGTATGTTTCTCCTCGTCTCTCTCTCACTCACACACACCCTCTACTCCATGTACCTCTAACCCACTCTCTCTCCCTCTCTCTAATCCTCCACCTACATTGAACCAGACCATTCCTATCGTCCAACCCTCTAACACCTCCCCTTTCTCTCTCCCTCTCTTAGACACACAAACACCCCTACTTACCCTCTCCATCCTCTCTCTCTCTCTCTCTCTCTCTCTCTCTCTCTCTCTCTCTCTCTCTCTCTCTCTCTCTCTTTCTCTCTCTCTCTCTCTTTGCTCTCCATAACCATTACTAACCCTTAAAATCTCACTTTCCCACGTGTCCTTACAATTACCCCTATTCCTCTCTCTCTCGCCTCTCCCCACTAAGCCTTACTAACCCCATGTCTTACTCTTTATCTCCCTTACTCCCCCACCTACACCTAAATCCACCCCTTTCTATTTCTCTCAACCCCCAACACCACCTCTCTTTCTCATACACAATATCACTACCCCCCACTAAACCTTCCCTCTCTCTCCCTAACAACCCTACTACTCTCCCTACCAATAACAACCTCCTCTTCTTCCCTCCCTTTATCTCTCTCTCTCTCTATCCCTACACCTAAACCTCTCTTTCTCTATCTTTTCTACCCCCTCTACCCTACAAATTAACCCTCATCTCTCTCTCTCTCTCTTGCACAACCCTAAACCCCACCTCCCTTATAACTTCCCTAATCATCCATAAAACCATACCACTCCCCACACTATGACCTCTATGTATTTCTCTCAACCAATTGTTGTCCTCAACCCCACCCCTTCTTCCCTCAATCTCTCTCTACACCTTGATCTCTATCAACTTCTCTCCCATAAAACCCCTCCTCTCCCTACATGTAATCACCCATAATTTATTAACTAATCCCATTTACCCTCTCTCTCTCTCTCTTATACACACACACAAACACATAGACACCTATCTACTCCACCAACTACCCTTAACCCCCACTCCCCTCTTTGTCTCCAGAACCATGAAAATATTATCGCGACCCCCATGTTCTTTTTCTCAATCTCTCTCTCTTGCAGACAACCTTTCTACTCCCCCTGTCACTGACCATGCTCTTCTCTCTCTCACTTCCTCTCCCTAACCCTTACTAGCCCCCTATCTCTCTCTTTTACCCACTTCCTCTCTTCCCGCCTCTAAAACTTACCACCCCCATCTCTCTCTCTCTCTCTCTCTCTCTCTCTCTATTATGGAGATAAATTCCTATGGCTTGGGGAAGACTACAACATATAGTTGACTACCATAAAATGACTCAATTCCCAATGCAATGCTATATAATTGACAATGATAAGATAATGGAGAAAAGACCAACCTTCTACTGGATGTTCGAAGTATATCCCCGGTGAGATTTCAACCTCTACACTTGAACCTGCAAATTAGACTCAACAACCAGTACAAGCAAGTGCATATAATATGTGAAAGGCATTAGCATAATCAATAGCATGATCCATGATATTATAAGCAAATATAACCCAATGTAAATTAACAATATTCACAACATCAATTGGACGAGAAAATGAGTATTTCCATTAATATATAACAAGAAGTACAATATACAACCTCTTGTCGGCAACCAATCTGAACCAAGAACTGGATCTGTCCACTTGTGCCTCCACTACTTCAATCCTCCATGTAATGGAAAACTCAAACTAGGATAGGACTTTGGTAGGTGAACATAAGGAGTTCACAGCAACAAGGATCAATGAGTGTAGGACTCAAGTCACGGAAAAAATCCACTAGAGTTATCATGCTCTCTCTTTCTCCTCCCTTCCATATGCCATAAGAGCTCAATATATAGCCTTCGAAAGGTAAGTGAAAGGACACATCGAGGTGTTATGCGGAAAATGGAGGGCCAAAGGTCACCTTAAGACCACTTTTTGGGAGTAAAAACTATTTTTCTAGTGATTTTTACTGTTTTACTTTGTACCTGTGGTCTATAGTGGAACAACTCGCATGTACGCTGGCTAAAGTGGAACAATAAGCATACAGGAAGAAAAATAGTGAAAAAGTGTTTCTGAAGGACATAAAGTGCATATGAGTCAGTGAAATGGATCTTGAAGTCTGAAGAGTCCTAATGCTCACAAGGTGGAAAATTACGTTGTAACACTCTCTCTCTCTCTCTCTCTCTTATGTTCCCCCACATACCCTTGAACATGACCGCTCTCTCTCTCTTCCAACTAACCTCTTATCTTTCTCTCTCCCCTCCTATCCTTGACACTGCCTTATCCTAAAGCTAACTAACTCACCACCCTCCCTCTCCCCATACCTCTAACAACCCCTTTACCTCTCTCTCTCTCTCTACTCTTCCTCTGAACCCATATTAACCCTCTCTCACTCACTCTCTCTCCACCCTTCTCCTCCACCTACAAAAACATTCCCACCCCTCCATCTCTCCTACAACCCCCTATCACCCCCCCTCTCTCTCACTCTCACTAACCATAACCCCTAACTCTCTATCCCTAATCCCCCTCTAAATTTACCTACCAATAATCACCACCTAAAACCCCCCCTCTCTTTCTATTATACTACCGTGATTACTGGCCCCTCTCTCTCTTTTTTCCTCTCCATACCCCCTAATTCCCCATATATATCTATCTCTTTCTCTCTCTCACTTCTACCCATTAACCCTTCCTAACCCCCTTTCTCACTATCCCTCTCCCATATTCCTCTACATACACCTAACCCTTACAACTCTCTCTCTCCCCAACTCCTGAAACCCCCTCCCCCTCTAACTCTATATACGTTAACCCCCACTCTCTCTCCCTAACCCCACTCTTACTCTCCCCTACCCATAAACATTCCCTCCTCGCCCCTTCTCTCTCTCTCTCTGTCCTACTCCCCCTACCCCTAAACCTCTCTCTTTCTCTATCCCCTAAGACCCTTAAAACCAAGCACTTAACACCCCCCTATCTCTCTTTCTCTCTATGTCCCCATCCCTCTCTCTCTCTCTCCCCAACTCCCAAACACCCACCCACCTCCCCATTCTCTCTCTCTCACACACACACACACTCACACACAAACACATAGCTTCTCTCTCTCTCTCTCTCTATCTCTCTCTCTCTCTCTCTCTCTCCCTCCCTCTCTCTCTCTATCTCTCCCTCTCTCTCTCTCTCTCACTCCTCTCTCTGTCTCTCCAATCTCTCCCTCTTTCCACTCTTCTCGCTTGGTCTCTAAACCCATTTGACCTCCCATAAGATAAATCCTCCTGTGTCTTTCCCCCAATACTCTAACACACCGCCTCTCTGACACACAAACTCACACTATTCCTAAACAAACCTACCTCTCCCTAATTCCCTCCTACTCTCCCTACCCACAACCACCCTCTCAACCCCCTCTCTCTCCCCTTTTCCCCAGACACCTAAAAATATATATCACACTCTCCCTCCACTAGACCCACTCCCCCTACAACTTAAAATGCCCATCTCTCTCTCTCCACCCCCCCAATTCACCACTTCAATCCACTTATTAAACCCCTCATATCTCTCTCTCTCTCTCTCTCTCTCCACCCACATCTTTAACCCCCTTCTGTCCAACCCCCCCATGTCCACCCTTATCCTTTGTAACACGAAACCTCCATTACTTATCTGCAAATCTCTCTCTCTCTATCAACCACCCAATTCACCACCTCCAACCACTTACTAAACCCATCATCTCTCTCTCTCTCCACCCCCACCTATACCCCCATTCTCTCTAGCTTCCCTAATATTCCCTAAATGCCTACCACCATCCCCCTATCTTGGTATCTATAAATTTCTCTTAGCGAACCCCTCTCCTCTACCCTACCCCTTGTAACCAATAACCTCCCCTCCTTGTCCCCAACTCTCTCTCTCTCTCTCTATCACACACATGAACACACACCATCTCCTCTCACTACTACTAATATCCCTCCTCCTCTATCTGTCTCCACTCCTCTCCCTAGACCTTACTAACCCACTCCCTCATTCTCTCACCTCCCTACTCCTCCCCCTACCTATAACACCACATCCTCATCTCTCTCTCTCTCATCTTTCCCTAACCCTTTCAAACCACCTCTCCAACTATCTCCCCACCTTTATCCTCTATATACAAAAAACCCCAAACCATCTCTCTCTAACACAAGCCCCCCACAACCCCCCTGTCACACACACACTCTCACTAACCCTATCCCACACTCTCCCTCTCCCTTACTCCACTCACACTTTTTCTAATCCCCATCCCCCTGATCCCCTCTCTCCAATTACCATGAATCGTACTCCTCTCTCTCTCTCTATCTGATGCACACACATAGACACACACCTATGATCTTCCACCTACCCTAACCCCCAACCCTCCCTTCCTCCAAACCCCTTAACACCCCATCACCTCTCTCTCTCTCTCTCTCTCTCTCTCTCTCTCTCTCTTTCCCCAAAATCCTAACTAACTACCTATCAGACTCTATTTGCCACCTATTCAACCACATACACCTAGCCTCCACCCCTCACACCCTCCATGAAACACCTAACACCTCTCTCTCACATTCTCATAAGCCCTAATCCACCACTCTCTCGACATAACCCACCTCCTACTCCCCATAGCCAAACCACCTCCTATGATTCTCACTCTTTCTCTCTTAGTCCCCATACTCCTAAACCCCCCTCTCACTCTCCTAATACCCCTCCCCTACAACTCCCTACCCTCAAATAACTTTGCTATTATTCCCTAAGACCTTGGCCCCCTCCCCCCACCACAATCTCTATCTATTTCACTACCCAAATCCCCCCTCCTCCCCATTTCCCCTAATCACCCACACCCTTCCCTCCTCTGTCCATGGCCCTCTCTCTCTCTTGCTCACACATGCACACCCCTCTACTCCATGTAACTATAACTCTCTCTCTCTCTCTGATCCTCCACCTACCTTGAACACCACCAATTCTCGCCTCCAACCCTCTAACACCTCCACTTTCTCTCTCTCTTTCACACACACACACACCTAATTACCCCCTCACAACTAATCCCCATCCTCTCTCTCTCTATCTATGTTCCTCCTTTCCATAACCCTTACTAACCCACTTTCTCACTCTCCCTCGCAATTACTCATGATCCTCTCTCTCTCCCCTCTCCCACCTAAGCCTTACTAAACCCATGTATCACTCTTTGTCTCCCCTACTCCCCCACCTACACCTAAATCCACCCCTTTCTCTCACACACAATCTCACTACCCCTATACCTTGCCTCTCTCCCTAACAACCCTCCTACTCTCCCTACCAATAACCACCTCCTCTGCTTCTCTCTCTCTCTCTCCTTACACCTAAGCCTCTCTTTCTCTATCTCTCCTACCCCCATCTCCCCCTACAACTTAACTGCTCTCCTCTCTCTCTCTTGTCCCCCACCCTACACCCCTCATCCCTTATAAATTTCCCTAATCATCCATAAACCCCTACCACTCCCCACACCATGGCCTCTATATCTTTCCTTGCATGAAGTGTTTTCCTCCTCCCTACCCCTTCGAACAATACCCCTTCTTCCCTCAATCCATTTCTACACCTCGATCTCTATCAAGTTCTCTCCCGAAAACCCCCTCCTCCCCTACAAGTAATCAGCCACAATGTATCAACTAGCTCGATTGACCCTGTCTCTCTCTCTCACACACACACACACGTGCACACACACACGTCTATACTCTTCCAACTACCCTTAACCCCACCTCCCTCTCTATTTCAAGAACCGTTAAAACCTTGCCGTCACCCTCATATTATTTCTCTCTATCTCTCTCTCTTTCACACCACCTTTGTACTCCCCCTACCAATTGTTGGAATATTCTCACCATCATCATTTGTATTTGCATGCACTCTGCATGCATGCATGCATAATTCATGCATCAAGTCATTAGTATGGTAGCCTCTGAACACCTAGTCCTTTTTTTTGGGCCCTCTAGAGCTTGTTTCTACTCAGTATTAGCCCTCCTAGCCACTGATGCACCCTTGTTTCCATCACTCAAGTACAAGTGTGCCCTCTTCCATTGATTTAGGAGATCTATCAATCGGTTCCATGATTTGAGGACTGATTCCTCAATTAACTGACTGTATCTCTTAGATTGACTGCTACAGAGACTAGAGTAGCTCTACTTGACCACTGACAGCTAGTCTGCCCCCTCCTTGGAGTCTCCTTCCTGTTACCAAACAAATTAACACCCTTAACCAAGTGAAGGAAGAAGCATATTTTTACTATGCGCATGCAACATAAAGAAAAGTACATAAGAGAACAGTCCTCTCTTATCTAATCAATACATCCACAAATAGAAGGATTGAGTGAAGAAATAAGGAGCCTAAAGAGACAAGGTTCAATGATTGAACTACACATTAAAGGCTCAAATCTAAGCTCCACCAGTCAAATAGTGAGAAGAAATGAGCAAAAGTGCATTAGTTGTACTTAAATATGCTAAAGTTGTGACAAAATCCTAAAAATACTATGGAAAGTGGGTTTTTGAGAGAAAATAATAAAAAATCATGAAAAGGGATTATCCCACATTGAAAATAGAAACTTGAGATCCCATTTCCCAATGCTATAAAACAAAGGAATTTGGGGCATAGTAAGAGGAGGAAAAAGGAAGAGCAAAGGCATGATGGAGATATTTGGAGGATTGGAAAGCTTGGTTTCTTCATCAAAGGCAAGTGTGGATAAAGGAAATCTCATGGAAATGGAGGATGGATGCATCTAAAACATTGTAAGTATGTATCTTCTTCATTGCTATGAATGAAATGATTCAATTTTCCTTCCATTTAAGAGTTTGAGTTTTTCTTATCAAGTTTAGTTTGAAATCTAAAATGGCTAAGATGTTAAGGAATTTTAGTTAATTGTTTCATATTTGACATTGGAACTCACCATTTCATAGTATATAGCATGTTTAAAGTAGATATAACACTACCTTAAAATCTTTTATCAGATTGGCAACCTTACTAGTTGTTTTTTTCTTGAAAATTTATGTTTCTTCGTGCAAATTTTTTCATTTTTGGTGTTCTAACATTTCAAATCTAATCCATATTTTCCTTAATATCTCATCAAGAACCTATGCTACATGTTTATAGTCTCAAAACTAGCCTAGATCCACTCCTACACTCCCAAAAACTTCAAATATGAAGCTAGATTTCAGCCTCCTTTGATAGAGAGTGCACTGAAGGTTTTTTCTTGAAATTTCTTCATTTTTGGTGTTCTAAACTTTCAGATCTACTCTAAGAATTCCTTAATGTCCCTTCAAGAACCTATGCTTTAGGTTTATAGGCTCAAAACTGGCCTATATCCACTCCTACACTCTCAAAAACTTCAAAGAATAAGGTAGATTTCAGCCTCCTTTGTTAGAGAGTGCATTGAAGGTTTTTCTTGAGATTTGTGCCCAATTCTTCCCTCTTTCCTCTGTTTTGCTGATATTTTATTCTTGTCTGGGCTTAGGAGTCACTGATATCAAAATGCATACCTCATTTTGATCCTCCTTAGCCAAATATTTGGGATATTTTCAACCTTTTGTAAGCTTCAAAGCCTCCATGTTTCAGATTTGCATGAATTATGTGTTAGGATATTCCTATAGTCCATCCTAGTCCTACCAACATTTTCATCCTTTTCCTTTTCAGTCTTGCATGCATTCCTGCATGCAGCATAGATTCTGCATGCATCCGCATGCTTCCCAGTCATCAGGTTGATACCTCCAACACCTAGTCCCTAGTCTTCCAGCATTCGGGAGCTTATTTCCACTCAGATTGATCCCTCCTAGCCAGTGATGCACCCACATCTCACCATCCACTTGAAAAAGGCGCCCTTCTTCACCTACCAGTCCAATTGTCTTCAGTTAATTGAGTTCTCTCCTTGATTTTAGGCTTGACTCACTCTTAACTGACCTTACCACTCCAATGGACCTCTAGTGTAACTAAACTGCTCATTCTAACTTCAATTAGCTCCTCATGCACCCTCCACTGAGCCTCCTTAATTCAATTAGTTCCAGTTACACCTACCACACTTAGTTAGACTCAGTTTGACTGATGGTTGACAGTTACATGAGCATTGATGACTCCACTGATGATGAGATAGACTTCTAGTTGTGCTCCGATGGCACTCCAGTGATCCTTTGATCACTCCATGAAGGCTAATTCGAATTGCCACCTTGGCATTTGAATCCTCATGCATTGTACTACTTATTTGTCCATATTGTGATTAATTAATTAGTGTGTGTGAAGTTATTTTTCTTCTATCCGAGTTCTAATGTATTATTATTTTGTTTCTTATCTTACTGCATTGATCACTCTTAATATTATTCCTAAATTATTTCATTGTGAGGTATACATCAGCTCTTAGATCTGTTGTGAGTATTTTCACATGGTATCAGAGCATGTTGAGAGTATTGTTTATCTCCATTCCTGAGAGTTTTTTGCAGGTTATTATCAATATTTTGAGTGCAGTAGTTGCAGAAATTTCTGCATTTTTTGCACCAGTAGCAGTTGCAGACTTTTCTATTGTTTTTGCAGGTCTTCTACAGCTTCCATGAATTGAGAAGAAATCCCTCCTCTTTCTCTATTCAACTGTGATGAATGGAAACGAAAAATGATAGCATATTTGAAGATCCATGATCTCTTTGATTATTGTTTTGAAAGAGAGTTCAAATCCTATGAAGAAGAGAATGTATGGTTAAATAAAGGTGACAGTGTCTATGGAGACATGATGCTTGCTATGTCTCGATGCATGGTACACCAGTTCATTTCTGTTGAATCTCCAAAAGGCCTTTGGGCCCACCTGGATGAAATATTTGGAAGACATAATGAAGGGATTGGTCCAAACCATTTCGAGAGCAAGCAAAGTGATGAATTCACCCTCCTTGATGATCTCATTGATCATGAATCAGTATCAAACATATCTCATATTGAAGTTAGTCACAAAGAAGAAGAACTTGCAGATTCTACAATCATGCTCCAAATTTCTTCTATTTTGAATTATGTGCCAGCTCACACTCTAGAAATTGCAGAAGGTCCTAAATCCTCTCTTGCGCTAGAGTCTGTTGGTTTGCATCATGATCTATTGAATGTTTCGAAGGTAAAATAAGCCATTGGAGGTAATGCATTCGCTCTCCTGATCTCTCACCTCTTATGTACTACTATATGATCATTATTTCATGCTTTCAGAAGGTTATTGAAGATAATGGCCATTGCCATTCGCTTGGGATAATTTCTCATGCACATACTAGTTTTGATCTCACCTCTAATGGTTCAAAGGAGATCTAAAGAAACCATGATTCAACTGTTGGATCTAATTTGGATTCTAAGCAATCACTACTTGGGATAATTTCTCATGCATACGATGGTTTTGATCTCACCCTTGCTTGTTCAAAGGAGATCTCAAGAAACTATTCTTCAAGTCTTAAATCTAATTTGAATTTTAAGCAATCATGTGATGGTTCTTTTTGGCATAATCTCACCCATGATGGTTCGAAGGAGAAGACAAAATACTATCTGCACATTCATAGATTTGATTCTACCTTAGCTGATTCGAATAACAGGTTCAAGGATCATCCTCATACTTTTGGATTTGTTCTCATCACATTCGATCTGAAGAGAAAGTAAATGCACATGGATTTTGAGCATGATCCACTTCTTCCCAAGAAGAAGATACCTCTATACATATGACCAAGCATCACACCTACTTGAGTTTGGAGCATTTATTTTTGTGTGTGCCTTATAGTCTATTTTGAGGAGTGGTATTTTTTCCATGAGGTTTTTCCCATTTCCTCGGTTTATTGACTGTTATTATTCATTGTATTCGGTGACCTTTTGTCTTAGTTACCAAGACCCAGGATGGATTAAGGGGGGGTGTTAGGATATTCCTATACTCCATCCTAGTCCTACCAGCATTTTCATCCTTTTCATTTTCAGTCTTGCATGCATTCATGCATGCAACATGGATTCTGCATGCATTGCATGCTACCCAGTCATCAGGTTGATACCTCTAGCACCTAGTCCATAGTCTTCCAACACTCGGGAGATTATTTCCACTCAGATTGATCCCTCCTATCTAGTGATGAGCCCACATCTCACCATCCACTTGACAAAGGCGCCCTTCTTCACCTACTGGTCCAGTTGTCTTCAGTTAACTGAGTTCTCTCCTTGATTTTAGGATTGACTCACTCTTAACTAACCTTAGCACTCCGATGGACCTCCAGTGTGACTAGACTGCTCATTTTGAGTTCAGTTAGCTCCTCGTGCACCCTCCACTGAGCCTCCTTCATTCAGTTAGTTCCAGTTACACTCAGTTACACCTACCACACTCAATTAGACTTAGTTTGAATGATGGTTGACAGTTACTTGAGCATTGATGACTCGACTGATGATGATATAGAATTCTAGTTGTGCTCCGAAGACACTCTAGTGATCCTTTGATCACTCCATGAATTCTAATTCGAATTGCCACCTTGGCATTCGAATCCTCATGCATTGTACTACTTATTTGTCCATATTGTGATTAATTAATTAGTGTGTGTGAAGTTATTTTGATTATATCCAAGTTCTACTATATTATTATTCTCTTTCTCATCTTACTACATTGACCATTTTTAATCTTATTCCTAAATTCTTTCATTGTGAGGTATACATCAACTCTTAGATCCGTTGTGAGGATTTTCACATTATGAACTAGTTTTAAGATCTCTTTGTTTTGGGGCTGTTTGGTGCCTATATTTTTTAATTAGAAGACCTTCTTAAGGATTATAAATATTTTAATATCATTTTATCACTAACTTTTAAAAATTTTGAAATTTTTTAAAGAGTTTGGGTTAAGATCTTTAGATTGACAATTTCCCTCCCAAAACCACTAAAAATAGCCCAAATTCTCATTTCTTTCCAATTTTATTTAAAAAACTTGGTGTTAGATCCACTTGCTTAAAGCCATATTTTGTTTTTAAGTCCCTGATTGGATAGTATTATGACTGATCTTTAAAATAATTTTGACTCCTTTCATAATTCGCAGATAACAAAAATTGAAAAAAACATGAAGAAGAACAATGAAAAGACACCTAGTTTTGAATTTTCATTGTTTTAGGGAAGCTTTGAGGCATTCTTTTTTTACTTGTACACCTTCACAAAGATTTTAAATATTCTTAGGATAATTTTACCACTAGTTAAGGAAAATTTGGGAGGGTTTTAGCTCCTTAGATTTGGAATTTCTTACCAAAAACCTCCAAAAATGGCCCAAATTGACATTTATTTCAATTTTTTCTTAAATTTGTGGTAGATTCATTTGCTTCAAGATATATGTTGATGTTGTATCCCTGATTGCATAAGATTAGGAATGATATATAAATTTTTTCTATTCATTTAATAGTTTTCAAATAACAAAAATTGGCGAAATATCAAGATTTGTTCAAAGAACCTTAAGACCCATTAACTGTTGAATCTCATGCACTTGCTTATTTGAAACATCACAAAAAATATCAGTCATAACATTTGAAATATCATTTAAACACATAACAAATATATTTTCATTGAAAAAAAAAAAAATGAACATCACACTTTGAGTTATTTTGAAAACAATTTTCTTCCAAAAGCAAAACCAAGCTTTAATTAATCAATTTTTTTTTTAGATCTACGAGTATTTTCATTATACTCCTGCACAATTAGAGGAAGTTGTAGACTAGATATCAATTTTCTTGTGATAAGTTGTGTCTAAGCCACCGTATCCTCTTCACTTGGGCCTTTGGGCGATCTTGTGAATGAGAAAGTGGATCTCAAGTGTAACAGTCTAGGTTTGATTTTTCAAGCATCTTATTTTCGAGCCACCGTATCCTCTTCACTTGAGACTTCGTGCGATATTGTGAATGAGAAATTGGATCTCAAGTGTAACAGTAAAGGATTTGATTTTTCAAGCATTTTTCTTTCAAGCCACCATATCGTCTTCACTTGGGCCTTTGTGCGATCTTGTGAATGAAAAAGTGGATCTCAAGTGTAACAGTCTAGAATTTAATTCATAAGCATCCCAAAGGGCTCTGTGTGTCCTCTTTGACTTCACTCTCAGGTGGAACTGCAAATGAGAAACAAAGATCCCCTATGTAATAGAATTATATTCATTTTCCACTGAGATAAATATTTGGTTTACATTGATCTTTGAAATCAATTATTATCCATATTTCAGAAGAATTTGCAGAAAGTGATAAGCGAGACCCTAAACAGATAGCAACTGGTTGGCTACATATATACATTTATTCAGATATCCATGAGATATTCTTCTGTGAATTCCCAGTGTTGCTACATGAGTGGCTAGCACAATTGACACTACTAGAAGATTGAACCTGATTGTTGGACCCTAGAATTGATCCGACAGCTAAAGCAAGTTGATAACAAGGTATCGCAGGCTGTTGATTATTGGGTGGATAGTATCCTGAAGGAATATGTGACTGAGTTCGGAGTAGACACTATCAAGTCGTATAGTGAGGTAGAGAGGAAATTCTTCAAGGGACCGAGAGGAAGGTTCTTATCATTGTTGAAATAGTGGATTAAGATCCTTGTCTACAAAAAGGGAATAGTTAGGATGTCTTCTGACGAGTAGAAAAATCAGTATGTGGAGGTTGAGGCTATCGCGTGAATGCGGATCGGACAGAAATATGTGGGGTATATGGACATGAGAGACGACAAGATTCTAAGAGAAGCTGATGAAGAGTGTGGTACCTTGAGGAGTGGAGAAATATTTTGGCGTCCTGAGAAGAAGAGGAGGACTGAGAGAGAGTCTTCTGAGAGGACCAGAATGGAGAACTATGAAATAGGACCACAAGGGAGGAAGCGACCTTATTGCGAAGGGGACGTTGACCAGGCTACCCCAGAAGTAGAAGAAGGACAAATCATAAGTTACAACATACCTTTGACCCTGCGCACTACTCCAAATTTTATAGGAATAAATCCAAACTACTTGAAGAGTTTCCCTACGTGCAACAGCAACTGCAGTACAACAGTTTAACCAACCACAGTAATACGACCAGGGGAAATATGGGAAGCTGCAGTATGGGCCCCCGCAGTATCCACCATCCTCATATGGCCAGCCACAATATGGGAAGCCATAGTATCAACAACCGCAATATGGGAAGCCATAGTATCAACCATATGGGCCACCACGCCGAGGTTTTAGGGGAGGATTCTGCGGAGGCCGAGGAACCGGTATGGGATGTGGAGAAGCTACTGGATGGGGAAGAGGGCTGATCATATGTTACAATTATGGACAACAGTGGAACTACCAGAGGGATTGTCCAAACCCAACACCACAAGTGTATTTATTGTAGTGCTGCAGATCATAGCACAAAGGACTGCCCTCAACTCATTGCGAAATGGAAGACTAAGAACCCACCCCAAACCCTTACAAAAAAAATTAGAATGCACCAATGACCATGTAAATGATATTGACGGAGGATAGAAGTAGCCATGCGATGTTTGGAATAGTGACACGAGGAGGAGCGGTGACAAGAGGCGACAGGTCACACACCAATTTTTGACCAACACAAACATAGCGAAAGTAGGTCACTTTTGACATGGAAGACGAAAGGGACATCTTCCTAAAGGCAGAGGAGGTAATGAGTAATTGGAGGCAGCTACCTCTTCAGGAAGAAATCTATGATATGCCACCGACGTTCTACTCGACAAAGTCATGGATGAAGGAAAACACAATAAAATCCTTCTTGGAAAGTTGCCTGGAATTGGTGAAGGACCCAGATGCACTGGAAGAAATAGCTGGTTTACTGCATCGATAGGAAGGTGCATGTTAGGAACGGAAGGTTAATCGCATACATATGAAGAAGACAGGAAGGGAGATGTGGATTTCGGCACAAATTGGAGCATTTGATGTCGACTCCATCATTTTGGATTTCGGTGTGTATGTGAATATTTTGACCAAATAGACATGGGATACAAAGGGAAAACCGCAGATAACCTGGTCACTAGTACACCCAAGATTGTAAAATCAGAGTAAGGTCACTCCGCTTGGTCGGGTATTTCAACTCCCATTCGAAATTGAGGGGATCAGGACGTATGTTGTATTCGACGTCATTGAAAATGTCTCTAACACCAGTCCCTATCCGGTACTGCTAGGGATAGACTGGGCCATGGAAAACCAAGCGATTATCAATTTTAAGAAAAGGATAATGTCATTTGAAAATTGTGAGATGAGAGTCATCTCACCAATGGATCCTGCGGAAGGGCCGCGCTATACGGAACCATCCAGAGATGAGTTTTTGGAAGGGTGGGACACTTTGTATAACATATATGAGGATTATGTTAATCCCACCACGGATGGAGAATTAGGATGGCGCAGTGCCAGCTCGGCATCATCAAATTCAAATGAGGTACTTGAAAATTGGTAGAACTGGTTACATGAAGTATCGTTTAGAAGATGTGCATGGGTAACGCAGTCACTACGAAGGGTAGCCATGGAGGAATATGTGTTACCTACATATGAGGGATTTCCCAACTTGAGTAAGTTTCTCATGAATTTTGAGGAAAAAGTGGCAGAACCTTGAAGGCTACTCCTGCGCGATGGTGGGAGGTGCACAAATCCAACATCACAACTTAGCCACTATGTCGATTCCTCATGGAGGTTCGGTTTGGTGAAGCTACGGGGTATGAAAAAATGATATATGACAGCTGAAGTGATCCGAAGGAGCATATGAATGCTTGTCAACACCAATGGGGATTGAGAGCAAAGCAGGAGTTGGTACATGCATGCGTACACATGTTGGAATAAGTATCACAAAGCTATTAGGTCGTAGCAGAACTGCGATGCGGGATGACTTCTTAGGAACAAATTACCATTGGCTTCAACCAATCGTTTTCTTTCTTAGACGACAACCCCTTCATTCACACTACACTATAAGCGATCTGCAGAAAGATATTCGAGGCGAAATCAACAGGACAACCAATGGCACTTCCTCCAGCAACTTCCTCCTCCTCCACTTGTGCGAACTTCTTTCTCTCTCACTTATGTGAATGAGTGAGTGAGTGAATGGATAAATAAAGAGGTTCTCCTCTCTATTTATACTTTACTTTCACTTTCCTTTTACCCTAACTAGGCCGACTTCTCGTAGGAGAGTCTAATAACCCATTACAACTTAACTTTGTGCTGGCCACACTAGGGGAGTCTAATAACCCACTCAAATACAATAATAGCTTTTCCGATCGGAGGAGTGAAACATTTCCATCATAAGTACAATGACATATGAATACAATATAAAATATACAAGGGAAATATCTTCCAAAGTTACAGATACATCAACACTCCCTCTTAACTAGGAAGGTATTCTCTTGACACAATTCATCAACACAAGTCTTCGTCATTGGATCATCATCAAAGATGGATCATCGTTGTCACTGCTGTGGCTATCTCGACCATCAGTCTCCAATCTAATCGTCATAGGAATTTCTAGAGATCCATCCCTTTTTCATGCTGGATGTAGGCCTAGCCTCCATGTAGGTCTTCGTCATCTCTATGAGAAAGCCATCAAGTAGGTACATCTCACGATTTATTATATGCCTTTGCAAAACCTGCAAGATCTCCTAGGACTGCTATATGCCACTGCAAAACCTGAAGGAGCATCCCAGGACTAATTATATTCCTCCACAAAACCTATGTACCCTACTATCACCTCATCATGTTCAAATAATCTCATCGTCAACTGTGCATAGCCCAGATGCACATAACACAACACTTACATCAATCGGCAAGGGAGGACCAACCTACCACCATCTGGGAAAGGATCCACAATTACATCAACGACCATGAGAGGACCAACCTACGACCATGTTGGAAAATCTCAGCAATTACATCAATGACCATGGGAGGACCAACCTACCACCATGTCATAAAATCTCGGCAATTACATCAATGACCATGGGAGGACCAACCTACAACCATGTCGAAAAAGCCCTAACAATTACATCAACAACCATGGGAGGACCAACCTACAACCATTTTTGAAAATCCCCATAAATTACATCAATGACGATGGGAGGACCAACCTACAACCATGTCGGAAAAGATTCGACAATTACATCAACGACCATGGGAGGACCAACCTACATCCATGTCAGAAAAGCCTATGTACATCTGCGTCTTCGGGACTCATCACATCCCCTTGGAAGGAACCTCGATCTAAAGTACACCAAGCTTCTCTCTGAAGCATTCAAACTTCACTATGGCCAGCAAATTGGTCAATATATCGGCTATATGCTCATCCATCGCAACATACTAGAGCTTCACTGCTCCTCTCTATACCATATCCGTGATATAGTGGTACTTGATCTCAATGTGATTCGACTTGTCATGGAACATTGTGTTCTCAGACGATTTCACACAACTCTGGTTGTCACAATATATAGAAGTTGCATCCAACTGGATATCAAACAAATAAGACAGTAGCTTCCTCAACCATACTGCCTCACAACTAGCTGAACAAGTTGTGACATACTCTGCTCCAGCTGTAATCAGTGCCACGTAGGACTGCTTCCTGCTAAACCAAGAGATCACACCTGATCCCACACTGAAGCAGCACCCCGAAGTGCTCTTCATATCAATGGAACTGTCTTCCTAATCTGAATCAACATAACCCTCCAGGTTAATATTCTGATTCACATCATACTTGATCCCATAGTCAACTGTCTTAGATCCATCAGGAACTGGCTCAATGTGTTCACCGCAAAGCAAATATCTGGTCTCGTATTCGTCAGCTACATCAAGGACCCAATCATCTGATGATATATCATGGCATCAACCAACTCTGTTGAAGCATCACTCAATAACTTCAGGTTCGATGCCATAGCTGTGGCCATGGCCTTGCAGTCCATAATCCTAAACCTCTTCAGGATCTCTACTGCATACTTCCCTTGTCCAAGGAAGATTCCATCCGCACTCTGCCACACCTCCATGCCTAGAAAATAGTGTATCATAACCAAGTCCTTCATCTTGAACTCGACAGCAAGCTTTCTCCTCATTTCAGCAATCAACCCATCCTCACCTGTCACAAACAGGTCATCTACATACAATAGGAGTATCACTGGGTTCCCTTCCTCAATCTTGTAGTAAAGGTTGGAATTTTCTTTACTCTTGGTAAAGCCTAAACTTGTCAGGAAGTTGTCTATCCTACCATACCATGTCCTGGGTGCCTATTTCAAACCATACAAGGCTTTCTTCAGTTTGCACACATGAGTCTCCCTATCATATGTCTCAAACCCGAGTGGTTTCTCCACATACACTTCCTCTTCCACTACACCATTCAAGAACATTGTCTTCACATCCATCTGGTGTATCTTCCATTTCATCACTGTAGCTAGAGTAAGTATTGTTCTGATGGAAGTGTATCTAGCTATAGGTGCAAATGTCTCCTCATATTCTATCCCTTCTTTCTGGGAGAAGCCACGTGCAACAAATATTTCCTTGCATTTCTCTATGCTTCCATCTGCAACATGTTTGATCTTGTAGATCCACATGGAAGTCACCACATACTTCCCTTCTAGTCTTGGGACCACATCCCAAACATCATTCTTCATGATCGCCTGGTACTCCTCGATCATGGAATCCTTCCATTCTTTCCTTTCTGCCGCTTCCTCATAGTTGGCAGGTTCCTTGTCAATGATGTCACACAGCAGGGCTACATAAATGGTGTATAGCCTCAGTCTCTTGCTTTCTCTGTGCATTCCTTCTGAAGCACCAAATCTTTCTACATATTGAATTACCTCTCATAGCAATGTTGGTTTCCTCTTGTGAGAATTATTCTCACGGGGTGGATCTATAGGTTCCTGTGGATCTTCTATCTCACGGTCTTCTTGTTGATTTACTTCAATCATTGTTGTATCTTGGATTTTGGGTGCTTCTGGTTCTTCAATGTCTTCAACGGGTATTTTTTGCATTTCTTGTATGTTGAGTCGTCGTCGAATGCTACATCCTTGCTATTGTCGATCTTCTTGAATCCTGGGTAATATATTCTGTAAGCCTTCGAGTTTTCACTATATCCCACAAATATACCCTTCTTTCCTAAATGATCTAACTTCATCCTCTTCTCTTTCGGAATGTGTATGTACAATGGGAAACCAAATATTCTGAGATGGCTCACTTTTGGTTTCTCACTGGAGAAGGCTTCTTCTGGTGTCTTGTTGTCAAGTACTCTATGTGGAGAACGACTATGTACATACAAGGTTGTCCTTGCAGCTTCTTCCCATAGATGCGTAGGAAGATCCTGGTCATGAAGCATCATCCTTGTTGCTTCCATAATTGTTCTATTCTTCCTTTTTGCAACTCCATTCTGTTGTGGATTATATGAAGTGGTCAACTCCCTCTTAATCCCTAAATCTCTGCATAATTTCTTGAAGTCTTTTAATGTGAACTCTCTGCCATTGTCAGACCGAAAAGTCTTGATTTTATTTTTTGTGGGGTTTTCGATCAAGGCTTTGAATTCCTTGAACTTAATGAATACTTCCTCTTTTCTCTTCAATAAATATATCCATGTATTCCTATAAAAATCATCAATGAAAGAAACATAATATACATACCCACTCAATGAACTAGATGACATCGGACCGCATACATCGGAGTGGATGATTTCCAGGATTCCTTTTTCCTTACTCTTGCTACTTTGAAATGTCTTCTTTGTATTCTTTCCCTTTGCACAACCTTTTCAAATGCCTTCATGATTTGCTTGGATTTCTGGAAGACCTTCAACAGCTTTGATTGCAAGAGGTAGTGCTCTATAGTGCACATGTGCAATCCTTCTATGCCATAGTTCACTTAGCTCCATGGATTCATGGACCAAGGCTTGTTCTGGTTTTCCCTTCTGTTTGAATAATCCTCCCTCTTGCTCTCCAATCACTACTGTGTCATCTATAGTCTTTCCTTTAGGCCACATAAGAACTTGGCCATCTAAAAATGCAACCCTCATACCTTTTGCATCTAATGCAGATATGGAGAGAAGGTTCATCTTTTGTCCTGGTACAAATAGGAAATCTTTCAGCTTCATAGAATTTCTAGAGTATAGCTTATAAGAGGCTTCACCACTTCCTTTTATAGGATATTGGTAGTCATCCCCAAGTTTCACTTTGTTGGGTGACTCATGTTTAGATAGGTTCATAAAGGATTCCTTGAATCTTGTCATATGTTTGGAAGCCCCACTATCTATGAGCCAATCACTACTACCATGTGTAACAGTTCTTGTGAGGGAAGAAATCAAAACATACTCTTAAACACATATTTCATTAAAATTGGAAAATTTCCATTACAAGGACAACCCCATAATTAAGTTTTTTGGTTATTTGTGAATTCTAGATCCACTGTTTATTTACAAATTTAATGAAATATGTGTTTGACTTCATCGCTTGAAGAATATTCACTTTCTTCTCTGGCTCTTTTCTTGGGAGGTTCATCATCCTCTGTAGTGTGAGTATGATGTCTTCTTTTGTTGTTCTTCTTCTTGTGAGAGCTAGTTTTATTTCTAGGGAAATCCCTGGAGATGTGTCCCTTATCATCACATGTGTAGCATCGAATGGAGGATATATCTCTTCGAGATCTAAAGTTATCCATCTAATTCTAGTGGTGTTTTTTTTCTTTCTTACTGTGGTGGTGCACCCTCTTGCAATCATTCCTCCTGGAGCGTGTTGTGAGTGCTTGGTATTCATTTCCTATTTTCTCTTCTCGAGCTACAATTCGAGCTTCTTCCTATAAGCACTCCTCCCACAGCCTACTGAATGTGATGAGCTTCTTCCTAGCACAAATTCCTTGAATGAAGGAATCTCGTCACCTAGGAAGACCATTCAAGGTGGTTATCACTTTTTATCCATTTTCTATGTCTTCTTCCACAACTTTAAGTTGTTCTTTTATCTCAGAGACCGTTGTAAAGTAAGATTGCATGGTCTCTATATTTTGTATCTTCACATTCTTCAATTGGTTTTGCAATGTGTCACATAACCAAATTTCTGAGTTAGTAATTTTGGTAAATTTAAAAAAAAAAATCACCATGGACAATAATAAGATATGAAATACACTAATTTCTTAAACATATGTCAGTTAATTATCCATCAAAAATATGGAGCATGCATAATCATTTCTTCAATATTTAGTCTTACTTAATTATACAAAGATTTCGGACAACACAACACCTGTCAAATTCCACAATGTTTAGGTAACAATTACCTCTATTTCACTCTTCATACTTTTTGAATGTATCAATTCGATACCTTTCTAACATTTTGTAATAGCTCATAAATGGAGGGTACTAAATTTACTTTTGAATATCTTCATCAAAATATACATTTGCATAATAATTTAAACTACAAAGCCATCATAGTTAAGAACAACTAATGCAATAGATACACATAAAAGATACATACCATGTACACCATTTTACCGTGGTTCATCCACAACATGGGCTATGTCCACAAGGAGGTCTTATCTTTCTATTATCAAATGAGAGATACAAACTACAACATCATTTCTATAATAAATATTTTCCACTTGCTTAAAGTTTCTCTCATAGAGAGCATATCAAGTAGTTCGATGTTAACCTTTGATATAAATACAATGGCCTATTTCTATATTATTGCGCATATATAAACACTAGACTTAAAACAAATCTTAACACACAGTATATAATTCTATCTCTGCTCTTTATTATATTTATATATATAAACATATGATATGCAGGATTATACTAAAATAATACAAAGATCCTAAAATCATCATTTTATATAGAGATCTTATCCCTTGGTTTATTATCAAATCACTGCTAGCAATCCGTGCAAATCTCAATATAATTATACGAATATAATTGACCAATTATATATGTATAAGTAACTAAATTTGTTCTACACAAGGAAATCAATTAACCAATGTTTAACTAGAAATCTCTGACTGGCGTCGACAGCGTAATACATAAGTGAAAGGGTTTTTAATAAACAGAAAGAGTAACAGCTCCCTAGCTGGACCCAAGCGAAGTTGTTTACAGATTTTAAGCATAGATCCCGAGCTGGTCTACACTAAAATTACAACAACATTTATACCAATAGAGGTTCAAGCGGAGTTTAAACCAACTCGTGGCAACGACGACCTACGGAGATCCTCAACAGATATTTCATATATAAAATATATATAAATCGGGATTGAATATTGATTTTCTCATGATAGAAAAATAAATGCATAATATATGACAGATAATAAAATCCCAAACAAAAGCAGAGCTCTTCTATATATATATATCTATATATCAATAACACAAGATCTCAATCTATATAAGCCACTACCTCTGTATAAATGAAATCATTGCAATTACTGGGTTCTTATAACGTATATATTAACACCGAAAATTACTATTGGCAGTAAGCCAATTCGACTGCATAGACACACCAATATTCGATAGAGTTTAACACGATATAAAATTTTGGCAGCAAAAATAGACTCAGCTTTGACAGAGTTAGATTAACAACTCAACAGCATATAGATATACTTTGGCTGAGTTCAATTCGTATATTCCTATAGCTTCGACTCTATCAATTTTTTGGACAGCAAAAGATACAACATCGACAACGTAATAAATGAAGTCTCTAACACTTATAAACATAATCAAGTAGAACATAGAGTAAGAGAAAACACATTTGAAGATCAGGCTTCAGGATAAATTTCCTAGCCTTCACATTATCAAGCAGTCATAACAAATGAAATCGCTGACACTTATAAACATAATCAAGCAGAACAAAGAGTAAAAGAAAACAAATCTAAAGATCATGCTTCAGAATAACATTCCTGGCCTTCATGCTATCAGACAGTCATAACAAATGAAATCTCTAACACTTATAAACATAATCAAGCAGAACATAGAGTAAAAGAAAACACATCTGAAGATCAGGATTCAGAATAACTTTCCTGACCTTCACGCTATCAGACAATCATAACAAATGAATTTGGCGGCATAAATAAAAAGAAGAAATTAAATCCTTATTTCGATATAATATTGGGACACTACTAGAACCTTGATTTCCATTAGGTGTGGAGAATGCTTGATCCTATTCACTTTCAGGAAGTATACATGCATTCCATAGCAAACAATTACAAAACGAACATTCTTGGTAACTACGATTTTTCATAAGCAAAACAACTCTATGGCGATCTATGCTCTATTTCAGCATACAAAATGAGCCACCATAATCACTTAAGAAGACATAAAAAAGGTAATATGATTTCCAAAAACATCTGAAATCCTCCCATCCTATGTACAACATTGCAAACTAGGATTACGGCTCAATTTTAAAAAACAATCCCCTTAACCGACGATACATGCAACATAAAACAACTAATATCGGGAAAATAAAATCCTTTTGAGTTAAATATATATAACCCAATCTAGATTCTAAAACGCAATGTGTAGCAATAAAATTAACTCCAAATTGGGAAGATGCATCTGCAGTCTACTTCAAGGACTGGTATATCAACCATACGAAATTGTTTATGGGATCGGGATTCTTTTATAGAGTCGTCCCTTCCCTTCATAGCAACACCACCCGAGAATTATCACTCCCTCCTTACAACCTCTCTGGTGCCATGATCCCCTTCACAATAGAATGGTCTCCCCCTACCTAGCAAGGGCTCGACTGAATCCATACAGGACCTTCTTAAAAAACTGTAACAGACCTTACGATGTAGAGAAAAACCGACATCTAAAGGTAGCAGTCGACCAATATCCAACATCACTTACTTCCCCCCGGTATTGAGCTTCAGGACTATATATAAAACCCAGAAAACAATGCAAAGATCGACCTAAATTCCCCCCTTGATACCGAACCACTCGTAGTCTTTAAAGAGCGTCATCACTTCACCACTCATAGTCTTTAAGGAGTCTGAAAAGGGCTTAAAAGAACTCCATAGGGATCTTTTCCCTAAAGGTTTAACGCGTCCGAAAAAGTAAACTCATGACCTCCTTACTGTTTTTAATGAGCTCAAAGGAGATATACAAAAATGCTCATAACTTCCGTACTGTTTTTAATGAGCTCGAAGTGAAGATGAAAGAAATGCTCATAGCTTCCTTACTATTTTTAACGAGCTCGAAGGAAAGGTGGAAGACTGCTCATAACCTACTTACTATTTTTAACGAGCTCGAAGTGAAGGTAGAAGAATGCTCGTAACCTACTTACTATTTTTAAAGATCTTGAAGTAAAAGAAGAATGCTCAAAACCTACTTACTGTTTTGAACGAGGTCGAAGTGAAGGCAGAAGAATGCTCGTAACCTACTTACTGTTTTTAACGAGCTCGAAGTAAAAGAAGAATGCTCGAAACCTACTTACTGTTTTTAACGAGCTCGAAGTGAAGGTAGAAGAATGCTCGTAACCTACTTACTATTTTTAACAAGCTCGAAGTAAAAGAAGAATGCTCGAAACCTACTTACTGTTTTTAACGAGCTCGAAGTAAAAGAAGAATGCTTGAAACCTACTTACTGTTTTTAACGAGCTAGAAGTAAAAGAAGAATGCTGACAACCTACTTACTGTTTTTAATGAGCTCGAAGTAAAGGTAGAAGAATGCTCGAAATGGGAGGAGACAAGTGTCAGGGACATGCAAAACTAGCTCCAAGCGCATGGAACAAAGCTATGCCTAATGCAAGGAACATGAGAAAGATAAGGACACTCAGGGTGTGTCTCCTCCAAGTAAAAGGTGTCAAATTGCAAAGGCAAAATGATACAGGGCTTAGCGGAAATGAGATCAGAGATGGAGGCTTATATAACGAGCTAAAAGCGTGGAAGCCGGCTTCAGGCTCATTAGCGCAAGCGGGATCATAACAGATGCATATGCAATTTGAACACAAAGATGGGAGCCTTATCAAGGATGGATAGAAATATAGGAGGAAGAAAGATATGAGGCTTCTTCTCAAAGTCATGGTAAATCTAAAAAGGCTCCTGAGCCTATGAGAAAAACTCAGCATGGGGACCAGAATGGCATAAGCGTGCTGACTAGGGTGACCCATGTTAGGTAGCCTCTGCTGTCATAATGGTGCACGATGCATAAAGAGATGGCTAACACACCAATATCCAACAGGTTCGACCCTATGGCGAATTCAGATGGCAAAAGGTTCAAATGCAACATAGCAGAAGGGAAGCCTAAACCTATATGCAAGGTTCTGAATATACCTGACATGGTCGCACAAGGTGTCAAAAATGACTAGTAAGAAAGTATACATCCAGCTAAGAATCATGTCGCCAAGAAACATTAGTACCAGGATCATATCTAAAACATATGTAAGGAAAGACCCGATACAGGTAACTGTGGTAGAAATACTTTCAACTTCAGTATCATCAACAACAGGCATAAACAAGTCATAGTTTTCAAATGAAGACTCTATGGTACCCAAGCCCGAGGACTTACAATCAACAAGATCGACTTCAGCATGAAGATCAAAGTTGAAGGACATGATGGAATCTGTAGAAACAATTTCATCATCACGGGAGTTGAAAATTCTAGAAGCATAATCAAACTCAGCAGGAACACCGATTTGTGGATCTATAGGAGAGTCCAAAGACTCAATAGTAGGAAGATCAGACTTTAAGTTCAAACCAGGGCTGGACATAACTGCGACTAGATCAACATCCAAATGAATGGAAAACTGTACTATGGACATAGGAAAACTTCATCGGAAGGAAGTATATCATCCCAGATAGAATACATATCTAAACATTCAGATGGAGGTGTCACTTGGTCAAAAGCCGGGACTAAGTCCCAAGAAGGTAAGCATGAACTCAGAGACTTCTTCTCAGTAGCAGTTGAACTCAAGGAACAATATGCCACATATTTCCCATGTGACATAGTAGTGCCTAATGATGAGGGATCTGACTGGTCTACAGTTGGGTAATAAGGAGGATCAATGAATGCAAGCTCGTCGATAGTGACGATGCTTTCGTTATGAGGGAAATGAATCACACGAAAGAGCGTAGACACCACAGCATGCATAGCATAAACGTAATCATGTCTGAGGATCATATCAAAATCCATAGGGTCCTTTAAAACCATAAAATCAACTAAGATTGTTTTTCCACCCAAAGTAATAGGTGCCTGACGGAGGAATCCGATCGGTTCACTAGGTCTTCTATCAAAGGTCAACGACCAATTAGTAGCTGGAATAACATTAGGGAAATTCAAATCTCTCCAAGCATAAGCGGATAAGATACTAACAGAAGCACCTTCATCAACAATGCATCGATCAACCGTATGGTTCTCGATATCCATCTTTATCTGGAAAGGTGTCGAAGAAGGAAGACGAGGCTTGTATAAACTATTCCAATCAAAGGAAACAATCCTAGGGCTTGGTAGGGGTTCACATGGCATAGATGAAGTGACCCCTTTTTCAGGAACATCCAAACTGGTAATGCAGAAGACTTCAGCAGTAGGTGCATCAATCTCTGAAGGACTGATGGGATCGGTTGAAGATTGCATAGATTCAATCACTTCACTCTCCGAAGGAAGAGTGGGGTTGACCAGAGATTGCATTGGTTCAACCACTTGATCAACCAAAGGTTGATCTGACTGTAGGGAATCAATAGACAACTCAGGAACAAAGATTCCTTCAGACATGGGCCACACTCTTTGTACCTATGGAATGGCAGAGCATCGGTGAGTAAGGTGATCTCCCTTACAAAGTTTACAAGGGAACTTTGGTTTCTGTCTTATAGGTTTAGACTCCTTTACAATGTCAGTACTCTCATCATGACTAGCATTGGCTGACAGCTTGCCCCTAGCATGACTCACAGAGGCTGGTTTCTCAGAAGCATCAGACTTTTGAACTAAGGACCACGCTTTTTGCACTTCTGGAAGTACATGGCACAAGTAAGGTGATCTCTCTCACAAAACTTACAAGGGAACTTAAGCTTATGTTTGTTTGGTTTGTCAACAATGTCAAATCCCTCAACATGACTTGCAGCGGCTGATCTAGTGTCTCCAGTATGACTCACAAGAACTGGTGACTTGTCATTAATATGACTAGTAGTGATCAATGACGTGTCCTCAACATGAATGACAATGGTTTAAGACAAACTTTCAGTATGATTTTCAGTGACTAAAATTTTTCTCCCAGCAAGACCTCCAGAGGCTAGGTAGGTGCCCCCTGCATGATTTGCAGAGGCCGAGTGCTTGCCCCCAGCATGACTTACAGAGGCTGGGTTGCTGCCCCCTTGTTTGGGCATCTTCTTCCCATTCTTCCTCCGTCTATTCCTTTTAGACTGTTGGTTACTAGTATTTCTACTTTCTCCACATGAGGTAGAAGGAGGAGGAGAAGATGTTACTAGCAAGGGAGGCACAGGGTTTTGATGCTCTTGATTTGAGGTGCTCACAAAAGAAGCGTCAAGAGCATGCAAGGCATTCGGAGTGGAAAACAACCAAATCGGCAGCCCAATAGTGAATCCAGGAAGATTTAGAGTAGCCATTAAGGGAGCACCAATGTTTCCAATGAATGGAACAACAAAGGATCCCCCGGAATAGGGGTACCTTGATTGGCACTCGCCGAAATGCTAGACATCGTTTCCTGCTCAAATGAACAAGAAGTTCTCTAAGGCAAACTAAAACAAGTAGCACAAAGAGCACACCACTAAAAAAGGTCCTAGGTAAATCAAACCAGGAAAACAGATGCCTTCCGGAGAAGAGTCTGGGATAATGAGGGCCCAGAACAGATCAACGAAGGATGAAGAACAGTTACCCGGGGTCCACAATACAATGACTAAGGGTGCAAGCACTGGAATCACCCAACCGCCCTCCCAAAGACCTGCAAGGGATTTCCTCCCATGTCTGTCCTAGGTACAACAGATATACCCTCCGCTGTCACCTGTGTATGAACCTATGGTCAGATACTAAGGATACCACAACACCCAAAAATACTAGGGGAATAGTCGCTGGTCGAATCAAAAGGCGTGGGCAGGGTAACTGAGCCCAAAACTCAAAAGAGTCCCCAAACGTGATCCAATCCTGGTATATGCTCAAAACCGAAAGTAGGAGGAGTATTCCCAACAATCTGATCTCACAAGACCTACTGCATAGATCCCAAGCAAGCTTTGAATGAAGTGGGTTTACCTGTGATAGTCGAACTACGATTTTTGTGTAATGTGTGATCTTGGGTGGTTTAAGGTGTTTTAAACCCAAGATCCTAACCAAGACTAGTTGGTGTAGTGTAACCTAGAAAAAAAAATGTTGCTAGTACATTTTATTAGAGTTCATTTTAAAGGTTACTTGCTTACTCAAAAAGGTAGTGGGTGTGTGAGAGTGGTTATAATAGAGATAGAGTACTGAAAATGAAATATTTACCACCAAACAAATCTTTTTCTTTTCAATGCAAGTCTTAAAATTATGATCTAGAATGCATGTGCAAATGCAAATTTTAATCTTTCAAATGCAAATAAGGTAAAAATAAAGATTAAATGTACAAAATTAAACTCAAAACCTAAGGATGCAGCTACTCAAGCAACTAGGTATGCAAAATAAAACTTGTTCTTTTTTATGCAAAGCACTCTAAAATCTTTTAAGCCACTTGCAAGGTACTCTATTCAGAAAATGAATCAAAATTCTTTATGATTTCAAAGGTAACAAACAAAACTGAAACTAACCTATTATCAAATCAAAGCGAAGAAAATTTTAGGTTCTCTTTATGAAACAGTAAAAGCTACCAAATATGACTTTCAAATTATTATTGATGTAAGCTTCCCAAACATTGGGAAAAGAGTACGAAAACTACTTTTAGACCCAAACGAAGAAAATGACCTATGAAGAAGTATGGTTTGGTAAATTCAGGTCTGCACATAAACAATGCAAACAAGGTCTTGAACAACAGCCAAAACACTTGAGCTTTCACTACAAAAGAAAACTTAAAAGCATAAGGGAGGATAAAAAACCAATCTAAAAGAGAAATTTCACTCAAATAGATACAAACAGGATCAAGAAGACTCAAAAGGTTTCAAATTCAGTGGAAATGGGGCAAGCAGGTTCAGTCAGACTCAAATTAGGGTACAAAACACCAAACGGGTCCATAACCCCCCAACTTGGGTCAACAAGCCCCAAAACTTTTCATACAAGTCCAAATTGATCAAAAGAGGTTCAAATCATGAATGTAGGATCAGTACAAGGATGGGAGAGTACTTACAGGGGTTTAACATAGACCTAGGGTCATCAGGGACCACAAAAATGCAGCCAGAACCCCCAGATTTCGGTCCACAACCCAAAAAACTCAAAACTTTAAACCCATATTTTGAGCGCTACTGTGTATGAAGGAGACTAGTGCTCAGGGCGCTACTGTACTGCACAACAGTAGTGTACAGGTTGAAAAAATTGAAAAAATGGGATTAAAACCCCCCACACCTGGGTCCATAAGGGTTTGTAAGGGCCGGGAAGGGTCTGTAAAAGCCCAACAGGGTCAAACAGAGCCTACTAACTGATCCTAATCATGAAAATGAACAAATACCATCAAACAAGATTGAATAAATGACCTTGGATACCCCTAAGAAGTTAGGCTTTCCCCAGCGGAGTCGCCATTCTTTTGTGGGGAAAATGCACCTATAGTTCAGGGGAGAAACTACCAACTTACGGTGATAAAGATAGACTTACAAGCATTAAGCAAGTACAACAAATAAATGAAGAGATTAGGGTTTAGAGATGTAGGCACCTTATTCAGAAGGTTGATCCTAGCTTTTCCTCCCTCGCTCTTCAATGCTTATCCAATGTTGCAATGCCCAGACCTGCAAAACAACTTGATACCTTTCTCAAACACATTTGACTACATATATAAGACTGATATTCATAATAAAAGAAGACATCAGATTATAAACAAAGTGTAATCAAATCTAAGACACACAAGAATAGGTCATATTTGGAAATAGAAGAACGTCTGATCTTTATTGATGAATGAAAGCAAGTACATAATGTTATACCTTCCTTCAAGATTGGCACTTCATGAAACCTAGATTCAAGGTCTCCTACTTCTGTTCTCCAAGGATTCCAGCCTCTAATCAACTGTGCTAGGGTTTACCAAAACTGAAGCACAAGAGAGGGGGATGAGGGTCTCCATTCCTCTAGCATAACTTTGCAATTGGGCTTAGTCCCCTCACATGGCCCTTCTACCCTCCTTATATAGTCAGTGAAGGATAGGAAAAGAAGTTATAACCGAGTAGGAGGTTCCCCAACCAACTTAACTTCCCAAAATTTTGAGATTTTGACCAAAACAAGGGTGTACGCTACTCTACAGTAGACAAAGTAGCATACATATGGAGTTGAGCACTACTATTTCAACAGTGGAGTTGCACTCAGAAGGTTTTGAGTGCTACTATTGTACACTAGAGTAGGGTACACATGCTACTATCATGCCTGTGTACCAGCGCTCATGTTAAAAAATGGCCAAAAACAAGCTTTTTCTGCTCATTTTCAGGAGATGGTTTGGTCTGGAAAAATGTTCCTAAGGGTCATATACATCAAATGGGTCAATAATGAGGTAATTTCAACCATTTTTAGTGTACCAAATGACTCCTCCATCCACAAATGTCCCGTTGTGTGACTGATCTTGATCTCAAGAAGTGTCGTCATGCGACCAAGGGAAGCAAGTGTCGTCACGGATGGAGAGGTGTCATTTCAAGCTATAACACCAGAAAACAATGCAGAGATCGACCTAAATTCCCCCCTTGATACCGAACCACTCATAGTCTTTAAAGAGTGTCATCACTTCACCCGACAGGTAACAAAAAAAAAGAAGAGAGAGAGTGTACCCTTCCACCACTGTCCAACCACTCGAAAATCCATTTCATTAATAAGGAGGTAATGCTAGCGTGGTGGAGAGCTCGTAAGCTCTGTTAGAGGACAGATGATGGTGTAGAAAATTGCAGTCAGATGACAACTCGAGTTCCGTGAACAGTATATTAAGTGATCTCTTTAACCATATCATCTAAACACTATATATATATATGCATAAACAAAACAACCATATATATATTAATTATATATAAATACATTAGACAACATTTTAAATACATATAAACATTTTAAATATATATATTTTCATATATATATATATATATACAAAACAATCATAGATATATTAATTATATATAAATACATTAGACAACATTTTAAATATATATATTTGCATATATAAATATATATATACAAAACAATCATATATATATATTAATTATTTAAATACATTAAACAACCATATATTTATATATTCATATAAACATATATTAAACAACCATACATTTATGTATTTCCATGCATATATTATAGTTAATTATATTAATATCTTGATTATGAGTTTCTTTTAGCTTAGAAAATGTTATGAGTTTTCTAGTGCTCTGCTCCTCTCGGGCTAAGTCTAGTACTTATCCTAAAAGTAGTTAGCATAATATAAGAAAAATCATATGTAACCTATCGCGTTACACAAAGGCTTAGGTCATAAGAGTTTACTAACCATACAAGTATAGTTCATGAATCACATAGTCTATCTAGTGAAATTAGTTAGCTTTAAGCTAAATGCTTTGTCATGGGTGACGATCTTAACCTTACCTCGGTTGTAGTCATCAAAATGCGTGACTGCCCTTAAACTATTAATCTTACTCTTTATGAAATTAGGATTTGAGCCACATATTTACGAAGTTTATTGGTGGGTCCTTGGGCTTGATCTCCTCACCAATAAACAGTACAATTAATAAGTTACATTTATAAAATTTACTAGGGCATAAAGGAGGGATGTTACACAATGTCATCTTTTGATTTATATTCTTTCCTTCAAATAGCTTGGTCAAGGAATAAAACATCTCCTTGGGTGTCTTGAGAGATGACACATGTGGTATGAGATGGTCCTTGATAGAATCTGCAATGATCCTCTTTTCCTTGACCAATTTCTTCTTATGTAAGGCCTTAGCCTCATCTCCCTCTGAAACTGGAACCTCTTCACTTATGTAGGTGTCCAATTCATTCTCTTCTAGGATTAACCCAATCATATAATTCCATGCTCGGAAGTTATCAACCCCTTCAATATTATCCTCAAGCTTGGTGTGGTGAGACATCTTTAATGAGAAACTCAAATGAAAATAAAAGATTTAGGTCTTACCACTTGATTGCTGAAACTAGATCTGGAGTTGGTTAGGGTTTGACAAAGAAAACCTAAAAAATCAAACTTGGAATTTGAAACTTCTGTCTGTATAGGAAGATGTAATTGACTGAGGCGAGCAAGCTTGTGTGCTTAGATTTTGAAAACTCCAAAAATTGACCCTTCAAAAATGACCCACGAATTTCGGATCTGCAGTTACTGTCAATTTCTGGTTTTCTGGTTTTTCTAGTCCAAAAGTCAAACTAAGGTTTGACAAATACTGGGGTTCTACCCAACCAAAAAGTTTGATCTTGGTCTCTAAATTTTGATTTTTCTGAGGAGAACAATCCTATGCTAAGAGCACTCCAAACTTCCACTTCTGTTAAAAGCCGTAGATTCCCGTAGCAGTGACGGGCCAAAAACTGAAAATGCTCGGAATGAAATTATGTTTCGACAGAAAGATGTGCCTTCCTTGGGATATTTATCCTAGCCTCCTTCCCTTGATGATCTGTGGAAAGAGACCCAAAAATTAAGAAGCTCTAGATTACACAGCTGCATAGTGTCTTATTCTCAGGTTAGCTCTGATACCATGTTAGAATTCACATTTTAATTCAATATGATCTAGGATCTTATCTGAGAGAGTAACATGCATAGCAAATCAAGCACAAGAGACAAGAGACACAAAGAATATCACCGGGGAAACCATAAAGGAGAAAACCCTGCAACTTCCTCAGAGATAGAATGAGCAAAACTACAAAACCCCAAAACAAAGAGATGGTCTCTAGTAGCGTCCTCCTCCTCCACTTGTGCAAACTTCTCTCTCTCTCACTTATGCAAATGAGTGAGTGAGTGAATGGATAAATAGAGAGGTGCCCCTCACTATTTATACTTTACTTTCACTTTCCTTTTACCCTAACTGGGCCGAGTTCTCCTAGGAGAGTCTAATAACCCATTCCAACTTAACTTTGGTCCGACCCCACCAGGGAAGTCTAATATCCCACTCAAATACAATAATAGATTTTCATATTGGAGGAATGCAACCTCTCCGTTCGAAGTACAATGACATATGAATACAATATTAAATATACAAGTGAAATATCTTCCGAAGTTACGAATACATCAACAAGGGGTACAGTCCTAATCCTCCCTGGTTAGTGCTCTGAAATATTGGGCCAAGTATACTGTGAGTTGAATCACCTTGACAATCCTGCGAGGTTCCAGAATTTTGAATCCCTACCTGTCATGTAAGTTTGCTTGCAGCCTTAGCTTGTGTGGATTTTGGATTGATTTTTTCTTTTTTATAGATTACACTTAGGATAAATTTTGATCTGGTCACAATGGTCAATCAACCTTTGAGAAGATCCTGAAGGATTTTGAATTTTCTACCTAAATATCCCCTTAACCAAGAGGAGAACTCGGGAGCACGAATGGATAAGCCTACAATATCTATGTCACATGAGGAAGAGACCTCTACTTTATAGTCGAGAACGAACTACTCCTTTCCCACCATTTCACCTATCGTTGATCCTACAGGAACTTCGATGGTGGAACAACCTACCTCATATGACACATCCTTCCATTTTTTGATGGAGGGACATCCTAGATCTATGTATTGGATTTTCAGCCAGCCCTGGGATGAATCTGTATCAACAACATTTGGTCTTTCCACATATTTTTGGGACACATCTCTAGGCCAACATGTCTCTGAGTTTGGCTCAATTCCCATGGAAGAAACCATACCTCGTCATGGGATTCCTAACAATGAATATCTTGTGCCACTCTATGAAAAGATACATCATCTACGCATGACTGGTGAACAAATTAGACGCCAAAGTCTCACACAACGAGAAAACATCCCGGATACACCCATTTATCAATATTCCCCTATGCACTCTTTATCATTCACTTCACCAAATACAATTATACCTAGCTCGACCACTTACGAACCAGGTCAACCCTCATTTCCTATGAGCACACCTTTAATCCAGGTGACTGGTTCTATACCTACTATGGCTCCCACCACGACACCCTCTGAAGGGAAACCTTCAATGTCTGCTAAATTTGGGACATTACCTCCACCTCCCCCACCTAAAAATTCAAGGGTAGGATATAATATTCCTGTAAGTTTATTGTCAGGAGGAATTAATCCTTTCGTTAGCACTCAACCCTTGGTCACAAGTCAACCTAGCATTAGTGGTCAACATTTTGTCATCGGGCACATTCCAGTATGTAGACAACTTTCAACTACGGGGAATCTCCTAGTTGGTGGACCCAACCTGACAGGGGGACATCACCCAACCAAGAGTTATACCGTGAGTGGACGATACACTTATCATTTGAGTTCTAGTATGGTTGGTAGTCCTCTTCCAACCATCGGACATCCCACATGGACACATCATACGGGGGGGACATCCATTTGGAACCAACCCCCATGGGGGCACATTATTCTCGGACATCACAACATTAATATTGGACAAAACTATCTAGGAAATATTTTCCCTGGATTACCCTACCCTGGAAACCCTAATACCCCATGGTGGCACCATGATGTCCCACCGACCTGAGCTCTGACTGACAGGCCACCCCAACCACCTCCACCACCTGTCCCACCACATACACCACCATCTTGTCCACCACCACCACCTCCACCCCATTTTGGAGGAGGAGGATCTTGTCCTTACAGCAGGGGACCTCCCCTTTCTCGAGGCAGTGAACCCTCGCCTTATAGAGGCGTCCCATCCCACTTTGGAGGAGGTGGACCCCCTCCTTTCTGTAGAGGACTTGTTGTCAATAGATCTGTCCCACAAATTTTTGGATTCCAACAACACGGATGTAAAGTCTATTAGCATTTTTGCCCAGGTCATGAATGTCCCAGTCAGCCTAGTCAGTTCTCCTTATGGCCTCAAACCTCCATCTTGGATCAATTCTTAATGCATGTTTGGCCTTGTTCTCTTTGTCTGCTAAGAAATTCATCCATTTTTTGAAACCCTTATTCTATGTGCCATCTCCACCATTATCTAGCTTGGGTAGTTTGGGTATATTGGGTTTTAATAATTAGTATTATTTTAAAGGAAATGATTTTTTCTTAAAATAATGATTTTTATGAAAAAATAAAAACTATTATTTTATAGTTATAACTTTTTACCCATCATCTTTTTTATAATGATTTAGCTTTTTACCCATAATATTTTATACATTATGTGGATTTCCAAAGGGGATAAAGTATTGTGTTATAAAATTTGAGTTTTATCATGTAAATTGCCATAGTCTCCTCCAATTTCCATTTTCATGTCAATTAGCATCTAGGTGTTGAAGCCTTTCAACTAAGAGCCCACAAATTGTTGTACACTATGCATACTTCTCATTGGCCAACAATATGCAATATAAAGTATTTCTATTACATGTGGAAATACATACAACACCTGTAAAGTGTCAGTTAAGCTTTAAAGATTTAATAATAGCAGTCAAGGTGCAAACTGTAGTGATAACATCTTATGGCACCATTTTCGGGGACGGAGGAATGAAGTCATCTTCCCCGGGGTTTGATATTGAGTAGATCCTCTTCTTGATGGTGAACAAGAAGTGGACACTTGTTTGACTGCATATTTCTTCACTGGGCGACTCCAAAGAGTCAAGAGGCAACTTCACTTGTTGAAGATATAGAATGACATGAAATGATCGAATGAAGGCCATTCTGCCTACAAGGTTTTCTCCTTTGAATTTTGCTAATATTAACGACTTTCCAAATGCAGTACCTATCATGGACGAGTGGGGATATTTCCTTCCATAGTTCAAAGAGATGGAAAAGGAAAATCCATCACTTGATGCAATAAAGTTTCAGAAGTATATGGACCAGCTAAATATACATCATGAAGATGTATTGATGAAAATGTTTATGTATTCATTAGATGGATGTGCGAGACAATGGTACAGAACTCTTCCTTCTTCAAGTATTTCATCTTTGAGAGACTTTCACGCTACTTTTTATTTATATTGCAAAAAATTGTATCTAGTTGAGTGTCTTTTTTAGCATTGTTGTGAGGGATATGCATTATATATTCAGAGTTTAGAAGAAGATTCTTCCAATAGTGAAGTCGAAGCAGATGCTTATGCTATGAAGGAGGAAGAAGATACATTATCAGCTGTGTCTTTCTCTAATTCTATTCTACAACAAGAAATTTTTCAAGATTCTAATATTAAAGTTGACGATAGCATCATAGAACAAAAATTTTCATCTTTAAAATCTTGTCAAGCTGCCCCAATTTATGATGAATACAATAATGAAGAAGTTGAAAGTTATCCTACTATCATTAATTCTGATTATTATATACCTGAATATTTGGTTTCTTCAGATACAAAACATAATGATCAAGTGTATTTTGGTAAAATAACAATGGAAATCAGTAAGGGCAGTCCCCAGCTTTTAGATTTGAGGACCAAAAGAAATTGTACCAACCATAAAGAGATGGATTTGTCGAGATCATCCATTTTCAAGGAGGAACAACAAAAGGATAATCTTTCTTCTTATGTGCCTGTTTCTTCAAATATAGATAAGAAAGATAATAATTATGAGGAAGAAGGAGATGTTATTTCAAATCTGTTTCGAAGCCATATTGCTGATAATCCTATGCATAAATATTCATCTTTTCCATTAGGATTCTATCCTAATGCTCCAATATTTGACAAGTATAGTGATAAAGAGGAAGGATTTAAATTTTATTAGGGCTTGTTGACTAATGGAATCACATCTAGTTCCACTTTTCAACAAAGAGATGATCAACAATGCGTTCATGCTATGGTCGATAATAGTTATGAGTCTGTTGTTCAAAATAATTATGAAGATCCTCTTATTTCTGATACATTTTTTAAAGATATCATTATTGGATAGAGTAATCAACAGTTTCTTCATGGCATATCTTTTAGGACTCATCTTTCATTTGATCATTATAGAGACAATGATGTAGAGGATCAAGAACATATCTCTTCTTTTCTATCAGAAATTGTAAGCTGTAATTGGCCAACACATCATAGTGATGGATCCAAATCACAGGGATATGGAAAAGGAAAACAAAAAGGATTAGATGAGCAATTGATGATGCATGCTTCTCTGTCTTTTGTTGAGTAGCAACAAGTTTTGTACAAATTTCAAGATCCAGTTGTCACTTATATGGATATGTTTTGTAGTGATGAAGTTTCATCTACGACCATCTTTAAGGTCGGATTTTTGGATTGTAAGTATGATTTTAAAGATTATGATTTACATACTACAGTCTGTGTGTTTGTGACTTTGCATAAATTTGGAAGGAAAGTTCAATTTGTTAGTCAGTTACTTACTTGGTTGCATTGGAGATTCAGTTTTACTTGATTAGTTTGCTTCTACTAATTAGAAGTAGAAGTAGGAAGGAGAATAAGCTCTCCATATGAGTAGATAGATTCTTTTCAAGATTTTAAATAAGTGCAGAAGTTTAAGATATGAATGACTCCATTACCCAATGGATAAGGCATTATACAATTATGGATTTTCAAATTGCAGTTTACTTGTAGAAGTGGCGTGTTTCACCTTGCAATTTTTTGGTTTGCATGATGTGGATATTTCGAGAGAAGTCTTGGTTTCTAGAGGAGGATATTTGCTATGAATAAAATAATAATAAAATAAACATCAACATATATATATATATATATATATATATATATATATATATATATATATATATAATAATAATAATAATAATAATAACAACAAACAAGAATAATATAATAATATAATTAATTAGTGAAATGGTGTAACTCTTTATGAAGAGTTGCATTAGACACCCTTTAAACAATTATAAATACGGGAAAGTCTATCTTGTAAAAGACATCATCTTTATATCATCAAATTTATTATTCTTATCTATTATTCAATATGAGAGTCGGATTCGATTATTAACTTAGTGAACGGATTCGTTCACCGCATTTGGTATCAGAGCAAGGCTTGTAGCCACCAATCTAGGATCTTGTCCAAAACCGGGCTCGTGGCCCAAAGAAGTAAAAAAGAAAACAAAAATTAAAAAAAATTAAAAGGAAAAAGTAAAAGAAAATAAAAAGAAGAAAAGAAAGACAAGTAAGAAAGAAGAAAATAGAATATAGAAATAAATAAAAAACAAGTGAGAAGAAGTGAAAAGGAAAAAAAAAGTAAAAGTAAAGTTTAGAAGTGAGTAAAAGTAAAAAGTAAAAGTAAGAAGTGAAACCGCACATGGTTTTAAGGTGCACGTGGGTTTGTGAGAAGTGGGTTTGGTTTTATTCCCTAAGAACAAACCAAAAGTGAGATTTGAACTTGGGTGGGGAAGGTAACAATCATTCTTCCTAGCCACCTAATCTACACACAATCCACAAAGAAATTAATCTAGAGCAAAAGGTTAACCAACGTGGAGATTAATTAATATTGGTCCATAATTGTAAAATATTACAATTGTTTGGGAAATATATAATATTAAAATAATATTATTATTACATTTAAATAATAATAATTATTATAAGGGCAAAGCAATTATTGTTAAAAAAATAAAATAAAATTTGAAGATCGGTTATCACCAAAGAAATCAAAGGAAATCATCCCACCGTCGAAGAAGTCAGAAACCATGGAATCCGATTTGCGAGAAAAATTAGAAGCCGCATTAAAATGTTATCTAAAAGACAATGAAGAATTGCGCGACATAAATAACAGTTCAAAAATAAGAATTGAATTACAAGAAAGGGACAATGAAATAAAAATCTCTAACCAGGAAAGGCGTATAGAAAAATTGAATGCGCAAATTGATGAATTAAAAGCCGAAAATAAATTCAATCAGAGGTTAGGAAATCAAGATATAAAGAAGGAAATAAATAATTACGAAGCAGAAATAATACGCTTGAACAAAATCGTTAGCGACAAAGATGAAGAACTAATGCAGTTACGACATAAATTAGAAAGTCAAGAATCAGAGGTCAGCCAGTGTCGACAACAGATAAAAGTTCTTCAACAACAAAATGACGACTCTAAAAAGACACATAAGTCAGAGATCACGGAGAATAATAAAGCGTTATCCAACAATGCTGAAGAAATTTTTAGACTAATAAGTCATAACAAGATACTAGTCACAATAATTAAGAAGTTGAAAAATAGCCGGAAGATAGAACAATCTATGGACGACATTGAAGGGAAACTTCTAGACAAGCAGGAAGAAAATAGTTGTATCAGAAGTCATAATGAAGATCTTAAGAAACAACTTAAGACATCTGAAGATGACAGAAAATTGCAAGTCGAATTGATTAAGAAGTTTCAAAATGATAACAGGCAGTTAGGAAACAAGTTGGAAAAGATACAGAATGAAACCTTAAAACCTCAAGAGACGAAAATAAAAGTCCCATCTCAGATCAATGCTCAAAAGACGACACTTGTAAAATAAAATGACATTGTGAAAATTCCCTATAGACACCCCAACCATAAAAACCGATATTCTGAAAAGTGGGAAATGTCGAAAGACGATGGTACTAATGTGATCAAAGCTCTTAACGACAGATCAATGGGGAATCCCAATAGTCAGCAACAAATCAATTTGGGATGGATTGACCCATCCACATATCGTAAGTTATGATCTACACTTAGAAGTTCGTACCGACATGTTTCGTCAGCTACGACGTCATAAGGAACGGTGCGACAACGTTATAAGGCTTTGAGGACAAAGACTTTCTAAGAGAGAGGCAATGCTATGAATAAAATAATAATAAAATAAACATCAACATATATATATATATATAATAATAACAACAAACAAGAATAATATAATAATATAATTAATTAGTGAAATGGTGTAACTCTTTCTGAAGAGTTGCATTAGACAGCCTTTAAACAATTATAAATATGGGAAAGTCTATCTTGTAAAAGACATCATCTTTATATCATCAAATATATTATTATTATCTATTATTCAATATGAGAGTCGGATTCGACTATTAACTCAGTGAACGGATTCGTTCACCGCAATATTCTTATAGGTTGTAGAGATGAAATGGAAAAGGCACAGGGTCTGCTTGTTCTTGGCAGCTCGAATGGAGCATGCCATCCATAGCTAGAGCTAGATGTTGTCACCAGATCTGTCCCACAATTTTTTTGATTCCGACAACATGGATGTAAAATCTACTAGCATTTTTTTCCAGGTCATGAATGTCCCAGTCATCCTAGTCAGTTCTCCTTATGGCCTCAAACCTCCATCCTGGATCAATTCTTAATGCATGTCTGGCCTTGTTCTCTTTGTCTGCTAAAAAATCCATTCATTTTCTCAAATCCTTATTCTATGTGCCATCTCCACCATTATCTAGCTTGGGTAGTTTTGGTATAATGGTTTTTAATAATTATTATTATTTTAAAGGAAATGGTTTTTTCTTAAAATAATTATTTTTATTAAAAAATAAAAACTATTATTTTATACTTATAACTTTTCACCCATCATATTTTTTATAATGATTTACCTTTTCACCCATAATATTTTATACATTACGTGGATTTTCAAAGGGGGATAAGGTATTATGTTATAAAATTTGAGTTTTCTCTCATGTAAATTGCCATAGTCTCCTCCAATTTCCATTTTCACGTCAATTACCATCTAGGCGTTGAATCCTTTCAACCAAGAGCCCACAAATTGTTGTACACTATGCATACTTCTCATTTGCCGACAGTATGCAATATAAAGTATTTCTATTACATGTTGAAATACATACAACACCTGTAAAGTGTCAGTTAAGCTTTGAGTTGGATGGCATCAAATATTTAATATTAGCAGTCAGGGTGAAAACTCTAGTGATAACGGGACCACCTTATTCTGGAGGGGGAGGACCCCCACCTTCCGGTGGAGCACAACCCCACTCTGGAGGGGGAGTACCCCCACCCTATGGTGGATGACCACCTTACCATGGAGGATGAGGATCCCCACCTTTTGGTGGTGACCCACCTCATTCTAGTGGTGGTGGAGCTCTTTCTGGTCCCCCTCCTAACCCTGGTGGCCCATCCCCATATGACCAATTTCCTATGGGAGTACCCTAAAACCAATCAGTCCATGGTCCTACTGGTACAAATATGCCATACCAATACTACTAGTATCCACATTCCAACCAACAATTACCTTTTCTGGCTACTCTCGATCTTCTAGATTTGTCACAGTTGAACAACGATCCCATCTATCATGGAACTAATTGGCCGGCTATTCTAGTGAAGTTACCTCCCGACATTCCAAAGTTTGATGGAAAACCCGGTGAAGATCCCAAAAACCATGTAATGACATATCATTTATGGTGTTCGTCTAATTCCTTGATGGATGATTCCATCGGTTTATGGTTATTCTAGTGAACCCTTACTGGCCTTTCCTCTAAGTGGTATATCAAATTACCACCACACTCTTTTCATGATTTCTGATCCTTGGCCGTGTCATTTTTAATGCATTTTCAATTGTCAATCCATTGCAATACCAGTACATATATTTTGACCTCTCTTCGACAAACTACTGCCACTTATATCTCAGATCATATTCACGAGTCGAGGTGGAGACGATGTTTGATTAAAGCTCACATTCCAGACCACATCCTTGTTGATTAGTTTACTAAGTCACTCCTACCCGTCATGGATAGAGATATCGCTATGGGTGGGGACATCACCGAAGAGAAATATTTTGCATGTGCCTAGTACTTAGACTTAGTCTATGCTCAATATGGCACTCTATATGATATTGTCCCCAGTGCACCATGCCCTACCTACGACAAAACAAAACCACCCCTGAGACCTAATGCCAATAGCATCATTGGCTTTGTTCAAAACCATCTTGCTTCTCAATCCAGTAACCATGATGGTTCCCCTCCATCCCCATCACAGTATGGGAACAACACCAATCAATCACGAAGCCTTGCTACCACCGAAGAATCGAATTCATTCCAATCTGCTTCACCTCAGAAATCCGGTGGTAAAAATAAGAACAAGGGAAAAAAAAAATCTTCTAATCAACAAGAACCAAAACAGAAAAATAGGGATACCACCAAACCTAAGTGGAAGGATAAGTTTCCATGTCTACTATGTGGTGACAACCACTTTACCAAAGATTTCCCACATCAGGACGAGGTCCAAAATTTGTTGTGCAACAACAACAGATGATCATGCAACAACTCTCTCCTCCTCAAGGAGAGTCATCCTCTACTGCTCATGTTCTCATGATGCGTAGTGAAACAATTAACCTAAATACTCGATCACAATCATATGAATTAGTCCCTAACAAGGAATCTAATGGAAGCAATAGTAAAAAATCTTCTTCCTCTGCATCAAACATTCCCACGCTGCAATTTTCTCTCACTATTGGGAAACCTTCCTTTGATTCAGTACTACATCCGCCTAAGATACCAATTAGAAAATTTGTTTTCAATCCCAATGCTTGGGATGCTCAAAACTACAACATTGTAGAGGACTTAGCACAAGCTCGTTGCGCTATGTCGATGTTGGAAGTCTTTCAAAATTGTCCCGATCAGCATAAGACTCTTTTCACTGCCATCGGCACTGTAGACCCAGATTCCTAAAATACAATCATGTTTAAACTTGAGTATTTTAAACTGAGGCTTTCCAACAAGCTCGCTTTCCAAATTGCCACAAAGGTTGCTGGTAATATAATCCATCATACTATATTAGAGGAGGGAGCATTCACCTTAGTGATGTCGTTATCTTGTTGGAGAGCCATCGGCTCTCCGGAGTTGAACTGTTCCCCTACCACGTTGAAAGCATTTGATGGTCGTGGATTCCAACCACACAGGTTGTTACAAGATTTGGCTATAGAGATGGGGGGCAAGACCGTTTCCATCAATTTGGAAGTAGTCTTCCCCCCATTTGATTATAACATAATCCTTGGTCGTAATTGGTTTTACGCCATGACCGTAGTCACATATTCTGTATTCTGAATTGTACGATTTCCCCAACAAGGGAAAATTGGTACTATCGACCAAGTGTATTTATGAACACCAGACACCACTACTCACCTTGGTGACAATGTACCCCTCTTAGGTGATTCGTTCCAGATATATGAGAGTGTGGGGGTAGGACTCCTCAAGGAACCATCCCTTATGGGAGTCTTTCCATCATCGGATCTCCCTTCCCATGTTGCCACGGTGAACATGATTTCCTCTATGATCCCCTCACCATGTAGCTCTAATGACCAATGGCTCATTCCCGCGATTGACATGTTGGACTCGATTGGAGATATAATGCCTCTCACACCAACGGAAGCTACATACGAGGCTATCCAATCGGTATCTGATGACTGTTGATGTATATGTAACTTCAGAATGTATTTTACCCATGTGTATTGTATTCCTATAGAGATGTTATTATTCCTCTATATGGAAGTGTTTGTATTCCTATAGAGATGTTATTATTCCTCTATACGGAAGTGTCGTCATTTATATTGTAAGTGTCGTAACTTATACTTGATGGGTTATTAGACCACCTTGATGGGGTCATCCCTGTATCAGTCATGTGGGTAAATGGGTTATTAGACCACCAAGTGTCGGGTCGGCCCAGATTAAGTTAACCATGGGTTATTAGGCTAAGCTAGACAAGTCGGACAGGACAGGCCCCATTAGTTTATTGGGCAGGACGGGACAAGTATAAATAGAGATCGGGAGATCTTTGTTTGATCACTCATTACTCACTTCTATCTCTCTCAGAAAGTGGTGCACTTGTGAGGAGGAGGATCATCTGCTAGGAGAATACTATCTCTAGTACTTTGGTTGTACTTTGGTTGTATCATTTATCTATCTATCTCGGAGGAAGTTGTGGTGTTTTTCACCTTCGTGGTTTTCCCTGGTGAAAATCTGTGTCTCTTGTGTGCTTGCATTATTGTGTCCATGATTGATATGTTGTAGATATGCTGTAGATATGATGTACATGTTTTTCTCTCAGTTAAGATCCTATATCAGATTGAAATTTCTGAAAAAATAACATGGTATCAGAGCTAGCCTGAAATAAGGCATGATATGGCATGTATGACACTTGTTGCACTTGCGATTCTAGGGCTTGATATAGCAAAAACCAGCCATCAAAGCACTTTCTCCATAAATACATTTTGTCGTTCTTTCAGGATCTAAAACTCTTACAGGTCTAAGATAAGATCCCCATGTACCTTGTGTCTGAAGCACAACTTCTAATTCATTGTACTTTGTGTTTTATGATCTGTGCAATCTAGGGTTTCTGCCTCTTCCAGATCTGAGTCATAAACATGTGACCTATGAAAAAAGGTCATAACTTGGGCTAGGAAGCTCCAAATGAAATTTCATAAAAAGTGACAGGTATGGTACGGACTGTAATTTCACAGGCCGAAGGTTGAAAGGATGAAAGTGAACCAGTGACATGTGGCACTTCGTACAAGTTCGCTCTCCTGTTTTATCCCATAAACAGGTCACGTTGCGACACTTGGAATAACTCTCTATCAGAGAGTCAAATTGAGGTCAAACCTATGGGGTTGGAAAGATGATAGGTCAAGATATGACAATAGCTATTCCAGATCCTGTGGATTCGTAATTTTGGAGTTACACCAAAAACAATTAGGTGCATATTTCTGTCAAAACATAATTAGATTTTGAGCACATTCATTCATGGCTCCGGGAATTAGGGTTTCGGAGAAAGTTGGTATTTTTGTAATAGGAGACCACGGATGAATGCTACTCATCAAAATCGAAATTTAGAGACCAAGATCAAATTTTTTGGTTGGGTAGAAGGCCCAGCTTGTTCAAATTCTAGTTCGGGACTTTGATCGGGAAAGTGGAAAATTAGGGCTTCTACAAAAGTTGGAATTTTTGAAGTCTATGACCACGGCTGGAAGCTCCTTAGAAAAATCGAAGTTTAGAGCTTTGGATCAAACCTTTTGTTGATGTATATGTAACTTCAGAATTTATTTCACCCATGTATTTCATATATGTATTTTATATTCCTATAGAGATGTTATTATTCCTCTATACAGAAGTGTCATCATTTATATTGTAAGTGTCGTAACTTATACTTGATGGGTTATTATACCACCTTGTTGGGGTCGGCCCTGTATATGTCATGTGTGTTGAAGGGTTGTTAGACCACCCTAGTGGGGGTCAGCCATGTGGGTCAAAGGGTTATTAGACCACTCTATTGGGTGTCGGCCCAGTCAGCATTGTGTTATGTGGTTAAGTTAAGGCCAACCTAGTAAAGGTTATTAGGAAAGTCAAGTCTAGTATAAATAGAGATCGAGATATCTCTATTTGATCATTCTATTTCACTCACTCACACTTTGGAGAGTGGCGTACTTGTGGAGGGGGAGGCTTTGCTGCTAGGAGAAGACTATCTCTTGTATTCTGGTTGTATCATTGCTCTATCTATTGCTGAGGAAGTTATTGGGGTTTTTCACCCTTATGGTTTTCCCCAAGTAAACTCTGTGTCTCTTGTGTGCTTGCATTATTGTGTCCATGATTAATATGCTGTAGATATGCTATACATGTTGTTCTCTCAGTTAAGATCCTATATCAGATTGAAGTAAATTCTGAAAATTTAACATGGTATCAGAGATAGCCTGAAAGAAGGCATGATATGGCATGTATGACACTTGTTGCACTTACGATGCTAGGGCTTGATATAGCAAAAACAGTCATCGTAGCACTTTCACTATAAATCTATTTTGGTGAAGTTTTCGGATCTGAAACTTTTACAAGTCGAATATCAGATCCCCATGTACCTTGTACCTAAAGGACAACCTCTAATTTGTTGTACTTTGTGATTTATGATCTGTACAATATAGGGTTTCTGCCTCTCCCAGATCTGAGTCAAAATCAGGTGACCTTGGGAAAAAGGTTATAACTTGGGATAGAAAGCTCCAAATGAAATTAAATAAAAAGTGATAGGTAGTACATAGACTTTAATATCTCAGGAAAAGTTTTCAGAGGCCGAAGTTTAACCAGTGACACGTGGCACACCATATAAGTTCTCTCTCCTGTATTATCCCATAAACAGGTCACATGCGACACTTGGAATAACTCTCTCTAAGAGAATCCAATTGAAGTCAGACCTGTCGGGATGGAAATATAACAGGTTGGGCTATCTCAGAAAAAAAAATTAGAGGCCGAAGTTGAACCAGTGACACATGGAATGCCATACAAGTTCGCTCTCTTGTATTATCCCATAAACAGGTCACGTTGCGACACTTGGCATAACTCTCTCTCAGAGAATCCAATTGAGGTCAGACCTTTTGGGATGGAAAGATAACAGGTCTGTCTATCTTAAGAAAATTGTTTAGACCCTGTGGATCAAAAAATTTGGAGTTACTGTAAAATCTCAAGCACAGATGAATCTAGCTACTGTGGATTCCTCACTGGTGAAAGATTGCACAACATTTGCAAGAATTAGCATAAAAAATTTAAATGAATGAAGAACAATACACATGAAATGGTGAATAATGTCAATATTATTAACTGTCCAACCTTAGGAAAGGTTAAGAACACCCATATATACAAATCTGGAAGAATTCGAATCCATCTGGAGTGTTCACACTGATCTAGCTTAGAAAAAGCTCAAACCCCCCTAGGTTGACCAAAATATCCCAAACCATCCCAAACTGGTTCGAATCTGCAGTGTGAATGCTGGGAATGACTGGACAGGCCCATGTGACCTCACACATGTGAAGAAACTGGTTGGATAGAGGTTTGGAGTCTAAAAATGGTCAAAAATGTGACAAAACAAGGCAAGATTGTCCACAAAGAGAGCAAATGCGCCCTAGGTAGAAGAGAAGCATGCTGAGTGCATTAAATGACCTGAGGAGGGCGCTCTAGGCATGCTGAGTGCATTAATTACCCTGGGGAGCGCTCCACATAGCTGGTTTGACTCAGCACTTGTTCACATTTGCCATCTAGTTCATGATAATTGACCATTTAGTAGCTAATCAACTTAGGGATGTAATCATTAATCACTTGGGCTAATTAATCATCATTAATAAATGATTAATGTACATAGGTGGAAAAATGTTCTAACACCCCCCCTTAAGCTAGACTTAGTGAAATATCAAAAATTAAGGCCTTGGCAACTAGGCTCAAGTCACCTTTTACATCATGAAAATTTATTTGTCCATGTAACCAAGGTAAGGAGGAAAACCACATGGGAAATAAAACCTCCCCTCTAAAATGGACATGTGGCATATATCAAAATACACCAATCATCACCATGCATCACTCACCCCAAGCAAAGATCTAAGGTGAGTGAAGGTCTTCTCGGTAAAACACTTGGTGAAGATATCAGCAGTTTGCTCACTGGATGGGCAATACTGCAATGCTATGATCCGGTCATGCACCAAAACCCGAATGTAATGCATGTGTATCTCTATGTGCTTGGTCCTCTGTCTCTGTACTGGATCGGTAGAAATCTTGATTGTACTTTGATTATCACACCAAAGAATAGTGGGTGAATCAAAGACAATCCCGAACTCTGCAAGAATACCTTGCAACCAAACACATTGTGTGGCTGCATTGACTGCTCCCCTGTACTCGGCCTCAGCTGAAGATAAGGAAATAGTGCTCTGTTTCTTGCTTGACCAGCATATAGGTCCATGTGCAAGCATAAAAACATAACCGGAAGTTGACTTCCGATCAATACAATCACCGGCCCAATCAGAATCTGTAAATCCTACTAGTTCAAGGGATGAACCAGCAGCATAATGGATACCAAAAGACTTAGTACCCTGAACATAATGAAGGATCCTCTTGGCTGCCTTCCAATGGATCTCATGAGGCTCTTGCATGTGCCTTGCAACAGCCCCAACAGCATAAGACAAATCTGGTCGAGAGTGTGTAAGGTACAACAAACTCCCAACTAGTTGTCTATACAACGAACTGTCAACTAGTGGTGAAGAACCCCATTCTGTAAGCTTAACTCCTGAAAGAAATGGAAATTTTGCAGACTTACATTCAGCCATCTTAAATTTCTGCAGCAAATCTGAAGCATACCTTGACTGACATACAGAAATTCCATTCACAAATTGATCAATCTCCAAACCCAGAAATTGTTTTAGCAATCCTAGATCGGTCATGGAGAATGCACTGTGCAATGCTCTCTTAACTGAGTCAAGTTCTTTGGTGCAGCTACCAGTGATCAAAAGATCATCAACATACAGTACAATAATCAATATCAGATCACTAACATGCTGCATATACACATTTGGATCAGACTTACACCTCTCAAACCCCAAAGATAGCAGAAAATTGTCCATTTTTGCATACCATGCTCTAGGAGCTTGCTTGAGCCCATAGAGTGATTTGTTCAACCTGCAAAGAAGTGTTTGATCAGAAATAAAACCTTCAGGCTGCTGCATATAAATCTCCTCATTCAGATCCCCATGAAGAAAGGCACTTTTTACATCCATGTGATGAATCTCCCATCGCTTGGAAGCCCCAATTGCCAAAACTAGTCTTATGGAGTCCATCTTTGCCACCGGTGCAAATGTCTCTGTATAGTCCACTCCTTGGAACTGAGAGTAACCCTTAGCCACCAACCTGGCCTTATACTTCAGATCAGATCAATCAGATCCAATTTTGGTTCTATAAATCCACTTGCATTGCACTAGTTTCCTCTTGGGAGGAAGAGGGACCAAATCCCAAGTTTTGTTCTCATGGAGTGAGTTCATCTCCTCTTGCATGGCTGATTGCCACCTTGGGTCTGTACATGCTTCTGAATATGACATTGGATCAGATCCAACCATCAAATAACAGGCCTCACTCAGATCAGAATTATTATATGCAAAGGAATTGTGAAATTGAGATCTAGTTTTCCTAGCATCTTGGGGATCTCCCACTAGCTCTCCGGCACTTTGAATTGTTTTCTCTACCCACTTGGGCCTTGAGGGAGGGATATGTTCAGAATCCATATCAACATCATCTTCAGCAATATTAGAATCAGAAATATCAGAGAATGAATCACTACTTACTTCATCATCAAGACGAGGGAATGAGCATTCCCCATCACCTTGTTCACTAGCTTGCAAAAATTCTTCCTCTTCGAATTTGACACTTCTTTCAATGAAAGTTTTGTGAGTGGATGGATCAAAGAGATTGTAGCCCTTGGAATCCTCTGCATACCCAACCATGATTGACTCCTTGCTTTGGGGCTGCAATGCCTTTCTCTTCTCCGGTGGAATTCTGGCCCAAGCCATTGAGCCAAAAATTCTGAAATGTGAGACATTTGGCTTGTGGCCCATCCAAGCTTCAAATGGAGTGATTCCTTGCAATGCTTTGTGTGGTGCCCTGTTCTGAACATATGCTGCACAATTCATAGCTTCAGCCCATAATTTAGGAGACAAATCGCTTGCTTGCAACATGCAAGTTGCCATCTCTTTCAGTGCTCTATTTTTGCGCTCTGCAACACCATTTTGCTGAGGTGTGTAGGGCACTGAGTGTTGCATCTGAATGCCATGCTCTTGACAGAGCTGCTGCAAATTGTTGTTGACATACTCTCTACCATTATCAGTCCTCAAAATCTTCATGGCCTTCCCACTGAAGTTCTCAACCATGCTCTTAAAAATCTTGAAACAATCAAATACTTCAGATTTTTGCTTAAGGAAAAATAACCAGCAGTACCTTGAGTAGTCATCGATGAAGGTGAGCACATATTTGTTGCAGCCATAGGAGGGTGTGGGGAGAGGCCCTATGAGATCAGAATGCACTATCCCAAGAGGTTGATCAGCCCTCCTAGCCTTCCCTTTGTCATACTTCCTTTCAGGATGTTTCCCAATCATGCAACCCTTGCATGTTCCACTCGAAAAACTGATTTGGGGCAGCCCTTCTACCATATTTTCTTTGCTTAAAACTTGAAGATATCTGTAGTTTAGGTGCCCATACCTTTGATGCCATAGCTTGCTGGTCTCATTCCCATGTGACAGAAGCACACTTGGTGAGGAGAATTCGAGGAAGTGGGAGAACTTGTACATCTTCATGTCATGGTCTGCAACACCCTTTGCAACAATTTTCCCGGTGGAAACTTCTGATATCTCCACTTCATCCTGAGTGAAGACCACCTTCTTTGCTGCTCCAGTATGTGTCATTTGATATACAGAGAGCAAGTTTGCTGCAAGATTTGGCACATACAGCACATTGGAGAAGAAGCCATTCTCCATAGAGATTTTCCCAATGCCATGAGCAGGGATTTCTGAGTCATCTCCCATTCGAATTGAGAGACCACTGTAGGGAGCAAGTTCAGAAAATGAGTCTCTTGAGGAAGCCATGTGCCTTGAGGCACCTGAATCAATGATAAACAAAGGTGAATGAGATGAGCTAGCCACCAAAGCATGGCAGCTCTCCTTGTCTTCAGAAACACACTCCTTCTTCTTGGAACTTTCAGGAAGAGGAATATTATTTTTCTGTAGGAGATGTGTCATGGTGTCTATAGTTTTCTTCATGCATGAGCTCTCTGGATGAAAACCTCTTTGACAGTAGCTACATTTTGTCTTCTCAGTCTTCTTTCCCTTGTTCTTGATAGGATTCGAAACCCCCTCAGAGGATTTGGGCCTCTCATCCTTTCTCTTCTTCTCTTGAGGTTTCGAAACCCTGGGTTTTTGCTTGCTTCTTCCACATTTCGAATCTCCAGCTGCAAGAACTTGATCTTTTTGTTTGATGGAGCCCATCAAGACCAGCTTGTCTTGCTCTTGAGTTAGCATCTCCATGAAGTCAGCCAAGGATGGCATCTTCCAACCTCTGACTGTGAGCCTTGTGGAGTTGAAGGAAGACACAAAAACTAAGTATTCAGAACCCAATTTGGAGAGAATGGACAACACCAACTGTTCTTCTTTCTTCTCTATGCCACATTGTCTGATCTGCAAGACCAAGTTCTTGAACTTGGTGAAGAAGTCCTGGATGGAATCGAAATTCCCTGGGCTCAGTGAGACAAGCTCATTTTCGAGCTGGTGGCCTCTCATCTCATCAGTCTTTCCAAACAGTGTCTCAAGCTTGAGCCACACTTCATTTGGAGTTGCTAGACTTTCTACATGAAACAGGAGGTCTCTCGAAATGCTGAGACAAAGGAGGCCAAATGCCTCATCCATTCTGTTAAAAAACTTGGATTTCTCCACAGCTGAGTTTGGCTCAACCTCAGTGCCCATCGTGATTCTGTAGAGACCCTTGGATCTCAGCAAAATCACCATTTCTGCCTTCCAATCGAAATAGTTGAAGGGTGTGAGCACGTTTGGGTGAGATGGCTCCATTCTCCTCTGCTGCAATTCGCACTTGCTGACAATGCTGAACTCCAATACCTGCAAACAACTCTCAAATCACTCTGGAGGGATCTACACTCACAGATTCGAACCCTGTATGGATAGTGGGTGCATTCGGGAGAGCATCACACCTGAGAGGAGCCACTAGATTTCTCCAGTAAGCTCAAGGCAATGGCCTCAGGAATTATGTGGTTTCTCCACTGTTTCTGGCAATCCACTACAACAGTCTGCTGGTTCGAATTCTAGCTCCAAGAGCTCTGATACCATGTAAAATCTCAAGCACAGATGAATCTAGCTACTGTGGATTCCTCACTGGTGAAAGATTGCATAACATTTGCAAGAATTAGCATAAAAAATTTAAATGAATGAAGAACAATACACATGAAATGGTGAATAATGTCAATATTATTAACTGTCCAACCTTAGCAAAGGTTAAGAACACCCATATATACAAATCTGGAAGAATTCGAATCCATCTGGAGTGTTCACACTGATCTAGCTTAGAAAAAGCTCAAACCCCCCTAGGTTGACCAAAATATCCCAAACCATCCCAAACTGGTTCGAATCTGCAGTGTGAATGCTGGGAATGACTGGACAGGCCCATGTGACCTCACACATGTGAAGAAACTGGTTGGATAGAGGTTTGGAGTCTAAAAATGGTCAAAAATGTGACAAAACAAGGCAAGATTGTCCACAAAGAGAGCAAATGCGCCCTAAGTAGAAGAGAAGCATGCTGAGTGCATTAAATGACCCGAGGAGGGCGCTCTAGGCATGCTGAGTGCATTAATTACCCTGGGGAGCGCTCCACATAGCTGGTTTGACTCAGCACTTGTTCACATTTGCCATCTAGTTCATGATAATTGACCATTTAGTAGCTAATCAACTTAGGGATGTAATCATTAATCACTTGGGCTAATTAATCATCATTAATAAATGATTAATGTACATAGGTGGAAAAATGTTCTAACAGTTACACCAGAAACAATCAGGTACATATTTCTATCAAAACAGAATTATTTTTTAGCACCTTCATTCATGGCTTCCGAAATTTAGGGCTTCGGAGAAAGTTGAAATTTTTGTAATCAGAGATGAAGGCTAGATGCTACTCATCAAAATCAAAATTTAGATACCAAGATCAGATTTTTTGGTTGGGAAGAAGGCCGGGCTTGATCAAACCCCAATTCGGGACTTTGATCGGAAAGATGGAAAATTAGGGCTTCTGCAAAAATTGGAATTTTGAAAATATGTGACCACGGCTGGACACTCCCCAGAAAAATCAAATCTTATAGCTTTGAATCAAATGTTTTGGTTGGGTGAAGCTCCGAGAAACTCAAACCCTAATTCAGGGTCCTCCCTAGTGAATCCGGAAATCTAAAAGGCAATTTCGAGGGGTGAAACTTTGCAGTTTTCAAATTCTGAATATACCAACTTGATCATCTCATCAAGGCGCATTGTTCTATCCTTTCGAAAGTTTGAAATTCAAAGTTTGAATTTTTTGGGTTTCTTTGACAAACCCTAATCCAACTCTAGGTCCAGTTCTTGCAAATCAAGTGGATTGGGTTAATCCTAGAAGAACATGGATTGGTCACCTACATAAGTGAAGAAGTTCCTATCTCAGAGGGAGATGAGGTTAAGGCCTTCCATAAGTAGATTACAAGCAATCTTGACAGGTATGGCTTACAGGTATGTTTCATGGTTAAGTTTATCATATGTTTGTCTTCATATCATTACAGTACAATCTTGATTAATTACTAGACTTGTCATATCGCCTTAATAGAAGATATTCATTGATTAAGGTTTTGACACTTATGAATGTACTAATGCATTGTGATGTTGTATGACGTTTATGTTGTTCGCTAACATAAAAGGTACACCAAAAAAGACAAATCATGGAGTCTACTTCAAAAACACATGATCATAGTGACATGAAGACAAAGATTCATCCATTGTCATGGATCACATAGAAGATCTACTTTCGAGGTATGTATAACTTGGTTCTACAATGGTTAACCTATGAGACATGCAGGTTACTAGCACAAGTCACTGAAGAGAACCAGAAGACATTATGCGGGTATGTTAGACATAACTAGCTAGCATGCTAATCCAGGTATGTTTTTCCTATATCAAGCTAGGATCCTACCTTGTGTTAGGATCTTATACTGTTGTGTTGTTGATAATGATTATTCATGAAGTCATAGGTTTGAATAGTCATGGCTGTATGCATATTATGTTTCTTACCATAATTGATGATATGACTAACCAGAAGAATCATGTAGGTATAGGTTTGAGTAATCACGGGTTTATGCATTGATGATTTAACTAATTAGAAGAGTCCTATCATCAAATAAGAATATGCATGAGTAAAAGAAGAATTCCTTGAAACCTTGAATACTAATGTTTATTATTTGTGAATGATCATGACTATACATGTTTAAGATTATTGTGTTTTGATAGTATTAAGATCATACTAATAAATGTGTGATTATGTATGAGACCTCAAGGATAACACAATGATGATACTAATAATCATGCATAGTGATTAAGGATGGATATAAGTTCAAGAACAGGTAATCCAGGAAGCAAAGATCAAGAGGGAGCACACTTCAGCTGATCCTGCAAGAAAGCAAAGGAGCACACTTCAGTAGTTTCTGCAAGGATGCAGATATTCAGAGGGAGTTGACAACTTCTCACAATCCACATCAGAATGGAATTGGAAAGATTCAGAGGGAGTCCACCTAGCAACCAAACAAAGATAAGTATTTGAATTGTCATTTCTTACATAATGTTATTCAATGATGTATATGCTTATGTTCCAAGAATTAGGTTGTGTATTATGCATATTAGAATAGTTGCATTGATGAACAATATACTACTAATATACATGGGTAAGTGGCCTATGGCACTGTACAACATTCCATTGCTACTTATCTAGAATAAAACCTCTTTGCTGACATGTTAGGAGTTGTGCACACTCTTAAAAATGTTCTGGTAGAGATTGGAAGGCATCTAGAAAGTTACGAAATATGGATAAATGTTGTAATGAAGCATTGGCTAAGATAATTGCATGACTGTATGACATATTTCTTTATGTGTAAGAATTTGTTCGGAAAACTATGAGATGTTTTCTAATCATGCAATTTAACTTGTTGTGTAGGAAAGATCGTATACCATCACCTATAAAAGAAGGACTGCAACATTTGTTCACCAACAAAGTTATCTATTGAAAATATTGAAGATATTGAAGTTCCCAGGATCTGGGAAGAATGCCATGATTGAGGAGTACCAGTCGATCATGAAGATGTTTGGGATGCAGTTCCAAGACCTGAAGGGGAGTCTGTAGTGACTTCCAAGAGAAGCTACAATATCAAGCATGCTGTAGGTGGTAGAATAGAGACTTTTGCTCCTGTAGCCAGATACACTTCCATTAGATCAGTACTTGCTTCGGCTGCAGTGATGATAGGGAAGATACACCATATGGATTTCAAGACAGCTTTCTTGAATGGTGTAGTTGAAGAAGAAGTGTACGTGGAGCAGCCACTTGGTTCTGAGACACATGACAGGGAGTCATATATGTGAAGAACTTGGTATGGTAGGATAGACAGTTTCCTATCTAGTTTGGGATTTACCAAGAGTAAAGAGGATTCCAACCTTTACTACAAGGTTGAGGAAGGGAACCTTGTGATTCTACTCCTGTATGTGGATGACTTATTTGTAACAGGAGATGTCAGATTGATTGCAGATACTAAGAGGAATCTTGTTACCGAGTTCGATATAAAATGTTTGGGAATGATGCATTATTTCCTAGGTATGGAGGTGTGGCAGAGTGCAGGTCGGATCTTCCTTGGTCAAGGGAAGTACACAGTAGATATCCTGAAGAGATTCGGGATGATGGATTGCAAGGCCATGGCCACACCTATGGCATCGAATATGAAGCTTCTATGTTATGATTCATCTGATCCAGTTGATGTCTCTATGTATCATCAGATGATTGGGTCCTTGATGTACCTAACGAACACGAGACCAGATATTTACTTTGCGGTGAACACATTGAGCCAGTTCCTGACGGATCTGAGGAGTGTTCACCTGGTTGCTGTAAAGCATGTTGTGAGGTACCTGAAGGGTACAGTGGATTATGGACTCAAGTATGATGCGAATCAAAATTTTAACCTACAGGGTTATGTTGATTTAGATTGGGAAGGAAGTGCTACAGATAGGAAGAGCACATATGGGTGTTGCTTCAGTATGGGATCAGGTGTGATCTCTTGGTTTAGCAGGAAGCAGTCCTGCGTAGCATTGAGTATAGCCGAAGTAGAGTATGCTGCGATGGATGAGCAGGTTGCAGATGTATTTACCAAGTTGTTGGACAGAGTGTAGTTTGAGTACTTCAGAGAGAGGCTTGTTGCACTTCAGATCGAGGTTCCTTCCAAAGGGAAGTGATGACTTCGGAAGATGCAGATGCACATGAGCTTTTCTGACATGGTTAATGTGTTCTCCCTTGGTCTTGATGTAATTGCTGAGCCATTTTTCACATGGTGGTAGATGTGTTATCCCATGGTGAAAAATTAAGGGTTGGAGCCTTCCCCGAATGGTGGTAGACGTGTTCTCCCATGTCGGTGGTGTAAGTGTTGGATGATGTGTATCTGGGATGTGCTTTGTGGACGATGAGATGATATGAAGAGGACGATGCTATGATGATCAGGAGGATCATGGATGATGAGCATCAGGACGATGCTCCAGTTACTGCTCTATATATGCATCAGGAGGATGCTGGATATGATCAGTTGGATCATTTATATGTATATGTATGTACGCATCATGTTGGATGCTAGATATGATTAGTTGGATCATTTATATGTATATGTATGTACGCATCATGTTGGATGTTGGATATGATCAGTTGGATCATTTATATGTATATGTATGTGTGCATAATGTTGGATGTTGGATATGATCAATAGGATCATTTGTATATGTTTTGTATATGCATCATGTTGGATGCTTGGACCATGTATCTATATATGTATCAAGTGGATACTGTGTATGATCAGGTAGATCATGTATGTTGATATGTATCAGGTATGATCAGGTGGATCATGTTTTTGTATTTGTATCAAGTGGATACATTGTATGATCAGGTGGATGATGTATGATGATATGTATCAGGTAGAAACTTGGTATGCATCAGGTAGATGCATTATATGATCAGGATGATCATGGATGACGAGCTTCAGGATGTTGCTCCAGATGACATGTATTAGGATGTTGCAGTGATGATGATCAGGATGATCATGTGTACGTCAGGATGATGTATGGTGAGTATCGGGATGATACTCTGTGGCCGTGGATCAGGTTGTGCAGATGAGCATATAATTTGGCCCTAGGATATTTGCAGATAGTCTTTCGAGGTTTTTCCTATGGCATGTAATCTGGCCCTGGGACATCTGGCAAATGCTCTCTCAAGGTTTTTCTCTAGGAGGACATATAATTTGGCCCTGGGAGATCTGCAGATAGTCTTGCAAGGTTTTTCCTATGGCATATAATTTTTCCCTAGGATATCTGGTAGATTCTGTTTTGAGGTTTTGTTCTATGGCATATAATAGCGCCCTGGGAGATCCGATAGGTTGAGCTGTGTGCTCGTAATAAGTCCTGGGATGCTCTTGCAAGGTTTTTCCATGACCACATGTAATATTTCCCTAGGAGATCCGATAGGTTGAGCTGTGTGCTCGTAATAAGTCCTGGGATGCTCTTGCAAGGTTTTGCCATGACCACATGTAATATCGCCGTAGGAGATCCGATAGGTTGGGATGTGTTCCCGTAATAAGTATTGGGATGCTCTTGAAAGGTTTTGTGGTGACCACATATAATAGATCCCTGGGAGATCCGATAGGATGAGTTGTGTGCTTGTAATCAGTCCTGGGATTCTCTTTCGAGGATTTGTGGTAGGGTCACATGTAATAGCTCCCTGGGAGATCTGATAGGTTGGGTTGTGTGCCCGTAATAAGTCCTGGGATGCTCTTGCAAGGTTTTGTGACCCACGTAATAAGTCTTGAGGATTCCACAGTATGGCCAGTGATGATGAAGACCTGCAGGTGGTGGGCCTACATCCAGTATGAAAAAGGACTGGCTCTGTAGAACTTCCTATGACGAGTAGATTTAGAGATTGATTGAGATAGCAGTAGTAGTGATGATGACGATGATTCGAGGATGATGATTCACTGATGATAATCCAAAGAAGAAGACTTGTGCTAGCAGACCTGTGTCGAGAAATACCTTCCTAGTTAAGAGGGAGTGTTGATGTATATGTAACTTCGGAATGTTTTTCACCCATGTATTTCATATATGTATTTTATATTCCTATAGAGATGTTATTATTCCTCTATACAGAAGTGTCATCATTTATATTGTAAGTGTCGTAACTTATACTTTATGGGTTATGAGACCACCTTGTTGGGGTCATCCTTGTATAAGTCATCTGGGTAGAAGGGTTGTTAGTCCACCCTAGTGGGGGTCGGACATGTAGGTCAAAAGGTTATTAGACCACCCTATTAGGTGTCGGCCCAATCAACATTGTGTTATGCAGTTAAGTTAAGGCTGACCTAGTAAAGGTTATTAGGCAAGTCAAGTCTAGTATAAATAGAGATCGGGAGATCTCTATTTGATCATTCTATTTCACTCATTCACACTTTGGAGAGTGGCGCACTTGTGGAGGAGGAGGCTCTGCTACTAGGAGAAGACTATCTCTTGTATTCTGGTTGTATCATTGGTCTATCTATCTTTGAGGAAGTTATTGGGGTTTTTCACCTTTATGGTTTTTCCCAAGTAAACTCTGTGTCTCTTATGTGCTTTCATTATTGTGTCCATGATTAATATGCTGTAGATATGCTGTACATGTTTTTCTCTTAGTTAAGATCCTAGATCAGATTGAAGTAAATTCTAAAAATTTAACACCTTTTGGTTGGGCAGAAGGGTGGGCTTTATCAAACCCTGGTTCGGGATCCTGTCGAGAAGATCCAGAAGTTTCAACGGCAATTTTGAGGGATGAAACTTTGTAGTTTTCAAATTCTAAGTATACCAGGTTGATCAGCTCATAAAGGTGCATCTTTCTATCCTTTCAGAATTTTGAAATTCAAAGTTTGAATTTTTAGGGTTTCTCTTACAAACCCTAATCCAGCTCAAGATCCAGTTTCTGCAAATCAAGTGGACTGGGTTAATCCTAGAAGAGAATCGTTTGGTCACCTGCATAAGTGAAGAAGTTCTTGTTTCAGAGGGAGGTGAGGCTAAGACCTTACATAAGAAGATTACAAGCAATCTCGACAGGTATGACTTATCTAGGTATGTTTCGAGATCTATTCATGATTAAGTTTATGGTATGTTTGTTTTCACTAAGGTTAGTACAATCTTGATTAACTTTAGACTTCTCGTATCACCTTAATAAAATTATGAATGCAGATATTCATTGATTAGGGTTTTGACACTTATTATTGTACTAATGCCTTGTGGTGTTGTATGAGGTTGATGTTGTCCGCTAACATGAAAGGTACATCAAAGAAAGACAAATCATGTGCTACTTCATGAACATATGACCATGTAGACATGAAGACAAAGATTCATTCATTATCATGGATCACATAGAAGATCTACTTATGAGCTATGTATAACTTGGTTCTATAATGGTTAACTTATGAGATATGCAGGTTACTAGCACAAGTCATTGAAGAAAAAGAAGACATCATGTGGGTATGTTAGACATAGCTAGCTAACATGCTAATCCAGGTATGTTTTTCCTATATCAAGTTAAAATACTACGTTATGTTAGGATATCTTAAATAAGTATACTTGGCATGATTGATTATGATTATTCATGAAGTTATAGGTTTGAGTAATCATGGGTTTAGGCATATTATGTTTCTTACTTTAATTGATGATATGACTAACCAGAAGAGTCCTATATAAACCTTGAATACTAATGTTTATTATCTGTGTTTAAAATGATCATTACTATACATGTTTAAGATTATTGTGTTTCTGATAGTATTGAGATTATACTAATAAATGTATTATTATGTATGATATCTTGAGGATATCACAATAATGATACTTGTAAGCATGCATAGTGATCGAGGATGGATATAAGTTCAAGGACAGGTAATCCAGGAAGCAAATATCAAGAGGGAGCACACTCCAGTAGTTTCTGTAAGGATGCAGATATTCAGAGGGAGTCGACCACTTCTCACAATCCACATCAGAATTGAGTTGCAGAAAGGAAGCAAAGACTGAGAGGGACTCAACCCAACAAACAAACAAAGATAAGTATTTGAATTATCATTTCTTGCATATTTGATTGGTTAAATAATACTATTCAATGGTGTATATACTGGTGTTCCTAGACTTAGGTTGTGTATTTTGGCATATTAGAATAATTGCATTAATGAACAACATATTACTAATATGCATGTAATGGGTAAGTGGCCTATGGCACTGTACAACATTCCATTGCTACTTATATACAATGAAACCTCTTTGCTGACATGTTGGGAGTTGCGCACACTCTTAAACAATGTTCTGGTAGAGATTGGAAGGCATCTAGAAAGTTACGGGATATGGACAAATGTTGTATTGAAGCATTGGTTAAAATAATTGCATGACTGTATGACATATTTCTGTATGTGTAAGAATTTGTTCTGAAAACTATGAGAAGTTTCTAATCATGCAATTTAACTTGTTTTGTAGGAAAGATCATATATGAGTACCTACAAAAGAAGGACTACAACATTTGTTTCAGCAACAAAGTTATCTATTGAAGATATTGAAGTTCCCAGGATTCGGGAAGAAAGTCATGATCGAGGAGTACCAATCGACCATGAAGAATGATGTTTGGGATGCAGTCCCAAGACCTGAAGGGAAGTCTGTTGTGACTTCCAAATGGATCTAAAAGATCAAGCATGCTACAGATGGCAGCATAGAGAAATACAAAGCGAGGTTTGTAGCTTGTGGCTTCTCCCACAAAGAGGGATTGAGTATGAAGAGACTTCTACACCTATAGCCAGGCACAGTTCAATCAAATCAGTACTTGCTCTGGCTGCAGTGATGAAATAAAAGATACACTAGATGGATGTCAAGATAGCTTTCTTGAATGGTGTATTCAAAGAGGAAGTGTATGTGGAGCAACCACTTAGGTTTGAGACACATGACCGAGAGTCACATGTGTGCAAACTGAAGAAATATCTATATGGTTTGAAACAGGCAGCCGGGACCTAGTATGGTAGGATAGACAACTTTCTATCTAGTTTGGGCTTTACCAAGAGTAAAGAAGATTCAAACCATTACTACAAGGTTGAGGAAGGCAATCCTGTGATACTACTATTGTATGTAGATGATCTATTTATAACAAGTAATGATAGTTTAATTACCGATACCAGGAGGAAGCTTGCAGCTGAGTTCGAGATGAAGGACTTGGGGATGATGCACTATTTTCTAGGCATGGTGGTGTGGCAGAGTACAGCTAGAATATTCCTTGGACAAGGGAAGTATGTAGTAGAGATCCTGAAGAGGTTCAGGATGATGGACTGCAAGGACATGGCCACACCTATGGCATCGAACCGTAAGCTTCTGTGTGATGCTTCATCTGATCCGGTTGATGTCATAATGTATCATTAGATGATGGGGTCCTTGATGTACCTGATTAACACGAGACCAGATATTTGCTTTGTGGTGAACACAATGAGCCATTTCCTGACGGATCCCAGAGGTGTTCACCTGGTTGCTGTAAAGCATATTCTGAGGTACCTGAACGGTACAATTTATTATGGGCTCAAGTATGATGCTAATCAAAACTTTAACCTAGAAGGTTATGTTGTTTCGGATTGGGCGGGAAGTGCTGGAGATAGGAAGAGCACATTTGGGTGCTGCTTCAGTATGAGATCAGGTTTGATCTCTTGGTTTAGCAAGAAGCAGTCCTGTGTAGCACTGAGTACAACTGAAGCAAAGTATGTTGCAGCTTGTTCGGCTAGTTGTGAGGCAGTATGGCTCCGGAAGCTACTGTCTGAGTTATTCGATTTGTCGTTGGAGGCTACTGGTATCTTTTGTGACAACTAGAGTTGTGTGAAGCTGTCTGAGAACCTGATGTTCCACGACAAGTCGAAGCACATCGAGATCAAATATCACTATATCAGGGATATGGTGTAGAGAGGAGCAGTGAAGCTCCTCTATGTTGCGATGGATGAGCAGGTTGCGGATGTGTTGACGAAACCACTAGCTGGAGTGAAGTTCGAGTACTTCAAAGAGAGGCTTGATGTTCTTCAAATTGACGACACTTTGAGGAAGAAGTTATGGACACATTTGCTGGAGCCATTCCAAGCATGATGAGAGGAGGATCCTTCCCATGGCTGTGGTTATAAGTGTTGGATGATGAGCATCAGGACGATGTTCTAGTTTCTGCTCTATATGATCAATTGGATCATTTATATATGTATGTATGCATTATGTTGGATGGTGGATATGATCAGTTGGATCATTTATATGTATGTATGTATGCATCATGTTGGATGATGGATATGATTAGTTGTATCATTTATATGTATGTATGTATGCATCATGTTGGATGTTGGATATGATCAGTTGGATCATGTGTATGTATCTGTAGATGTATCAGGAGGATACAATGTATGATCAGGTAGATCATGTATGTCGATATGTATCAGGTATGATCAGGTGGATCATGTGTTTGTATATGTATCAGGTGGATACATTGTATGATTAGGTAAGTCATGTATGATGATATCTATCAGGAAGATACTATGCATGCATCAGATGGATGCATTGTATGATCAGGATGATCATAGATGATGAGCTTCAAGATGTTGCTCCAGATGACATGCATCAGGATGATGCAGTGATGATGATCAGGATGATCATGTGTACATCAGGATGATGTATGGTGAGTATCAGGATGATACTCTATTGCCATGGAACAGGTTCTGTAGATGAGCATGTAAGTTGACCTGGGAGATCCTATAGGTCGGATTTGTGTACCCATAACAGCCTAGGATGCTCTTTCGAGGCATTGCTCTCAAGGGTCATATAATAGCACCCTAGGAGATCCAATAGGTTGGAGTTGTGTTCCCGTAATAGCCTGGGATGCTCTTTCAAGGTTTTTCCTTATGGCATATAATATCGCCCTAGGAGATCCTATAGGTCGGAGTTGTGTACCTGTAACATCGTGGGATGCTCTTTCAAGGTTTTTCCATGACCACATATAATAGCGCCCTGGGAGATCCTATAGGTAGGAGCTATGTGCCCGTAACATCCTGGGATGCTCTTGTGAGGTTTTGCGGTGGGGTCACATGTAATCTATCCCTGGGATATCCTATAGGTCGGAGCTATGTGCCCGTAAAAGCCTGGGATGCTCTTGCTAGGTTTTGTGATGCACATAATAAGTCCTGAGAATTCCACAGTATGGCCAGTGATGATGAAGACCTGTAGGTGGTGGGCCTACATCTAGTATGAAAAAGGACTGGTTCTGTAGAACTTCCTATGACGAGTAGATTCAAAGATTGATTGAGATAGCAGTAGCAGTGACGATGACGATGATTTGAGGATGATGATTGATGATGATCCAAAGAAGAAGACTTGTGCTAGCATATCTATGTCAAGAAATACCTTCCTAGTTAAGAGGGAGTGTTGATGTATATGTAACTTCGGAATGTGTTTTACCCATGTGTATTGTATTCCTATAGAGATGGTATTATTCCTGTATACGAATGTGTTTGTATTCCTATAGAGATGTTATTATTCCTCTATACGAAAGTGTCATCATTTATATTGAAAGTGTCGTAACTTATACTTGATGGGTTTTTAGACCACCTTGATGGGGTCAGCCCTGTATGAGTCATGTGGGTAAATGGGTTATTAGACCACCAAGTGTGGGGTCAGCCCGGATTAAGTTAACCATGGGTTATTAGGCTAATCTTGACAAGTCGGCCCCATTAGTTTATTGGGCAGGACAAGAAAAGTATAAATAGAGATCAGGAGATATCTATTTGATCACTCATTACTCACTTCTATCTCTCTCAGAAAGTGGCGCACTTGTGAGGAGGAGGATCATCTGCTAGGAGAAGACTATCTCTTGTACTTTGGTTATACTTTGGTTGTATCGTTGCTCTATCTATCTCTGAGGAAGTTGAGGGGTTTTTCACCTTCTTGGTTTTCCCCGGTGAAACTCTGTGTCTCTTGTGTGCTTGCATTATTGTGTCCATGATTGATATGATATACATGTTATTCTCTTAGTTAAGATCCTAGATCATATTGAAATTTCTGAAAAAACTAACAATGACCACTTTTCAATGGCACCCACATCTTATTATCCACCCTTACAGTGGACTTTATCCCAACCTGATTCTCTCCTTTGGACTTTCCATCTGGATGATTCCATTATGGATTTTATGAGTATAGATGAATGCCCATGGGAAGATGTCCACCATTGATCATCTTTCGTCCGACCGCTAGATTCAGTGGAGAATCTTATTGAAACCCTCATTTCGTCGGATGTCGTTCCTTACCCCCAATCACCTATCCTCACTTGTTATACGGTAAATGAGGGTAACTTAAAAAACATTGAACCTACCATACCGGTCGACATCTCGACAACACCTGTAGTCGCGGAGCATATTTGTATAGGCCACAAATTCTCTCCTAAAGAGCTTACCTCATATATGGCCTTACTCAAACAATTTCACGACGTAATTGAATGGAGCTACGAGAAAATGCCCAGGATTGATCTTGGAATTGTTGTTCATGAGATTACAACATATCTCGATCCTAAACCTATCTGGAAAAAGTTCCGTCCAGTGCACCCAAGAAATACTGCGGCTATAAAGGCTGTGATTGAAAAGCTGTCGAAAGATGGCTTCATTTACCATGTCCCCTTGACAAACTGGGTCTCTAATGTCATCCATATTCCAAAAAGTAGGGCACCATTAGGGTTTTTTTCTATTACAGGGACCTTAATAAGGCTTGTCCCAAATACAACTACCCTACCCCTTTTATCGACCAAATCATTGAAAAATGCATTGGGAGCATCATATTCTCATTCATGGATGGCTTTTTCAGCTACAATCAGATTGAGATCCACTTGGCCGATCAACATAAAACTGCTTTCATCTGCCCGTGGGGTACATTTGCATATCATAAAATACCTTTTGGCCTTAAAAATGTTGGTGCCACATTCCAACGGGCTATGTCATACACCTTCCATGATGTGACAGACTTTGTAGATACATATCTCGATGACCTTCCCACTCATTCACATCAAGGAGAGTTCCACATTGACCATCAAACGACAGTATTCCTTAGATGCAGGTGGTATAACATCCGTTTGAACCCTCACTAGTGGATATTTTGTGTCTAGTCTGGATCTCTCCTAGGATTCATCATTTCTGAAGATGGGATCCACATTGATCCCTTGAAGGTGGAAGCCATCGTTTCTCTTCCACCCCCCACCAATACACCATAACTACAATCTTTGCAGGGGAAGGAAAACTACTTAAGGCATTTTGTGTGTAATTTCATCAATAAAACACAGGGATACATGATATTGTTGAAGAAGGATGTACCATTCATCTGGGATGACTATGCTCAGTGATCCTTCAACAACTTAAAACATGCTATCACCCATGCACCTATGCTTCAACCACCTAACTACCACAAGGACTACATCCTCTATCTTGTTGCTTCCACTACTGCTATTGCTATGGCCTGGTTCAGAAGGATAGCAACACCCAGTAACATGTGATCTACTACCTGAGTAAGTCTCATTGACTCTGAAACACACTATATACATGTTGAGAAACTATCTCTCGCAGCGGTCATCACGGTCCAAAAGTTCCGCCACTATATCCTCCTCCATACTACCACCATTATTGATGAATATAACACTATGTGCCACGTCCTCACACGTCAGGTACTAGGGGGCAAGTATTCACGCTGGATCATCATTCTTCAAGAATTTGACCTCCATTTTGAGAAGGCTAAGTCCAAAAAGTATTTGGTTTTTGCGGATATTATCTGCGATCTTCCCTGTACTCATACAGAATCTGATCCCATGGACTCTTTCCCTTATGAGTCCTTGTTTTTTATCAGTACTTCAGACCCATGGTATGGAGATATCACTTTGTATCTCCAAACTCAACGTTTCATTCCTTAGCAATCTCAAGACAACCGTTGTCATATACGCCACCACGCTAAGTACTACCTAATCATCGGTGATACCCTATACCTTCGCGATGTTGATACTCTCTTCCAGCGATGCCTAGCCCCCAAGGAAGATGAACACATTCTGAATGACTGTCACTCTTGGGCTTGTAGCAGTCATATTTTTGGGATGGATACAAGTCATAATATATTATGCGCTGCATACTATTGGCCTTCCATATTTAAATATTGTATTGAAGCCTTCAAGAAGTGTCCTCCCTTCCATCTTTTTCATTACAAAAAGCGATCTCATCCATCCCCACTACATCCCATTATTTTCATCCAACCCTTTTCAAAACAGGGCATATATTTCATGCATTTTAATCCTACTTTGGCTGGGGGGCATGGTTACATCATCCTTTCCATTGACTATTTTACCAAGTGGGCCAAGGAAATGCCTACATACAACGAAGACATAAAAAATGTCGCGCTCTTCATGTTTAACCACATTATTGCATGATTCAGAGTCCCACAAACCATCGTTACTGATCATGGATCCCATTTTTAGAAAAAGATGGTGGCACTAGATTTTTTGGACCCAAAGTCCGACGAACACAAAGTCGAATTTTCTACATCTTGTGGTTGACTATCCGAAAATCTCAGTATTTTTTTAATGTCAGTCCAAATTTGGGTTAAAACCGATGCCTCGGACGTTGTCGGTTCTTCGACATCATAGGAGGTCGGATAACCGACACCCAACACAATTGAAAAGGTCTTGGATCCGACGTATTTTTGTCGTCGGATCTATGGCATACACATCGGTATTTTTCACTACGACCGTCGGATAACCAATGCCACTCAAAACTAAAAATGGCTGAGCACCGACATCTTTTGGCATCGGACTTATGGCAAAGTCGTCGGTTTTGTGCACTATGTAGGTCACAAAACCGACGCCCATCCCACTTGAAAATGGCTGAGCACCGACATCTTTTGCCGTCGTATCTATGGAAAAGTAGTCGGTTTTGTGCACTGTGGAGGTTGGAAAACTAACTCCCATCCCACTTGAAAATGGTTGGGCACCGACGTCTTGTTCCATCAGAGCTATGGAAAATTCGTCGGTTGTCTTTGTTGTGACCGTCAGTTATCCGACACCATTGGGAAATTTAAAAAAAAAATCGTTGTTTGGAAGTGTATGTTGATATAATTCCAAATAACGGTGTAAAAGAATTAATTGTAGCAAAATACAATAAGGAAAGGATTGGGGTTAAAGGTCAAGCTTGTACAAGAAACTCAAGAAATAATGGAAAAGTTGTAATGGATATATGTTGCAGTAGTGAGTGTTGTTGTTGTAGAAGATGACACTATAGAAGAGAGTGGTGTTACAATGGTGGAGTTTCAAGGAGATGATATTTAATTAGATGTAGTAGTGGAAGATGCAAATGTGAATGTCTTATTCCCATAAGTAAAAATATAGTAGTTGTATCACAAGAGTTTATGGAAAAGAGTGGAGATGAAGTAGAGCAACATTGTGTTAAATATGATTGCAATAGAGGATTTCTTCCATTAAAAAAAGATCAAAATGATGAGATGATTGAGAAGTCCAAGCATTTGTAGAGTTTGTTTCTTGAAAATGGTAATGTTGTGGAAGAAGGAGGATGGAGAGGCAGTAAGCACGATTAAAAAACAAATGAGAGAGAGAGAGAGAGATTTGAGGGAGTATGGAATGATGATGTATGCTTACCTTTTATGAATTTACTTGACAGAACCTTGTTGAAGTTTGAAGTAGCATAAGGTGGAGCGTTTTAGCATGAAAAAACCAACAACAAAATGTTGATCAAGATGGCAAGGTACAAGGATAATATACAAGACACAATATCAAGATCAGTCAAAAGGCAGAGTAGTCGAAGAAAATGAAATTTTACTTCATTTGCTCCAACTACTCCCCCTATCATATGAACTTGTCCCGCCATATCCAATTAGTCTTACCTTGATTTCAAGAGGTGACTGTGAAGTCGGACTGTCATAATGCATCGTTTCATATATCTCTGGTTTTCTCAAAACTCTAGAATGAACATAAAGATGACTTCAACGGTAATATATTCCATATTCCAAACCTATCAAGTGCACTTTTAGGTCAGCAATTTGGACATCTCCAAACTGTGGCAGCTCTATGGCCATGATTTTCACCTTGTAAATTGAAGGATTCCTGCAAACACAAACCACTATGTTACCTGAACTTCTTTCAGGGCTTTGTTACATTTGCTTCTAAGATATTTCATCGCTTTGTTACAAGAATATTTTTGACCTAAAAGTACACTTGATAGGTTTGGATGGAACAAATTTCCGTGGAAATCCTCTTTACGTTCATTCTCGAGTGACTCAATATTAACAATTCTGATTATCACAAGGGGATACATAATGTTAAAAAAGGAAAATAAAGAAAAAAAATAAAGAAATATGTAATGTTGACAAAGGAAAATAAATAAAATCTATAATTTGCATCGAAAGAATAACCAGGTATTAACTGAACTGAGGAGATTCGAATCCGTGACCTATGTCTAGTCCCAAGGCTACCGCCTTCAAGCCTGACCTTATCAATCAATTCCCATCGCCATTTCCTCTCATATGAAGTCCCACAACCATTTATCTCGACACCCAGTACTCTTCATTCATTCTGCATGCATTTCACTATGCAACAGTCTCAGATTCACTGCGTTTTTCTTGAATTAGTGTCTTAATTCAATATGACCCACGCCCATCATCCAAGGAGTGTTTCCAACGGTTTTGAGTTTCATCCTGGAAATGGTGACGATTCATGGTACTATGTTTCCCTTCAGCTGTAATATGGAAAAATCATAGTCCACTATGAAGGTTTGTCTAACAAATGTGACCGTTTGGGTCATGCTGAATCGAGAAACCGAAACCATCACATTTGTCAGAAAAAACTTCGTATGAGAGCTTTGAGTTTTTCATATTACAGCTGAAGGGAAACATAATACCATGAACCATCACCGTTGCAAGAATGAAACTCTAGACCACTGGCAACACTCCTTGGACGACGGGCGTGGGTCATGCTAAATCGAGAAACTAATTGAGGGAAAGCGTAGAGGGAATTTGAGACTGTTGCATAGTGAAATGCTTGCATAATGAATCAAGCAAGGTTCTATCCCATCGTCTCCCACTATGAAATGCACGCAGAATGAATCAAGCTGCTTGAAGTTGGTATCCCATTGTGAGTTGCACTTCAAGCTTGAAGGTCTTAACCTTGGGACTAGACATAGGTCGTAGGTTCGAATCTCCTCAGTTAAGTTGCAGCCCTAAAAAATGATGAACATTGACAATAGGAAGCATGTTTCTAATTGTTGTTGGTGTATGCTATATTAGTTGCAAATATCATGCTTCAGAAGCCAGGCTTCAATGGTAAATAGACCGTTTTGGAAGGGTTTAATGTGAGGTTAAGGATATTGAATCCAAGGAAATTAAAGAAAAGGTTAAGGATATTGATTACAGTGCATCATTTACTCCGTGTTTGAAGTTGTGGAAACTCAAAATTGGTTATGATGAGCAATCAGACATCACAACAAGCTCCAAGAAATTGTCAAAATTTAGATGACATGCGAGTGGGTTGTAGAAAGCCAACATCGTAGCCATTCATTGAGCTCTTATCTGTTTCGACAATAATTTAATATTCTCTACTAAACAGGGCCAACCATGTGAAGGTGGAAGCTCTTATGGCCCCTCCCCCCCCTTACATCACTCTCAATTCCCCATACCCAATGCATGTACTTGAAAAAAACAAATACGTGCAAATTCATCCATATTTCATCATGAAATTTCATCTACCATTCATTCAATAAAGGCTATCATTCATTAAACCATTGTTTCATTCAGTCAACACATACATACAATAAAAGATAAAATTCAGTAAACCATTCATTCATTCAGTCAACACATTCATTCAATAAAAACTGACATTGAATAAAGGTAACAGTTTACTACACTGAATCATTAAACCAATAAGCCATTCATTCATTCATTAGGCCAAACATCATGGACGATATATTGTTATAAAAAATAATTAGACGACATTTTTCCAGTCACTTTTGTTAACTAGTTTTTCTTCTCTTTATAATTGGTAAATAATCTCTAAGAGGAGCATCTACATCTGGACTTTCTCTTCCAGTTCTTGGTTCTTCATCAGGTGCTTGTGGTGATGTCTTCATCCTAGAGTGTTGATCTAAACGTGGATTTTGCGGCAAGGGGTTTAGATTTGCTGCGATAATGTGAAAATGTTACATCGTTGTATTTTGATATTGTAATGACAATTATTTCATTTAAAAAAAACATTACAAAGGTATTTTTTTACCTGGTGTGACCACATCATGTATTTCATGTTATTGTCCATGCTCAACCTGTACAGTTTCAACCTCTACATGCTCTGCAGTTGAATTATGGTCAACTACAATTAATGTTAACCATTTGGAACGATATAATAAAATTGTAGCATATGCATAAATCCATTACCAGGATTCAAAGCATGATCTCCAATTTGTTGTTCTCCTGCTCATTAGGGGGATCATTGCTTTCCTGCTCAAAAACATAGTCAATATTTTTTGTCAAGTATTTATAATGAATAGATTGAACAAGCGGTTAATCTTCAATAAAGTATATAGATTCTCTTTACCTGTGCACCTGATGGATTGGTACCAGAAGCCTGTGTTTTTCCAAACAAGCTTTTTCGGCGTTCACCAACAACTCCTAAGCCTTCCTTGAAGCTAAGCTTCATGTCTTCGTTAGTGGCCTATTCATTGAATCGTTCGGCCTGCATATTTCCATAAAGTCATTAATTAACATTTTTCGGTGCAATAAAATGAAAAATAATTTGCAATTTATTATTTGTATGCATTATTGGTTTTTCGAAACTTACAAATCGTGTCGCAAAATTGGAATAACCACCAGGCCCAAGCTTGTGCTGACCTGTTTTTTCAACTCTTACTTTTGTGGCCTTTGATGTGTCTGGCAGCCTATGCAAGTGTTGAAATACGTTAGATGTTCCAAGTTCGATATAATAATATTCGAAAATAATAAGGTTTTGAATTACATTGAGGAAAGTATTGCATACCTTCCTGTTCCTGGTGTTATCTTTCCTTCTCTTCTCTGAGCCCTCTCCCTTCCATCCTCCACTAGAGCTATCCACTCCATTGGTGGAATCATTGGAGGGAACTCATACCTAGGGTTTTTTTCTAGGTGCGTCCTATATTGCTCTCGGACAACCTTCACATGTAGTCCAGCCTTTTTCATGACCTCGACTTTATTGAAGGTCTTGTCGCCGAATAGGCCAACCAACCAATTAGTGAGTTCATCTTTTAAGCATTTTGGTTGTTTATCCCACCTTTCTTGGATGGTGGGCCTAAATATCCCCAAGTACGCGCTATTCATTTGTTTATAGAAAACATCATTTTGTGTGAAACGATCATGCCATGATCATAATTAGTTGAAAGAAAATGTTTTATTGGTATATTACAATGAAGTTATAAACAATAACTTGATCAACGTATATTAATTACCTAGAACCTTATCGATCTTTATTGGGATGAGATCTATGTTGACCAAAAATGTTACCTCCATTGTTCCCATGCTAGTGACACAGGTAGATCCTGGAAATGTAGTTAGGTCAATATCAATATTACCAGGATTCTGATCGATGTCGACCCCTTCTTCTGGAGGATCCAATGTACATCGGTCACTAGCAGCTGATGTGCTCACAGTTGGGGTCTGTGGTGTGTCAGAATGTGTTTCCAACTGTTCAGTCGAAAACAATGGCGAAGGAGTAGTTAATGCACGTGGAGTCGTTTGCTCATGATGCCACATCTCTCCACGAGCCTCGCTGGGGCCAACATTGCCTCCACCACTATTGTGTGTTTTCTGATAATTCTGTAGATACAAACCACATCTTACACGTTCAGTACTTGTAAAATTAGTCACAGCAGATCTAATGAACAAGTAAATCAATCACAACAGATGAATATAGAAAATATGGTGTAAAACTGTGCAAAACATGCAGCAGTGCTCAATATCCCAATAAGGGTGAATGAATTACAATAGAATACAATATAAACTGTCACTGAGCAATTCGAATTGACTAAGTAGGCCATTCGAATCACTGAATGGAGTAGCTTGACTCTGTCTAGGAGTCCTCATAAATCATCGGTGGTACTCATCAATCACAACAACCAGTCATCCAGGTGTCAATCTGAGTCTAACTGAGCATAATAAATGTAACTGAAGTGTGTAGCACTGATATAGGATCTGGAGGCTCAGTGGGGGCGCATGGGAGGCTAAATGAAGTCGAAACAAGTCACCTAATCGAACTGGAGGTCAAACGGAAGTGATACAGTCAGTCGGGAGTGAAACTAGCCTCAAATCAGGGAGAATCGGAGCTAACTGAATGTAACTGGAGTGAATCTGCAGTGGTAGGTGAACAAGTGCACCCTTCTCTGGCAGTAGGTGAGAAGTGGGCGCCTTTCAGCTTAGGAGGGCTAAAACTCTGTGGTAGGTGGCTCCTGGGTGCTAGAAGAAGGTGGATAAGGTGCTGGAGGCATCAAACTGGTGACTGGGATGCATGCCTGTGCATGCAGAATCCTGAAATAGATCATATCCTGAAATAGGAATCCTGAAATAGATCATATCTTGAAATAGATCATGCAAGATCCTGAAATAGATGATGTATCCCGAAATAGATGATGTGGATATCCGAACACCCCCCCTCAAGCTAGACTATGATGTGCCAACTAAAATAATGTGGGGCCCTGGTAACTAAGACCAAAGGTCACCCCAATACAATAATAATCCAAACTAATAACAGTCAATAAACCGAGGAAATGGGGAAAACCTCATGGGAAAAATACCCCCCCTCAAAATAGACTGTAGTACACCAAAAGATTTAACTGCTCCAAAATAAAGTAGATATGTCTGGAGGTATCGTACTCTTGGGAGTAAATGGATCATGCTCCAAAAACATGTGCTTGAATTCTCCATCAGTGGATGCAAGCGAATGTGGAGACTTTAAGAACTTGCTCTTCATACCGAAAAAGGTGAGAACAAATCTGAAAATATGAGGATGATCCTGGAACCTGTGATTCGAACCAAGTGAGGTAGGAATAGCTCCAATCGGATCAAATAGATCTTGAAACTTGAAATTCTTATCAATAGAAGTTAAATCAGCTCCAAAAATAGATGAATGGTTTCTTGAGATCTCCTTTGAACCAACAAGGGTGAGATCAAAACCAAAATCAGCAAAAAGTGCATGAGAATTGAACTCAAGCGAATGGTAGTGCTCTTCATCTTCATTAAAACTTTCAGAAACTTTGCAAATGATAGAACATAAGTTTATAGAAGGCATGCAATCAAGGAGGGAGAATGCTTCACCTCCAAAATCATATTTTACCTCCAAAACATCAAGTAGATCATTATTCCGCATGCCGACAAACTCATGTGAAAGAGAGGATTCAAGAACCTCTTCGGAATCTAGAGTATGATCTTGTTTATCTTGCTCAGAATTCGAAATAGAAGACTTTGAGAGAATGAGTGTTGAATCTACAGTTTCTTCTTCATTTTGAACAATTGTTGAGGCCATCACATGATCGGAAAGAACACATAAGGAGATCTCACTGGGCTTGTTCTCCAAAAGGCTAGCATGATCCTCTTCTTACTGCTTTCCAAATTCTCTGTCAAGTTGGACCCATAGATCACTTGGATTTTCAGCAGTATTACTGAGGTAGCGCATACAAGGAGACATAGCAAGACACATTGCTCCAAAATCTCTATCACAATCATTGAGCCAATCATTCTCCTCTTCATCGGAATAAAAAACTCTTGCATTACCAATGCACATATCAAAAAGACGTTGTCTCTTCAAGAATGCAATCATCTTTGGTTTCCATTCATCATAGTTGAATGGAGTAAGAATATTTTGTGAAGAAGAAGTCTCCATCTTTGCATTAGCGAATGCACATGGAGGAAGTAAGAAACCTGCAAATCACACACAAACAAACACTATGTTTTCAGCCTTGCATGCACATGAGCGAATGCACATGAGATTTTGCATGCCGCTGCTAAAATATATTGGTGAGCAAAGATTGCTCTCTCTTCATGTAGAACACCTGTAGAAAAGAAATCTTGTCCCTGTCATGGCTCTGATACCATGTAAAATTAGTCACAGCAGATCTAATGAACAAGTAAATCAATCACAATAGATGAATATAGAAAATATGGTGTAAAACTGTGCAAAACATGCAACAGTGCTCAATATCCCAATAAGGGTGAATGAATTACAATAGAATACAATATAAACTGTCACTGAGCAATTCGAATTGACTAAGTAGGCCATTCGAATCACTGAATGGAGTAGATTGACTCTGTCTAGGAGTCCTCATAAATCATCGGTGGTACTCATCAATCACAACAACCAGTCATCCAGGTGTCAATCTGAGTCTAACTGAGCATAATAAATGTAACTGAAGTGTGTAGCACTGATATAGGATCTGGAGGCTCAGTGGGGGCGCATGGGAGGCTAACTGAAGTCAGAACAAGTCACCTAATCGAACTGGAGGTCAAACGGAAGTGATACAGTCAGTCGGGAGTGAAACTAGCCTCAAATCAGGGAGAATCGGAGCTAACTGAATGTAACTGGAGTGAATCTGCAGTGGTAGGTGAACAAGTGCGCCCTTCTCTGGCAGTAGGTAAGAAGTGGGCTCCTTTCAGCTTAGGAGGGCTAAAACTCTGTGGTAGGTGGCTCCCGGGTGCTAGAAGAAGGTGGATAAGGTGCTGGAGGCATCAAACTGGTGACTGGGATGCATGCCTGTGCATGCAGAATCCTGAAATAGATCATATCCTGAAATAGGAATCCTGAAATAGGTCATATCCTGAAATAGATCATGCAAGATCCTGAAATAGATGATGTATCCCGAAATAGATGATGTGGATATCCGAACAGTACTATCATATAAAAGAGAAAATTATAAAGTCATAAATGAATTATTTTATGAATCAAGATTCCTCAGCGTACTTCCAAGGATTCAGATTTATGTTCCAACAATTCAATCCTTGTCAGGTTCTGGCTTGTCTGTGGAATCTTGATTAGTAGAGAAACAAGTTCTGCACTATATTTTTCCAACAATTTGTCTATCATCTTAATCGGGTTTGTGGCTTAGCCAACTATGTGGGAATATTTAATGATCTCAACCACTTCAGGATCTACTGAACATTCTTTTGATGTTGTTTCATACAACGATTCATTGGGATGCAACAAAAATATATAAAACACTATTGAGTTATATCATGATAGATTCCTAAAATTATTATATTAACAAAACATATCTATGATCATGATAGATTCCTAAAATTACAACTAGGTTTACTTGGTTCCTGGGCGATGGTGTCGTCTAATCCACAGCTGTTGACTTTCCATGATCATCGTACCCCTGCAAAAAAGAATTAGAAAACATTATCACAACGAAACCAGTATACACAAGAAAAATACATAACAAAATAAACATTATGCTATGTATTATATTGGTACAATTCCAATGGATTATAGCTACAACGTAGAGGATCATGATCCACTCCTTAGATCGATGCTCATATGTGACTTTCCCTGATCTTCTAATATTTGGGAGCCACCCCTTACAAATACCTAATTAAAAAACATAGTGAAAGTGATCACCTAAATGAATCCAAAACTAATCATGAGAAAACACATCGATTAAAAACTATTATTAAGTATTATATTTTTACTATTACAAAGAATATGTATACCTATTGCGTCGAGGGTACAGTGACCCTTGCAGAACCGGATTGCATAAAAAACATAGAGAAAATTATTACGTAAACGAAATAATTAGATAACATTATAGGAATGAAACCAATATACTAATAATGAAAAAACAGAGGAAAAAAACACTATTTTTTCTTATTATATTTGCACTATTACAAAGATGTATACTTGATCCCTCAAGGAAGATGTACTCCTCCCACCATCTGCTGGCGGGTGTTTATCCCAATCACTAGCCTACGAAGTAAATATGGAAAATTTAAACAAAATAAACTAACGAAAAAATCCTTAATATGTTAAATTCATTAATAAAAGGTTGCTTAAATTATTATATGTACCACTCCCATAGTAACCTTTTTTGTATCTCCTTGGTTCAAATTGTAATTAATAAGCAACTCTTCCCCTGCAAATATTGATTTAATGACAACTACAAAAATACAGTTTCCTTCACGCCCCTCAAATTCACAGTTTGATTGTTTAATTGTAGACCCGGGTTGTGTACTATTTATAAACCCCGCAATATTACCTGTGGCCTTTGGCCTTCCGTCCATGTACAATGTTGCTCCTTTATTTTGATTTATCTCTTTCAACTGTAAATAGTTTGTTGACAATCCATATCTATGCATACTTTTTGTAAATTGGACTAGGCGCATCCAATCTGTGTAGTTGTAACAGGGTCCAACATACTCCATCAATTTTGTACATGTGTTGTAAGGGACCCTTATGCCATCCATGCTGAACAACTGGAAACCATGTATTGACGACGGTGCTATTCGATATATCCTCTCGTTCACACAAAAATCTGTGTTCAATGAGGAAGATCCTTCGGTACCCATTGTTTCACTAAATGTCTATACCTCAAGGGTACCTCAAGGTCGTATTTTCTCTCATCACCATAGGAACATGACCCCCCTCAACCGTGAAAAAATTCATTGCATTTATCGAAGTTTCTTTTGGTATTTTGACATCTAGTTGATACAACTCTTCTAGACATACTGGATGTCTCACTTTCCTCTGGCCTTCCTAAACTCCCCTCGCTCGAGGAAGATAGATCTAAAAAATACCTGTTTGGTTCTACCTGTACCATGGAAAAAAAATTTAGATACGACCGCAAGGCATAGCGCCTCTTAAAAGGTGACGTGTAGTGCCTTTTATAATGTTACTTGATCCTCATTCCCTTTCTCAACATGTAGGCATTCAAGCGATGCGGAAGACGATCACTGTATCTTTGTTATGAGTACAAATTCATGCAATTATGAGCTTTCTTTTATTGCTCCTTTGTGTCTTGAATCCCATATCAAACCATTCAACTATTAGCTTTGTCATCATAGCCCTAAAGTCTCTCTCATCCCATCAGTTTGGGTTCATCAACTCGGTAGTTGTATTACAGTCACATTTAGTAAGATATTTATATTCAGCAATAATAATATAAAATAAAAATCACTAACCATTATGGAAAACGTCTAAAAATTTTTATGACTTTCAAAAGTAAGATATTTTAGGTGGTTAATAAGTGTTCAAAAATCTTCAAAAACAATATTTTGTATAATGTGGTGGAACTTGTATAATCTTATTCAAGCATGGTCTTATTAGATGACTGAAAGTAATTGAATTAAGCAAAATCAGAATGGTAAACATGTAAGTTGTTTTGAAAATGGGAGCTTTCAGTCATACTCCCAACTAATGTTGCCTTTGGACAATTACTTGTAATATTGACGTAGGGTATTTAATTCATAACATATATTTTCAATCATATTGACATATAGAAAAGTACGGCTTTCTTTATAATATCATGACATAGTTACAAATACTTTCTTTTCAATCTTTATGAAAATTTGAATGGAAATGCCCCACTCATAGCCAAATACTTTTGAGATATTTACAACTCATCGGAGTATGGGGGACCATATAATTCTCGAAAGACATTGGTTTCAACAACCCATGCCTTTGAATAAACAGAACTCAGGACCACACATCTATTCTGATGCGTGTGGACGTCTATGTGGGTTTTGACAAGCCACTGTCGTTCATTTTTAACGTAGTAGCCAAGGATTTGAGCCTCAGTAAGATTTGTATGCAAAATATCTTTGAACTGTTCGAGAGATTCTCCAACTTCCCGTTTTAGATTATAAATAGCACCCGGATCTAATGCTGTTAGGTTGATGCCGAATGACCGCCACCAGTCTCTAGTCCAATCAGGGACGAACCATGCAGGATCCTCATGGATATGTGTGATTTGAGGTGCAAACTTTAGCATGGTATAATATGTTCTATCTGTATTTTCTTTTCTCAAGAATTTCCACCATAATTTTTTATATTTTTCATAAGTGTGTGTAGTACTTGGAAACTGGAGACTAGCATCGTGATGTGGCCATGCTTCCAAAAAACATAACCGGTTAATACAGTAGTATCGTTGTTCTAGTCGTAGCCCAAGGTGAGGTGTAGAGCCCTCCGTTGAGATTAAGTTAAGATCATGGTATAGGTGAGTTAACCAATTGCTTGCATCAGCTGCTTTTCTCAATGAGTTGTTGTAAATCATCTCTGGTACAATATTGGATCCCATAGGCATTCTTCTAAGTTCTGGAACTAGTCTAATAAAAGCATCAGATCCCTGTAAGTTAGCATCTAATACTTCAACATGCCTCAAATCCCACTTAGGTTTCCAGTCTTGCATATAATCCAACCAACTCATATTATCATTGATAGTATAGATATGAGTTTTTTCTCTGTTCCAAGCATAGATTTTCATGTTTACTTGTGGGTTATGGGCCCACTAGATTCCACTTTGAACTTCTACACTCGCTTTCCTCGTACTCGCTTGCACAAGGATCACTTGTTTTAGGCTCGCTTTCTTTAGGCCCACTTTGTCAAATATTCTATTGTTAAAAATCCAGGAATGCTTTTTGCTTTCCCAGAAATGTGCTCATGAACAGTACAGTTATAACATCAAAACAATGCTTTCCATCTTGCAAACTTTCCTTTTGTTGTTTCAAATTTTATTGTGTTGTTTAGCACAAATGGAAGTCTGGAGCAATCTGTTCTAGTTATGATAAGGTCATGGTTCAACAAATAAAGTCATAGTTCTACTCAGGTTTTTGTCATGAGGACACTTATTCTCCAAGATAATTTTCTCACGAGTTCAATCGAGGTCGAGTTCCACGTATTTGATTACCAACAATTTTATTACTTAAGTCTTATAACCAACACATATTTGACTATCTAGGTGTAGATGTTTCATGTAATATACTTAGAAGAGTTACTTTCATAAATGGCTATGCCTCTTAGAGGCCATTCAACTCTAGGAACCAAGTGACCCTATTATAGGGTTAGTGTTGGCGGGAAATACTACTTTATAGTGAGGAAATAGACACTATCAACTTAAGGGGGTGATAGGTAAACATACTATTTGCATTACAGAAGCATTTATAAAGGGAAATAGATTAGAGACCTTGAGGACATACCTTATGAATGAAGTTTGATCCTAGATTTTGTCCAACCTTGAGCTCGATCCTCCACTCAATCTCCCGTCCGATAAACCTGCAACACAAAGACCTTTCTCAGCGTATCTTGGCCAATATAATAATGATGGAATTGAAAAGTAATTCAAACATCAATCATTAACCAAAACTAATCCAAACAAACACATAGTCCATTAAGCATTTGATTTGGGACGAGAAAGATTTTTCAACCTTTTATTGTCAAAAACATGTGAATAATACAAAGTATACCTGACTTTGCAGCATGCTCATGCAACCTGATCCTAGGCTCCTGCTCCTCTCCGACTTCAAATTTTCTCCATCATAACCACTTTCAACACAAGCTTCTCATATAAGAAGAGTCTCTTTATGGCTCTCTTGTTTAACCCCTCTCTTCAATCCTCCTTGTATTTATAGGACAAGGTAGGCAGTTCAGGTCGAGAGGTGGTTGAAGGGGAAGTTGGGAAACCAACTGCAACTAATCCCAATTTGTCAAATTAATATTTTTTTAATCATATTTTAAGATGTGCGTGACTATTTCACAGTGGAGTAGTGCCCAACATGCAACTATAGTGTTTAACAACTAGTGTTTGCCACTTTTTCATGCTGTGTGCTAGTTTACTGAAGTAGAGTAGCACATACCAAGAGGCTTGCGCTACTATATAGCTTACAGAGTAGGGCGTATGCGGTGGTTTGCTTAAGAAGAGTAGCGCCCATGCCAAAATATGATATTTTTTAGGGTTTTGTCAGCTTGCAGGAAGGTGAGTCAGGTCAAAGTCTCATATGAGGTTATCATGCTCTTCAATCCAAGTTGTCCTTTTGTGTGATCGACAACTCAAGGGGATCACGGACAGAGAAGTGCAGATTTGACCTATAACAGATGCCCCCTAATGTGTGAGGTTAGAGGGAAACGATGGCCAAAATACATTATAGTCCAAAACCAGAGGAGGAGCAAGAAACCGCAGGACCAAGTCACAGAAACACCTGAAACAAAGATCAAGGTCAGTGAGCAATTACATTCTTGACATCATATAGATGTAGAGTGTGATACAACATGATATTTGATACATAACAAGGAGATGTATATATAGCGTGGCCACTTGAAATACAAGTGTGGATCCATGTCAAACTAAGAGATCATAGCCATAACAAAAAACTGGATCTATGTCTCATGGAGAGCCGAATATAAGTGAGGCTCATTCTTACGCAACTTGGGTGATAACATAATGAGGTAATGTCATCAACATCCCAAGGTCTTCATCCAAAACAACCCAAGGTACAAACCCTAACCATGTGAATAAATGAGTTGAAAGTCGAACATGGGGAGTATCGTTTGATTATCGGTCATTGATGTATACCGTTAACAAATGCGAGGGATTCCACCAATAATGATGATGGGACCCAAGGTACCTAGTACAATCCAACAAGTGTGAATAAGTGGACTTGGAGTCGAACACTTGAGGATCCTGTCGAATAAAATACATTGATGTATTCTCATGATTCAACAGCAAGGAAAATTGCCACTAGTGACTGCAATCTCCAAGGTACTAACCGAAACTCGAAACTTCATTCCCAGAGCAAAATGAGTTGATGTTGATGGGAAGAATTCCGTTGGAAGGGAGGCCTTAAGGCATCCTAAATCATCCAACATGAGGGACACTCAATTGGTATGAGATGATATGGAGTAATATATGTAACAAGACTGACACTAGGATGGCCAACACATGAGGTCAAGGTAAACTGCAGAATGGCCGACACAAGGTATATCCTTGAATAGTGAGCACGACACAAAGTGACTTAGGTAGTTTTCAACATAATGGGGAAAATGATATAAGCCTGTAATGTAGGAGACATTAGCAGACCATCCATATGGCTGGAAGAATAACCAACCGGGGGATTAAACAAATCGAAGATCAGGTTCACCCTAAGGTCAAAGACTAAACCCAACCGACATAATAGATTCAAGTAGGTGCTTTGTTCAAGGATATAATTGACTGAACTACCTTTGACACTAGACATATGATACATCTTTCTCATCCCTTATTCTTTTTAGATAAAAGAATACCTTTCTTGTTGTTTTAATGAGTCCAAGAAAGAATGAAAACTCAATAGATCCAACCATGTAAAAATTTTAATGAGCCCATGGGAAGAAGACTCAGGACCTTCTTCATTGTTTACAGAGTTTGAAGAAGAGATAGAAGATTACTATATATTACTGATCTATGGATTTTAATATCGAGCCGAGATCTGTTCCTATTCGTCGGTGTTTTCAATTTTAAGGAGTCTGAAAAAATTAAACAATAACTCCATACACCTACTCATGGATTTTAATATCGAGCCCAAGTAGGTTAATGCTCGCCGGTGTTTTCCTATTTATAGAGTCTAAAAAACTTAAACAATCCTCTTTACACCTGTCCGTGGATTTTATATCGAGCCCGGATTGGTCTGTTCTCGGCGATGTTTTCTTGTTTATAGAGTTGAAAAACTTAAACAGTCATCTATTTACCATCTCATGTATCTCACATCGAGCTCGAGTAGGTGAATGCTCGCTTGGTGTTTTCATGTTTAGAGAGCCTGAAAACCCTAAAGAAAGGCTCTGAAAGGTCCTTTTTCGTAAAGTTAGTCTCCTCCCCCGAAAAATTATAAAATAATGGAAGAAGAAATCTTCTAGTGCATACAAAAGTATACCTAGAGTATACCTTTTCTGTAATTTATCCACCAAGGCCGGGAAAAGGGGTAATTCTATACTTGAGTGGATGAGCCTTCAATTAATTTAACGAGCTTGAAGAGGAAAAGTTTGCTCGGCGATCTTGTTTAGGTTTAAATAGTCCAAACAAGAGCTTAAAATGACTTAAATGACAGCTTCTAGGATCACGACTCATGATCTGCCAAAACTAGGACTTCAACAAATATGTTAGTGATCGCGACAAAAAATCTTAAATGATATGTAAATTTTAACTATGAGCTAGTTGAGAAGGTCTATCATCAAGAAAATTAGTCTTAAAGGATTGATCCTACAAAATTTTAGTGAAAAAATGAGAACCATTGGGTTAAATTACCTTAATACCATATGTAGCTATTACTTGATTAAATAGAACAAATTGGTAGAATTTGCAACTATAGAGATTTTACCAAAGTGGGTAAAAATTTAAAAACAGACTCATATATGTAATTTCAAAATTAAAACTCAAATTTCATTTTGGTTTTGTAGGGCAAGAAAATTGGGAGCAAACCCTTGGATTTCAATCCTCCGTGGCGATAAAATCAAGAAGCCAATCAACATTTTGCCTCCACCAAGTAAGTTTAATTTATCCTAACTTGCATTTCCAATGTTTATTTGTCAATTTTTGAGCTAAAAATCAATTTTAAGGCCATGTTCACATCATGAGAAGCGTGTGCACTACTATGCAGTAGGAATAGTAGGGCATACTGGGAGGTATGCACTACTCTGCTTCTACACAGTAGCGCCCATGCTTGACTGTGTGGCTTATACAGTAGCGCACACCCCTGAACGTGGAGAAAAAAGTGTCGAGATGCTAAAATTTGACTTTTGTGTGGCAGGATGGTACTTGTTTGGAGGGAGAGAGAACATGACAAGATGGATAGGGTGGCAATGCAAGACCCGGCCACTCTCCATGCCCTCCGAAGATGTGTTTTGTTAAAGTTTTATCGAACCGTGAACATGAGGGCACTCAATTGACTGCTTCAAAGACTCGTTCAATACTGGGATGTAGATGCCAATGCATTTGACATCCAAGGACAAACCCTAGACCTTACTATTGACGACATCTACTTCATTACTGGACTCTCTAGAAGGGGAGATGCGGTAAGTTTGAAAGGATCTTCTCGCAATGTGGGTGCAACGTCGGTGCAAGAATATTTAAATACATACTGTGTGGAAGGGGCTGAGAAATCAGGAAGTCAAATCCTAATTTCTACCATTGAAAGCCTCCCTTTGAGGGTGATTGTAAGTATGCTGAACCGCATGGCGGGGAGTGCCACACAACATTTAGCTTCAGGGAATTCCATGCATATTGGTGTTAGATGCTTGCAAGGTCATGTGTACGATTGGTGCACTAGTTTATTGGCAAACATGAAGCTTCAACTCAAGGGTTGTAAATCCGGGAGTATGAAGAACTTTGGATATGGCAGCATTCTATGTACCTTCTTCTTCGAGAGGGTACCTGCTCTTAGCTTGGGGATGCCTCTACCTCCAGCTAACCCTCGTGATCCAAGATTGGGCCGTTAGGGTGACATATTTCTCCGCCAGGGTGGTGGTGAAAGTCACTTTTGTTATCATACTGATGATTTCTAGGGGTGGTGGGAGAGACAAGTGCTGGCATTTGAGCAGTTTCCATATGTTGGATTGGAATTCCGCCATGATCCAGAGCTGGTACTTCCTCTAGGTGGAGCCTGGGGAGATATTGGTATGTTTTTATTTTGAGAATTATTTAATTTTTTCAAATTTTCAATTATATGATTTTTATGAATGAATTTTGAAGTACTAAACAAGTGTCATATGCAGATATTGGGCCTGCTCGTCCCGAGGGACATCCTACTATCTTCGTGAGGCCAGTAGATGTTGGTTTAGTTGATGCTATGTTAGGGACCATAGAGCAGAAAGTGAATCAGTTGACTCATGATGTTCCTACATGCCGCATGGATCAGATACCTATTGATATGCAGGAAGATGTAGTTGGGGTTCCCCCAGCATGGCTTAGGGTGCTGCGGAAGATAGATAGGTTGGTCATATGTTATCGAGATGCAGTAGATGATGATGAGGCCCCTCCTTCTCCATAGGAGATGGATACTTTATGTATATTTTTGAGGCCACCGAGCCCAGTTTTGTACTTTATGACATGACTTGTGATAGACTTGTGATCCAAAAATCATATATTTACATGTGTATGTGTTTGAACTTTATGTGTGAAATGTTGTTTATGGAAGTGTATGATACAAATTCCAATATAAAACATAATTTGCAAATGAATCAGCTAATGCATTTAAATTTCTTGGAATGTGTTGATATATAATAGAATCAAACTGTCTTTCCAACAATCTAACTCGCAAAAAATGTCATAGCAACACGGGATCTATAATCTGGTAAACACCCGTTAACTGAAATACAACTAGTTGCGAGTCAAGTCTTACCTCCAAATGTGAAATTCCATGAATAAGAGCATCTCGGAGAAGTTATATAACCACACTGTATTCAGCCATATTGTTCGTAGTGGGACCCAAACAAACCCCCCCCGAAGAGACCAGTTGGCCAGCTGGTGAGTAAATGACCCAAGCTGTTGAAGCCAACTATCGGGTGTGGCGACTGGCGCCATCAACAAATCCTAAGAAATGTTCAGTCGACATCTGATACATGAAATGAAGACACACATAAGGTTAACTAAGCAAACACAAGCAAAAACTAGCTCTACAAAATATACAACTATGTTACAAGAAAAAGCACAACTGCCTAAGCGTAGTAATTCTTCAGGTAGAGCCCATTTCTAGGCTTAGGCAGCTTATTACCCTCGTAGTATACTAGCTCGTAAGCACCCTTCTTTAGTACTTTAGAGATTATGTAAGGCCCAAGCCACATGGACTTGAACTTGCCAGGTCCTAGAGGTTCCTTATCCTGATCCCAAAGTAGAACAAGATCTCCTTCAAGGAACACCCTAGGTCTGACAGACTTGTCATATTGTCCTTTGACTCATTTCTTATGAACTTCGTTTGTTGTGAGTGCATCATGGCACTGCTCATCTAGATGCTTTAAATGCAACAAACGTTCTTCTAGTGCTGAAGTATCTGGTGGTAATTGAATAGCCAGTTTTAATGAAGGAATCTCGCATTCAATCAGAATGACTGCTTCTATCCCATGCACAAGCTGGAAAGAAGAGAACCTGGTAGCAGCCTTTACATTCACTCGGTAAGCCCAAAGAGCAGGGTATAGCATGATGTGCCAGTTATTTCGACTGGCATTAATAGTTCTTTGTAGAATTACCTTTAAAGTTTTGTTAACTGCTTCGACTTGTCCATTCACCTGTGGATAATATGAAGATGAATGTTCTTGCCGAAAACCTAACATTGTATACAAATCGGTCATCACGCTATTCTGTAAATGACTGCCATGATCAGTCACAATCTCTTTAGGTATGCCGAACCTTGCAATAATCTCATTAAATACAAAATAAGAGGCAATTTCTCCATCTACCTTGATAGTAGGCATTGCCTCTGCCCACTTGGTGAAGTAGTCGACGACAATGATGATATAATGATGTCCTCCAGCCAAAACTGGATTTCAAGTCATATAATAAACCCCCCATTTTGTGAAGGGATCTGCTGTAATTACAAGATGAAGAGGAGCTAGATGTGCTCTCATTTTCCTGGTGAAAAACTGACACAGACGGTAGAATTTCACAGCTTCCACACAATATTTAAAGATTGTGGGCCAAAAATACCCGGCACGTAGTATTTTCTGGGCTGTTGCCAACCCAGAAAGATGACCCCCACAGGCTCCACTGTGGGCATCATTCAATACTGATTCTACTTCTTCTAAAGTCAAACAATGTCGTAAGATGGAATCTATCCCACGTCTATATAAAGTATCAGAGATGATGAGATATTTTTTCACATGACTTTTCAGTTTGCGTCGTTCTTCTCTAGAAAAAGTGGTAGGACACCTCAAAGTCTAGATATATACTAAGATATCCCCGTACCATGGGTCAGAGGAGGCAATAAGGAAGATATGTTCATCCTGTTGAGATATTGTAACTTCAAAGAATATTATATTTGTACTTTATTATTCTGGAGATGATTCATTCCTCTGTGAAGATATTATTGTATATCCGGAGATGTTTATTCCTCCGTCGGAATGTGGTAACTTGGGTTATTAGAATTCCCTAGTGGGGGTCGGCCCTGTATGTGTTATGTGGGTCAAAGGGTTATTATACCACTCTAGATAGGTCATCCTAGTCAGTTGTAGTGGGGTATTTAACCCATTGGTTAAATACGAGCCTACATGATTTGTGTAAAAGACAAGTCAAAGTAGTGTATAAATAGAGGAGGTGTATTCCTCATTTTACACACACTCACTCACTTGAGAGTGGCGCACTTGTGAAGGAGAGGTATGCTATGGAGAAGGAGGAGCTTATGCTCAGGGTTACATCTTTGTATATTGTTGGTCATCTATATTGAGGAAGCTTTGCTGGGTTTTCTACCCCATGAGGGTTTCCCAGGATAAATTTGTGTCTCTTGTGTTTATGTTGTGCTTGTTGTTTCTTCAGTGATCCTGTATATGCTATTATTGTGAAATGGAATGCAATGCTGCTATTTTATGTCTTAACATATTAAATCTTAACATGGTATCAGAGATAACCTCAAGGAAGGCAAGGTATGGCACTTACGACACTTGCTTCTCTTGCGGCAATTTGAAGGTTAGGGTTTTATATAGCAAAAACTAGTCATCGTGGAACTTTCGCTATAAATACATTTGTACGAAGGTTCAGGATCTGAAACCTTTATAGGTCGTAGATAACATCCCCAGGTACCTTTTTTCCAAAGGGCACCCTCATATTCGTTTTACTTTGTAATTTATGATCAGTACAAGTTAGGGTTTCTGCCTCTTCCAAATCTCAGTCAAAATCAGGTGACCTTGGAAACAAGGTCATAACTTGGGCTAGGAAGATCCAAATGAAATTTCGTAAAAAGTGACAGGTAGTACACAGATTGCACTATCTCAACAAATGTTTTCAGAGGCCGAAGGTGAACCAGTGACACATGGCACGCCGTACAAGTTCGCTCTCCTGTTTTATCCCATAAACAAGTCACGTTGTGAAACTTGGAATAAATCTCTCTCAAAGAGTCCAATTGAGGTCAAACCTGTCAAAATGGAAATATAACAGGGTGAGATATCACAATAAAATTTTCCAGAGGCCGAAGTTCAAACAGTGACACGGGGAACGCCATACAAGTTCGCTCTCCTGTATTATCCCAAAATAGGTCACGTTGTGACATTTGGAATAACTCTCTCTCAGAGAATCCAATTGAGGTAAGACCTATTGGGATAGAAAGATGACAGGTCAGGCTACCACAAACAATGTTTTCAGACCCTGCGGAGCGAAAAGTTTGGAGTTACAGTAGAAACAATTAGGTACATATTTATGTCAAAACAGAATTATTTTTGGAGCAACTTCATTCATGGCTTCCAGAATTTAGGGTTTCGGAGAAAGTTAGAATTTTTGGAATCGGAATCCACGGATGAATGCTACTCAGGAAAATCGAAATTTAGAGACCAAGATCGAATTGTTTGGTTGGGTAGAAGACCGGGCTTGATCAAACCCCAGTTCCGGATTTTGATCGAAAAGATGGAAAATTAGGGCTTCAGTAAAAGTTGGAATTTTTGAAGTCTGTAACCACGGCTGGAAGCTCCTCAGAAAAATAAGAGTTTAGAGCCTTGGATAGAACCTTTTGATTGGACAGAAGGGTGGGCTTCATCAAACCCTAGTTCGGGTTCATGTCCAGAAGATCCAGAAGTTTCGAAGGCAATTTTGAGGGGTCAAATTTTGGAGATTTCAAAATTGAAGTATGCTAGCAAGACACATCCTTCCATCCATTCAGAAGTGTGAAAGTCAAAGATTGAATTTTTAGGGTTTCTCTAGCAAAACCTAATCAAGCTCCAGATCAAAATTGAAGGGGAGTTGACGCTAAGGCCTTACATAATAAGACTACAAGAAGTCTCGACAGGTATGACTTAAGGAGGTTCAGGTATGTCTTGAAATTCGATTCTTGATTAAGTTCATGATGTGTTTGTCTTCATATTATTTATTAGTACAATCTTGATTAATGTTAGAATTGTCTTATCACCCTAATAGCAGTATGAATGCATGTGAATGATTGAAGACATTCATTGATTAGGGCTATATGATTGTACTAATGCATTATGTTGCTGTCTGAGGTTGATGTTGTCTGCTAACAAGATACAGGTACATCACAAAAGACAAATCAAGTTCCATGACCATGACAACATGAAGACAAAGACTCATCCATACTCTTTCTTCTACTTACGAGGTATGTATGACTTTTTTATATTATGCTTAACCTATGAGACATGCAGGTTCTAGCTCGGGATCTCTAAATCATTGAAGAGATTGTTTAGGTATGTTGTACATAACTAAGCAGGTATACTAATCCAGGTATGTTTTCCTATGTCAAGTTAGAATCTTACCTTGTGTTAGGATCCCTTATATAAGTATACTTGGTATGATTGGTTATGCTTATTCATAAAGTTAGTAATCAAGGGTCTATGCATATTATGTCTCTTATCTTGATGATTTAATTAACCAGAAGAGTACTATGATCAAACAAGAATATGCATGAGTAAAAGAAGACTTCGTTGAAACCCTGAATACTAATGATCATGACTATACATATTCAAGATTATTTAGAATTAGAATGTTTTGAGAATATACTAATGAATGTATGTTTGTGTATGAGATCATGAGGATGACACTAGTGCACACTTGAGCATGCACAGTGGTACAGAATGAATAGAAGTTCAAAAGACATATAGAAGATCAAGCGGGAGGCAACCACACAAACATAAAAGATAAGTATTTGAGTTGTTATTTGAAATAGTAAATGATATTGCTTGTATGCATATTTGTATTCCTAGAATATATCATGCTGAGTGTAAACATTCATAGAGCATTGAACAGTATACTACTAATATGCATATGATTGGTAAGTTGGACAAACATTCCATTGTTGCTTGTCTAGAATGAAACCTCTTTGCTGACATGCTGAGAGCTGTGCACACTCTCGATAGTATGTTCTGGTAGAGATGGAAGGCATCTAGATAGCCACTGTATGCATACAAGATATGGGAAAGTGTTGTGCCAAAGTATTGGTCAAAATAGTTGCATAACTATGTAAATAATATCTGTATGCATAATAGGTTATCATGTCAATATGATTTGATATTTATGAAGTTTTACTAATCATATACTTAATTTTGATTTGTAGGAAAGATCATGATGAATGATGAACACTGAACAAGCGATGGATGTTCAACAAAAGATTTACAAATCAAACACACTATAGAAGGCTTGTGGCTAGAAGATTCTCTTAGAAAGAGTGTTAACACCCAAAAAGTGTTCACTACCTCATTACCACATTATATGGCTCATTTGTCCATTTTCCTACCATTTTTCCCTTAAAATCCCAAAAAATCCCATTAAAAAGCCTCCAAAAGGCCTAAAATGCCTCCAAAAGGCCACAAAACCATCAAAATAGCCTAAAAAAGGCTAAAAAACCCCCTTTTCCTCCAAAAATAGCAAAAATCCCCTAAAAAGGGAATAAAAAATATAAAATAATGAGGAAAAGGAGGAAAAATCCCTATACAGCTGCCCAAAACCATGTGTTTCCCAAAACCATGGGTCAGCACTCCACCACCAAAAAACTATAAATAGGTGATGGAGATCCCTTATTCCATATCCACAATCACAAGCACCCTTACTCTGCCAAAATCTCTCTCGAAACCCTAGTTCACCTTTGAACTATTTTCACCTTGAGAGCCACCTTTTGGCCCATTCCCATCATTGGAGAAGGAGAAGGAGCATCTTGAAGCTTGGAGCATCCTCTTGGACACTGCAAAGGGCTTCATCAAACCTTGACACTCAAGGTAACATTAATAGAAAAAGTCATTCTTTTCATTTGATGTTTATGTTTCATGCAATATTTTAGAAGTAATTTAATTGTTGTTTTAGCTTAATTAGTTTAATATACTGAACTGCTACTAAGGAGTCCATTCTCCTTAGTAGGTGCTCATTGGCACAAGCTAGGGGTAAAACCCTAGCTACAGTTTTGGCGACTCCCCTAGTTTTCGAATTTCTTGTTTCCGTTTTTTAAATTTTTTCCTTTCGGCTGTCCCTTTCGGCCATCGCATACCGCGTCTTTTTCCTCTGCAGTCGCGTCCCGACCGCGCCTTTTAGGCCTTTACCCGCGATCTGACCGTGGCTCTCAGACTGCTTCCGACGCTCTGCCGACGGATTCAAGTCTGTTACCTGCGATCCGACCATGGCTAATCAGCCTGTTTGCCGCGATCTGACTACGCCTGTCGGCCTTTTTCCCGCGTCCCGACTGCGGCTTTCTGCCTCTTTCGGGCGTCCCGACTGCGCCTGTTAGCCCTTTTGCCGCGACCCGACTGTGTATTTTTTCCCGTTTCCTGCGTCGCGACTGCGTCTGTTGGCCCGATAGCCGCGACCCGACTGTGTCTTTTTCCCTGTTTCCTGCGTCCCGACTGCCTCTGTTGGCCCGATAGCCGCGACCTGACCACCGCTGTTTCCCTCAAACCCGCGGTCGGCCTGTTCCAAATCGCCACAGACCCGCGGTCTGATTTCTGCTCTTTTCCTGTTTTGAGCCCAGCCCCTCTTGCTGCAATATTTTCTGCTTCTGAACAGCCCTCTGTCCTACCTGCAGCCCACTTCCTTACAGCCTTTCTACACCAAATTTCTGTTCCCTTTACAGAGTCTTTTTAAAATTTCAGTATTTTTAATTCAGAAAATTTTGCAAGTTAAAAGAATCAATTTCAGCATTATTGATAGATTGGAAGTTGCCCTCCCTTGTGGCACTTCTATTTTTGGGATCATTACCTCACGAGCACACACTCTGTCACATAAAATCAAGTGAGCCTTAAAAAGTACCTAATTAAACCAACATTCTAACCCCACTTGGGGAGCACAAAAGAATCATTGTAGTTAGGTAGGATCAGGGGGATAGGCTTCCAATAACACCCCTTGGTTACTTTCACTTGAGACATAGTTGTTGTCCAAATAGGGAGCCAAAATCCCCTAGTACTTTTTGGCACGGTCACGACCAGTTTATCAGAGGGCCTCTCCCTTAGGAGGGTTGAAGTCGGGAGACTGGTTCCGGAGGCCTGAGTGGAATACCGAACTCCATTCAGTAATCGAAGGGATACCTTTCGCGGTTCGCGGGATATCCCTGTATAGGGGTATTGCGGTCAGCGAGCTAAACGGCAGATTCACCTTTCTGGACGTGTCATGAACGAGGTATCTTAGTTGCCATTCTTCTAGGATTGACTACCCGGTGTCCCTCCCGGTAGGGGGATATCATAGCCACTTGGCTTTTCTACTCATATTGTCTGACTTGGATTTCATCACCTTGCAGAGGATATGTTTAGTTGAGTCAGCATACTTTTAGCTAGGTGTTTGCATGCTCCTTTACCTCCCTTTGGTCTAGTGAGTCCACCATTTTTCTTTTTTAGGAAACCTGCTACTTGTTGGTATTCTGACCATCTTTGTTGTTACTCCACCTATTGTAGCACAGCTGTTGCAGTGGGTGTTTTGAGTTGGTTGTTGGCCTGAGTGCCTTGCTTTTTAGCTCTCCTCCTGCACACTCGGTTGCATTAGGATTTTTGAGCTGTTTTTATACTCACCTCAACCCACAGAGATTTGACACCATCTGTCACCATTGAGCCCCCGAGACATTCTCGGCGCCTCAGGGGCGAGCCCCCACAGCACGGTTCTCTTGACACCACACGTCATAGATTTCGATCATTATCCGTTGATACCACTCATCACAGATCTAGAGCCTTGTCACTTGACTCCACTCGTCAGCGACGTAGGACTCCGTCACCAGATAGTGACGCTCCTTACTTTACCTCTGATTCCGACGAAGAGTCTGAGAACCCTATTTATACTGCCCCTACTAGCCCCATGGCTGGTACGACTTCCACTCCATTTGTCATAGGGACCATTGGTGGCATATCCACACTACACCAGTTAGTACACCTGTTTTCGGTATGCCCTCCATGGGGCAACCATCTACCGTTCCCCTCACAGTACCTATTCCCACAGCGGGAATACCTATCCCCACTACATCAGTGGCTCACACTACCCATGGTGGTGCTGGACCATCCTCCACTACCTCAGTTCCCCCGCTTGGGGGCACCACCCTAAATCTTGTCCCTCCACTTGGGGGCACTGGCCCCAACTTGGTCCATAGCACTACTGTGTCACAGCCTTCTTCCAGTTTTCCATTCATGGCTAGCCTCAACCTACCTGACCTGGCCAGATTGACCAACGATCCTATTCGACACGACCCTACATGGCCTCATATGCCTACCAAACTACCCTCTGACATCCCTAAGTTCGAGGGCAAGGCCGGTGAGGACCCACAAAACCATATCATGTCTTTCCACCTATGGTGTTCCTCTAACTCCATTGTGGATGACTCTGTTCGCCTCCGTCTCTTACAGCGCACCTTCACTGGCTCTACAGCCAAATGGTATATCGAGCAACCTCATGGGACCCATGCCACCTTTGCTTCCCTGGCCTCGACCTTCCTGCAGTTCTTCCAGTTGCCTGTCCGCTATGACGCGGGCGTTGAGATTCTTCTATCTTGTAGAAAAAACACGGCTACCCATATCACGGACCACATCCATGAGTGGCGTCGACGCCGTAGCTTATGCAAGATCAAACTTGACGACCGTATCTTCCTAGATTGGTTCCTCAAATCCCTTCTCCCGGTTATCGCTAAGGATGTGGCCTCAGAAAGACCCCAGTCTGAAGAAGAAGCCATCCTTAAGGCCCAACAGTTCGACCTCATTTACGCCCAATCGGGTTACCTTTATACCATTATACCTGACGCCCCTCGCGGCAAGTCCTCCCATCACGATGCGCCGGGGGCATCCCACGCTGCAGATGGTATCATTGGCCGTGTTTCTTCGCATCCCCAACCATTTTCTATAGCACGTCCTACCCCTGGCCCCGACCTGTCGAGGGCTACCTCCCAGTCTGGAGCAACCAACTCATATGCTCCCATGACACATCACCATTCCCATGGACCCTCATGTCCAGCTCAGTGCTTCGGGTATGCGACTCCTGCTTATGCTCCTCCAGTCACCCCTCAGCCTTACTACCATCAGCAGGCTGCCCCAGCTCCTGTGCCTTCACAAGCCCCACCCGCTTATTATCCGCCCCAGGCAGCCCCTGCGGCACATCCACAACCTGCTCCGCAGTCCTATCAGCAACCCCCTCAAGTTGCTGCATCTGCTCAGCCCCAACCTACATATCATCCTCCGCAGCCTGCTCCTGCACCTGCGCAACCTCAAAATCCACCTGCTGCCCAAGGGCAAGTTTACGCCCAACAGAACCCGCAGCAAAACCAGAACAACCAACGTAACCAGGGACAACAGAACCGTGGCAAGGGCCGTAATCGGGGGAACAACCAACCTGCAGACCAAACTGGTCAACCGGCTAATCCCCTGACAACAACAATGCGGCCCCCGCTAATCAAAACCCTGATCGCCCGCCCAAGCAGGCTAAAAACCCCAATTTGCGAACGAACCACCCTTGTTCTATTTGCGGGGTCTATGGACACTATACCCATGCTTTCCCACACTTGGAGCGAGCTCGGCAACTCTGGGTTGACGAGGCCCATCGCCAAGGGCATGCGGCTCCCCAAGCACCACCCAACCCCCCCCAACCTCAACAACCCCCTTTGGTGCTGCAAAACCCCTTACCGACCCAAGGCGTAGTGAACACTCAGCCGTTGGCTCTCCATCAAGCCAATGCGGCCCAACAACAGCAAATCACCTACGCTGCTCCCGATCAACCCATGTTTGACTCGGGTACTCACCACTTACTGATGATGTCATCCGCTGACGTCAACCTCCAGACCCGTCGGAACCAATATCGCTCCACCTCTGAAGCCACTCTCACGGATAAACCTACTAACGCCCATCCCACCGATCAGGCGTTACGTATACCGCCGCAGCCCATAGACGGCGCTGCGAAAGCACCTCGTTTCCCACTTCGCCGAATCAACAATAACCCTAACGCGCGCGCTGCGTCAAACTACAACATCATAGACGACCTAGCCCAATCTCCCGCAGCCATGTCTGCGTTAGAAGTCTTGAAGAACTGCCCTTCCCAGCGCAAGACTTTACTTTCCGCCATTGGGGGGATTGACCCAACTGATTCGCATTTGATGGCTTTTGATTTAGACCAGTCTGAACCACGCCTACCTTCCAGCTTAGCCTTCCAAGTTACTGTCTCCGTTAGGAATCTTGTCATCCATCGGTGCATCATCGATGAGGGTGCTTCCACATGCGTCATGTCTACATTTGTATGGCAGAAGCTAGGATCCCCTCCTCTCCAGCAGTCCACCACTGCATTACGTGCCTACGACGGTCGTTCGGCTCAGCCCCAAGGCCTCCTAGCCAATGTCCCCGTCCAGTTGGGTGGTAAAACAGTCCTTATTGACATAGAGGTAATCAACGCCCAATTGGATTACAACCTTTTACTTGGCCGCAGCTACATGTATGCCATGCGGGCGGTTGCCTCTTTTGTCTTTCGCACCATGATGTTCCCCCATGAAGGACGCGTGGTTAAGATTGACCAGCTCACATACTATGATCCCAGTGCTCCGGCGGCACCGGAAAATGTTCTCCCCATGGTTGAACAACCTGTTTCTCCTGCCACCACCTCGTTTGTTTCCTCTACGGGGCCTGGAGTCTACTCAGACGCGTCGATGACCTCCACCTTTCAATCCATTCCTCCACCGTCATCTACGCCCGAAATGTCTGACTTATGTACCTTGTCCCACGATAACCGACCACCTAATACTCAACCATCCTTGTTGCCTAAACCACCATTGGTACCTAGCCACATTGGTGTTACACCGATCCATACGATCCCCTTCCTAGTTCCTCCATCGGGAGTAGTAAGCGCCCCGGTCATGGCTACCCTTAGCCTCCCTGGGTTAACCTTGGGATTAATTGTATGGTATCTTTCGCCTCCCGTTCGCCCGCCGACACCAGATGTCGTCCTCCAACCGGTGCAACCCATGGCTACTACCACTCAGCCACCTCCCGGTGTCTCTACCCCTTCGTCCTCCACGACACCCCCTCCTACTCCCAAACCCACTGGGGGCAGAGGTCCACCACCTTACGCTGCTGTACCACCGCCCAAGACAGTCAAAAACCCTCCAGTGTTTCGTGCTCCTCCCAAATGCTCGCTGTGTGACGAGTTGGGCCATGCGACCCACCAATGCCCACAGTTACCCGCATTGCAGAAGCACATGCAAATGCTCGACGATGACCCCAACATCCCAACTGTCGAACTAAACCCCACTCCCAAGCCTAAAGATAAGTCCCTACGTACCAACCACTCCTGCACCATATGCGGTATTTAGGGGCATTATTCACATCATTGTCCCGATCTCCCGGATTATAGAGCAGCTCTTTATGAGATGAACAATCTGGATCTTGAGACGGCACCACCTACCATTGAGGAGATCTACCCCCCGGACTCTTCATCTTCCGGGGAGGTCAATACCATCTATATGATCTCTTCCACTACTACCCCCCTCGTCAACCGATTTGACGACGCAGACTTTCCGTACTGACGAGGAGATTCTTGAGGCCCTAACTACCCCGGATTATCCCTGGGATGACATGCACCACCGTTCCTATTTCATCCCAGAAGCGTCTTCCTCTAGCTCCGCTACCCAATACGCGGTCGAATCCAAAGACTTCCTCCCCACCAAGGTTGACTGGTTCAAGGACCCTATTCCTGCTCCGGATGCCTTCGAGGAAGGTAACATGGCCAACATCTCACCTGTCATCCAAGTTGATATCGCTGCCCCAGGACGTGCCCCTGAACTCATCACTTTAGGAGCATTTTGCAGTAAGCAAGAGATTGAGGACTACACACACCTTTTCAAAGAATTCCGTGATGTCTTTGCCTGGTCTTATACCGAAATGCCTGGTCTTGACCCCGCAATTATAGAGCACCACATTGACACATGGCCTGATGTACCCCCCGTTCGTCAGAAACAGCGCCCCATTCATCCCTCAAAGCTCCCAGCTGTCAAAGCCGAGATTGAGAAGCTGCGCAAGGCAGGGTTCATTTATCCTATTGCCTATACCACGTGGGTTTCAAACCCAGTTCCAGTTAACAAAAATCAAGGCACCATCCGCGTGTGCACTGATTTTTGTGACTTAAACTATGCTTGTCCCAAGGACAACTTCCCCACGCCGTTCATCGATCAACTCATAGATGCGTGTGCGGGGCATGAGGTCCTCTCCTTCATGGACGGTTTTTCTGGATATAATCAGATTCATATCCGTAAGGAAGACCAGTACAAAACTGCCTTTACTACCCCATGGGGCACCTTTGCCTATCGCGTCATGCCTTTCGGCCTCAAAAATGCTGGTGCCACGTTCCAGCGGGCTATGACCTATTGCTTCCATGACTTGGTCCATATCCTGTTAGTCTACCTCGATGACCTTACAGCTCGTTCCCGGAAACGATCAGACCACCTTAACGACCTTCGGCAAGTTTTTCTGCGGTGTCGCAAATACCAAATTCGCTTGAACCCACACAAGTGTGTGTTTTGCGTACCGGCGGGCCGATTGTTGGGTTTCATTGTTTCCCAGAAAGGAATTACTGTTGATCCTCTAAAAGTCCAAGCTATTTTAGACCTTCCCCCCCCTCGCACGCTCCGGCAGCTCCAAAGTCTGCAGGGGCGATCTAATTTCCTTCGACGCTTCGTTCCGGATTATGCCACCACTGTTCACGGTTTCTTGCGCCTACTCCGTACCCACATACCCTTCGTCTGGGACGCACAAGCAGAAGCTGCATTCGAGGCCCTCAAGAAGGCCCTCACACAAGCTCCTCTGATTTCCCCTCCGGATTTCACCCGAGACTTCATCCTTTACGTGTCGGCATCCGAGCATGCCGTATCTGGAGTCTTGGTTCAAGAAGACGCTTCTCACCAGGAGCATGTCATTTACTACGTTAGCCAGACCTTATCTGGTCCACCACTACGTTACCCATATGAGGAGAAACTTGCCCTAGCACTGGTCTTTTCCGTTCAAAAATTGCGACACTACATCTTAATGAGTCATACCACAGTCGTCGCCGACTCTAACCCCATGGTATATCTTCTAAACCGGCGGCTGCTGCAAGGTCGTTTTGCCAAATGGGTCATTATCCTCCAAGAATATGACCTCACCTTTAAAACACCCAAGAGCACTAAAGCCCTCGCGCTTGCCCAGCTCATTATTGATCTCCCTTCCCTTCTCCCGGCCAAACCAATCTCCGATGAGTTACCCGACAATCACCTGTTCACTATCTCGTCCGATGACCCATGGTACGGTGATATCTTGTTATACCTACGCACGCAAAATTTCAGACCCAAAGTTACACGAAATGGACGCCGTCGCATCCGCCACCAGGCCTCTCGATATCTCCTCTTAGGCGATGTCCTCTACCGGCGCAGGGTTGACACAATTCTTCATCGTTGCCTTACCCACGAAGAAGCTGAACACATCCTTAATGACTGTCACAGCGGCGCCTGCGGAGGCCATTTCTCAGGGATGGCCACCGCCCAAAAGGTCATCCGCGCCAGATACTTCTGGCCCACACTTTTCACCGACTGCATCACTGCGGTCAAACACTGCCATAACTACCAACTTTTTGCCCCCAAGGCCCGGACACCTCCTGCTCCGTTACACCCAGTCGTCACCGTTGGTCCCTTTTGTAAGTGGGCCATAGACTTCATGGAATGTCGACCCCAGTCGGCCAACGGCCACAAATATATTGTTGTCGCTGTTGATTACTTCACCAAATGGGCGGAAGCCATGCCTACCTTCAATTGTACCGCCGACACTGCTGCACGCTTCTTTTTCAACCATGTTATCGCTCGATTCGGGGTACCTAAGCAGTTAGTCTCTGACCACGGTTCACACTTTGAAGATGCCGTTTGGCGTGAGTTGTCCACCCTCCTTAAATATCAACACCAATTTTCCTCTGCTTACTACCCCCAAGGGAACGGCCAAGTAGAGGCCATCAATAAAATCCTTAAAACCATCCTCCAACGAACGGTTGACAAGCATAAGTCCAATTGGCACCACATGTTGTTCCCTGCTTTGTGGGCTTATCGCACCTCCACTAAGACCGCCACTGGTTTTACACCGTTTCATTTAGTTCACGGTGTAGAGTCTGTTCTCCCCATCGAGTGTCAGATCCCTGCCTTACAAATCGCCGTTGAGCTTCTCCCTGAAACCACCCCCCTCGAGCAGCGTCTGCTGCACCTCGAACAAGCCGATGAAGACCGTCGGGCTACTCTCCAGAACATCGAAGCTGCCAAAAAACGCTCCAAAGCCGGTTATGACAAACATGTTCACCCTCGAACTTTCCGCGAAGGGGACCTCGTCCTCGCCTACGACCAAGCCCATGACAAAATCGGTAAAGGGAAGTTTGAATCCATGTGGCAAGGCCCTTACGTCATACAGACCTGCCTAGGCAAGGGGGCATACATCTTAGCTGACTCTGAAGGCCGTCCTTTGCGCAACCCTCGCAATGGGTTGTAACTTAAGCGTTTTTATCCATAAAAGAAATCTGCGGCCTCATTGGTCTGCGTTGTACAGTACTTTCATTTTGTTTTTATTTTTTCAAACCGTGTCCACCATTGGAATCAGCGCGACGTGACCGTCATTATGGTCACCTCGTTGCATTATTTTTGTCCTGTCATTTTTTGCCCATTTTTTCAGACGCCACTAGTCGCCTCGGTTTGCGTGCCACATCGGCCGTTCTCCGTTTCTCACATGTTTTATATCATCGGATTCATTTTTCTGAGCTGGTGATGATGCTTGAGATCATTTCTCGCTCTCACCTCCAGATTTTCCGGGCATTTTTCAAAATGCCCCCGTCACCTCGGTTTGCGTGCCACATCGGCCGTTACCCGTTTTTGACATCCTTTATATCGCCGGATTCATTTTTCCGAGCTCGTGATGATGCTTGAGATCATTTCTTGCTCTCACTTGGTACAATTTCAACATTGCGTCCCAACACCTTGCTGCCTCGGTTTGCGTGCCACATCGGCCGCCATCGGATTGTTCCACATTTTTACATGAGCCGTTCACTCCTGTCACACTGCAAATATTTCATTATTTTGCCACCATTTCATCTACCCCGCAAGGAGGCCCATCAGTGTTCCCCACTACCCTCGTTCTTGGTCATCATTACTGATCCTTGCTTGAACACTTCCTCCTTGCCTGGCCATTCCTTTTGTTCGGTATAATTTTATCCCTTTTTCGGGCCGGACAAGTCCTTTACGAAAAAGGAACTTAGGGAGTTTCCGTTAAGCTCTTTTTTGACTCCTAAAAGAATGAAAAGATCACCGAGCAATCTTGCTTCCTTTCATGCTCGCTAAAGTACCTGAAAGGGCGTCTATCTGGTATAAGTTTAAGACTTTTCCGGACCTGGTAGACTAATTACGAAAAAGGAATACTCTAGTCACACCGGCTAGAAGAGTTCTTCATTGCATCCTTTTATGCTTCTTTGGGCCTTGGAGACTAAATCTACGAAAAAGCAACCCCCTGGAGTCTTCTTACTTGCTTTCAGACTCTCTAAAATTGAAAGCAACCACGAGCATGAACTGTCCTGGGCTCATTAAATCCACACGATAGTACCCTTCCATCACTTCAGAGTCTTCTTATCGCTTTCAGACTCCTTAAAATTGAAAGCCAGCACGAGCATGAACTGTCCTGGGCTCGTAAAATCCACACGACAGTATCATTTTATACACACTTCTTCTAGTTCCTAAACCCATGAAGAAGTACCCTCCTGTGCCTCCTGGCACTATGATCGATCATCTCGGCAGCACCCCCAATCAGGTCGCCTTTGTTCAGAGTATTCTGCAGTCTCCTGCCATTTTATACCAGTTTGAGTCTCCCTCAGACCAGTTACCCTCCCCAGATCCATTACAGCTGCGATCCCTTTCCCCTCAGTCAGTTTCATATGCTGCCAGATCATTCCCATTATCGTACTCTGAACAAAGGAAGTTTGAGTCCACCCACTCTACTTGCCCAATTGTCCCCCCACAGTTTGTCAGTCCTGCCATCAGCATTATCACATTTCGGTTGTTTACCTCGCGCTCCTGTCAAGGAAACATCATTGCCTTGATAGTTGCAGGTCTCCCTCTGTCGACGACAGCTCCTCTATTCCAGAGGATAGGCCCAGAGGTCCCTACGCCTTGGACTTATCACCATCTATGGTAAGTGCCTACGGATCATTCTGAGAGGAGTCATCATTGCCTCTCCGAGTGGTTGTTCCTCACATGCTCGACTTCAGCACCTTGATCGCATCGTTGAGGATCGCGTAGGATTATATCCCATCAGTTTTTAGTCGAAGACCCCGGATTTCCCCCGACTCTAGCACATTGGTGAGTCACTTCGGAACACCCAGTTATATGTTCCCGTGGATGTCCGGGCTGCGTTAGGCGTTTGTATTCGGAAGCCATTCAGTTCTATGCTTCCTTGAGTACCCAGTTCAGTTCCAGTTCAGTGTACCATTGTGAGTGTACCCCTTGTCACTCTGATCCAGCAGCTCCTCAGCCCCTTTGGTACCACACTCAGTAGCACTGTTGATTGTTCCAGTATATCAGTTTTTCAGCTCAGACATAGTCAGCCCAGCAGTATGTCCCAGATTTGTGTCCCCTCTGGACTCTTATGATGTACACAGTGGTCATGTATCTTACAGGTCCCCCCTTTTCGGGCCTCATAGTTCTGTTTATGTATCTTGATACGAGCATGGGTATGCCCGCCTCGTCCATATATTGAGATCATTCCTCAATCAATATTTGAGGTCAGGTATATTTCAGGTCCCCTTTTTTTGGACCCCATGGTTATTATTATGTTATATCCTGATACGAGCATGGGTATGCCCACCTCGTCCATGTGATCAGATGATTCCTCATCCATTATTGAGGTTATGTACTTTTAGTTCTTGCAGTTGTTCGGGATCGTTGTTCCGGGCTTCAGTTTGTTTCTTCTCTTCTCTCCACATCCCAGGAAAACCATTCATGATTTATGATGTCCATCGGCCATACGATGAGCTCCTGACCTCGCACATCAGGGGGCAATCTGTTAACACCCAAAAAGTGTTCACTACCTCATTACCACATTATATGGCTCATTTGTCCATTTTCCTACCATTTTTCCCTTAAAATCCCAAAAAATCCCATTAAAAAGCCTCCAAAAGGCCTAAAATGCCTCCAAAAGGCCACAAAACCATCAAAATAGCCTAAAAAAGGCTAAAAAACCCCCCTTTCCTCCAAAAATAGCAAAAATCCCCTAAAAAGGGAATAAAAAATATAAAATAATGAGGAAAAGGAAGAAAAAACCCTATACAGCTGCCCAAAACCATGTGTTTCCCAAAACCATGGGTCAGCACTCCACCACCAAAAAACTACAAATAGGTGATGGAGATCCCTTATTCCATATCCACAATCACAAGCACCCTTACTCTGCCAAAATCTCTCTCGAAAGCCTAGTTCACCTTTGAACTATTTTCACCTTGAGAGCCACCTTTTGGCCCATTCCCATCATTGGAGAAGGAGAAGGAGCATCTTGAAGCTTGGAGCATCCTCTTGGACACTGCAAAGGGCTTCATCAAACCTTGACACTCAAGGTAACATTAATAGAAAAAGTCATTCTTTTCATTTGATGTTTATGTTTCATGCAATATTTTAGAAGTAATTTAATTGTTGTTTTGGCTTAATTAGTTTAATATACTGAACTGCTACTAAGGAGTCCATTCTCCTTAGTAGGTGCTCATTGGCACAAGCTAGGGGTAAAACCCTAGCTACAAAGAGGAAGAGAATCATTATGAGATGTTTGCTCCAAGTGGCTAGATAAGACCATTCTCTTAATGGTGTAATTAAAGAAGAAGTGTGAATCAAGTTCTGTATGGGTTTCCAGGATCGATAATCAATTGATGAGCTTAATGATCATCATGGGTGATGTGGATCTCAATCTTTGCTATAAGGTTGAATATGGTTTCTATACACAGATGACATGGATGCAAGAAGGAACTCACCACAGAGTTCGAATGATATTGAGTCTCATATCAGTAGACCCATCTAACGAGAGATGGCACAGATAGATATGCAGAAGATCATTCAATGCAGAGTGTGAATGATGTTCAGTCAAAAGGGAGAATTGACAGTTTCTTGATAAGCTTGGGATTTACCAAAAGTAAAGTTGTTCCTAAACTTTACCTTAAGGTTATGGATGATGAACCTATCATACCATTATTGTATGACGATGATCTCTTTCTGACAAGGAATGAGAAACAAATCATGAAAAGAAAGAAGAAGATGGCTGCATAAATGAAAATGAAAGATCTCATATTGATGCATTACTTCCTAGGTCTGCAAGTATGGCAAGGCTCAAAAGAAATCTTTCTCAACCAGGGAAAGTATGCTGAGAAATATTAAAAGGACTTGATGTGTTGGAATGGCCACTCTTGAAGTTGTTAGCAGATGACTCATCAGAGTTAGTGGATAGAACTCTGTACAGATAAAATATTGAGTCATTGATGTGTCTAACAAATACTAGGTCAGATATATGCTTTGCTATGAACACCTTGTGTTAGTATCTAGTGGAAACCAGATGTGTTCACCTGTTAGTTGCAAAGCATGTGATGAGGTAACTAAAGGATACGATAGACTTTGATCTATGTTATATTAGAGATCATGACTTCAGATGGCTACACAGATGTTGATTGGGCAGAAATTGTATCAGACAGGAAGAGCACATCGAGAGGATGTTACTGTCTGGGATCAGCCATAATCTCATGGTTTAGAAGGAAACAATCTAGTGTGGCTCTCAGCACAAGTGGAATATATGGCTGCTTTATATGATAGTTGTGAAGCAGTATGGCTTTAGAATGGACCCAACTGTGATCCTATGTGACAAACAGAGTTGTACCAAAATGGCAGAGAATCCAGTATTCCATGATAAGTCAAAGCACATAGAGATCTAACATTTCTATATACAAGATATGGTGTAGAAAATAATTAAAGTTCGAATTTGCAACAAGTTACCGATGTACTAACCAAACCTCTAACTCAAGAAAAGTTTTCCAAGACAAACTTAAAATAGTTCAGAAAGACCCTCCTCGAAAGGGGGAGCGATGTGATCACTTAAGATGAGATTGCCCGCATCGACAGTGAGGTCGATGATGTGGATAACTATATTGGTGATGCCGATAGAGAGGTTGGTGGATGGTCCTTAGACAGGGTCTAAGGTGACAAGGGTATTGCATCATCCTTGAAGACATGTTCTAAAAGAGAGCCGTAGACGTATGTCTTCGAGAATGAAGTCCTTGGTGGACATGAGGGGATTGGATCATCCCTGGATTTCAGTCCTAAAGAGAGCCGTAGACGTATGTCTTTGAAAATGAAGTCCTTGGTGGACATGAGGGGATTGGATCATCCCTGGACTTCAATCCTAAAGAGAGCCGTAGACGTATGTCTTTGAGAATGAAGTCCTTGGTGGACATGTGAGGATTGAATCATCCTTAAGAGAGCCATAGACATGATGTCTCCGAGAATGAAGTCCTTGGTGGACATGATAGGATTGCATCATCCTTGAAATCAAGTTCTAAAGTGAGCCGTAGACAGGTGTCTCTGAGAAAGAAAAAGGATTGGATCATCCTTGGACTTCAATCCTAAAGTGAGCCGTAGACAGGTGTCTCCAAGAATGGAAGATAGGACTGCATTGTCCCTGGACCTCGGTTCAAAATGTACGTGATGGGATTGCATCGTCCCTAGACATGAGACTTGTCTTAAATTGATAAGGACTAATCATCCTGGAACTGGATCAGGATTGCATCATCCCTAGACATGAGACTTGTCTTAAATTGATAAGGACTGATCATCCTGGAACTGGATCGGGATTGCATCATCCCTAGACATGAGACTTGTCTTAAATCGATAAGGACTGATCATCCTGGAACTGGATCGGGATTGCATCTTCCCTAGACATGAGACTTGTCTTAAATTAATAAGGACTGATCATCCTGGAACTGAATCGGGATTGCATCATCCCTAGACATGAGACTTGTCTTAAATTGATAAGGACTGATCATCCTGGAACTGGATCGGGATTGCATCGTCCCTAGACATGAGACTTGTCTTAAATTGATAAGGATTGATCATCCTGGAACTGGATCGGGATTGCATCATCCCTAGACATGAAACTTGTCTTAAATTGATAAGGACTGATCATCCTGGAACTGGATCGGGATTGCATCGTCCCTAGACATGAGACTTGTCTTAAATTGATAAGGACTGATCATCCTAGAACTGGATTGGGATTGCATCGTCCCTAGACATGAGACTTGTCTTAATTTGATAAGGACTGATCATCCTGGAACTGGATCGGGATTGCATCATCCCCAGACATGAGACTTGTCTTAAAGTGATAAGGATTGATCATCCTGGAACTTGATCTAGATTGTATCATCCATGGACCTATGTCCTAAAGAGAGCGAGATTGATCATTTTGTAATATGATCATGTGTGTTGCAGAGTATGCTGCTATGTATTGATGATAGATGTATTAGTGAGAATACATGCTTTTGATGATAGATGTATTAGTGTGGATACTAATGCAGATGATCCAGATGCTGTAGATCGAGATGATCTAGATGTTGTAGATCGAGATGATCTAGATGCTGTAGATCGTGATGATCCAGATGCTGTAGATTGAGATGATCTAGATGCTGTAGATCGAGATGATCCAGATGGTGTAGATCGAGATGATCCAGATGCTGTAGATCGATATGATCCAGATGTTGTAGATCGAGATGATCCAGATGATGTAGATCGAGATGATCCCGATGCTGATGATTGTATGATGACGATGCTGATGATCGTGAGGATCCAGATGTTGATGATGTTGTAGCTGTTCGAGTGCTACAGAAGATAAAGACTCAGTACTGAAGATGTTGATGTTCCAGTAACTGCTCGAGTTACTGATGATGTTGAGAAAGATTCCAATGATTTATAGATGTATCATGTATGATGTTGATGACTCCTTGCTCGCGCAGATGTTGTTATAATATCCTTCTCGTTAAGGGGGAGTGTTGAGATATTGTAACTTCAAAGAATATTATATTTGTACCTTATTATTCTGGAGATGATTCATTCCTCCGTGAAAATCTTATTGTATATCCGGAGATGTTTATTCCTCCGTCGGAATGTGGTAACTTGGGTTATTAGACTTCCCTAGTGGAGGTCGGCCCCGTATGTGTTATGTGGGTCAAAGGGTTATTAGACCACTCTAGATGGGTCGGCCTAGTCAGTTGTAGTGGGGTATTTAACCCATTGGTTAAATACGAGCCTACATGATTTGTGTAAAAGACAAGTCAAAGTAGTGTATAAATAGAGGAGGTGTATTCCTCATTTTACACACACTCACTCACTTGAGAGTGGCGCACTTGTGGAGGAGAGGTCTGCTATGGAGAAGGAGGAGCTTATGCTCAGGGTTACATCTTTGTATATTGCTGGTCATCTATATTGAGGAAGCTTTGCTGGGTTTTCTACCCTATGAGGGTTTCCCAGGATAAATTTGTGTCTCTTGTGTTTATGTTGTGCTTGTTGTTTCTTCAGTGATCCTGTATATGCTATTATTGTGAAATGGAATGCAATGCTGCTATTTTCTGTCTTAGCATATTAAATATTAACACATCCGGGAATGATGATTCTTCCTCTATATGCTCTAAGTCACTCGGAAATTCTGAGATTAACTCAGCGAACACTAGTGATTTATTTGACTTGGCGGATTAAAATACCAAATCGAACTCTTGTAAGATTACAATCCATTTATTGTACTTCCCATCGATGATGCGTTGAGTGAGAACATACTGAAAAGGATTGACTTCTTCTATCATAGTAGTTGTTCGTAAAAGTAGGTAATGACGAAGCCTTTGTACCGCATAGACCACAACAAGTGCTAACTTCTCAACATGCGAATATTTAACCTCAGGAGCTATCAATGCACGAGAAATATAGTAAAAAACATGCTCTTAGAGCGTGTCATCCTCCTGAACTAGTACTATGCCAATTGTATTAAGAGACACCGCCAGATATAAAAGAAAATATTTTGCATAGTCTAGCAGGCTCAATAAGGGGGCTGAAAGTAGTGCCTTTTTCAAGGCCTCAAATGATGCTTGAGCAACCTCATCCCACAAGAAGTAGGTATCTTGTTTAAGTAGTCTCATAAAACCTTATGTGATCTTAGCATAGTTTATGATAAAGCGTCGCAAGAAGTTAGACATGCCTTGCAGACTTTGGATTTGTCGCAAGGTGCGAGGAGGAGGGAAATTTACAATCGCCTCAACTTTTAACAGGTCGACCATTATACAACAAATGGATACAATAACACCCAGTAAACATCTCGATTCGACACAAAATACGCACTTATTAGGATTCAAACGAATCTTATATTGTCTTCATCTTTCAAATACAAGTCTCAAATGAGCTGGATGATCCCGTCTCTTTTGAAATCGCACCAGGAGGTCATCCAAGTAGGGTTCAACTATGTGTTTAATATCGTGAAAAGGGAAATTCATAGCTCGCTGGAATATAGCTTCAACATTCTGTAATCCAAACAGCATCTTCGGTATGCAAAGGTTCTCCACGGGCAAATAAAAGTTGTTTTGTGTTGATCTTCGGGTTTGATTTGGATTTGATTATATCCCAAAAATCCATACATGAAAGAAAACATCTCGTGTCCCGCACATGCATCGATGATCTCGTCCATAAATGGTGTGGGATAGTTATCTTTCGGGCAAGCTTTATTCAAGTCCCGAAAGTCGGTACAAAATCGGATAGTACCTTGCTTTTTATCAACCAGAACGAGGTTTGAAACCCATTCTGTCATATCAATCAGGTAGATAAATTCGGCTCTAAGAAATTTTTCAACTTCCGCCTTAATGGTGGCCGCTTTTCAAGGATTCACAAGATGGAGCTTCTATCTCACATGTTTTGCATTAAGGTATGTAGTGATGACATGCTCAACAATGGTTGGATCGATACCTGGCATCTCCTCATAAGACCAGGCAAAAATGTCGCGGAATTCTTTAAAATGCTTGGTATACAGAGCGATCTCTTCTGGGGAATAGTTTGCACCAATAAACATGTTTTCCACGACCCTGAGTTTGGTGGAAATGTTAATCGGGATTGTTCTCACTATATTATCCATATTCCCTTCAGCGTAAACAGCTCTTGAAGTAGAAGGAAAAGATGACAAATCAACAAATCCACCGGGTCTTATAGAGAATTCTCCTCTCTCTATCCTGTCTAAGTTTGGAAGTAGGTAACACCTATGATGCATATGTTCCCATGGCTGGTCCAGGCCCATCATGGATTCCAAAATGGCTTCATCAGATGGTAACACCGTATCTAAATAGTTGAAAGAGTGGGTAGAATTCAATGACCATGCAGGAGTATAGTCCATATCCGACTCAGCAGAGACTGGCGGAGTCACGATATGTTCCATTGCAGCATGCTGTGCTTCCATGTATGCTATCTCTGCAATGGTTAAAGGCACTTAAGGTTCTGATACAGTAGTAAGGATCCACAGATCATTCCTAAGAACAACTGTGAAAGTTTCAGTAGAATTACCTACATCAGAACGCATGAAAAGAATAGGAGAGGGTAGTTCGAAAGTGCCTATTAACGACCCATAAAGCCCTGCTCCTCAACTCTCGCTTACTGGGGAAGATTGATTAACTAAAGGAATAGTGGTGTCCGATGAAGTCTGGTTGTTTTACCGAGAGAATGAAATTTGATCAACTGTGACGATCTAGCCTTTGTGAGGGACATAACAACTCAGAAAAATGTCGATGCAATGGCTCACATGGCATATGTCCAACTCCTCCCTAATAACAGATTGTAATCAAGCGGGGTATCCAGAACTTCAATCTCTACAGCAAATGTCTTACTGGAAAGTGTAATTTCAAGCGATGGTAGAACTCCATGGGGACGGAAAGTCCTGCCATCGAAGGCAGTAAGCAGCGTGTTAGAGGGGGCTAGCTTGGGAGAGCCTAAATCTTTCCAGCAAGAAATGGACATTACGCACGTCAACATGCCCTCATCTACGACAACCCATCTAATGGTCATAGGACCATGGACCACTTCTATCTATAGGGAAACGTGGTATGGCAACCGATATTTGATATCCGACATATAAAAGCGCGCAATCATGTTGGATGATTCCATACTTCCAATCGCTACGAGAAGTGCATTTCCTTGTAATAGACAACTTTGCTAAACTTCTAAGGTGGACATAGCACAGGGGGTCCGGGCTAGATCTTCAACCACATTGTAGTTGGAAGCAGCCCGAGCATTGGGATTGTGCGAGGCCCATTTCAAGACACCTTTCGGGATCTTGGGCAGTGGATCCACTGGGATGTGGAGAGGAATGGAAGATTCGGGAATCTCTTTATCCTTGTTCTGCACATCCGGGGTATAATTTCTTGCTCGTGTTTGCAAAAGTGCATCTGTGCTAACCATATTAATGAAAGTTTGATCAACTGAAGCATGAGTAGTGCCCCTAGCTTTGGAGGTGCCAGAAGCTGAACCCTTCCCCTTAGGAAATGGATCTTAAAGTATGGCAGGTTTCTTTTCTTGAAGCAGCTTCTGGACTTCTTCAAGTAGAGGGCATTGGTGAGTGAGGTGATCCTACTTGCAAAGCTTACAAGGGAAGTTAACCGTCTTCTTTTCTTTGTTACCCTCCTCGGCATTCTCTTTGTTCTTGGGCTTTTGCTGGTTCCCCTCTCCTTTCTTTCCCTTCTTTTTGTTGTTGGGCTGCCGAGGGCCCTTTTGATTGTTTTGAACCTGGTTCACAGATTCATAAGTAGAAGGAGAGGTTGTGATGGAGGTTACTTCTACAGTCGATGGTTTGACGGATAAGGCATGGACTTGCTTGGTCAATGCTTCGAAAGCTACAAAATCTACTGAACCCACTATGTCGTTAGCATGTTGTCCAGGTTTAGGTCTGCCAAGATCAGTGTTTGATCGCGGTGCGTCCGATATAATCTCATAAAGTAGCCCAGACTGTGCATAAACAAGGTCTAGCTGTTGGGTCCATAAAATGGCTTATTCCTCTGTAGACACTCCAGAAGTAGCTACTTCCTTAGAAATGTAAGGAACAAGTGATTTCAAATACCACTCAAGAAGAAATTATGGAGGTATGTTGGCTTTAATGAGCCTCTTCCATCTTTGCCACTCATGAATGTGATCAGATAAGTGAGTGGCCTTATTCTATCTAGATGTAGACAAAAGATCTGTCCCGTCATTGTACCGAACAGGAAGCTGGAAGTGGTTCAGAAAAACAGTCGCGAGATCCTGAAAATTAAAAAATGTAGCTGCAGGTAACTCAATGTACCATTTAGCCGTAGTGCTAGTTAAGGTTCCTTGGAAAAGTCAAACCTAATGGAATCTTCGTTCAACGAGTTCAAAGAACACCGTAAATGGAAACTGCTGACATGATCACCAGGGTCTTCACCAGTTTTGCCTTCGAATTTTGGAATGTTCGAAGGTAATATAGTAGGAACTGGTGGCCAAGTTGCGTTATGGCATACCGGATCATTTGTTAACTTGGAAAGGTATGGCAAATTCAGAGTTGCCAGAAATGGTAAATGAGGTCTACAAGATGGCATTTGATAAGCTGGGGTCATAAAGGGGGAACCACCCATAGTTTGACCCGTAAACTGCTCGTAGGGGTTGCCCCTAGCCACTTGCTGGTAGGGGTTGCCCCAGCCACTTGCTTGTAGGGGTTGCTCCCGGCCATCGGCTGGTAGGGTTTTCCCCCCACCATCTGCTGGTAGGGATTTCCCCCAGCCATCTGTTGTTGTGTGAAAGTGTTGTTAAAATTCCCCCATCCAAATGAAAGTGGGTTAGTACTCTGAACATTTTTCCACTGAGGCTGGGTGTTAGCCCTGCCATATTGTTGATTAAGGATGTTACCCCCTCCTCCATAAAACAAATAAAAGGGGGTGTTTCTTCCAAGTACATTACCTTGATTCATATTGTAACCTGCAAAGGCATTAAAACCAGGGGTAATTGAGGTGGACGGCGCCATCATGGTACTCATGACAGGCATGGTTGCAGAGATGTTTGGCCCTACATTCGGTGTGGAAATCAAAGTACTAGGTATATGATATGGATATTGAGTTGCAAGAGGTGGACCGACATTCATTGTATTCATGGGTCCAAACGTAGGAGTAGAGGAAAATGTCAAAGCTATTGAGCTTGGCATGCCTAACATACCAGTATTAAAACTAAAAGATGGAGTTGAAACAATGATTGACCGAGTCAAACTCGGTGTAGCAGTGGGAGGAGGATTTACAGTATTTGTGTTCATACCTATTGTGGGAGTCTGTGAAACTCCCTGTTCCCCTCTTGTATTAGTCATAATATGCCCAGGTGTGAACAAATATGCACTATAATCAGGTTGTTGGAAACCAACGGGTAACAGAAGCAAATTGTTAAGATTAGTCAGAGGAGGATTAAAAGGAGTACTGAACTCCCCAGAAGTGAGATCCTCAATCTCAACTATATTAAAATCTTTCTGATCTAGAGTCCCAGGTTGTGGCTCCTCAGGAACCTCTATTTCACCAGTAGTTTCCAAAGGAACACTGGAGTCTATCCTCTGTCGTCCAGGTGGCGGTAGTGGTTCCACTCTAAGTGGGAGAAGGTTTTGCAACCTTCTAGACCTATGAAGTTGTTGGTCTTCCACGATTATATAAAAATAAAACTAAGCAAAAACCTAGTGGCCACTAAGACTAGGGGGAAAACAACACACCACTAAAAAATCCTAAGTATTCAAACCAGTCAAACAAGATGCCTTCTGGAGAAGAGTCTAGGATGATGAGGGCCCAGAACAGATCAACGAAGGATGAAGAATAGTTATCCGAGGTCCACAATACAATGACTAAGGGTGCAAGTGCTTCAATCACCCAACTGCCCTCCCAAAGACCTGCAAGGGATTTCCTTCCATGTCTGTCCTCGGTACAACAGCTATAGTCCCCTGCTGTCACCTATGTATGATCCTATAGTTCTGATACTAAGGGTACCATAAGTATGAAATATCCTGGGGGGACACTTCTCATCCTAATCAAAATGCGTGGGCAGGGTAACAAAGCCCGAAATCCAGATTGACCCCCATACGTGAATCCACCCTGGTTTATGGTTGAAGGGAAAAGTGAGGGGATATCCTCAACAAATCCGATCTTCCATAGCCTCGTGCTTAGCTCTGGTTTTAGTAGAGTTTCCCAGGAATATTTCATACAAATGGGTTTATCTATATGACAATCACACTACAATTTTTGAGTAATGAAACAAGCTTCGAGCAGTTTAAGGTGTTCTAAGCTCAAAACTCTAACCTGTACTAGTTGGTGTCGTGTATCCCTAGAAAGAAAATCGTTTCTAATTGATTTTATTTATATTCTTTTTAAGGTTACTTTTTACTCAGTGGGGCAGTGCATTGTGTGATGTGGTTGCGACAAAAAGTAAAGTGCATAAAATGAAACAACTTTCAACAACAAAAAGACTTTTTATTTTTTCATTTTATATTCTTTCCAAAATAAAGAGTAAGAAAACCTAAACAAAGCTTTCTTTTTTGTTTTCTTTTCAAATTCTGAACAAAGTAAACTATGCTATTCTACAAAGATTATAAGCCTCACTACTCTAAGATACCAAACTTATTTTGCTTTTTCTATTATATATGAACGAAAAAGAACTTGAAAGCGGAAGCAAGTAAAAACTACAAAAGATGTGCAAGTATGGAAAAATCACTCTGAAGTTCAAAACAATCAAATCAATGATCCGACAAAGACTTGTCCTACGAGTTTTTTCAAAGGAAAAAGCTCTTGAACTTGGAAGCAAAGTGGGGAGAAAACAAGGATGAAAGATGCTTATGACTGGAAATCAAACTTAACAGAAAGTTCCAAAGCACCAAACCCTAAATAAGAAAACTAAGTCAAGTAGTAAGTAGGCAAGCGAACTAAAGACAACCTTACTAAGACAAAGACTCAAATGATGAAGCAAACTAAAGTACTTCAAAGCCACACGATACTGGAAATGATAGCGAGGTCAAGAAGTGTCGGGACTCAAAAAAAAAATTGCACGACACCCCAAAGGCTCCAAAAATGGGTTAAAACCCTAAATCAAAGGATGAAACACCTAAAGAGCATACAAGTGTTGAAACAAACAACAAATTCTAAGCACAAAGGTTTGTAGGTAAGACACACACTACTAGTGTATGGATAAGCAACGGTGTTCACTAAGGAACAATGCACAGTCTTCAAAAAGAGTCACAAATGAACCAAACACTTCAAAAGTAAAAAGTGACCAAAAGATGACCTAAAGGACTCAAAAGAGGCTAATGAGACTCAACAAAGGATTATAGACCTAAAAGACCAGTCAAGAAGACCAAAAACAAAGTTAGAAACCCACCCAAACAGGCAAAAAACTCAACCCTACTTCAAACAGAGAGCTACAGGAATGTGCCCTACTGTATAGTAGGAAAACTAGCGCATTTGGGGATGTGTGCGCTATTGTGCAGAGGAAAACTGGTGCATATGCACTACTGTATGTACAGTAGAGTAGCACATAGGTCTTAAAAAGTAAAAAAATAACTTTGCAGAGGTGTAAAAACTCTGATTCAAACAAAGGGAAGCAGGTAGGGGAAACCTACAGCGCTTATCAGAAGATGAAAAGGGTTAAGAAGTACTGGAAAGACAACAAGAAGGGTTTCCTAGAGTAGAAAAAACAACCTCCCCAATATGGTTTCCAGTCTGTGGGCGGGAAATACTACCCTATAGTGAGGAAATAGACACTATCAACTTAAGGGCGTGACAGGTAAACATACTGATTGCATTACAGAAGCGTTTATAAAGGAAAATAGATTAGAGACCTTGAGGACATACCTTATGAACGAAGTTTGATCCTATATTTTGTCCAACCTTGTGCTCGATCCTCCACTCAATCTCCCGTCTAATAAACCTACAACACAAATGCCTTTCTCAGCGTATCTTGGCCAATATAATAATGATGGAATTGAAAAGTAATTCAAACATCAAGCATTAACCAACATTGATCCAAACAAACACATAGTCCATTAAGCATTTGATTTGGGACGAGAAAGACGTTTCAACCTTTTATTGTCAAAAACATGTGAATAATACAAAGTATACCTGACTTTGCAGCATCCTCATGCAACCTGATCCTAGGCTCCTGCTCCTCTCTAACTTCAAAATTTCTATAGCATAACCACTTTCAATACAAGCTTCTCATATAAGAAGAGTCTCTTTATGGCTCTCTTGTCTAACCCCTCTCTTCAATCCTCCTTGTATTTATAGGATAAGGTAGGCAGTTCAGGTAGAGAGGTGGTTGAAGGGGAACTTGGGGAAGTTGGGAAACCAACTGCAACTAATCCCAATTCATCAAATTAATATTTCTTTTATCATATCTTAAGATGTGCGTGACTATTTCACGGTGAAGTAGCGCCCAACATGCAACTACAGTGTTTAACAACTAGAGTTTGCCACTTTTTGATGTTGTGCGCTAGTTTACTGAAGTAGAGCAGCATATACCAGGAGGTGTGAGCTACTATATAGCTTACAGAGTAGGGCATATGCGCTGGTTTGCTTAAGAAGAGTAGCGCCCATGCCAAAATATGATATTTTTTAGGGTTTTGTCAGCTTGCAGCAAGGTGAGTCAGGTCAAAGTCTCATCTGAGGTTATCATGCTCTTCAATCCAAGTTGTTTTTTTGTGTGATCGACAGCTCAAGGTGATCACGGACGGAGAAGTGCAGATTTGACCTATAACAGTTAGTACAAACCAGAGAGAGAGAGATGACTGGGATATGAGACGGTCAATCAAAGAATGTCAATGAAAGTCAAAAGGCTTAGTACAATCACAATAAAGATGAGCTGACAGGCAGCAAAATGAGGCCAGAGAGACTCACGGCCCCTAGTAAGGTACAAGGACCAACCAAAGGGTCAAAAAACCAACCAGTAAAGTACAAGTAAAAAAGAAAAGAGTGGTTATAAATTAGACTCATAACCCTTGGGACCAAAATTAAATCAACCATTGTGGGGAAGGTACAAATAAGGTCTAATATATATTGCAATAGCTCCTTGTAACTACCTCTTATATGCAATAGCTCCTTGTAACTACCTCTTATATGCAATATCTCCTTGTAACTACCTCAAATGTGGACAAAATACCATAGTACCCACAAGACCAAAAACATAAAAGGTGGTACAAATCAAAAGATATACCAAGATGAGTAAAAGACCCAAAAGGTAAAAGGCAAGGTACAAATCAAAATATATCTCCAGATCAGTAAAAGACCCAAAAGGTGAGAGGCAAGGTACCACAAAAAAATGAAAGGACCAAAATTAAAGGACAAGCTACCACAAGACCAATAAACAACAAGGTGTAAGGACCAAAAGTAAATCAACCATTGTGGGGAAGGTATAAATAAGGTCAAATATATATTGCAATATCTCCTTGTAACTACCTATTATTTGACATTCCAAAGAGATGGAAGGTCAAATAATGTCAAATATATGCAATAGATCCTTGTAACTACCTCTTATATGCAATAGATCCTTGTAACTACCTCTTATATGCAATAGATCCTTGTAACTACCTCTTGTAACTCAAATAGGACCACCATAAGGTATGATAGTGAGCAACCTTCCTAACTAAGGTCTGGAGGGTGGTACGAAGTGGGTATAAAAACTCATAACAATTTGGACAAAGGGGTTAGTACCTAAAATGTGGAAAAACTACCGTAGTACCCACAAGACAAAAAACACAAAAGGTGGTACAAATCAAAAGATATACTAAGATGAGTAAAAAAACCAAAAGGTAAAAGGCAAGGTACCACACAAATATTATTGACAAAATGGAAAGACCATAAGAAAATCAGCCAAGGTGGGGTACAACCAATCATCTCTCTCTCAAATGTACCATTGTTCCATATAACCTGAAAGACCATCATCACAGTAAATGGAAAAGTCCACATGGATGATGTGATCACGTGGTCCTCTAGACTACTCCTAAAGTCAAGCTTTAGTGGCTTCATCAAAGGGTGTTCAGTCCCTTGAGAAGACCATCTAACTCAACCATCTCGAAGACCTAGGAGAAGAGGACATCACACATCATCAGATAATTGGTAACTGACCATGTAATAACTCAAAAACCCTAAAGCAACCGAGCATGCAGAAGAGGATCTAGGAAAAGACAAGGCTCGCAGGCCAAAAAAGCAAGCTCAAAAACCTATACTGGGACCGGTGTCACAGTAGGCGAGCTGAAACAAAAGTGGCAAGAATGCCAACAAGTAGCACTAAAAAGAAAAAGACCCTAAAAAATGGTGAAATAGCAAGTAAAACCTCCTAACTAAGATCTGGAGACCTCAAGAAGTTCTATCCTTCGCAAGGTGATGAAATCCAAGTTGAACAATACAAAATGAGAGACCAATAATGGAAGGATAACCCTCTACTGAAAGGGATCCGAGGTAAAAGATCCCTAGTAGAAACATCACTAAGCTACCTCATTCATGACATGTTGGAAAAGGTTTTCAGTGCTTCTGCCCTATCACCCTTGTATCACCAGTATGGTGGTCGGATAATACAAGGAAGACAATGATTGATGTTTCCTTAGGGCTAAGTGGAGTGTGGCATTTCGCAGAGTCCATCCAGTTCTCAATCTCGCAGCAGTTTAACCCCTGAAACAACAGGAGGCCCCTCCATAAACTAGTCGATGACCGTGTAAACAAGTACAAGAGGATTTTAGCATCCTAGAGGACAACAACTATGTCTCAGATGATAATGACAAGGGGGAATTATTTGGATGCTGATCCCCTGTGTCCTACATAACTAACAAATTCTTTTTATCCTCAAGCGAGGTTAAAGTGTGTTGAGTTAACGCGTTAAATTTTAATGGTTGTATTACTTAGTCCAGTGATGGAAGTGCAACTCTTGGTGTGATGACTGACTCAAACCATGCAAATGCATGTGAATAAAATAAGCCTTTCCTTTCAATGAATGCTAGCTAAGGTAAGGAGAGAGTTCTTTCAAACTATAACTACTCTTTCAAATTAAATAAATGCAACAAGTGTTCAAGTTCATTCATGGGACTTCAAGGAGAGCTTCAAATATACTGAAGTCATGCAAATGAATTCATCACATAAAACAAAGTCATAATAAATATAAGTAATTGTATATATCCATGTTCATAATTATTTAGGCACACTTATAACATTCTTCAATCATTCATCACAAAAACACAGTGATAGTAGAAACAATAAACTGCATATAAATGTTCATGAGCTTAATAAATAAATAGTAACCACAACTGGGGAATATCATGATGCTAATAGTGTTATATGATCTATCTCACATGGTTCTACTTCATAATGGGATGGGGCCAATTAATATTACTTTCAAAACTCATATGGTGGCACCATGAAAGAAAAACATTATGGGGGCTTCAACCTACAAGGTTATCTAACTTTACATTAAGGATGGATTTGTAGTCCTTTTGATCCCAACCACTGATATTCTGAATTATGAGCTAGTACCTTAGGAGTGAATCCATACCTTACTCATGGAATTTCGACCCACCAAGTGCTCAAAGCAACCAAAAGATGTCCACATTAGCCTTCTCTTAAGGCTTTCGTCAAGATTACTTGTTTAACAAGCAAGGTCCTTAAAGGGGGTTTGCACCCATCAAGATTGTCCACTTTGGAAAATGAAGCGACCATCCATGTGCAATAACACACATAATGCTCAAAACCACTAATAACACACATAACTTTCAAAATTTATAGGGAATAACACACATAATGGAATTCACTGCTACTTCACTAATAACACACCCAATGTTCAAAACCACAATCAAGGAATACAATTTAAATTAAGCTACCTCTGGAGTTGAAAAATTGAATGTGGGGATTCACTTTTCTTCTAGAATGCAAGCATTTTGAAGCAACCAAACCACAATCATAGATTAAAACTTATGGATTAGAAATAATGTGTAGATCACTGATTAGTAAGTATATATTATAAGGAAGAATACCTTGTGTGAAACCTAAAATATGCTAATAAGAGATTTCTACAAATCTTCATCTAAATGAGTTTCTCCATAGTAGTCTTGATGTACAATATCAAGACTTGCCCATACTTGATCAAGGGATGCATGACTATATGAATCAGATTGACAATTGAAGCTTCCCCAACTGTAGTTTTAAAACCATCAGTGAATGATACATTCTCTTTCATCCATTCCTTGGAGATATAACTGTCTATTAGTGGTGTATATTCTCACATATTCTCCCAATTATTTTTTTCAATGATTTTTAACCATAAAGAGGTAAATTATAGGAAAGCACAGGATTAAAAGGTTGGGTTAACCTCTCCCAGTTGGAAGTCTATGATAGGTTGGTTTAAGGGAATCGTGAGTGCATGGGTATGGTAGCAACTGACATATATTTAAAAAATGTTCATTCAAGGATAACAAAGGGGCAGAAGGTTCTCACAAAGATGATTGTGTATGTTGCAAGAATTGGTATAAAACTATTGACAATTCACAACTTCGAAGATATTTATTCAGGCGCAGGCTTCAAGCTCACATTTTAAACATGGTCGTGATTAATTATACAATCATATGGTTAGCAGAATTTTTTTTTGTCAAGTTGGATATGGGTCATCCTGGTTGGGACTAAGAAATATGGGGATGTACTATATGATCAATTACATAACAGAGTTTTCTATTTTAGAAAAAATGCCATTTGCTTTCAAATGACCTCCCATTATAGATAAGAATAGATAAGGTGATTTATTGATGTCTATTGATGACCAAAAAACACAGGTCAAAGGGATCCAAGTACAATCTAGTAGTGACAAATTGTGATTGTCAAAGCAACTCAGAGAAATTAAACAAAACCATTGAGTAAGCTAAACTACTGAATAAGAGGAGCATAACCATAGATACAATAAAGGGCTAATGATCATCATTAGTAGACACAAAATGTGAGGGTAAAAGAGGAATCCCTAGTGAACACATCATAAACAAAGGTGGAAGAGGAAGCCCTGTGAACACATAATAAACAAAGGTGGAAGAGGAGGCCCTAGTGAAATTAGAAACAGAGTTGGAATTAGAGTTGGAAGGTTTGAGTCAAGTTAGCTCAACCCTAGACATATTTGTATGGCATCATACCACTTGTTGCCATCGATATATGAGATAGAGGAGAAATACAAGTGATATGCTTGGTGAGGAACATCCCAGGGGGGCCCAATAACCTCGGTCTCCTATGTAACTTAATACCTCCCTCATAAAAATATCTAGGAATCTTTGCTTTGGATAAAGATACAAGGGGTTTGTAATGGCAATTTGCTATGGTGGACAAAGAACAAAGAAGGGGTACCTCTCTCTCTTCATTATCAAAACCACCTTCATTTTCTAAGGAGAATGACACATTGTTGTTGTTTGGGGTCTATCACTCCAAGGTAATAAACGTTGAAAGCATGCCTATGAGGGGAAGGAGTAGGATCAGTAGTTCCATTGCATCCCCATGAGGAGAAGGAGTAGCATCAATAGTTCCATTGCATCCCCATGAGGGACATGAGTAGCGAAGAAAGAAGGGTTCAATGGGTGGAGCAACCTTCTGTCTCCTGTTAGGTGGATAGTGGGTTCACGCGGGGCTTGCCCCATGGTTACTTGACCTGACATGAGAGCTACAAAGTATGGAAGCATCGGTATCTTTCGACCTAGGTTAAGGGTATGGGAGCTTTGAACCTTGACATGAGAGAAAGAGGATCAATCCTGAGCGACTCGAACCCTGTGAAAACTCAATGACCCGAACATTGAACCTATTTCGTAACCCATAAACCATGAATGAATATGAGTAAAATTATAGATATGTTAGATATTACATAAAATCACCAATTTATGAGGCATTATGTTCCTGGATTGTTAGATTGCAGCAGCTTTGGTTCCAGTCGATGGGAGGTAGAGTCCATAGTTCACTCGACAACGAGAGGTAGAGTCCACAGTCCATAGTTCGCTCGACGAATAGAGGCAGAGTCAATAGTTTGCTCAGCGATGAGAGGTAGAGTTCGGATTCCACTAGGAATTAATGGGAGGTAGCTAGATTTCACAGTCCACTCCGCAGCGATGGGAGGAAGAGTTCATATCAATTCGCGTAATGAGAGAGTCCACTCACCCTAAAATTTATTTATTGCAAAGTTTGCACAAGTGCAAAGAGAAGGTTTCTTTTTCATTTTCCTCCATTGATGGTGGTCATTACCTTGGCTTGGCATGGCCCGATTTTATAACATAGATGAAGGTGAATATATAAGTACCTTTTATATTGGTATGGTGATTTTGGACAATTTACTATCTTGGTTTTTATGTGCACACACACTCTAACTACCTTGTTTCACTACAAGTATGAGGTTTTATCCTCAATTCTTAGATTTTACCTTATCTATAGCTATAAATGGGAGAAGGATATATGCTATCCTAGTTGTTTTCTGATTTAGATGAGTTTTCCTCAACATTCTTCTTATCCTCCTTGACTCAATGTTAAAAAGGGATTAATAATTCATGCATGTTGATTCTTGGCTAGGGTTAAATCCATGTCTTCTTATAGGTTTAGTGGGGGTAGTGAGTCTTATCATAGGTCTAGTGGGGGTAGTGAATTTGCATGGCACATAGTTCATGGAATTGGCTACGAGTTGTAGGTAATTTCTTAGGGTTAACTCATTTGTTCTATATGTCAAGGGGCTCCATTATGAATTACATTTATTTATTGAATACTTGTAATTAAACTTGTTTGAAGATACTATTAAATTCCCTTGGATTTGGATTGTTTTGATGTCGATCTATATTAAATTTATCATTTTATGATTTTAGCTTTGTTAAGGTCAACCAAGATTTAATTGTATAAGTATGCATTTATTTTATTTTGAAGTAAGTTCTAATAGTCATAATAGGATTCCAAGGATGAGTTGTTAATACAATTGTTATTTATCTAATTAAGTTCTAATTGACAAATAGGATTGCAAGGATGAATGGTTAATAAAATTATTCTTTTCTAACTAAGTTCTAATCGTCAAGATAGGATTCCAAAGATAAATGGTTAATAGAATTATTATTTTCTAACTAAGTTCTAATCATCATCTCCCTCTTCCTAATCAACATCTTCATCATCGTCATCATCATCATCTTCATCATCTCCATCATCATCATCTTCATCATGATCATCATCTTCACCACCACCACCACCACCATCATCATCATTATCTTCATCATCATCATCATCATTGTCCTCATCATCATCATCATCATCCTCATCATCCTCATCCTCATCCTCATCCCCATACTCATCTTCATCATCATCAGGATTTTCATCATCATCATCCTCATCCTAGCCATCATCATCATCATCATCATCATCATCCTCATCATCATCATCCTCATCATCATCGTCCTCATCGTCATACTCCTCCTCCTCATCATCATTGTCGTCATCATCACCACCACTACCATCATCATCATCTTCATCATCTTCATCTTCATCTTCATCATCATCATCATCATCATGCTGCTGCTGCTGCTGATGATGATGATGAAGATGACGATGATCGTTGTCGTCATCATCATCATCATCATCACCACCATCATCATCATCATATTCATCATCATCATCGTTATCATCATTGTCATCATCTTCTTCTTCATCATCATCATCTTCATCATATTCGTCATCATCATCATCATCCTCTTCATCATCATCATCTTCTTCGTGATGCATTGTGGGTGCTAAGATTGAGAACTTATTGCTAAAGAATGAGTAGGCCTAATGGATTCCTTGATTCCAAACGATGAAGGAATACATTGGCCTTAAGAAGGAATACATTGTGTCGACTCAATATGCACACACCTCAAGGTTTGAGAAAGATATGGTAATGAAAACTTGCAAGTAGTCCACAGTCTCATAATAGAAAACTAAATGATCAAACAATAAAACACACAATGGGGATGACACCCTGAATACTAACGTCATGCACAACATTAGGGGTTGTTGAGATTAATGGTATAGGATACTTCGAAAGGTCACCTTGATTAAATAGATCATAATATGCTACATGCAATGACATCCAAGAGGATGCATTGTACACATAGGTGACTACACTATTTTTGGACAAGCTCTAGAATTTGACAGTTAGTGCCTACAACTTTGCAGTTAAAGGCATGACGAGAGCTAAGTGTTGATGTAATGTCATTCATTATTTTGGAAGTATGTAAATATCAAAGTTTATAACCAATGCATATCTCCTTTATTTTAAAGATATCAATATGTCTTACTCTTTGTAAAGGAAGCTTATTCTCTTTTGTTCCATTTCAGGCCCAAAAATATGTTGATTAAGCCTTGAATAAACCCCTAAAGTTCAAGTCCCAAAATTGAAAAATTTGAGATTGGTTGTGAGATGGCCTCAGAAAGGGAAATATTCTTGTTTGATCCATGGGGTTCTATATTGAAATGTGATTTCATGTTATTGTGGTAAATCCCACTTTATGTGATATATTGTTCCACTTTTTACAATCCCATGTTGTTAGTTACTAAATTATTTTCGAATAATGATGTAGCATAAAAAAAAAAAAATCGCAAACATGTGTCATGTTTATGGAAAATTATTAGTTGAACATTTTACCTTATTTTTTATAAACTTGATGGTGATTAGATTACTGAAAATGGAGTAGGATAACCACGAAGAAAAGAATAGACACACAATCATGATGATGACGATGATGATGATGACGATGATGACGATGACGACGATGATGATGATGGTATTGACAATGTTTATGATGATGTTGATGATGATGATTAAGATGAGGATGATTATAATTGTGATTACGATGATTATGACGATGATGATGATTATCATGATTAAGATGATTATGATGATGATGTTTGAATCTTGATAATTGTGCATTTCCTTACTAAGCTTCTCTATGTTTCGAGAATAATTTAATATTCTCTACTAAACAGGGCCAACCATGTGAAGGTGGAATATCTTATGGCCCCTCCCACCCCTCACATCACTCTCAATTTCCCATAACCCGACAAAAATATCTATGTACAGAAACATTAAATGTGTTTTTTGACATACTCTAAAACAAGCAATGTTTATAATTATATCATACAGGAAAATGGAAACTCACTACGAAACAATTAATTTATTATTACTGCATACCTCGTAAACTTCAATGGTCTTCATCATATTCTTCATCTGGGTCATTGTCTGTACTATCATCCGATGATACAAATTCAACATTGTAAGGATTGGCCATATCATCCTCGTCGTCGATGTCAGTTATGATCATCATGTCATCGTCGATATCATCTTCATGGACATTATCTGATACAACATCTGATTCAATAAGTTTCTCGACATCTTTTTCTGGACCATGATCATCTACTATGGTGTCTTCTTCTTCACGAACATCCTCATTACCTTCATCTACGTTATACTTTACCAGCCTTTCCCTTGGATCGTGTCTCACAGCAAAGTACCACCCCTCTCTACTTGGAACCTCAGAGTAAAATACATGTTCACATTGGGTTGGAAGAACATAGGGCTCCATTTCTAGCTCAAACAACCTTGTATTTACCATGGTAAATCCATTATCATGTTCAATTATTGTTTTATCGGGATCACGTTGATTCAATCGACACTTGTACCATTTGACAATGAACAGAAATACCTTGAAAGAGTTGAAGTCACATTGAAGAATGTCTTCCAGATACCCATAGTATCGATTTTTAGATAGTTCTGGATGTCTGTCACTTCTAGAAGAAACATCAGTCACCTCAAAGACTGCAAATATCCAACAATCAGATGTTTTCTTTGTTTCATCCAACTTTTTGATTCGATATCTACATCCATTGCACCACATAGCCTTATGGTGTTTTACCTACAACAAGCCATACAGGAAAAGATTACATAATGATCCAATATTTATGGTTAACTAGTGCATGTTTATAATGCCATACAATGAAAACAGAAGCGTGACATACAACGACATTATTTTTTACAAAAAAAAAATAGTGTGGATGATTAATATGCTTACCTTCTTATCTTTTAAACCTCTTGCTAAATCGATTTCCCTTTGTGTTAGATTGGTGTCTCCATTGCGATGTGCAGCTTTAACCAATGAAGCCACACCTTCCCATGATATTCCATGACCAGATTGTTCACATCGTTCGATCCATACCTTCATCCAGTCAAGATTGTTTGTGATGTATAAATGAATTGCATCCCACTCTCAACCAATTGTTTCATGAAAATAAAATAAAAATTCAATACAAATGTAATATAGTAACTTAACAAAGTATATTACACTCTAAATTTATGCAAAATACAGAATATAAAAATAGAATATGTATGATATTATATATACATAAAAATCACCAGTCAAATGTGGTATATTACCTTTACCTTCCTCGATCTACATTTCCCCTTCGGGTACTCCCCTTCGAAACTCTTATTGGATTCTGGATCACAAATACGATGTAAATTGAGCTTTTCTGCTAATTTAGGAAGATATTCACTAATATACAACATGTTTTGGTATACCATATATCCCTCCATCATAGAACCCTCATAATATGCTCGTTGTTTGACCAAACCCTTCATAAATTTCAAGTGCCTCTCAACCATCCACATGGACCTTGAGTGCGCAGGTCCACACAGTTCAATCTCCTCAACTTGGTGTATGAGGTACTGTTCTTGTGCATTGAAAAATTCCAAAGGTAGGTGCTTCCGCATTTCACACATGAGACGAGGAATTTCTCTCCTCCAATACTTTATGTCTTCTTTATGGAATTCTCTAGATGACAACCATCTACAAGTGACATGACAACCAAATCAAGAGATTAAAGAAAAAAAATATCTATTACGTAACATCATGAATTACAGAACGAAAATCAAATATAAGTTATATATTGAATTAAACAAACACTAAACGCATGGAAAAAATCACCACTTACCTCATGTATTTCCCGAGACTATATATTATTTGCTTGGCATTATTGTCGAAGTTGTCTGGGATAGAGAGAGGTAGAACATACTGTAACAATAATATACAAATCGTTTCATTTTATCAACAAAGAGTAGACAAATAAAAAATATACCAACCATATTCACTAGAATAGGAAAGACAAAAAAAAAATCTATATCATAATAATTACCTTCATGAAGACATTCCAATCGTGAGTTTTCACCCCCACGAAATCACCTTTCTTTGTTATGATATTCTTCATGTTCTGTCATGTCCCTAATTTTGGCTCATCCAGTACCATGGGTGAAAGGGGACAAGATCAACCCCTAAGGGAATTAAATGGTATTAATTCTATTTGCCTAGAATTACTTTTAGCCTAAGTCTCACAAATTTGCAAATTTATTTATTAAATGTAATTTTGATAAATAAAATTAATGGATAATGAACAAGTGGGCCAAGAGGGCACCCATGTGGAAGATGTTGCCAAAAATGTAGGGTGTATTTTTTGAGGAAATTATACCATAGGAGTTAATTAATCATTAATTATTTGATTAAATGATGAAGATGGAATTAATTATGAGTTGTATTATCTTTTATTAATATCTTTATTTATTATGCTGAATAAATGGAGAACATGGCCTGCTAATTAGAATTGGTGGATAAGGGTGGACGAATTACTTGGAGTAGAAGTCAAGTAAACACTAGAGTCCAAAAATGTTGCCAAAATTGAGAAAAGAGGCTTATTTTAGGAAAAGGAACATAAATCTTGGAAAATCAGGAAAGTTGGAAAAGCAGGAAAGTTTTGAAAGTAGGAAAGTTTAGAAAAGGAAGGAAAATCAGAAAAAGTGGAAAGAATGGAAAGCCAAAGCAAAGCAAGCAAGCAAAGCAAGAAAAGTATGTACACTCATGGGTGACCTATTCTCATAGGTCACCAAGCTAAGTAACTTGCTCAACAAGTCAACATGAATTCTATTTAAGAAGGTTTCTAACTTCATTCAAGAACTTTTGATCATTTATGTTTTCTCATCAGAGCTTTGATGCTTCTCTAGTTGAGTGATGTGCCTCAGCTGTGCTTCTTGGGTGATGTGCCCCAAGGCCCATAGTTTCTAGTGAGTGTTGTGTAGGTTCATATCAAGATATTGCAGCCATTAACATATGATTCCATCCTCCATTAAAGATCCTCAGTTATTTGGAGAATAGGATTCCTCCAACAGTGATTCTACAACTAGTTTTGGTGAAGATTCATCTGTTGAAGAAGATAGATCTTGGGAGTGCGCCCAAGTGTTGAATGAGAGTTGCTATAGCCATTTTTGCAGACATAAGAGGCTTCCATATTTCATAATATCAAGTTCATATCGAATCCCCTCTCTTATCTCTTTTCTACTCTACCGATTGCCAGATTGGAGGTGATTTTCCTAAGAGAGGAGAACTGGTGATCATGGCTCCCATTGAAGATCATTACATTCAAAATGTAGCAATTTAATCCATATAACAAGTATATGGACTGATAATTACTTCCATTTCAGATCCATCGTAATTCTCCCCTTCTCTACTTTGTTCTCTAGCTCATGTAAGAAGAAAATAGCCTATGAGGCATTGTCCATTGTAAAGCAAGCATTAGAAGTTAAGAGAACTATTATGAACTCTATATTTGATGTTTATTGGTTATAATAATTCATATCAGATCTAATATAATCATCAAAACAGATTTTGTATTTCCTTAAGACAGTTTATCATGATAAAATCCAAGACTAGCTAGTTTGATGCCTAAATTCGACTAGTTTTGCCATTTTGTCTATAAAATTAATTCTGTAAACTCTTTTTTTAATATATCAGTTGGAGAGGTCCTTGACACATCCCAGTATCCTTATCAGTCCAAAAAATCAGAGTTTGAAATCATTTTAACCTTGCTTGGAAAGTTAATAAAAAGACTAGCTCCACAATCCCGGAAGAGACCAGAAACCCCAATTCTTCCCACAATCTCCCAAGTCTACTAAATTACCTTTCTGAGCATAACTAGCAACCCATTGACTGTTATAAACCCTGTTAGCCTTCCCGATCTAGTTTGTACGTGCAGATGTAGCCAGGAAGCACTGTAGTAGGCTTCAGCAGTAGCTGATGTCCGAAACATAAATGGTCTCCGTGCTTTGTACAATGGATCCAATTTCCCACTGTCTAAGTTGTTGCTGCACATTGTCCCATATAAATTCCAGAACTGAAAGTTCATCTTACCAGACTTAGTTTCAAGTCTCCTTACCTGTCACTGACTACCTGCTATGTTTGGTGAATTGATTAAAAAATGGACAAGTAAATTTAATTTGAAATTCTGAACTTGAGTTAATATCTTGGATGAATCTTCCCAAGGATATTACACGTTCGCACAAAATCCGGTGGGAAATTTAATTTTTCGAATGACTTCTTTTACAACATTACTTTGTTGGTCTGTTAACATCCATCGAAGTGATTTTATATTAATTTGCTCTCCGTTGCTAAGAAATTGAATGATGTCTTTCATTGCCTAGTTGCTATCTTGAATGTCTTTGCAAATTTTGACAATTTTTTCTTTGTTACTCCTTCCATCCAATATTCGCCATAATGTTTTGATCACATCATTTCCGATATGCATTGTATCAAATAGATGAGCAATTTGTAGGTGCTCATAGTAGGGTAACCTACTGAATTGTCTAGGATAACTTTTCATTCCTCGTGGAAGCTCATTAATGCCTTCATGATCACATGAATGACAATTAGGAAATTACATAAATTAATGTCAATTACAGTAAAAAACACACAATATAAAAGAATACAATATAACATATCATATACGATGATTCATTATACGTACCTTGACGATTTCTATTATATTGCAACTTCCATAGGCGAGGTGTCATTCCTTATGGTTTTAATGCAGTGTCTTGCTTTCCATTGAAAAAATGTTTTTCGGTAGTTCGATACCTGAGATTCTTATAGAGGAAGTGCCTATACTCATCAAACACCTCCTTCCCTTAGCTTTTTGAACAACAAGATTTGATCTTAGGACCACAAAATGGACATGCAAATTTCTCCTTTGTCTGAAGACCTACATAAAGAGATGGAATATCTATGTCAATTATAATTATATACAAAATGACTGGATTATTTAGAAAAACATGCGTCCGTAGTATGTTAACTAGTAGTTGGTATAATTTTTTTCAAATAAAGTGGAACTTATAATTACATACCACAAAAGTGGGTTAACCCTGGGGCATCATGTATTGTCCATACAAGCATTGCATGGAATTGAAATTTCCTTTTCCGTATTGGTCTAGATACATCATACATAGTGATGCCATTCCATAACTTCAGTAGGTCGTCAATAAGAGGTTCGATATATACATTCATATCTTTCACTTGGTACTTACCTGATTGATTTGAACATATAAAAAATATAAATATGAGACGTACTATTTAGATTATATATATTAAACCATATTGCACAATAGAAAACATTGAATATATATATGACATTATGCGACAAAAATATGACAAATGAGATACCACTACAATAAAAAAAAAACTGCAGGGTTCGTACCTGGAACAATCATCGACAACATTATGCGCTCCCTCTTTATTTTCAACCATAAAGGAATGTTGTTGTTGGTAACAAAAATAGGCCACACCGAGTAAATGGATCTCATCTCTGCAAATGGATTGACACCATCTGCTTCCAAAGAAATCCTAAGATTACAAGGTTCTTCTTTAAAGTGAGGCCATTTTTCCTCCATATCTCTTAATGCAGACCCATCTGCAGGCATCCGAATAATGTCATCTTGACTTCTATTACGTGCATGGTAATCCATAAACTGCGCTATTTTTTTGCACCTGAACAGTCATTCCAGACGTGGAATAATGGGAATATAACGTAGAACCTTCCAAGGTACCTTTTTAGTTACTTGATCTGTGCGATATCTACTGATATGACTGTTAAATTTTCTGAATTTACTTCAATCTGATCTAGGATCTTAATTGAGAGAACAACATGTACAGCATATCTACAGCATATCAATCATGGAGACAATAATGCAAGCACACAAGAGACACAAAGATTTACTTGGGGAAAACCATAAAGGTGAAAAACCCCAATAACTTCCTCAGAGATAGATAGAGCAATGATACAACCAACCATGAGAGATAGACACAACCTAGCAGCATATCCTCCTCCTCCATAAGTGCACCACTCCTCCTTGTGTGCATGAGTGAGAAGTGAGTGAGTAAATAGAGTGCCTCCCGCACTCTATTTCACCTCTATTTATACTTGACTTGACTTGCCTTTTTACCTAACTCATGTAGGCTCGAACTTAACCACATAAAATAATGCTGAGTGGGCCGACCCCCAATAGGGTGGTCTAATAACCCTTTGACCCACATGACTTATACAGGGCCAACCCCAAATAAGGTGGTCTAATAACCCATCAAGTATAAGTTACGACACTTACAATATAAATGACGACACTTCCTTATAGAGGAATAATACCATCTCTATAGGAATACAATATACATATATGTGAAATACATTCTGAAGTTACATATACATCAACTCTCCCTCTTAACTAGGAAGGTATTTCTCAGCACAGTTCTTCTAGCACAAGTCATCGTCATAGGAAGTTCTACAGAGCCAGTCCTTTTTCATACTGGATGTAATCCCACCACCTGCAGGTCTTCATCATCACTGGCCATACTGTGGAATCCTCAGGACTTATTACGTGCGTCACAAAACCTTGAAAGAGCATCCCAGGATGTTACGGTTACACAACTCCGACCTGTAGGATCTCCCAGGGCGCTATTACATGTGACCCCACCACAAAACCTCGAAAGAGCATCTCAGGATGTTACGGGTACACAACTCCGACCTAAAATATCCCAGGGCACAAATTACATGTGGTCCACCACAAAACCTAGCAAGAGCATCTCAGGATGTTACGGGTACACAAATCCGACCTGAAATCTCCCAGGGCACAAATTACATGTGGTCATGGCAAAACCTTGCAAGAGCATCCCAGGACTGATTACGGGCACACAGCCCAACCTATCGGATCTCCCAGGGCACTATTACATGCCATAGGACAAAACCTCGCAAGAGAATCTGCCAGATATCCCAGGGCGCTATTACATGCCATAGGCAAAACCTCGAAAGACTATCTGCAGATCTCCCAGGGCACCGAATTACATGTCCTCCCAGAGCAAAACCTCGAAAGAGCATTTGCCAGATGTCCCAGGGCACCGATATTACATGCCATAGGAAAAACCTCGAAAGACCATCTCCAAATCTCCCAGGGCACCGGAATACATGCTCATTTGTACAACCTGATCCACGGCCATAGAGTATCAACCTGATACTCACCATACATCATCCTGATGTATCCATGATCATCCTGATCATCATCACTGCAATGTCCTACTGCATGTCATCTGGAGCAACATCCTGAAGCTCGTCATCCATGATCATCCTGATCATCACTGCAACATCCTGCTGCATGTCATCTGGAGCAACATCCTGAAGCTCGTCATCCATGATCATCCTGATCATCAATGCATCTACCTGATGCATACCAAGTATCTACCTGATACATATCATCATACATGATCCTCCTGATCATACAATGTATCCACCTGATACAAATACATGATCCACCTGATCATACAATGCATCTACCTGATGCATACCAAGTATCTACCTGATACATATCATCATACATGATCCTCCTGATCATACAATGTATCCACCTGATACAAATACATGATCCACCTGATCATACAATGCATCTACCTGATGCATACATACATAAAATGATCCAACTGATCATATCCAACATCCACATGATGCGTACATACATACATAAAAATGATCCAACTAATCATATCCAGCATCCAACATGATGCGTACATACATAAAATGATCCAACTGATCATATCCAAGCAGAAACCAGAACATCATCCTGATGCTCATCATCCAACGCTTACATCCACAGCCATGTGAAGGATCCTCCTTCCAACATGCTTGGAATGGCTTCAGCAAATGTGTCCATCACTTCTTCCTCGAAGTGTCCTCGATCTGAAGAATGCCAAGCCTCTCTCTGAAGTACTCGAACTTCACCCTGGCTAGTGGCTTCGTCAGCACATCTGCAATCTGCTCGTCCGTCGCAACATATAGGAGCTTCAAAGCTCCTCTCTGCACCATATCCCTGATATAGTGATATTTGATCTCTATGTGTTTCGACCTGTAATGAAACACTGGGTTCTCGGACAGCTTCACACAACTCTGGTTATCACAGAGGATACCAGTAGCTTCCAACGAGAGATCAAATAACTCAGACAGTAGCTTCCGTAGCCATACTGCCTCACAACTAGCTGAACATGCTGCAACATACTCAGCCTCAGCTGTACTTAGTGCTACGTAGGACTGCTTCTTGCTAAACCAAGAGATCACACCTGATCCCATACTGAAGCAACACCCAGATGTGCTATTCCTGTCTGCAACACTGCCAGCCCAATATGAATCAACATAACCCTGCAGGTTAAACTTTTGATTCACCTCATACTTGAGCCCATAATCCACTGTACCCTTCAGGTACCTCAGAACATGCTTTACAGCAACCAGGTGAACACTCCTCGGATCCGTCAGGAACTATTTCAATGTGTTCACAGCAAAGCAAATGTCTGGTCTCGTGTTCGTCAGGTACATCAAGGACCTAATCATCTGACGATACAAAGAGACATCAACCGGCTCATATGAGGTATCACATAGAAGCTTCAGATTTGATGCCATAGGTGTGGCCATGGCCTTGCAATCCATCATTCCGAACCTCTTCAGGATCTCTATTGCATACTTCACTTGTCCAAGGAATATTCCATCACTCTTCCACACCTCCATGCCAAAAACAAATAGTGCATCATCCCCAAGTTCCTCAATTTGAACTCGGCAGCAAGCTTCCACTGCGTGTCGGCAATCAATCTATCCTCACCTGATACAAACAGGTCATCCAAATAGTAGTATCGCTGGATTTCCTTCCTCAACCTTGTAGAAAAGGTTGGAATCCTCTTTATTCTTGGTAAATCCCAAGCTGGATAGAAAGCTGTCTATCCTACCATATCAAGTTCTGCACACATATATGACTACACCATGCTGTCTTGAAATCCATCTGGTGCATCTTCTATTTCATCACTTTTGTATTTCTCAATGCTACCATTTGCAACATGCTTGATCTGATAGTTCTATTTGGAAGTCACAACAGACATCACTTTAGCTCTTGGGATCGCATCCCAAACATCATTCTTCATGATCGACGGATCATGGCATTCCATTTCTTCATCCCAGATCCTGGGAACTTCAATATCTTCAATAGATATCTTTGTTGCTGGAACAAATGTTGTAGTTCTTCTTTTGTAGGAGATGGCATACGATCTTTCCTACACAACAAGTTAAATTGCATGATTAGAAAACATCTCATAGTTTTCAGAACAAATTCTTACACATAAAGAAATATGCCATACAGTCATGCAATTATCTTAGCCAATGCTTCAATACAACATTTATCCATATTCTGTAACTTTCTAGATGCCTTCCAATCTCTACCAGAACATTGTTCAGAGTATGCACAACTCCCAACATGTCAGCAAAGAGGTTTCATTCTAGATAAGTAGCAATGGAATGTTGTACAGTTCCATAGGCCACTTACCCATGTATATTAGTAGTATACGGTTCATCAATGCAACTATTCTAATATGCACAATACATATCCTAAGTCTAGGAACATGAGCATATACATCATTGAACAATTTTATTTAAACAAACACATATGCAAGAAATACTTATCTTTGTTTGTTCATTGGGTGGACTCCCTCTGAGTCTTCACTTTCTTGCAGGAGCTACTAGAGTCCTAATATGTAGTAGCTTCTTCTACACCTTTTTGTTGTGGAATGTAGAGAGATCGTCAACTCCCTCTGAATATCTGCATCCTTTCATAAACCACTGGAGTGTACTCCCTCTTGATCTTTGCTTCCTGGATTACCTGTTCTTGAACTCATATTCATCCTTGGTCCCTATGCATGCTTATTAGTATCATGATTGTGTTATCCTTGTGATCTCATATAAAATCATACATTCATTAGCATACTATTAAAACACAATAATCTCAAGCATGTATAGTCATGACCATTTCAAACAGAAATAATAAGCATTAGCATTCAAGGTTTATGTAGTATTCTTATGGTTAGTCAAATCATAAGAAGCATAACATGTCTAAACCTGTAATTACTCAAACCTATGACTCTTTAGGTTAGTTGAATCATCAATCAAGATAAGAGATATATTATGCATAAAACCTGTGATTATTCAAACCTATGACTTCATGAATAATCATTATCAACAACACTATAAGATCCTAACACACGGTAGGATTCTAACTTGATATAGGAAAAACATACCTGGATTAGCATGCTAGCTATTTATGTCTAACATACTCACATGATGTCTTCTTGTTCTTCTTCAATGACTTGTGCTAGTAACCTGTATATCTCATAGGTTAACTATTACAAAACCAAGTTATACATACCTCGTAAATGGATCTTCTATGAGATCCATGACAATGGATGAATCTTTATCCTCATGTCATCATGATCATATGTTCTTGAACTGGAACATGATTTGTCTTTCTTGGTGTACCTTTCATGTTAGTAGGCAACATAAACCTCATACAACACCATAATGCATTAGTACAATCATAAGTGTCAACACCCTAACCAATGAATATTTTCTATCATGCATTCATAATTTTGTTAAGGTGATACAGAAAACCTAAGATCAAGATTGTACTAACCGTAATAACATGAAGACAAACATACCATAAAATTAGTCATGGACAAATATCGAAACATACCTCGATGAGTCATACCTGTCGAGATCGCTTGTAATCTTCTTATGTAAGGCCTTAGCCTCATCTCCCTCTGAAACAGGAACTCCTTCACTTATGCAGGTGACCAATCCATCTTCTTCTAGGATTAACCCTATCCACTTGATTTGCAAGAACTGGACCTGGAGCTGGATATGGGTTTGTCAGAGAAACCCCAAAATTTCAAAATTTGAATTTCAAACTTCCGAAAGGATAGAAATATGCGCCTTGATGAGCTGATCAAACTGGTATATTCAGAATTTGAAAACTGCAAAGTTTCACTCCTCAATTTTGCCTTTGAAACTTCCACATTCACTCTACGTGACCCTGAACTAGGGTTTGATGAAGCCCACTCTTCTGCCCAATCAAAATGTTTGATCCAAAGCTCTAAGCTTCTATTTTTCTGAGGAGCTTCCAGCCGTGGTCACAGATTTCAAAAATACCCATTTTTACAGAAGCCCTAATTTTCCACTTTTCTGATCAAAGTCCCGAACTAGGGTCTAATCAAGCCCGGCCTTCTACCCAACCAAAAAATTCTGATCTTTGTCTCTAAATTTCTATTTTGATAAGTAGCATCCAGCCGTGGTCTCTGATTACAAAAATTCCAACTTTCTCCAAAGCCCTAAATTTCGGAAGCCATGAATAAAGGTACTCAAAAATAATTCTGTTTTGACAGAAATATGTACCTGATTGTTTCTGGTGTAACTCCAAACTTTTCAATCCACAGGGTCTGAAAACGTTTCCTGAGATAGCCTGACCTGTTATCTTTCCATCCTGACAGGTCTGACCTCAATTGGATTCTCTGAGAGAGAGTTATGCCAAATGTCGTAACGTGACCTGTTTTGGGATAAAACAGGAGAGCGAACTTGTACGGAATGCCACGTGTCATTGTTTCAACTTCGACCTATGAAAACATATTTTGAGATAGCTCAGCCTGTTATCTATCCGTCCTGACAGGTCTGACCTCAATTGGACTCTCTAAGAGAGAGTTATGCTAAATGTCGCAACATGACCTGTTTATGGGATAATACAGTAGAGTGCACTTGTACGGCATGCCACGTGTTACTGGTTCAACTTCGGCCTGTGAAAACGTTTCCTGAGATAGTACAGTCTGTGTACTACCTGTCACTTTTTACGAAATTTCATTTGGATCTTCCTAGCCCAAGTTATGACCTTTTTCCCAAGGTCACCTGATTTTGACTCAGATCTGGAAGAGGCATAAACCCTATATTGCACAGATCATAAATCAAAAAGTACAACGAATTAGAGGTTTTCCTTTGGACACAAGGTACCTGGAGATTTAGTATTCGTCCTGTAACAATTTCAGATCCGAAACATTCACCAAAACGGATTTATAGAGAAAGTGCTACGATGACTGGTTTTTGCTATATCAAGCCCTAGCATCGTAAGTGCAACAAGTGTCATACATGCCATATCATGCCTTCTTTCAGGCTAGCTCTGATACCATGTTAAATTTTCTGAATTTACTTCAATCTGATCTAGGATCTTAACTGAGAGAACAACATGTACAACATATCTACAGCATATCAATCATGGAGACAATAATGCAAGCACACAAGAGACACAAAGATTTACTTGGGGAAAACCATAAAGGTGAAAAACCCCAATAACTTCCTCAGAGATAGATAGAGCAATGATACAACCAACCGTGAGATAGAGACACCACCTAGAAGCATATCCTCCTCCTCCATAAGTGCGTCACTCCTCCTTGAGTGCATGAGTGAGAAGTGAGTGAGTAAATAGAGTGCCTCCCGCACTCTATTTATACTTGACTTGACTTGCCTTTTTACCTAACTCATGTAGGCTCGAACTTAACCGCATAACATAATGCTGAGTGGGCCGACCCCCAATAGGGTGGTCTAATAACCCTTTGACCCACATGGCCGACCCCCAATAGGGTGGTCTAATAACCCTTTGACCCAAATGACTTATACAGGGCCGACCCCAAATAAGGTGGTCTAATAACCCATCAAGTATAAGTTACGACACTTACAATATAAATGATGACACTTCCTTATAGAGGAATAATACCATCTCTATAGGAATACAATATACATATATGTGAAATACATTTCAAAGTTACATATACATCAACAATGACATTCAGGACATTCTGTTGCAAATTCATGTTGATTGGAATATAGAACATGGTCATCGGGGCATGCATGAATATCTCCATACTGCATTCCAATTTCTTTCATGATGGTAGATAAATCTCGATATGTGCGAGGTAAAATATTTGACGGTGGTAAAAAATAGTCACCTATCATGCTAAAACAAATTAAAATTAAAATCTAGTTAATATAATATAGAAATAATATTATTGGAACAAATTTCATCCGTAATAATGACTTATATATCAATGAACAACAAAATACACAATCATATATATTTTGTGATGGAATATATTACATACCTTAACATCCGTGTGACTGATATGTTTAAAAGACCATTCATAACCTTCAAGTTCATTATCAATACTATAGCAGAGAGAAGATTTGTCTTGGAGCCCTCATAAACGGGTTCGTATGCCTTATCAAGAAGAGGTATATCATGAATATCATCAAAATGTTCATCATTTTCATGATGATCATCATTATCATCAACATCCATTCCAACATTAAATGAATCATGGATCAAATTATTTGTAACATCATCTTCAACTATGTTTTCAATATGATCATCTTCTTCATTAATGTGATCATTAACTTGTTCTCCATTAATATTCATAGCTGCCAGTACTTGTTCTGGAAGCACTTCCTCCAGATGAAGTGCCCTAGGATTTCATTCCTTTATAATTACATGAAACCATTGATAGATAAAAGTTAATATAAGAAATTCAAACGCAAAATGTAAACATTTATGTGATGCATTTAAAATGTAACAAATTTTGTATTGTTGGGATGAAAAGAACAACATCCAATTGTACTATTGGTCAAATAGGTGCATCCAAACTATCCAAGAGACATAATAATTGACCCAATTACTAAGCAAAGATACTCAAATATAACCAAAAATTTCTCATACTGTACTCCACTAAGGTAAGATAAATGATGCTATTGTAATTTCTATAGAGAAAATATAAGAGAAATTACAACATGCCAATATAGTTGTTATTTATATTATCATGATGGAAAGTGTCACAAATCTAGAGAGTTAAGTGATTTCCCCGGTGAGTCGGTTATTATCACTAATGAACAAATAAATGAGTTATTCCACTATACCCTAGATTCAACATGCACAAAAGAAAAAGAAATAGTATAATAAATATTTAATATTAAAATAATATTTATTTTCCATGTTAGTTCCCATCTATTGAAACCACGATCAATACATAAATTTACAAAAGCAATCAAAATAAAAACATATATAATGCAAAACTTACAAATGGATGCCATTCATGTCCCCCCTCAACATTCCCATGCTCCCTACAATGTTTTCTTGCTGTTGTGATCAAAATTCTTCTCCTCTTAAATCCCCTGTATTGACTACATGGACAATAGCATTTCCTATCACCCCTTCTTTCAACTCATTCCCACAATCTAGCAAGCAATTGTCGATTTTGTTCGTCTGGATCAGGAATATTGCTAGTTGACATTTTCTCGTAAAGAGCTTCAATGAATATTATCGATCTTAGAAAATGAAGCTCCACACTTTGCTCGCTTGAATCACAAAAACATTGGAAATAATGAAAAACAGTCCGCCAAATAAAAAAACTTCCACAAACCATCGCTTGTATAGCAAACATGTCGGAATGTTTCAATATTTATAAGTTTTAAAAGTCAAATTTCTGTCGGATATCCGATGCCTTGAACCTAGTTACTGTTCGAGAATTGATGTTGGATTTCTGACATCCTCGAGTGGTATAGCTTGGTGTTAGATATCTGACATCCCAATGCTTAATATGATGTCGGATATTCATAGAGCCATCAGATTTCCCAAGGGCCTCGTCAGATATCAGCATATCCGTCGGACATCTAACGTCTCCTTCGATCAATTTTAAAAAAATCATCAAATTTTGAAAATTTTAAGGTGAAATCCGACGACATAGTCCTTCTTCGTCGGAGGTCGTCGTATTTTGTCATTGGATTTTGGGTCCAAATCCACTAGTGTTGATGAATTGAGTTCCAGATTGGGTTTTTTCCATGATAACCCAACTCCATATTACCCACAGTCCAATGGACAAGTAGAGGCCATCAATAAGGTCATCAAAACCATGACCCAACGGATGGTGGGGACACACCAGTCAAACTAGCACAATATGATTTTATCATCCCTTTCAGAATACTGGACTTCCATGAAAACTTCCATTGGATTCATGTCGTTTCAATTGGTCTATGGACTAGAGTCAGTGCTACCGATAGAGTGTGAGATTCCACCATTAAAAGTCATTGTTGAACTCCTTCCTAATACCACCACCGAGGAAGAACATTTCCTCCACCTAGAGAAACTCGAGGAAACCCACTAGATGCTGCCCTGGCTAATGAAGCACATAAGAAGCACGTCAAGGCCTAGTATGACAAATCTTTCAAACCTTGTTTCTTTAACGAGGGTTATTTGGTCCTCACATATGACCAAAAACATGATAAAATGGGGGAAGGAAAGCTCGAGTCCATGTGGCACGATCCATATGTGGTAAAATGAGTGTTGGAGAAAGGATAATATGAGCTTGAATATTATGATGGGATATATCTGGGGGACACTCGCAATGGGATTTTCCTGAAACGGTACTATGCGTAAGATTTTACACATTAGTACTATGTATACATTGTACACAAGGTGTGGTTTGTGTGGTGTGATGCTTTGTTTGAGTGTCTTAGGATCTTGTTTCTATGCTTATACCATGTTCTACTTGGATGTGAAGAAGGAAACATGTGTTGGATTTGTGGATGGTGCCAGTCGACATGCCCGTAACCTCGCTTTGGCAGCTTGGGTGCTTTGCTCTCCTACCACCGAGGTTATTAGTTTAGGAGGAATTTTTCTAGGGTACGCAACCAATAACATTGTCGAGTATCATGCGGTGATTGGAGTCTTAACCGACGCTCTTTCCATAGGTATGGACCATGTTGTGATTCACCTTGACTCACAACTAGTGGTCTCCCACCTTAACCATATCTATGCTATCCACGACCCTACCCTTCTCCATCTATTTCAATGAGTACGTCTCCTAGAGAGGTCTTTTGAGTCTATTCAATACCTGCATATTCCTTGAGAGATGAAAACTATTGCTGGTTCATTGGCAAATTTTGTACTGGATTGGTACATTGCACATACATAAAACATCCAAAATATACAAAAACAGACACAACATGTAAATTATCCATAATATATTATAATCAAACATGTACAAGATCCCATAATCATCACTTGAATACTATATATAAAGCCGCAATTAGAGTTTTATATATCATGTCGGTATAAATACAAAAGGTGGCACTGATACAAAAATCTAAAGCTCATAAGCTTTTAGTAAGAGTCTCCTCTACAAAATTTTGAAGCTAGTGGCTTTCAGTACATACATATACGCATGACTTTAATCCCTAGGACACGCATGATAGCAGACAATGGCTCTGGATACTTAATGAATAAGTGCACCAAAACGCTTAGATACACCCACTTTATGTCGCTGGTAGTGACGAGGTAGCTCATGTACACATGGATCCAGGATATCAAGAGTCAACCACCATAGGTTCTCCTCCGGCTCAACCAAATCCTCCATGGCATCTTTATATATGGCCTCCTTCTCTCATACTACTCCTCTCTGCGTAATCGTGGAGGCACCCACTGGACAAGCATAAACACATATCAATAATTAGTACTACTCCAAAAACATCTAAAAATCATCAAATGAAAAAGCACAACAGAGTTTTCATTCTTAACTAAGTCTCCCCACTGTGCATCCTCAGGAAGAACCAGGTATGGGTCACCTCTGAAATCAATACCCTCATAGGGATAGTCCTCCACCATGAGAAGTTGTCCCCTCAACCAGCTAAAGAAAGAAGGACCATAACTAATTATGGGTCCCCCACCGTCGTGGCAGGACAACACCTCATACCATAGTACCATGTGTGGATCCCTCATATCCAACTCATCTAGCTCGAGATATGGGCGAAGAAGTGAAACCCACTTTAGGAAGAGCGATACCACAACCGATCCATATCCAAACTATTTCATCTCACCACGCCAACATTCGGTGATCTTCTCTTTGAGAGATACGAGGAGTCCCTCACACTAGTGAAAGACTGTAGGAGCCATACACTCCTATGAAAATAGGATATGGGACTTGCTGGCCAAATGAGAATCCCTAATCCCTGCCACCCTCTCAATATTGAACAAAACTGTGCGTATGGGGTAGTCCCTCGCATCTTTGATGGGGATTTTCCCACCAAATATCTGCGTGTTTGGAGTGCACCATTGGGCCCCTAAATCCTCGGTAGTCCGATCATTACCTTGCAATCTTGTCAAAGATAGAGTATCTCCCCGTCGGGACAACCCCGTCAGAAAATAGATATCCTCGATATCTATGGTTAGTGTATGCACACCAACCCAAAAGTGTTTCTTCTATGGATCCCGACAACGGATCAAGTATTCCAGTAGTTGTACTTGGGCCCTCATTCCCTAGATGTGAAAGTATTTTAGTAGCCCACAATTCTGCAAGGTATTCATACATTGAGGGTCATTATCCGCTTCGGAATCATCCAATTCATGCTCTCTTTCATGTCAGTGGACCATCTTTACCACCTAAACCTGTCCAAACATCAGTAAGATACCCCTTAGAAGAGTATCCAACTTCCCAACTTATTAATTTTTGGTAGATTCTTGAGTTCATGAGGGTATTCGATGCCGACGCACCCGATCCATACGGACAGGGCACCATTGGCACAAAACACTTTCACGGGAATGGCGCCAGGAAGCCATCGGTGCACATCCTATAAGAGAGAAGTGCATCGGGGTGAAGGTGCATTTCCCCCCATTTCTACAAGCCAAAAATTTAGAAATTGGAAATGAAAAACAATTTTACTCCAATATAAATGAAGAGGACAAAGTTTAGGGTTACTTGACGTTGACGACACTGCAAATGGTTGACTAGAGCTCCCACAATTGACACTTCAAACACAACTTCAAATGGTATTTTTCACCTCCACCAATTTGGTAAAAACAAATAGTAACTATTTTTTCCTATTTGCCCTATTTTGTATTGAAAAAAAATATTCCCTTTTTAATTTATTCTCTAATGGGTTATTTTTGCTATAGTTGGTGTTATTTCTATATTTAAATGCCTAATTGATCATTCTGACCTAGTTTTGAAGTCTATAGGTGAAGTAAAGTGCTATGTTAAAACGTTTTGTTGCGGTTGAGGTCATCCTACGCCCGTTATCAGGTGTGAACAACTCTTCGAGCATTTTTTGTTATTATTCTACTTGTTAAAAATCGACATTAATGACACCGAGCTTACTCTTTTTTCCTTCTCATGCTCGCTAAACGATGAGAATAAGTTACTGAGTTATCTTTTATCACTTTTTCGGGCTCGTAAAACTCCCAACAACAAGCGACCCCATAGGAGTCTTCCTTTAAGATTTTTTCAGGCTCCCTGTTAGTCCCAGAGATGTTCTAAGGCTGTCTTTAGAACTATGCCTGGGAATCAATAATATCTTCTGAATTTTTCGCTGAATTGAAACACAGCTGACAGAAAAATAATGCAGAATTCCAGTGTTTAAATATTTAGTTGGCACTGATATTAGAGGAGGCTCCCTCACAAGATTATTGATCTAACACTTTCTGCTTATTGGGAAACAGAGGTTATTAGAGCTTTAAGAAAATAAGCAAGATTTAACAAGGAATTAATATGGAATTTGGTTGGAAGCGGTTACTAGTAGAGTTGGGGCTGAGATATGCAAACTCTCAGCTCAGAGGCCTTTCCATTGGGCATGGAGTCATAAAGAAGAGATTTAAAAATTGAGTTGGACATAATATCAGTTACAAAGGAATTTCATTGACTGGAACAGCATAACAGCTTTAAGTGAGGATGGATTTAGAAGGTGAAAAGGAGAAAACTAAAAGGAGTGTCTCTTGGAAAAACTCCTAAAAGTCTAAAGGTGACAAGGAGAAGACTAAAAGGAGTGCCTCTTGAACAAATTCCTGAAATTCTTGAATGTCTTGATGAAAGAATAAACGTGTTGAGCCTCAATCATTTCAGAGTAGTCAACAATTTCTAACAGGCTGCAAAATCTCCATGAATCAACTTATCAACAAAACAAAATGCATATATTTTTAAACAAAGAGCCAAGCAAGATTGCAGTCCCTGCCCAACACAGATGCATATGTATCATTCAACGGAATATTAAAAAACTCTGAATAATTGCTAAACTGTTGCTCAAATCTTTTATTTCAAGAAAGATCAGCAGAGAGGAAAAATTGTGGAAATACAAGAGAAATACAAACTGCCACAGCCAATGATCTTAATCTCTGTAAAAAATACTATATCTGCTCCTCTATCAAGATCATGAATCTAATGAGAGGTTTCTCATCACTGAAAATAATTACAAGATGGCTTGCTGGCCATGGCTGGCTCAACCCTCTCCCTTCCTAAGAAAATTCGTTGCCTCTATGAATTCAAATTGTCCTTGCTTAAACAAAGAGAGAAGAGTTTGTAACAGAAAACGGTTCTGTAAAAATCCATCTCAAAAGGTCCTAAATATCTCACAATCTATATATTTGTTTTTAAAATGACTCGAGTAAAAAGCTAAAATGGACCATTTCTGAAGTGGGTTTTCAACCATTTGAGTTGATTCCTCATGGTTTTCCCAGGACAGCTCACACAAAAACACATCTCCTATAGGTGCACAAATTATCACGTGTCTTAAAACAACTTTTTATCAAATGGTGGTTTCAGGGCCCTAAAAAAGTAGTTTGGGAAAACCACTTTAAGGCCCCTGAATATCTCTCTAACTACCACATGTCCACAGTGGTTTTAAATCAGGCTCATGTGCCTTTGGTTATTTTTCATGGAACTTTCCAATCTTGAATTCATGAGAGCTGTAGATCTAGAAAAAGATGCTCATGATTTACCCTTTTCCACAAACAAGACTTTACATTATAAAAATATAAAAGACAATTTATCTCTTAAAAAAACTTTTATCAATTGGTGGTTTCAGGGCCCTGAAAAATGTTGAATATTGTAACTTCTAAGAATATTATATTTGTATATTATTTATTCTGGAGATGTTCCATACCTCCGATGTGATTATACTATGAATCCGGAGATGTTTATTCCTCCTAATTGGTTGTGGTAACTAGGGTTATTAGACCCACCATGTGGGGGTCGGCCCAGTCAGTTATAATAGGGTATTTAACCTAATGGTTAAATACGAGCCTACATGTACTTGTGTAAAATACATGTCAGTGTAGTGTATAAATAGAGGAGGTATGTTCCTCATTTGACACACACACACACTTGAGAGAGGCGCACTTGTGGAGGAGAGGTCTGCTATGGTGGAGAAGGAGATCATGTCTTTGGTTTGCATCTTTGTATATTGCTGGTCATCTATATTGAGGAAGCTTTACTGGGTTTTCTACCCCATGAGGGTTTCCCAGGATAAATCTGTGTCTCTTGTGTTTATGCTATGCTTGTTGTTTCTTCAGTGATCCTGTATATGCTATTATTGTGAAATGGAATGTAATGCTGCTATTTTATGTCTTATCATATTAAATTTTAACAAAAAACTAGTTTGGGAAAACCACTTTAAGACCCCTGAATAGCTCTCTAACTTCCACATGTCCATAGTGGTTTTAAATTAGGCTCATGTTCCTTTGGTTATGTTTCATGCAACTTTCCAAGCCTGAAATGATGAGAGCCATAGATCTAGAATGCTCATAATTTGTATTTTTCCAAAAATATTTCACATTATAATAAAATGTAAAAGAGAAAATTACCACATGTACTAAAACAACTTTTATCATCTTGGTGGTTTCAGGGCCACAAGAAAATGGTTTCCAATTACCACTTTGGGGACCTTAAATTGATTAGAGGCTGCCATGTCATACTAGTGGTTTTAAATTCAGGCCCATGTACCTTTAGTTATCCTTCATGCAACTTTATAATCTTGAATCAATGAGACCCATAGATCTAGGATGCTCATGATGCTGAGAGAGAGAAAGGATCATAATAGAAAAATGGATTTGACAACTAGATGTAACGAAAAAAATTCTCGGAAAATCCGTCTCAAAAGGTCTCTAATATCTCACAATTGGTGCATTAGTTTTGAAAACAGCCAGTGGTGAAAGGTAAATTTGCCCATTTCTGAAGTGGGTTTGTAACCCTTTGAGCTAATTCCTCATGGTTTTCCCAGAACATCTTGCACGAAAACATGTCTCCTACATGTGCGTGATTCTTAAAGCAACCTTTATCAAATGTGGTTTCTGGGCCATAGAAAAGCGGTTTCCAATTACCACTTTTTGGAGCCTGAATCGATGAGATCCTACCACATCATCATAGTGATTTTGCATTCAGGACCATGTATCTCTGATTGTCCTCTATGCAACTTTCCAATCCTGAATTGATGAGAGCAGTAGATCTAGGATGCTCATGATCTAGTCTTTTCCAAAAATATTTTACATTATAATAAAAAGGAAAACTTACTTTTCTCTTGGTATTATTCTTAATTCAAAAATGAAATATGTGAATTTAGACCATCAAAAACATCAAGATAATTTTAGCAGGTAGATAGGTGCCTGGTTTAAGGCTCAATTGCTCATAAAATGAAAGGGGGAAAAATTAGTACTAACACTCCCTAAATACGAAAAGATCACCAAGCGAACTTGATGCTTTCATGCTTACAAAAGTATTTGAATGGTCATCTTTCTGGTTATAGTTTACCCCTTTTCCATACCAAGAGGTACTAGTTACTAAAAAGGAGCACTCTAGCCAAGCATGACTCGAAGAGTTCTGTCTTACATTGTTTTTTCCTTTTTCGGGTGAGGGGACTAACTTTTACGAAAAAGAACCATTGGAGTCTTTTGTAGTTCTTTTCAGACTCTCTAAACATGAAATGACGTCGAGTTTACCTTCTTTGGACTCGTTAAAATTCAACATAGAAGGGCCCATTTTGGGATGAACCCCTTCTATCCTAGGTTCATAAAACATTTGGGATTGGGCTCATCCGAAGGATGAGCTATACCAAGCGTCTGTTACCCTCCTAAAGCTCATTAAAAAACAAAATAGTTACTCGTCAATCATGATGGGGACAAGGGAAGAGTTTTGTGTTTCATTGTAGTGACGGAAGTACATAGTCACTCTTGAACATGACACTCATCTGCATATGCATTTAGTACTTGGGTTCTCTATTTTTTGTCGAGTCACTAGTCGTGTGAGTCTTACAACTCCTTTGGGTCATCCAAACAATGTTTCCACAATCAGTTTGATTAGGGGATTGGTATCATTCTCGTCATGTCAATACTTCCAAGTCTTTCTATTCCCATGTTCAAAAGACATGTTTCATTCACTATCTGCAATCATATTCACCTTATATCATTTTGGTCATCCTTGAGTCGGTCTCACGCATTACTTTCTGATTCACTCGAAACATCTATGATCTTGTTTCGTGTCGATGATGGGGGAGACAACATGGCCCTCCTTCGACGGATTCATCCTTCTCGACTTCAACACATAATATGAGGATTGAATCTAGAAATCAATCAAGTACCTTGGGCCTGCATGCCTCAATGTCAGGTTACCTCGCTTTCAACATGAGATCACATCATTGGATCTTGATTGGAATATTCCATTGAGTGTTCAACCTCATCTAATTGATTCACATTCGATGGTATGAACTATGAGACCTTGGGGATTATTAACATCAATGGTGATTTCCCTCTCACTTGTTAATGGTATACATTAATGACCGGTAATCAAGTGGTTTCTACCATGTTCGACTCCAAGACATTATAGGGGCTGATAACTTCCAAGGATAATCTTGAAGGGGATGATAACTTCCGAGCTTGGAAGTATAGGATTGGGTTAATCCTGGAAGAGAATGAGTTGTACTCATATATAAAAGAAGACATCCCTATCCCAGAGGATGAAGAGGCTAAGGTATTGCATAAGAAGAACTTGGTCAAGGAAAAGTGAATCATTGCTGATTCTATCAAAGACCATCTCATACCCCATGTGTCTTCTCTAAAGACACCCAAGGCTATGTTTGACTCTTTGACCAAGCTATTTGAAGGAAAGAACATAAATTGGAAGATGAACCTGTGGAATCAATTGAAAGGGGTCAAGATGTCGAATGGAGAAATCATTCAATCCTATTTCTCCAAGGTCTCTCGTATCAAGGAACAACTTGAAGTTGTAGATGAAATGGTGGAGAATGGTGAAATTGTTATGAATACTTTGAATGGACTACCTAGGTCATGGGACTCTTTTATCCAGGGGATCTGTGCCAGAAAGAAGTTAATCTCCTTCAGTAGATTGTCGGAGGAATGTTCTCAAGAATAAGCAAGGCTTGTGGCAAGAAAAGAGAATATGGGAAATGAAGATCAAGCTCTCATAGCTCACACTAAGAAGGTCAAGTTCAAGAGGGAGCCATCCCATCACAAGAAGAAATATTCTCATCATTTTCACAAAGACAAGAAAGATCTAAGGTGTTTCACTTGTAATGAGAAGGGTCACTTTGCTTCAGAATGTCCGAAGAACAAAAGGGACAACCACAACAACAACAACTCCAGCAAGAAGAATAAGGGTAACAAAAGAAAGTACCATGCTCATGCTGCCGAAGATGATGAACCTCCAAAGAAGAAGGCTAGGGCAGAAAGTGATGATAGTAATGATGACTCATCAAGTGAAGAAGAGTATGTTCTAATCTCTGCTCTCATAGGTACTATCTCCCATGGTTGTAATGATTGGTTAATTGATAGTGGGGCTTCCAAACACATGACTGGGTTTAAATAATCCTTTGTAAATCTGTCTGAACATGAATCACCCCATAAAGTGAAACTTGGGGATGATTATCAATATCCCATCAAAGGAAGTGGTGAAGCCTCCTACAACCTAGATTCTGGAAAATATTTGAAAATGAAAGAATTCCTTTATGTACCTGGGCTCAAGAAGAACTTACTCTCCATATCTGCATTGGGTGCAAAAGGTATGAGGGTTGCATTTGTGGATGGCCAAGTCCTAATGTGTCCAAAGTGAAAGACCATAGATGATGCAGTGGTGATTGGAGAGCAAGAGGGAGGTTTGTATAAATTAAAAGGACAACCTGAACATGCCATGGTGACATAAAGACAAAGATTCATCCATATTCATGGATCACATAGAGGTATGTATAATTTGTTTTTGCAAAAGTTAACTAATGAATTATGCAGGTCATTGAAGAAAACAAGAACACATTGCTAGACATAACTAGCAAATATGGTGACCAGGTATGTGTTTCTTATATCATAGGATATTTTATATAAGTATGCATAACATGATTGATGATGTTTATTCATGAATTCATAGGTTTGAATAATCATGGGTATATGCATATTACATGTCTTACCTTATTTAATGTTATGACTAACCAGAAGAGTCATAGGTTTGAGTAATCACAGGTTTAGACATGTTATGACTAACCATAAGAGTCCTATATAAACCTTGAATGCTAATGCTTATTATTTCTGTTTGAAATGTTCATGACTATACATGCTTGAGATTATTGTGTTTTGATAATATTAAGATTATACTAATGAATGTTTGATTATGTATGAGACCTCAAGGATAACAAAATGATGATACTAGCAAGCATGCATAGGGATCGAGAATGAATATAAGTTCAAGAACAAGTAATACAGGAAGCAAAGATGAAGAGGGAGTACACTCCAGTGGCTTCTGCAAGGATGCAGATATTCAAAGGGAGTTGACCATCTCTCTACATTCCACAACAGAAAGGTGTAGAAGAAGCTACTTCAGATTAGGAGTCCAGCAGCTCCTGCAAGGAAGCAAAGACTCAGAGGGAGTCCACCCAACAAACAAACAAGATAAGTATTTTAATTATCATTTATTGCATATTTATTTGTTTAAATAAAATTGTTCAATGATGTATATGCTCATGTTCCTAGACTTAGGATATGTATTGTGCATATTAGAATGATTGCATTAATGAACAATATACTACTAATATGCATGTGTTGGGTAAGTGGCCTATGGCACTTTACAACATTCCATTGCTGCTTATATAGAATGAAACCTCTTTGCTAACATGTTGAGAGTAGTGCAAACTCTTAACAATGTTCTGGTAGAGATTGGAAGGCATCTAGAAAGTTATGGAACATGGATAAATGTTGTATTGAAGCATTGGCTTCAACAATTGCATGATTGTATGACATATTTCTTTATGTGAAAGAATTTGTTCTGGAAATTATGAGATATTTCTAATCATGCAATTTAACTTGTTTTGTAGGAAAGACCGTATACCTTCACCTACAAAAGAAGGACTACAACATTTGTTCAAAGCAACAAAATTTATCTATTGAAGATATTGAAGTTCCCAGAATACAGGAAGAATGCCATGATCCGTCAATCATGAGGAACGATGTTTGGGATGCGGTAACAAGACCTAAAGGGAAGTTTGTTATGACTTCCATATGGATCTATCAGATCAAGCATGCTGCAGATGGAAGCATAGAGAAATATAAAAGTGATGAAATAGAAGATACACCAGATGGATTTCAAGACAGCTGTCTTGAATGGTGTAGTCATATATGTGTGCAGAACTTGGTAGGATAGACAGCTTTCTATCCAGTTTGGGTTTTACTAAGAGTAAAGCGGATTCCAACCTTTACTACAAGGTTGAGGAAGGGAATCCTGTAATTCTACTCCTGTATGTGGATGACTTATTTGTAACAAGAGATGACAAGATTGATTGCAGATACAAAGAGGAAGCTTGCTGTCGAGTTCGATTTGAAAGATTTGGGAATGATGCATTATTTCCTAGGTATGGAGGTGTGGCAGAGTTCAGATGGGATCTTCTTTGGAAAAGGTAAGTATACTGTAGATATCCTAAAGAGGTTTGGGATGATGGATTGCAAAGCCATGGTCACACCTATGGCATCGAAGATGAAGCTTCTATGTGATGCTTCATCTGAGCTAGTTGATATTTCTATGTATCGTCAGATGATTGGGTCCTTGATGTACCTGACGAACACGAGACCAGATATTTGCTTTTCTTTGCTTAGGCACATAAATGTTTTTGGGATACTCTTTCCGGTATTGCATCCGCACATAAAATTAGTCCTGAGAGGCCACCTCTATCAGACCATTCGCACAGATGATGAAGACCTGCAAGTGGTGGGCCTACATCCAGTATTAAAAAGGACTGGCTAAGTAGAACTTCCTATGATGAGTAGAGTCAAAGATTGGTTGAGATAGAAGCATCAGTGACGATGATGATGACGATGCATCGATGACGATGATCTCGAGAAGAAGACTTGTCCAGCAGAACTGTGTCGAGAAATACCTTCCTAGTTAAGAGGGAGTGCTGATGTATATGTAACTTCGGAATGTATTTCATCTATGTATTTTATATATATTTATTGTACCCTTATAAGAGATGTGTTATTCCTCTATAAGGAAGTGTCGTCATGTGGATTGACAAGTGTCACAAGTGTGTGTACTTGCCGATGGGTTATTAGACCACCATGTGTGGGGTCGGCCTTGAAATATATATTATATTGTGGATGTATCTAGATAGACAAGTCAGCCCCATAGTGTAACTAAGCAAATAGGTTAAGTATAAATAGAGATCGGGAGATCTCTATTTGCATCATTCGGAAAGACACACTTCTCTCACTCAGAAAGTGGTGGAGAGGTGAGAAGGAGGATCATCTGCTCTATGAGACTATCTCAAGTGTATTTTGGTTGTACTTTGGTTGAGCCATTGCTCTCTCTATCTCTGAGGAAGTTGTGGGGTTTTTCACCTTAGGGTTTTCCCCACGGAAACTATGTGTCTCTTGTCTCTCATGCTTTTGATTCTTGTGATGCTTGTCATGCTTATTGTGATTGTTATGCATTGATATACTCTATATGTTATTCTCTCAGTAAAGATACAAGAGTATTGTGAATTAATGCTCAAATTTTAACACGTCAGAGTCGGTTGTACTGCAGTAGCTTCTTCCATCCGACAAATCCTTGTCATTGATCCTTCACATTACAAATCATTTAACCTGCCTTATTTTACCATCTTCATGCTTTGGGGAGCATTCTGTTACACTAAAATATCATCATCGTGAGTCATGTTCCAACTTAGTGCCTTAATCCCTAAATTTTCTTTAGCTAAAACATCTCGATCAAGTTGTTTCCCTTGCATCCCACCATTCCTAGTAGTGTTGGCGCATCCTGCTTCCCAACAAGAGTTGACAAACCTTGGTCTGTTCCTTATGTACACTGACATCCTGCGCCAATGGCTCTTGCTACCCTCATGCAACCTACGCCACCCCTTCTTGGTGCCAATTGTCTTCATACAAGATGCACCATGGGTGGTTAATGTGCATAACAAGGAGTTTCAAGTGAATTCTTGAAGCTGGGTGACATGGAGGTCTATCCCTAATTGGTAGGAAAGCTGGTATTCGGTCTTTAACATAATGGGAAGATCCCTTAGACCTCTCCCCCTAATCCTCAACTTACTTTATTCATATAGCCTTATAAATAAGATATCTCTCTCCATTGAGAAAGGAGGAAGGACTACGACACTCTCATGCTGGTGGAATTATTCTAGGTGATCCCTACTCATCCCTTGGGAGGCTTACATTATCCTTGGAGGCTTGGATTGGATTGTTGGATGGAATTCATAGCGTTAAGGATTAGTTTGTGAATATCTCTCTTCTATGTATTTCCCACTTATTTACAGTAATATAAACTCTTCCCATAAATATTTTTGTGTTGTTAATATTTAGAGATTTCTTCCTTAACTGTCATCTTAGATCAGTTCATATTCTATGTATGCTTTTATTGTTTGCTTGTTTCCATTTGTTCCGCAGGGTTTTGTAGCTCAAGTTATGAAGACTTGGAGCTTGGAGCAACAAAGAGGAGAAGATTTACGAATCTGAGGTGAGTGTTTTATTCGTTCCCGTGCATCTCTACTGATCTAGTGAAGTAGTTTATGTTTTGTATTCATTTGTCTACATCCACTTGGACTAGGGAGATCTATCTTGAGTCTGCTTGAGTAAATTGTCTATAAACACACACACACACACACACACACACACAAGCACACACAAACTCACCTACTCCTCCTACTAGTACTAACTTCCCTCCTCGTCTATAACTCTCCACTTCTATCCCTAACCATTACTAATTCCCTCTTTAACTCTCTCACCCCTCGATCCCTTATTCTCTCTCTTCCTCCCTATCTTCCCCCCCCTCGCACAAACCCTTGTTCTCCTCCACCTACTCCTAACCTCCACCATCTTTCTCTATTTCTCTCTCTCTCTCTTACCTCTTCCCCCTATCCCTTACTAACCCTCACTCTCTCTCTATCTATTTACCCTATTACTCCAATGCTACCTAACACATACCCCCCTCTCTCTCCCACAACCCCCTAACACCCCCCTTCTCTCATTCCCACAACCCCTAATGGCTCACTCTCTCTCCTTAACCCCACTCATACTCTCCCTACAAATAACCATCCACTCCACACCACCTCTCTTTCCCTCTTATACTCCACTTATCCCTAACCCCCCTCCCCTCTCTCTCTCTCCATGCCCACTCTATCATCCTCCTTCTCTCTCTCTCCCTCAAGGCACCTCCTCCACCCTACGCCTAATCATCCACACCCACCATACCTTGAAAAATACCCCTCCTCCTTGAATCTCTCTCCCTCTCTCAAACACACATAGAAACACACACACACACACGTCCCTAATCCTCCACCAACCCTTAACCCCCACCCTCCTCTCTCTCTCCCATTTCCTTAACACCCAGCCACCCCCCATTCTCTATCTCTATTTTGCATGCCGACCCAACTACTCCTCCCCCTGACACTAACATCCCTCCCCCCTCTCTCAAATCCTCTCCCTAACACTTAGTAACCCCTCTCTCTCTATCCCTACTAATCCCCCTTACCTTACAACATAACACCCACCACTCTCTCTCTCCACCAACCACCTAACACCCTTGTTTATCTCTATCTCTCTCTCCCTCTAGCCCTTACTTACCCTCTATCTCACTCTCTCACCACTATACTCCTCAGCCTACCTTAAATTTTTGATCTCTCTCTCTCTCTCACTTATTCCCCCTAACCTTAGTAACTACTTCTCACACTCTTTGTCACTTATTCTTCAATATACACCTAACCCGCACCCCTCACTCTCTCCACTAACACCCTAAGACCCCCCTCTCTCTCATACACTCTTACTACTCCTAACCCTACACTCACTCTCAATTTACCTCCCACTCTCCTTAGACATAATGACCTCCATTTCCTATCTCCCTCTTTCTTTCATACTAAAACTCTCTCTCTCTCCTAAAACCCATAACCCTACCACATACCACCCCCATCTCTATACTTCTCTATCTATATCTCTCACTCTCTCTGGCCCCACCATATACCCCCATTCTCTCCAACCTCCCTAATATTCCCTTATCCCCTACCACCCTCCCCCCATTATGATCCATATCTCTCTCTCCCCCAACCCCCTCCTCCTACCTACCCCTAATCACCCACACCCTCCCCTCATTGTTTCCTGACTCTCTCTCCCTCTATCTCTTTCTCTCACACACACACCCCTCTACTCCACCTAACCCTAACCCCCACCCATATACCTCCCTCTTGACCCACTAACACCCCTTGGAACCCACCATTCTGTATATCTCTCTCACATACACACACCCCCACTCCTCCCCATATGACTTACACCCCTCATCTCTCTCTCTCTCCCTTTAATATCCATAAAACTTACTAACCTCCCTCTCTCTATCTCTTAACCGATATTCCTCCCACTCCTCCTCCACTCTCTCTATCCCCCTTATTCCTCCTAATGCTTACCAATCCCCTCTCTCACTCTCTTTCTACCTAGCTCCTCCAACTACACCTAACCCCCACCCCTCTCTCTCTTCTCTAACCCCTAACTCCCTCCCTCTTTCACACACACTCTCAATACCCCTAGCCCCTCCTTCATCCCTAAACCCACTCATATTATCCCCAATCCTCTCTCTCTTTCTCACCCACTTACTCCTCCCACTACCACTAACACTAGTTCTATTGGAATATTCTCACCATCATCATTTGTATTTGCATGGATCTAGTCATCAGTATGGTAGCCTCCCAGCACCTAGTCCTTATTTTTGGGACCCCTGGAGATTGTTTGTGCTCCATTTTACCCCTCCTAGCCACTGATGTGCCTTTTTTTTCATCACTGGACTACAAGTGTGCCCTCTTCCACTGATTTAGGAGATCTATCAGTCAGTTCCATGATTTGGGGATCAATTCCTTGATTTGAGGACTGATTACTCAATTAACTTACTGTAGCTCTTAGATTGACTTCCACAGAGACTAGAGTAGCTCTACTTGACCAGTGACAGCTAGTTTGCACCCTCCTTAGAGTCTCCTTCCCTATATTTGTTCTCACATACATCAGTTAGAATCAGTTAGACTCACATTGACTGATCTTTGATTATCGATGGCCACTACACTTGATTGGGAGATGGTTCCAATGCAGTCCAAGCCATGCCTTTAGGATAATTCGAGTTACCTTGTATGATATATAATTCATTTTATTTTATTGTCATCTTTTTTCCATCTTACAACTGATGAATGTATTAACAACAATTTCTCACATCTTTTGAGTTTAATGTGTGAGTTTTGATCATCTTCTGTCTATTATTCTCTGCAATTATCTAAGTGAAATTGTAAGGTTTGTTCATGCTAAAGTGATCTCCACCTGTGGAATTTCACATGGTATCATATCTTGTTACAACTTTTGAATTGCAGTAGTTGCAACAGTTTATTGAACAATTTTTTTTAGTAGAGCACCAGAAGCCTCTCGATTTCCACAACAAATCCTGGCGCCATTTAATTGAATTCACTAGAGCAATCCATTGGTGTCTATCCAAGTGTGAAGGATATGGATAAAAGTGCTCACTGTCCTAAAGCATTTTTCTTTAGATTCTGCCAAAAAGCCTCCAGTCAAATTCATTGTTTTTCCAGTTATTCGAAGTTTATGCAGTTACAGAGTTCCTCAAGTTGCAGCAATTTTGTGCAGTTGCACCAACATATTTAGAACTCAACAATAGCTTCCATTGATATGGAACCAATTCCTTCTCTCTCTGCATACAACTATGATGAGTGGAAACCAAATATGATAGCCTCTCTGAAGAGACATGGTATTTTTTATATGTGTATTGGTATTAAGAGAGATTTTGCTCCCTATGAAGAGGAGGATGCTTTGCTACATGATTGTGACAGAGCCTTAGGAGAAATATGTATTTCTATTATTTCCAGTATGGACTACCTCATAAATCTTGATAAAAATCCAAGCGATATCTGGACCAAATTGGATAGATTATATGGAAAGCAGAAGGAAGAGGATGATGCTAGCCATTTTGGAGAACAAGCTCATTGATACTTCCTCCATTGTTCTCTCTAATTATGTTTCGGCCTCAATTATCTCTCATGATGAAGTTCTTCAAGATGAAGAAGAAGTTGCAAATTCAACACAGAAAATTCATCTTGAAGGCATTCCTTCCTCTGTTGCTCTAGAAGTTGAAGACAATTTTGAATTGTCCCTTTCCCATGTAGCTGATGCAGATGAAAGTAACATAACTGATGGATTTGATCCATCTTCTAATACAAATTTTGATCAATATATGTCAATTACTACTCTAGAATTTGAAGAGAGTTTCGAAATATCTACTTCCCATGAGCCTGCTGATGTGCAGAACGATGATCTACTCAATGTTTTGGAAGATAAATCATATTTTGGAGGTGATGCATTCGCCCTCCTTGATAAAATGATTCCTATGAAATTCTATTTGATCTTTGTCACATGTTCTCAAGGTGTCATCGAAGATGGAGGACACTACCATTCGCTTGGGTCAAGTTTCAGGCATATCCTTATGATTTTGGTTTTGATCTCACCCCTGCTAGTTCAAAGGAGATCACAAGAAATCATCCATCAATTATTGGAGCTGATTTAACTTCCACTGATCAAAAGTTCAAGTTTCAAGAGAAGTTATATCTAATTGGAGCTGATACTACCTCAGTTGGTTCAAATCACATGTTCCAGAATGATCTTCATATTTTTGGATTTGTTCTCACCATGTTTTGTTTGAAGAGCAAGTTGAGGAAGCCTCCAAATTCACTTGCATCCACTAAAGGAGAACTCAAGCACATGTTTTTGGAGTATGATCCACTTCTTCCCAAGAGGAAGATACCTTCAGAAATTGAATCAACCATCACACTACTCTATTGTCATACAGAATAGAACATTATAGATATCTTCACTAAGTCTTTCTCAATGAAGAAGTTCACTTACCTCCGATCCCTTATTGGGGTGAGTGATTCCTTGGCTTGATTATATTTTTATAGTCTATCTTGAGGGGGGGACTTCTTCCTAATGGGTTTTCTTTCTTTCCTCACTTTTTTATTTAGATTTTTGTAAGGGTTGACCTTTGGTCTCAGTTACCAATGCCCTATTTTTTCAATTATATTTCCTCATAGTCCGACTTGGGGGGCGGTGTTAGAATATTCTCACCATAATCGTTTGTATTTGCATGCATGGATGCATACTACATGCATCTAGTCATCTGTATGGTATCCTCCCAGCACCTGGTCCTTATTTTTGGGCCCCCTGGAGCCTATTTCTGCTCAGTTTTATCCCTCCTATCCACTGATGCGCCCTTATTTTCATCACTTGAGTACAATTATGCCTTCTTCCACTGATTTAGGAGATCTATCAGTCAGTTCCATGATTTGGGGATCAGTTCCTTGATTTGAGTACTGATTACTCAGTTAACTGACTATAGCTCTTAGATTGACTGCTACAGAGCCTAGCGTAGCTCTACTTGACCACTGGCAGCTAGTCTGTACCCTCCTTGGAGTCTCTTTCCCTAGATTTGTGCTCACATGCATCAGTTAGACCCAGTTAGACTCACATTGACTGATCTTTGACTATCGGTGGCCATTACACCTGATTGGGAGATGGTTCCAATGTAGTCCAAGCCATGCCTTGAGGAGAATTCGAATCACCTTGGATGATATCGAATTCATTCCATTGTATTGCCATCTTTTTTCCAGCTTACAACTCATGAATGTATCAACATCAGTTTCTCACATCTTTTGATTTTAATGTGTGAATTTTGATCATCTTCTATTTATTCTTCTCTGCAATTATCTGAGTGAAATTGTGAGGTTTTTCCAAGCTAAAGTGATCTCTACCTGTGGAATTTCACATGTTCCTCCTCCTCCTCCTCCTCCTCTCTCTCTCTCTCTCTCTCTCTCTCTCTCTCTCTCTCTCTCTCTCTATCTATCTATCTATCTATCTATCTATATATATCTCTTCCCTCTTCCTTGTAACCCTTACTAATTCCCTCTCTAACTCTTTCTCTACCCTAATCCTCCACCTACACCTAACCACCAACCCTCTCTCTCTAATACATCATCTAATACCCCCCTCTATCTCTCACTCTCACTACCCCTAGCCTAATACCCCCCTCTTTCTCTACCCTAATTCTTGATTTTGAGGTAATATTTAGCTACTAGATCCTACTGTGATTAATATTTTACATGGTATCAGAGCTCTTGGAGCTTCTATTCGAACCAAGATTGTTTTAGAAGTGCATCAGAAGCAGTGGAAAAACCACAAAATTCCCCGGGGCCATTTCCTTGAAGGAACTAGAGATTTTGGAGTCTATCCAGGGTGTGATTCTCTCCCAAATGTTCCTTCTATCAAGAAGGGCTTGAATTAGTTAGTTAGGATCCCCTCCTAAGTGTTGAGAGTTTGCATTGTAGGTACACAGTGTTCATTGTCACCAAGTGTGCAAGCTACAAAAGATGGAGCAATCTCATGTAAATTTGCTCACTTTATTCAACTATTTTGAGTGTAAGGCCGAAATGGTTATCCAGTTGAGATCCAAGGGTCTCTTCAAAATCACCATGGGAACTAAGGTTGAGCCAAGCTCTAGAGTAGCGAAGTCCAAGTTCTTCAAGAGAATGGATGAAGCATTTGGCATGCTTTGTCTCTATATTTCAAGAGACCTCCTGTTTCATATTGATAGCCTCACTACTCCAAATGAAGTTTGGCTCAATATTGAGTCTTCGTTTGGGAAGAATGATGAAATGAGGGGCCACCAACTTGAGAATGAGTTGATCTCACTGAGACAAAGAAATTTCGAATCCATCAAGGACTTCTTCACCAAGTTCAAAAGATTGGTCTTTCAGATCAAGCAGTGTGGCATTGATAACAAATAAGAACATTTTTTTTTTCCATCATTTCGAAATTGGGTCCTGAGTATTCAGTCTTTGTCTCTACATTTCACTCCACCAAGCTTACAGTTTCCATTTTGGAAGATGCCATCTTTGGATGATTTCATGAAAATTCTAACTCAAGAGCAAGATAAACTGGTTCTAATGGGTTCCATTAAGCAAAATGACCAAGTTCTTGTTGTTGGAGACTTGAAGGAGGCTAGAGGAAAGAAAAATTCCAATGGTTTGAAACACCAAGAGAGAAGAAATACAAGGAGAGGAAGAAATATTCAGATGGGGATTCGAATCTTGTCAAAGACAAGGGAAAGAAGAAAACAAATACCAAATGAACTTACTGTCAAAAAGGTTGGCACCCTGAAAGTGCATGCATGAAGAGAACTATTGATATGATGACCCATCTCCTCCAGAAGAATAACATTCCTCTTCCAGAAAGTTCAAATAAGAAGGAGGGTGTTTCTGAAGACAAGGAGAGGTGTCATGCATTGATGGCTAGTACCTCAGAATCTTCTTCTTTCATCATAGATTCAGGTTCCTTAAGGAACATGGCTTCTGCAAGAGATTCTTTCTGTACTCTTTCTCCTTATAGTGGTGCTTCCATTTTTATGGGAGATGGTTCAGAAATCACAGCTAGAGGCGTTGGAAAAGTCACTCTAAAAAATGGGTACTTCAGTAATGTACTATATGTGACATATATTGCAGAAAACTTACTTTGTTTACAAAATGACCCACATTGGTTTGGGAAAGAGAGTGATCTTCACTCAAGATGATGTGGAAATTTCTGAAATTTCTACTAGCAAAGTGGTAGCAGTTGGTGTTGCAGACCATGATTTAAGAATATACAAGTTCTCTCATTTTCTTGAGTACTCCTCTCCAAATGCACTTTTGTCAGATGCTAATGAAGTCAAAAAAATTTGGCATGAGAGGTTTGGACACCTAAACTATAGATATCTTCAAGCATTGAGCAAAGAAGAAATGGTTGAAGGCCTTCCAACCATCAGATTTTCCAAAGGTACTTGCAAAGGATGCATTGTTGGGAAGCACGCAGAGCGCAAGTATGAGAAGGGGAATGCAAGAAGAGTTGATCAACCTATTGGTTTAGTCCATTCATATATGATATTTCCTCTTCATACACAATCGTATGGAAACTCAAAGTATGTGCTTACTTTCACTGATGATTTCTCAAGATATTTTTTGTTGTTCCTTCTCAAGAAAAAATATGAAGTCTTCCAATGTTTCAAGGTTTTGAAAGCTTCTGTGGAAAAATTCAGTGGGATAAATATGAAGGTCTTAAGGACTGATAATGGAAGGGAATATGTGAATAAGGACCTGCAACAGCTAAGTGAAGAATATGGCATTCAAATTCAACATTATGTGCCTTACACACCCCAGTAGAATGGTGTTGCAGAGCGCAAGAATAGATCACTGAAGGAGATGTCTACATGCATGATGGAGGATAAGCATTTGTCTCCTAAAATATTGTCTAAGGCCATAAATTGTGCTGCAGATGTTTAGAACAAATCTCCACAAACCCTTTGAAGGAATGACTCCATTTGAGGCTTGGATGGGACACAAGCCAAATGTGTCTCATTTCAGGGTGTTTGGCCCAAGGGGATGGGCTAGAATTCCTCCAGAAAAGAGAAAGGACTTGCATCCCCAAGTAAAGGAGTCCATCATGGTTGGATATGAAGAATATGTAAAGGGAAACAATTTCTTTTACCTCTCATATCATAAAACTTTCATTTAGAGGAGTGTTCAGTTCGAAGAAGAGCCCATGCATGTAGCAAAACAAGGTGAAGGGGAATTCTCAAACCCCCTGCATGAAGAGGATGTAACTGATGATTGTTTCTCTGATATTTTTTATTCTGGTATGGAGGATGAGTATGATGATATGCATGCAGATCATGACCCTCCTACAAGGCCCAAGTGGATTGAGAAAACCATACAAGCTACTGGTGAGCTTGTAGGTGATCAACAAGATCCTAGGAAGACTAGATCACGGTTTCACAATGCCTTGTATTCTTGTGATCCATATCTTCATGGCAGATGTTTTCTTATGGTTGGATATGATCCACAATAATACGAAGAAGCATCAAAATATTCAGTATGGAAAACAACCATGCAAGAAGAGATGAACTCCCTCCATGACAATGAAACTTGGGATTTGGTCCCTCTTCCTTCCACGAGGAAACTAATGCAATGTAAGTGGGTTTACAGGACCAAAATGGCCTCTAGTGGTTCTTATATGAAGTATAATTCTAGGTTGGCGGCTAAATGATTCTCTCAGTTCCATGGAGTGGACTACACAGAGACATTTTCACTTGTGGCAAATATGGACTCAATCGAGCTAGTTTTGGACATTGAACCCTCCAAGCAATTGGAGGTTCATCACATAGATGTGAAGAGTGCATTTTTTCATGGGGATATTGAAAAGGATATATATATGCAGAATACTAAAGGTTTCATTCATGATCCTTCACTTGTGTGAAGGTTGAAGAAGTTCCTCTATGGTCTCAAGCAAGCTCCTAGAGCTTGGTATGCCAAGATGGACATTTTTCTGCTATCACAAACGTTTGAGAGATGGAAGTTTGATCCAAATGTTTACATGAAGCATGTTAGTGTTATGATTTTGATTATTGTACTATATGTTGATGATCTATTGATCACTAGTAGTTGAACCAAAGAACTAGGCTCAGTTAAAGCTGCATTGCACATTGCATTTGCCGTGATAGATCTAAGATTGTTGAAACAATATCTAGGTTTGGAGATTGATCAAACTGTTGATGGGATCACCATTTCTCAATCAATATATGATTCAGATCTTCTGCAGAAGTTCAAAATGGTTGAATGTAAGGATGTAAAATTCCCATTCCTTATAGGATTTAAGATCACTGATTGGGGTTCTTCATCATTGGTTGACAGTTCACTGTTTAGACAACTAGTTGGGAGCTTGTTGTATCTCACATACTTTCGACCATATTTTTCTTATGATGTTGGTGTTGTTGCAAGGAACATGCAAGAGCATCATGAGTTCCATCGGAAGGATGCCAAAAGTATCTTGCATTATGTGCAAGGTACCAAGTAGTTTGGGATACACTATGCAACTGGTTCATCACTTCAACTAGTTGGTTTTACTGATTTTGATTGGGCTAGAGATAGTTCTGATCGGAAGTCTACTTCTGGTTATGTTTTTATGCTTGCACATGGTTCCATTTGCTGGTCTAGTAAGAAGTAACACACCATCTCCTTATCTTCAGTTGAGGCTGAATACATGGGAGAAATGAATGCAACTACACAATGTGTGTGGTTGCAAGGCATTCTTGGAGAGTTTGGATTTGTGTTTGATTCACCCACAATCATTTGGTGTGATAATAAAAGTAGAATCAAAATCTCCATTGATCTATTACAGAGGAACAGGACCAAGCACATAGAGATCCACATGCACTACATTAAAGGATTGGTGCCCCACTAGATTATTGCCTTGTAGTATTGTCGTTCTATTGAGCAAACTGTTGATATCTTCACCAAGAGTTTCACATAGAATACCTTCACTTACCTTAAATCAGTCCTTGGGGTGAGTGATGGATGGTGAAGACTGGTACATTTTCCAGTTATGTTTCATATCCATTTTAGAGGGGAGGTTTTATTTCCCATGTGGTTTTCCTCCTTACCTTGGTTACATGGAATAATAAAAATTGTTGTTGTAAAAGGTGACTTGAGCCTTAGTTGCCAAGGCCTTAATTTTGTTTTGACTACCAAATTCTAGCTTATGGGGGGGTGTTAGAACATTATTACATCTTAGGACTTAGTCATACATCAGTTTGTTGATTAAATGGTCCAAAATAAAGTTAATAATTACAATCCAAGGTTGTTAGAAGTTAGTTGGGGCTAATTATGACCATTCCACCACTTCTGGGCCAAAATATGGTCAAATATAGTTGTTGGGTGCCTTATTAATGGTCACCTCCAACATTTATTACCACCTCTTGAGAAAAGGTTCCATGTTTCCCTATTTTAAGGAAGTTGTCTTCGACTTAAGGCGCCCATGGACTGTATGTGCTCATTTTGGCCCTTTCTTGGTTGTTTTGGCCTCTCCTTGGCCACCTAAGTTCCACCCAATATTATACACAACATGTGTGAACCTCATTTATGTCTTCCCATGACTATCCAATGTTCACGTGGACAATTTATACCTGTTTGGATGGATTTGGGAGCCTATTGGTCAACCTAGGGGGGATTGAGGTCCAATCTAAGCTACCCACTTGTAACTTCGTCCAAAGAAAAAAAAATTATTCCAAATGTTTTATAATGATGTTCACAACTCATTTCTGGGTTGGACATATAATAAACCTGCTATTTGATCATTTGTATTCCAGAATTCCTTTTGCACTAGTTTCTTGCATATTAAGCCAAAATTCTTTATTGTGAGGTAATATTTACCTACCAGATCCTACTGTGATTAATATTTTACACTCTCTATACCCCACTTCTCTCTAAATTCCCTAATATTCCCTAATAATGCTAGTTTTTAATGTGTAATTTAGTTAAGGTTAGGGATTATGGATTATAAGTTCATTTAGAGGATAAGGATTAGGGGTTATGAAAGTTAAGTGTATAAGCATTCAAAGTTACAAGGATCAAGGTTAGTATGGGTTGTAATGTTAATGGCTATATGGGTTAGGTTTTAAGGGGTTTAGGATTTAATGTTAGAATCCTTATAACATTTAAGGGTTACATGAAATAGAAGCTAGATGTTATCTGTGTATTAAGTTACGTTTTACATTAAACAGGCTTATAGAGGTCATAATTTAGGAGTTAATATTTATAAGGGTTAGTATTTATTCAGGATGGGGTTTAAGGGTTATATATGTTAGGGATTAAGGGTCATATCGGTTATAGAAGTTAAGACTAATTATATTTATGGGTTATATATATGTGTCTTCTTGGTTAAAAAATATACGAGTTATTGAATTTGGCAAATTAATAAATTAAAGTTGTTAAGGATAGTTGAGTTATAGGGGTTAGAATTAATACTTGTTAATGTAGTAAAGAGATATTGGTTTTAACATTTAAAAAGTAGTTACTAGTTATATGTGTCAATATTTTTTTTATATTTGAATTATAAGTTATAAGTGTTACTTGGGTTGTGTGGTGAGGGTTTTTTGAAAATAATATTTCTAAAGTTTTAGTATCAATGTTCATAAGACTTATAATGAGTAGGGGTGAGTGTAATACCCCATTTTTACTCTTAGGATATATTGGTTTTTAATGTAAATATTGTGTACATGTCATGTACGTTTTCCTAGCGTGGAGCTCAAGGCCAAGGCCCCGCTAGTGGATGCTCAGATTTTTAGTTAAAAGGAAAGCATTTGATATTATGTTACCCATGTGCTATGAAGCCATGGAACATTGTAAAAATGATGTAAATAAACATCATGCAATAAAATACCAAAACTGTCTATGGAAGCAACTAATGAGAAGGGGAAATGTGTATCCACTAGGGAGTGGTGAGGGGGTTGTGGAATTGAACCTTATGCTGCCAAATGTCATTATGAGAACCCATTTGACTTTTCTTGCTGACATTTAATTCTATTGTAAGGAAGTTGTTGAAGAATTTAGTCCATGGCTTCAATGAAGCATGGGCAGCCAGAAATTCATATGACAGAGTATCAGCTTTGTTTTCTTGTAGCACAAGTCACCCTACCTCTTGGGAGTTGCTTCTTCCTCACTCCCATTCCATTGTTGAAGATCACGGCATCAATTTTCATCCATTGCGAATTCCCAGTTGTGAGAAAAAAACAGAAATCCCAACTTTGCAAGAACCCACATTTTAAAGTGCCATAAACACCCAGAATTGCTATTGGACAAAAAAATCCAATGGGGGACCCATATATATGAACCTTGGGGAGAATTTGAGAGTATTAGATACCCCAAAATCCATGGAAAAACCCAGTTTTTATAGCCCAGAAATCAAGCGACGGGATTGAGTTATTTGATGACAGAAGTTTGAGAAATCCAAGTGTGAATGACTGATCAGAGGTTGTGTTTGCTTGATAAGCCTAGTGAAGGCTGGAATCTCAAGGAATTAGCAGCTGGATCTTTCTATGCCACCCTGAATAGCACTGGAGGGAAGGGGCACCTGAGGGATTGTGTAGCAGAGAAGGGGACCTTCCTTGTGTTGGGTGAGGTAGGTATTGTGGGTGCCATACTGTTGAATTCATTCGAGATTCCTGTAGCTCTGTGGCTGAGCTGGCTGGCTTAGCATTTCCCTCCCTTGTCTTTTGTATGCTTGATAAACCCAATTGTGCGTTGGATTAGCATAGCTATTGAGTGAAACCATGGTTGTGAGTGAGCCTGTTTAGTTCCTCCTTAGTGGATACACAACCCAGATCAGGGGTGATCTCTCAACTGAAAGTATACAGGTTGGATAGAGATATATGGTTGGGTGGAACGTTGCTCTCACATAGCCAGTTGTTGGATGGCCTCATCTCGAAGAAAAGTGCTCTCTATGTTTAAAATTATATGCATTTGCTGTTCTGTAATATGTTAATTTGGAATGGTAATTATTCATGTTAATGGAATTGATATGAAGCCTATGCATAGCATGAGAATGGGATTGATTATTGTATGATTGTTTCATTATTCTGCCTGGAAGAAATAGACTGATATTTTCCCTTCTACGTGTGTGTTATTATGTTCATTCCGCTGTGTTTATTAATTGAGTTGTGTTATTTCTATGTTCTGCAATGTCTTAATTAATGACTATTGCTATATGTTGAATGCATGATGAAACTGTGTGCATATATAGTGTTTAATTCCGCTGTGCTTGCTGAGTATGAATATGTATGCACATGTTTTATTTTATCCATGCATTTCTTAGCATTTGAATGGGGCTGAAAATGTCAATAAGCCCAGTATGGTTGGTCATGTTTCCTCCCCTGCACTAGAATGATGGGAGGGGATGTGACAGAGTGGTATCAGATCCTATGTTGCAGCACTGGGGCTGCTTGGGCCAAACTCTAAGTTTGCAGGTGGATAGCAGAATGTTCTAATGTGGTATTGGTGAAGTTTGGGTGTCATTTTGATATCGAAAAATGGAAAGATCAGATTTCTCAGATGTTATAGAGGATCACACCATTGCATAGAGATCTCTAAGAGCTTTCCAACGGTACAAGACTTGCCTTATTTGGTTAAGGGACGAGGGAGATATGAGCCCCACAAGCACAGAGGTTGTGCACAGGTTGCGCAAGTGGCGCACAGGTTGTGCACAGGTTGCGCACAGGTTGCACACCGGTTTCACACAGGTTACGCAGGTGATGCACAGGTTGTGCATAGGTTGTGCATTGGTTGTGTAGGTGTCACACAAGTTGTGCATAGGTTGTGCACAAGCTGTGTAGGTGGCACACAGTTTGTGCACAGGTTGCGCACAGGTTACGCATAGGTGGCGCAAGTGGTGCACAAGTTGTGCACAGGTGGCGCACAGGTTGTGCACAGGTTGCGCAGGAGTTGCACAGATTGCACAGCTAGCGCACAGGTTTTGCACAGGTTGCACATAGGTTACGTAGGTGGCGCATAGGTTGCGCATAGGTTGTGCACAGGTTGCGCAGGTGGCGCACAAGTTGTGCATAGGTTGCACATAGGTTGCGCAGGTGGCGCATAGGTTGTGCACAGGTTGCGCATAGGTTACGTATAGTTTGCGCAAATGGGGCAAAGGTTGTGCACAGGTGGTGCACAGGTTGCGCATCGGTTGCGTACAAGTTGCGTAGGAGTTGCATAGGTTACGTAGGTGGTGCACAGGTTACGCAGAGGTTGCGCATAGGTTGTGCATAGGTTGCGCAGGTGGCACATAGGTTACGCACAGGTTGCGCAGGTGGTGCACATGTTATGCACAGGTTGCGCAGGAGTTTCATAGGTTGCACAGGTGGCGCACACGTTGCGTATAAGTTGCACAGGTTGCAAACGGAGTTAAAAAGGGAAAGTAGTCAAACCCAGAAATTTATAAAAGATGAATGGTGCATCGGAATAGAGATCCGCAAGTTGCTGAGTATTCCTTGTTATATGGACTAACTTCGCCTAATAGAAAATTTCTCTTGAATATTCCTAGATCTATTGCTACAGGTGGTTGAAGTTGGCAGTTCAAGATATTTTGCAACTGTGTAAAAGTGCAGAATTTTTGGTAAAATTGTCATTTTTGAAGTAGTGTAACTTCCACACCCGAAGTCGGACTGGAGCATGTGGATAGGCATTGGAAAGCTTATCTAGTAGAGAACAATGTTTCATCACCAGAATTTGAATGAGGATGTCATAAACCATATATTTGCAGAGTAGAAAAGTGCCAGGGGCTGTTTTGACAAATTGTTGTCGATATGGGCAATTTCTAGAATTGCATGCCTAGAAGTAGCAGAGACCATGAAATCGAACCAGCTATGATGTAGAAGGGGAATATCATACAAAGATGAGGGATTGGAAAGGGATAATTCCTTAACCCCTTTCTTGCTAACTGTATTTATATTTTATAAGATTTATGTGCATAAAATTAGGGCATGAGAATGCTGAAAATGCAAGAGACTAGATGGATGGTGTGAATATGCACTAGTTGACATATTAATAAAAATTGCACAGTGCATGAGTAGATGATTGTTCACACATATGATATACATATTGGTAAAAGTAGTAAGGTTCTACATATCCAATGAACCACTAATGGAAAATGTTGTGGTTGATAATCACTATTGGTGTTGGTTTTGGTTGTAGGACCAAAGACAACAGAAGCATGGCTAAATATGGTGATGATGTTGTTGCATATGGCCAACAACCTTATGAAGAAAAGGTTAGGGTAGTGAATCCATGATCAAGAGGTTGGTGGAAGAATTCTATAATCCTCTATAAGAGACCAACCGATCAGGTATCATCAAAGGTGTAAATGGGATCGATACATGTAATGGTTTAATTATAATGATTGCATATGTGTTAAAAGGGGATTGGGTAATAATCCATTGAACCATATTTAGTAATCATAAAATGGTATGCATTTAGAGTTGAAATGCATTCATGTGAATGCCATACTACCATAGTGTGGTGGAGCATGGAGTGGCGAAGGAGAGAGGCCTCATACCATGTGACTGTTTAGAAATTTAGATTGCATTCATATAAAATATATCGTGCCATGTGTATGTTGGTTATGAGCTTAATAATCAAATCAAGTGAGGACTAGTGGTCCTGATTATGGTAATGCATGTTATATGAGGTGGTCATGTTTCAACCATAATATGTTTGAATGCATAATATTCATGAACCAATGCAAGGTAGCATTGAGTGAATATGCATTAAGAAATTTTATAAATCTTGTGGTTATGCCTTGAATGAATACACTTGAAAATATTGTGTAAACATTGTAGATGTGTATGCATGTGTGTGGATGCACATGTTGTGATGCATTGTGCGAATGCACAGTTGTGATGTGTATGATTCATTGCAATTAGATAATAGATGAAATGATGAATTGTCAAAAATTATGAGATCATTTCATGAGCTACTATGAATGCAGAATAGTAAGTGTATGAAGAGGGCAGTCATGATCGATGGGCTATCAGAATACTCTGTGGAAGGGTAGGGTTGTATAAATCATAGGACTGAGAAATGGTGAGTATCTAAAAGTTTCATTTAAATTGCATGAATGATGTGACTGTACCTTGCAATTTTTGTATGATAATGATGCACGTGAAGTAAATGAGTTTTCGTGATATTGATATGTTAATAGCTCGAAGTGTTTGAATTATGGAATGTTATAATTCTAAAAATGCTTCAGTGACTATTGTAGCAATGAAATATTATATGCATGGAGACTTACAAGTGTTTGGCTGGTTGAAGTTTCTGATTACAGATAGATTGTTCAAGGCATGGCAATGAGGGTAAGACCATGATGAAGGCTAGAATCTACCATGTGAAAGAGACAAACCTCATGAGAAGGATCTCATGGCTGTTAAATAGTTTATGTGCAGAACAAATTGTCAATTCAGATTTGTAAATCTCAGAATTGGAATTTTGCTAATAAATTACTAATGACTATTTGGCTTATATAAAATGTGTCAGGAGGACATGCTGTAAGTGGATGCTCATGTATGGCAGCGGGCGTAAGACCATGATGGGAATAGTGGTGTCACTTACAGGAGCCAAACAATATGAGGTTGACCTTATGGTTGAAACAAATCAATTTCTGTAGGAAACAGAACTATAAATTCATATTGAATTTAATTATTAGAGCCATTGATTGGTTATGAAACAATCAGATTAGAATTTTATTGTTAAATGTTGCTAACTGTTTGGCTATTTAATAAGTGTGCCAGGAAGACACATTGAAGTAAGACCATGTGTGATGGCCTGCACAAGCCAAACTAGATGGGAAGGACCCCATCCTTTGGAAATGGGTTTCGGGTGAAATGTCATTGGACATTTTGATAATGTCCCATCTGCACTACATGATTGGAAAAAAATATGAGTGAGATGGTAAATATTATGTCAGTAAGACATATGAGGGTTATGTAGCATCAAAAGAAGTTGGGATGGAAAACCGAGGGACTTTCAACTCGGAGAAGGGAGCTTACATTACTCATTAATAAAGGAAGACTACATCTGCAAATGGATAAGTGTTCTCTCACCCTAGCTAAGAATATGCATGTTTAATTGTTAGATTAAATATGCAGAGCATGTTTTGATTTTATTTCCATTATGGCAGATTGCTTGAGTATGAGTAGGGCCTACATGGCTCACATCAGAAAGGGGTGCAAACTTTTCTGATCCTGGGTTATGACAAGACTGTCAATATTGACTACACCTTAAGGGAATGGATGCATTTCTGGTGTTTCAATGTTGGATAGTGAATGTTATGAAATGTGTTTACAGTTTTAGAGTAGCAATACTGATGAGCTGCGTATCCTTCTGGTGCTATGAGCTTAGACAAATGGCATTTGGTCATTGCACGATAAACAACAAAGTGAAGAAAAGGGTACTCAAGAGGACTATATGAGAAGTGGTAACCTTTGTGTAGTGTGAGTGGGTATCATGGGGCCATGATAGCTTGCAGTTAAGAAAGTCATCTAAAGAGTTCCTAAAGGGAATTGCTGGTTTACACAAGAGAAGGAGTGCCATCCTTGTGTGGGTGAAGAATTGTTATGCACATGAAGGGTTGTGACACATTTGAAAGGTTGATGCAAGGATTAGGCAGAGTAGTAGAGCCTTGATCTATAATGGTCGGTGGCACAGTTTCCTTCCATTGGTTGATGACCTAGATGGATGTGTTGGCTTAGTAATGGAGAGGGCCAACGAGGTATGGGACTGGTTGGGCACCACCAAATGCTTGGTAAATCCAATTGGCGTGAAGGTGTACTGGTAGGGCATTAATTATTTGATGTTGTGGAGCATTCTGTGCACTGGCCAAACATCCCAGTCCGCAGGAGGATCCCGAGGCTTGTAAAGTAAAAGCAGGACCCTGTGGACCAAAGAGGAAATGTCCAATACAGATAAGTATTCATTTTCATTTAATTCTTGTTTGGAATAATGAATATTTTAGGTATAAGTATTCTAACAGCTAAGCTGATACACTATTGTTTCTTGTTGGAAACCTTGGTCATTGCAGAAAAGCAAGGACCCTGAAAGAACTATAAATTGCTTGGAAAATCTAGAGAGTGACTAGTCAAGCATGACCATTTTGCTGTTGTGGAGCAGCCTGCGTGTTGGCCGAACATCCAAGACTATTTGATGTTGTAGATCAGCCTGCGTGCTGACCGAACATCCAAGATTAATTGATGTTGTGGAGCAGCCTGCGTGTTGGCCAAACATCCAGGATTATTTGATGTTTTGGAGCATTCTGTGCGCTGGCCAAACATCCAAGTCCATAGGTGATCTGTAATGTCCCCATTCAAATAAGTGCATAGTAAGACAATCCCATCAATCCTACTAGTTTCCTAGGTTGGATGGGCACATGTGGGATGGTAATAAGGAAGATAATAAATGATATTTAGACATTAGAGGGGTTCAAGCATTTAATAAATATGTTGAATAAATAAATTCAAGATAAATTCTAAGTGGCAAGTGGTTTTGGAGACATATGGAGGTGGTGGGACCCACACTAGCTTGATTTTTCATAATACATGGTATCTCTCTTTTGCAAATTCGAATTAATGGGAATGTGAACACTCTTGGGTGAGTTGGTAAGTCATAACACATGTCATTGAGCATATTAGGTCGATTTGGGAAGGATTGGTAACCTCCATGGAAGATCAAGAGTCAAAGTGGAAGTTTGTGGACCCTTGGGCTAGATTCCCTAGCCCCTATGACACCAATGATGGAGCATCTATGACAACTATGACAAATTTCAAACCTGACATCTGACATCTGACCACTATGACATGTCAGTACCAAAAATAGGCTCAAATAAGGTGAATTTGGTAGTTGGAGAAGCCAAAGAGACTCAAAATCAAATTTGGGAGAAGATGGAAGGTTGGAACTAGGAGACAAGTGGCAAATGTGGAATATTTCCTAAATGCAAATCTATTGAATCTATTGAGAGGATTTCGACCCTTAGAAGGCTAATGTTGGTTATAAAATGTAGAAATGAAGAATGAGAATGGCTTTTGATGATTTGAGAAAAATTGCATTTGTGAAGAGAGAGCTAGTGGATCACTAGTTTCTTGCCTTAGCCAATTTCAAGGGTGAAAGATTCCCATCCAAGTTGGTGTTTGGAGAGGCCACTCAGGTCTTTCATGGTGCTTTAATGGAGTTTTTATTTGTAGGTAGCAGCTACAGGAATTTTTATGGTTTGTTTTAGTGCATCACCTTCTCTCCACCGTTTCCAGTTTTGAAGGCATATTCATGCTCCTTGAGGGAGGGCGTTTTTGGTGAGCACTTGTGCTTCTTGAGAGAGATTCTCATTATATATTTATGATTTTAATAGATTCATATCCTCTATTATTAATATTCATAAATTCTCAGGTCGAAATACCCACTGTTTGTATGCAAAACTATTGATTAATGAGCAAACAATGTCCATTTCCCCAATGCATTGATGTATGACACTATAATGTTGATTATTTCGAATGGATGAATTATTCTCTGATATATTTGTGATCAATATACTGCCATGGATTTCTCCTACAAGTTTCATGTACTGTAATTGAGCATTTGAAGCATTTTTACTCAGTTTAGTTGTATTGGGAGGTGAAATAGTGCCATTTCCCCAAGGGTCGAATTGGGGGTTTTTGCTGTTGAATGTGAGAGAGTTAAAACAGTATTAAAAATAAATTAATGGTGCATATGAGACCTTAATCACATAATTAACACATTATATACCTCTTTTCATAAATTTGTGGGATTTTGGAGGCATTTGGAAGGCCATTTGCAGTGTTACTCGGGGGGGATTTGATGAACAAATTACTAGTCAAAATTACCTATATTGATCAGAATACAAATCAAGTTTGCAGCAGTATTTGGAGGGCAATAAAACATCCCCAAACGTGATATTAAAGTCTAAATACCATTCATACACTCCTACAGAAGATTTGGGAGCATTTGGGTTGATTTGGAGGTCAAAACAGTTAAACTAGTCAAAGGTCGAAATTGGGGAAAAAGTAGAAAAATTGGCATTTTAATAGAATTTTGAAAAAGGGTCATTACAAGTGGTATCAGAGCATGGTATTGGCACCTGATGGTATTAACAAGAAGCCAAACAAATAAAACACCACCCTTTGAATCAGTAGTTGAAGAAGTTTTGGTTGAAGAAGAGATAGTAGCAGAAAAAGAGTTTTTTTCTAAAACAATGGGTAGAGAGGAGGAGGAAAAATTAAGACATAAGGAAGAATTTATTGAAGCCTTAAAACCATGTTTTGAAGGAATTACCATGGTTATGCTAGATATGAATAAACAAATGATGAAAGGTTTCGAATTGTTGGGTAGCCAACTTTCAGGCAAAGGGATGATAGGAGATAATAGTGGTTCACACTCAGGGGAAAAGATGAAAAGGAATGAGCATATTTTCTCAAGTACAGGACCTCATAATAGACCTGATGAATTTCAAAGCACACAAAGGCATACTGCACCTAAATTTCTCACCCAAAGAAGAGCCCAATCTTGAATTGGATTACAAGAAACTAGTAAATGATTGGAATGATTTGAATGAAGAGTGTAAAAGAGGTGTACCACTCAGTGACTACATCGATGCTATGCAAAAGATTAAAATGAAGGGAGACAATAGGAGTCCATTCCAAAACAAAGAATTGAATAGTGCTGTTGGAAAAATGTCACTTCCTACTTTTGATGGTTCTTCTCAAAATTCTGCTAAAACTTGGGTGCAAAAATTGGATGTATATTTTCAGCTGAATCCTATGTTGGAAGAAGATGCATTAAAAATGGCCATTTTGCATTTGGAAGGAGATGCCAATGAATGGTGGTTTCATGGAATGAAAACATTGGGTCATAATCAGGTTAAAACATATGGAGAATTTGTTGACAGGGTACTAGAAAGATTTGAACAAAAACATCTAGAATTGCCTTTCAAAGAACTAGCTCAATTGAAGCAAACTGGCCCCCCTACCAAATATATGTTGGAATTTCAAAAATTATCAGTCAAGGTGGCTGATGTATCTATGGGAAGATTAATATTGTTTTTCACTGAAGTTTTGGCTGAACCCTTAAGAGGTTTGGTCAAATCCCACAAGCCAACTACATTAAAAGATGCAATGAGCTTGACTAGGGATCTCCAAAATGTGCTTCCTAGAACGAGATTTCCTCCTACGCCTAGATACAAATTTGAAAAGAAGCCTTGGAAAAGGGATGGATATGATAAGAAACCTTGGCAAAGAGACTCATTTGACAGGAATAAAAAAGAGGGACTAAACAGGGATGAACTTAGAAAAAAGAAATTGTGCTTCACATGCTTCCAACCATGGACACCGGGGCACAAATGTACCAAAGGAAAGGCTCAATACATAGAAGTATTTTCTGAAAATGAGGGGTATGATAAGGGCATGGATGAATATGGACATATTTCAGATCAAGAAGAGGCCTATGAGATAGCAGTAGAAGAGGAAATACAAGAAGAAAATCAGCCTTCACCGGACAAAGCAAGAATGGCAGTGCTTTTAGCAGTACCTCACTATCATACTATCCGATGCAAAGGTGTGGTACAAGGACAAAGAACTTCAGTTTTGGTAGATGGAGGAGCCACTCATAACTTCATTGATGAAGAGATGGTAGAGAAAAGAAAGATACCTATTGAAACATTTGATGGCTTCACAGTTGTCATTCTCGATCACAACACAATGCAATGCAAAACATGGGTTCCAAAGCTGCAAGTCACCGTAGGTAACTATACTTTTGTTGATAGTTTTTATGTGGTTGATGTTGCTGATGCTAATGTGGTTTTGGGGGTGCAATGGCTGTATTCAATAGGAGAGCATATAGTAAATTATCAAATTCCCTAAATGAAATTCCAAGATTCAAAAGGAGTACAAAGAATTGTGAGAGGGAAACACACTTAACCAAATCAAGTAGTAACTTGCAATAGTATGAGATCTATATTGAGGCATGGAGATATAGAATGGGCTGCTGAATGTCATATTACATCTCGCAAGCCAACTATAAATATTGTCAAACACCCAAAGGAGATAGAGAGACTTTTGACAAAATATGAAAAGGTTTTTAGAGACCTTCCACATGGTACGCCACCGGATAGGGGGGTTGAGCACAGTATTATTTTGGAGGAGGGCACTTCACCCATTCAGATACCACCTTATAGACATCCTAAAAATTTCAGAGATGAGATTGAAAAATCTATCCAAGAACTCCTAGAGTTGGGACTCATTAGACCAAGCTCTAGCCCTTATGCTTCTTCAGTAGTGCTAGTGAAGAAAAAAGATGGAACATTGAGAATGTGCATAGATTTTAGAGCCTTGAAAAAAAATAGTATCAATAATAGGTATCCTATTCCTAGGATTGATGAGCTCATGGATGAGCTACATGGGTCCAAATACTTCTCAAAAATTGACCTTAGATCACGGTATCACCAAATTCGAATGAAAGATGAAGATACGCAAAAGACCGCTTTTCGATGTCATTTTGGCCACTTTAAATTTCTTGTCATGCCTTTTGGGTTAACTAATGCTCCAGCCACCTTTCAAGCATGTATTAATAGGATATTTTGCAAGCAACTAAGAAGGTTTGTTTTGGTTTTCTTTGATGATATTCTCATTTACAGTAAAACATGGGAAGAGCATTTGCAACAGTTAGAGATTGTGTTGAAAATCTTGCAAGAAGAGTCCTTATTTGCTAAATTATCAAAATGTGAGTTTGGGATGAAAGAACTACTGTATCTTGGGCACATTATTGGGCAAGAAGGAGTGAAGGTACACATGGAAAAAATCAGGGCTATCTTGGAATGGCCATCACCAAAAAATATTACTGAATTGAGAGGCTTTATTGGCATATGCACCTACTACAGAAAATTTGTGAAAGGGTTCTCCAAGTTGACTTCTCCACTCATTGATTTGACTAAGAAGGATGCTTTCAAATGGGATGAAGAGGCTGAAAAGGCCTTCCAAAAAATGAAAGAGGTAATGAGTAGTTGTCCCATACTTGCACTTTCTGATTTTACTAAACCTTTTGTTATGGAATGTGATGCTTCAAGTGGAGGAATAGGGGCTGTCCTAAAGCAAGGCCAACACCCCATAGCCTTTGATAGCAAAAATTTGCAGCCTCATGAAAATATTTACTCCATCTATGATAAAGAAATGTTGGCCATTATGCATGCATTGGCCAAATTCAAACAATACTTGGTGGGCAGCAAGTTTGTGGTGAAAACTGACCACAATAGTCTAAGACACTTTCTCACCCAAAAAGATATAAATGAAAGGAAACAATAGCGGGTAAGAAAGATTCAAGCTTATGATTTTGATATTGAATCTGTCAAAGGAAAGAATAATATAGTAGCAGATGCTTTGTCAAGAAGGCCTTCTTTTTCTCTCATGGATATTGCCAAGGATTGGAAAAACATGCTACTAGTTGAATATGCCAAAGACAAATTTGCTTGTGATGTGTTGGATGGAATCAAAGGGGATGATAATTATAGGATTTTGAATGGGCTGATATATTATAAGGGAATAATTTATTTAGTTCATAACTCCAAGCTCAAGTATCGAATTTTGCAAGAAGCACATGATTCCCCACTAGCAGGCCATCCCGGGATCTTCAAAACTTATAGATAGTTGAGGCAAAGATTTTTTTGGAAGGGGCTGAAGGAAGATGTTCAGAAGTATGTGAATGAATGTAAAGCATGTCAACAAAAAAAATCAGAACTTACATGTCCAGCCGGCCTATTACAACCATTGCCCATTCCGGAGCAAAAATGGGATAGTATTTCCATGGATTTCATCACCGGATTGCCTAAATCCTTCGGTAAGGATTGCATCTATGTGGTAGTTGATAGGTTGAAAAAATGTGCTCATTTCTTTGATGTTACTTCATCTTTTAGTGCTCCAAAAGTGGCTAGTATTTTTTTCAAAGAAATCTTCAGATTGCATGGGCTCCCCAAGAGCATTGTTAGTGATAGAGATAGTAGATTCATGGGTGCTTTTTGGCAAGAAATTTTTAGATTGGTAGGCAATCAATTGACTCCAAGTACCAGCTATCATCCACAAACTGATGGACAAACAGAGAGGGTAAACCAATGGTTGGAAGGATACTTAAGAAACTATGTGGGAGGGCAGCAAAAATCATGTGCAAAATGGCTACACTTGGGTGAGTTTTGCTACAACACCACTTATCATATGTCAATAGGAATGTCTCCTTTCAAAGCATTATATGGTTATGATGCACTTACATTTGTTGACATTATATTTGGTGATAGTAGAGCCCCAAAGGCTAAAGATTGGGTGGAAGAGAGCCAAGAAATTTTAAAGCTCTTGAAAGACAATTTGCAGGTTGCTCAAAATCAGCAAAAACAATATGCTGATAGGCATAGAGAAGAAATAACCTTTCAAGTCAATGATTTAGTATATTTCAGGTTGCAGCCTTATAAACAAACATCTCTAAAAAAGAATGGAGTAGAAAAATTAAAACCAACGTACTATGGGCCATACAAGGTAGTGCAAAATGTTGGAGAAGTAGCATATGAACTAGAACTTCTGGAAGGGAGTAAAATCCACAATGTATTTCATGTTTATTGTCTCAAGAAAGCTCTTGGTCATAAAATCATCACTTCAGAAATACTTCCTCCTTTGGATGACGAAGGTCAGCTCACACTTGTTCCGGAAAAGATTTTGAAGACACGGGAAAGAAGGTTGAGGAGTAGAATCATCAAAGAATATTTAGTGCAATGGAAGGACTTACCAAATGAAGATGCCACATGGGAAGAGGAGAATATTTTGAAGCATACAAATTTGAAATTGCTTGAGGACAAGCAATCTTGGGTGGGGAGGACTGTAATGTCCCCATTCAAATAAGTGCATAGTAAGACAATCCCATCAATCCTACTAGTTTCCTAGGTTGGATGGGCACATGTGGGATGGTAATAAGGAAGCTAATAAATGATATTTAGACATTAGAGGGGTTAAATCATTTAATAAATATGTTGAATAAATAAATTCAAGATAAATTCTAAGTGGCAAGTGGTTTTGGAGACATATGGAGGTGGTGGGACCCACACTAGCTTGATTTTTCATAATAGATGGTATCTCTCTTTTGCAAATTCAAATTAATGGGAATGTGAACACTCTTGGGTGAGTTGGTAAGTCATAACACATGTAATTGACCATATTAGGTCGAATTGGGAAGGATTGGTAACCTCCATGGAAGATAAAGAGTCAAAGTGGAAGTTTGTGGACACTTGGGCTAGATTCCCTAGCCCCTATGACACCAATGATGGAGCATCTATGAAAACTATGACAAATTGCAGACCTAAACTATGACATCTGACCACTATGACATGTCAGCACCAAAAATAGGCTCAAGGAAGGCGAATTTGGTAGTTGGAGAAGCCAAAGAGACTCAAAATCAAATTTGGGAGAAGATGGAAGGTTGGAACTAGGAGAAAAGTGGCAAATGTGGAATATTTCCTAAATGGAAATCTATTGAATATATTGAGAGGATTTCGACCCTTAGAAGGCTAATTTTGGTTATAAAATGTAGAAATGAAGAATGAGAATGGATTTTGATGATTTGAGAAAAATTGCATTTGTGAAGAGAGAGCTAGTGGATGACTAGTTTCTTGCCTTAGCCAATTTCGAGGGTGAAAGATTCCCATCCAAGTTGGTGTTTGGAGAGGCTACTGAGGTCTTTCATGGTGCTTTAATGGAGTTTGTATTTGCAGGTAGCAGCTACAAGAAGTTTCATGGTTTGGTTTAGTGCAGCACTTTCTCTCCACCATTTCCAATTTTGAAGGCATATTCATGCTCCTTGAGGGAGGGTGTTTTTGGTGAGCACTTGTGCTTCTTGAGAGAGCTTCTAATTATATATTTATGATTGTAATAGCTTCATATCCTATTTTATTAATATTCATAAAGTCTCAGGTCGAAATACCCACTGGTTGTATGCAAAAATATTGATTAATGAGCAAACAATGTCCATTTCCCCAATGCATTGATGTATGACACTATAATGTTGATTATTTCGAATGGATGGATGATTCTATGATATATTTTTGATCAATATAATTCCATGGATGTCTTCTACAAGTTTCATGTACTGTACTTGAGCATTTGAAGCATTTTTACTCAGTTTAGTTGTATTGGGAGGTGAAATAGTGCCATTTCCCCAAGGGTCGAATTGGGGGTTTTTGCTGTTGAATGTGAGAGATTTAGAACAGTAGTAAAAATAAATTAATGGTGAATATGAGACCTTAATAACATAATTAACACATTATATACCTATTTTCATAAATTTGTGGGAGTGTGGAGGCATTTGGAATTCCATTTGCAGTGTTACCCGGGGGGATTTGATGCACAAATTACTAGTCAAAATTACCTATATTGATCAGAATACAAATCAAGTTTGCAGCAGTATTTGGAGGGCCATAAAACATCCCTGAACCTGATATTCAAGTCTAAATACCATTCATACACTCCTACAGAATATTTGGGAGAATTTGGGTTGATTTGGAGGTCAAAATAGTTAAAGTAGTCAAAGGTCAAAATTGGGGAAAAAGTGGAAAAATTGGCATTTTAATAGAATTTTGAAAAAGGGTCATTACATGATCCCAAGGCTTACAAAGCAAAGCAGGACCCTGTGGACCAGAGAGGAAACGCAGAATACAGATAAGTATTTGGTTATCTTGCAACTTCTTGCTTATTTAATATGAATATACATGTGTACATGATTTGGTTAGGATTTCTTAAACTCTTGTTTAGAGATAAAACCTATGAAAATAAATTAAACATGTAAATTAATTAAATTTTTGTGTGTAGGTTTTGTTGGAAGCAAGGACTATGAAGGAATCCTAGGGGTGCATGTCGACATGCAACCATCCTAACGAGCTCAGCATGAGCAGTAATGAAAGATGGTGCTAGTGGGACTGTGTGGGTCCTAGCAGCCAAGAGTTGTAGACAAACCAAGTGGAGGGACTCCATGGTTGAGAGGTCTGGAATAGACCATAGACACTAAGTGTCATAGCCAAGAAGGGAAGGTCAAGCATTCAGATTGAAGTGAAAGAGGCTAGGAGCATGAAAGCCACAGTGGTGGTGTGGGTTCTAGAATGGAACAAGACTAAGAGGAGAAGACTCTTACTGCTCTCTCTTTCATTTTTTTATTGATGCATTTATAAAAATAGAAAATTGTTGAATGCATGTATGGCTGAAAGTAGAGTGTGTTTGTTTTCTTGAAATAAATTGTGAATGTTGAGGTAGTTAATTCCCTGTGAAAGAATGGACATGAATGATCTCATGTGCCTGTTTTGAAAGCATGAAATGTATGAAAGTCTCATGGATAAATCATGGACTACACATGTCAATTGGAAATTAATTGACTGATTTTAATGTTTATATTATGCTTGGCCTAACATAAATTATAATGATGAATTTCACAGGTGGGAAAGTGAAACCGATTTGTGGCAGCTATTGCAATGCAAGTGTTGCTAGTAAGCAAAGTGAGAACCAGCTATGCACAAAGCACATGGAAGCAGACCATAGGCTATTGGAATTGGCTGGAAGTCTTCTTCAAACAATTTCCAAGACCCAAGAAAACCTTGGAGAGATGCTCAAGATACAGAAGAAGCAGAATGAGATGAACCACAAGGTTTTGCAGAACTCTAGTTGTCTGCAAAAGGAGGTAAAAATCATTCTAGAAGCAATCAGCAGTAGGGGAGACATTTGGTCAATGAAGAGGCATTCATCCAATCAAACCAATAAGAAATGTTTCAGTTGGGAAGACTCAAAGGAGATTGAGTAGGTAAAGATGAAGCAGCTAGTGAAATGTTGGAAATGTGGAGGACATCATTGCCTCCGCAACTTCCCAACAAGGGAACATCAAGAGGGTAGAAGCCATAAATTTTTCATACTTGTGGATGAGATGAAAGGTCAGAACCAACAGGAGCACTTTGTGGAATCCAAGGGACTTGATCTTGAAAGTTCAAAGTAAAGGATAGAATATAGGGCATATTTGCAAAATTTGTTTTTTTGAAAATTTTGGACTTGTAAATTGTTTATGTATTCCTAAGTATAGGAACATCGAGGACGGTGTTATTCTAAGGGGGAGGGGATCTTAATACCCCATTTTGACTCTTAGGATATATTGGCTTTTAATATAAATATTGTGCACATGTGATGTATGTTTTCCTAGCATGGAGCTCAAGGCCAAGGCCCCGCAAGTGGATGCTTAGATTTTTAGTTAAAAGGAAAGCATTTGATATTATGTTACCCATGTGCTATGAAGCCATGGAACATTGTAAAAATGATGTAAATAAACATCATGCAATAAAATACCAAAACTGGATATGGAAGAAACTAATGAGAAGGGGCAATGTGTATCCACTAGGAAGTGGTGAGGGGGTTTTGGGATTGAACCTTATGCTTCCAAATGTCATTGTGAGAACCCATTTGACTTTTCTTGTTGACATTTAATTATGTTGTAAGGAATTTGTTGAAGAATTCAGTCCATGGCTTTAATGGAGAATGGGCAGCCCATAAATTCGTATGGAAGAGTATGGGCTATGTTTTATTGTACCAAAAGTCACCCTACCTATTGGGATTTTCTTCTTCCTCACTCCCATTCCATTTTTGAATATCTCAGCATAAATTTTCATCTATTACGAATTCCCAGCAGCGAGCAAAAACCAGAAATCACAACTTTGTAAGAATCCACGTTTTAAAGAGCCATAAACACCCAAAATTGGTATTGGAAAAAAAAATCCAAAGGGGGATCCATAGATATGAAACTTGGATCAAATCTGAGAGTATCCGATACCCCGAAATCCATAGAAAAACCCATTTTTTATAGCCCAGAAATCAAGTGACGGGATTGAGTTATTTGATGATAGAAGTTTGAGAAATCCAAGTTTGAATGACTGAACAGTGGTTGGGTTTGCTTGATAAACCCAGTGAAGGTTTAAATCCCAAGGAATTAGTAGCTGTACCTTTCTATGCCACCCTGAATAGCACTGGAGGGAAGGGATTCCTGAGAGACTATGTAGTAGAGAAGGGGACCTTCCTTGTGTTGGTTGAGGTAGGTATTGTGGGTGCCATACTGTTGAATTTATTCGAGATGCCTGTAGCTCTGCGGCTAAGTTGATTGGCTTAGCATTTCCCTCCCTTTTATTTTGTATGCTTGATAAACCCAGCTTTGTGTTGGTTTAGCATAGCTATTGAGTGAAACCATGGCTGTGAGTGAGCCTGTTTAGTTCCTCCTTAGTGGATACACAACCCAGCTCAGGGGTGATCTCTCAGCTGAAATAATATAGGCTGGACAGAGATATATGGTTGGGTGGAACGTTTCTCTCACATAGCCAGTTGTTGGACAACTTCATATCGAAGATAAGTGTTCTCTATGTTTTAAATTATATGCATTTGGTGTTCTGTAATGCGTTAATTTGGAATGGTAACTATTCATGTTAATGGAATTGATATGAAGCCTGTGCATAGCATGAGAATGGGATTGATTATTGTATGATTGTTTCAGTATTCTGCATGGAAGAAATAGGATGATATATTCCCTTCTGCGTGTGAGTTATTATGGTTATTCCACTGTGTTTATTAATTGAGTTGTGTTATTTCTATGTTCTGCAATGTCTTAATTAATGACTGTTGTTATATGTTGAATGCATGATGAAACTGTGTGCATATATAGTGTTTAATTCCGTTGTGCTTGCTGAGTATGAATATGTATGCACAAGCTTTATTTTATCCATGCATTTCTTAGCATTTGAATTGGGCTGAAAATGTCAATAAGCCTGGTATGGTTGGTCATGTTTCCTCCCCTGCACAAGAATGATGGGAGGGGATGTGACAGTGAGGCACGGGTCTTAAATTAGTTAAATTATCCCATATCCCTTTGTTCATGGGATATTAAAGAATACCCTTAATTTAGATATTGATAAATAGCTACAAAAATCTTTTTGCTGATCCCCCCACCCAATACATATTTCAAATTAAAAAAACCTTATTTTTATGATATATTACATATGTTTGTTGGATACACCTTTTTATACGCCCCAAATGTCAATAACCCCCCCATACCCTTATCCCCCCACAAACCCAATACCTACAATATATTGACCTTATTCTTCACAATTAAAACCCTTACTGTTATGAATGAGCGTGATAAGATATTGGTCACAAGGTGAATCCCCTATGGGGTGAGGTTGTAAAAATTAGGTTTTATATGTGTTAAGGATTATAGAGATTGCAATTGTTTAAAGCTACATAGATTTAGGACTTACAAACTTAAAAATTTGTAGGGTTTATAGGGGTTGTGTTTTAAGAGTTAGTGGCTAAAAGTTATATGGGTTAAATTATACAAGGGTGAAAATAGATGATGTTTAGAAGGTTCATATGTTCAATGGTTTGGTTGTTATAGAGGTTAAAGTAGCTAAGTGTTATAAAGTATAGGTGTTATAATAAGGCATATGTATATGCTCTATCTACTAAGGAAAGATATATTATCTCCTATGATGCTTGAATAGATCATTAACAAAGAGGGGTCCCTCGTTAGACAACTTTAAAAATATTGTCTATACACAACTAAGCACCCAACTTGGGGCATATTGGGAGTGTTTCTATGGGAATTACCTCCCTCCACATATTACCGGCGTAATATAATCCGAGTTCCTAGAAAGAACAAAAGGAACATGTATCAATGTGTTAGAAAATTGTCCTAAGGTAATTTCCCAAAATGGTCTTTTGGAGACACTCCACCCAAGACTTTCAATCAATATACCCTTATGGCCAACATACAAATGTATACAATCTAAATATACATTTAAAAACCTTATATACAATATTATTCTCATTTAAACATTCTAATTAATTTTTCTATATAAAGAGAGCAAGAAGGATATATTTAACTATTAAAAAATTAATTTTGAACACATCTCACAATCAAAATACTAATATTATAATTCAAAATTAACCGTTATAATCTAATAACATATTAAACTATTTCAACACCCACACAATTCAATGTGCTATATATTTATATATAACTGATTATATATATATAATCAATTCCATTAGAAGTCAATTGCTAATATTTTGTAAACTCATTTACTAATACCATTTTTAATCAAATTTAATTACCAATTTAATGTGAAGCAAATTACTCATATTTATAATTAGTTGTATCATTTCTATGGATGTGATAAGTATTATTGAGTATACTAAAAAGGAGTACAAAATGTAAGCATAGGTATTATATGATATGTGTATTCACGAATTAAATAACAAATTTCCATGTGACATCAAAGTGGGATTGGTAAAAGGGAAATGAAAAACACTACTTATCTGCTTGTATGTTTATTCAAATTTTGAGTGTGAGTACTCGTTGGATGTGAAATTAGATTCTGCATCCAAGGTGTGCCCACTTAGCATAATAAACCCTTGGAAAATACCCCACTACTCATTTTTAACCATTTAACAACTAGTGCAAAATGTGACCCTACAATCTAACCTCCCACTTGAAATATGGTTTGGGAGAAAATAAGATGTGATTTTGAGATTGTTAAGTTTAATACCTCTATAGTGTTCAAGCATCTCTCATTTTTTTTATGTCATGTCACTAAGGAAGGGATTATCTATCAAGTAGAGATGCAAACTTTGTAAGTTCTATGAACCCTTTGGCTATGTTTCATTTCAATCTCGCATATTTTCATAGTTTAATTAAACTATTTTGGAAATAATTATTGTATGTGATAAATTTGGATTGTATCATATATTTGCATCTTCTCAAGGCATGTGATCAATGACAAACAAAAAAACATATTCAAAATAATTGTTCAAAATTGAATTTTAAGGAAAAGAGCTTCAATTAAGGAGCTTCAACACCATTTGAGTTTTTTTATTTCATTTATGAACATTATGTTGTTTTACAAATTAGATTTTTTAGATATATGTAAAATTATTAGAATAATGCTTTTATATATATATATCATTTTTTAATTTAAAATATATTTATTTTTAAATAAAATAAAAACGTAAATAATTAAATTATTACTCTCCTTTTTAAAAGATCTTGAATAATTATAATGAGTCATTTATTTCACAATCCAAATGATGTGAAAAATATGGAGTATAAGAGAAGAAAAGCTTCAATCTACCCATATCACACTTCAATGGAAATATTAGTTAGGAGTAAAGGGATAAAAATGAAAGGGTTATTTAGCAATTATAAAAGTTCCACTTGGTTATCACCCACATATGATGATTACACACTTAAGCTCACACGTGGGAGTAATTTTCCCTAGCGCCTACATGTGTGAAGATTAGGAAAAGGCATCAATCCACCTTTTGACAGAATGCCCAAATTGTTGCTAGATAAATGTCATTAGACACATAGTGGCTGTGGGATTTCCAAAGAGTGTTTAGAATATAAAATCCAATAAACAATAAGTATTTAGGCAGAAGGAGATTTAAAATCTGCGATAAGTTATGATAATTTAATTTAGGTATTTTAATATTTTAAAATTAAATTAATAAATAATACAAAATTATTATCTTATATCATGATTATGTGTTTTGTGAAAATTATTTATTTTTTATATATTGTAAATCTCTAAGATAACTTTATTTTTTTAGCATTTTTTTTTTCTAAAATTTTTAGTTTTTATTGGTAATAAAAGAATAATAAATGTCTAAAAAAATAATAAACTAACTTTTCTTTTTATTAATAATAGATGAATAATAAATATCTAAAAGAAAATTAAGAAATAATTCTAATTTTTATTATTAATAAGATAATAATAATTATTTAGAAGAAAATGATAATGAAAAAATAAAAATAAAACATTTAACACTAGCCTAATTATGAAGTTGAATTTGAGTTGGGAGTTAAGAATACTTATTAGCTCTAATAATAAGGTTGTAATATATTCCTTTCCTTTTCCAATATACATATTTTAGTTACCACACAATAATAATATACATTTAATTAAACGGGTTTATGAGATACCATGCCATGAATGCACTAGATACAAGTTTCTTATATACCATTCAACTTTATCTACAATCAACTTTATCTTGAAAGTTATCAAGATGGTTATTATAAAACATGATCAATAAAATTTACATTTGATTTATTAGTTTTTTTTTTCATTATTCATATATAAGTGAAATGAGAGAAAAAGCACACATGAATGTACCAACATTTATGTGGCATGGTCAAGTTTTAGTTCTTTTATGTGATTGTTAAGTTTTAATTTATTTGGTTTAAATTTTTATTATAAATTGTTATGAAGGTAGATTTTTAAATTTAATAAAGATATAATTGAAATTTTGAAATATTTATTTATATGTATAGGATAAAACTTTTAGTGTTCTTTTTATGGATATTATTTAGTTTAATAAGTATAAAGTATGACTTAACATTGTTTTTAATTGGTTAAAAACTAATCAACTATTTTAAACCATAAATTGATTATTTAAAAAAATTATTCATTTACAAACCACTATTTTAAAACCATAATTTGATTATTTAAAAATATTATTCATTTACAAATCATAAATTGATTTTTTTTAAAGACAAGATACATCTTTGTAGATTTTTTTATTCATTCATATATATGTATATATATATATATAATTTAAAAATTAATTACATCAATATTATTTTTTATACATCTCATTTAATTACATTAAAATTTTAATGATAAAAATAAATTAATTTTAAGAAGTAAAATATTTTATCTTTTATATAAAAGTTATATCCCTCCGAAAATTTTATTCGTAAATTTATTGTATAAAAATATATCATCCAAATATTTAAATATTTAAATCACCACCATTGACATAAAAGAGATTAAAATCTATAACAAAATATCAATAAAAATAAAAACAAATAAAATCTAATTATAACATAAATAAAATAAAATCATAACGGACAAAAATTCAAATCAAGTGTCTGACAAACAATCCAATCTTATTGATAAAATCTAATCATTACTAACTAACAACTCCAAACTCGAAACTCCACTACCTTCTCATTTTTGTTGTCATTGTACGCTGAGAGAAAACCCTCCCTAGAACGTCAAATTTAAATTGTAAATATCCAACGTGCAAGCCATGTTTAAAAACCTTTACAGACGTCTACACCATCAGTGGTCGCGTTCACTCCGCGTTGTGGATGTCAGAATATTAAATCACAAAAGCAGCCTTAGTAACCGTTGTAACGGCATTCTTTATCCAAAAAGCCAACGGTGATTTATCAAATCGAAAAATCTTTAATCGAATCGGATCCAAGGGTGAGCGTACAGTTTGAAATTCAAACAGTTAGGTTAAAGAAAAGGCTTGTGATTGAGATTTGGAAGGGAAGATATTAGGGTCTCCGTTGATCAAGCTACAGTGGGCGAGGGGAGTGCTACCTTTGAAAGAACAGACTCGGCCGATGGGGCAAACCAGCAACTTTCTCAATAGCAGCTTTCTCGAGGTTTCTCCATTCATCTGAAGCATTTTATTTGGGCGGGCAGTGTGAGATCAGGAGTGTTAGATGTGCAGCTCTATTCATATCTTTGGCAATACCCGCGATGTCCAAATTTGTGGTGGAGAAGAACAGTTTGAGAGTAATTTCTCTGGATAATTTGAAGGGAAATTATGATAGCGATATAGGAAACTTTGGCATCCCACCATACGGCGGAACATTTTTGGGAGCTGTGATTTATCCCAAAGAAATTCAGAATGCTTGTAAACATGTTGGTTCCTTCACTTGCAAACAACTTCCCATCTTTTACTCGTTGATCGGGGAGATCGTTATTTTACTTTGAAAGTTGCAGCAGCAGCAGCAGTCTTAGTTACTTGTTTCACTCGAGTCTTCTATCAATATACTTTTTAAACATGTATCACAAGTATCACTATTTTCTGAAGCGACTTGAATTTAACAGTTGTGCACAGTGACATGTTACTCATCGGTCGATCCACAGATGGGACGAGCAACTTAGTTTAAGCAGGTCATGAATCCTTTCTATAAAAAAGTATATGTCTTTGGTACCTCTTGCTCTTGGGGCTTGTTTAAAGATATGATGGAGAGGGCCGAGAAGAAGAATGCCTCTCCTATATCTGAAACTGCTCCGAAGCTTGACCTGATTAATGTACCAAAGTCCATACAATTAGCTTCGGCTCTTGAGAAGATGGACGTTGTAGTTCTTGCCGGAATGCGCGAGTCGACTTGTGAGTCTGAGAAGTCTGGATGTTGCTTCAAATCACCTCAAATCTCTTCTTGAGAAGTCTGGATGTTGAGGCGATTATTTGAAAATGTGCAGATTGCTTCTTCAACTTTTATCTTCAGAGTTTTTTAATCATCAAAATATAGTTGGTTGATGTGATTTTGAAAATGTGTATATCTGTTATTGACGTTTCAATTTTAAACTTAACGGAAATATAAACACCTTGTGAACAGACTTTGTTGAAAGAAATTATTGACAAAGTGCTCTTGGCCTTTCAATTTTAAACTTATGGAAATATAAACACCCTGTGAACATACTTTGTTGAAAGTAATTATTGACAATGTGCTCTTGTTTTCCTGTGTTGCAGTGGAGATGAAATGCCAGAAATGGACGAGTAAAGGCATAAATATCTAGGTAAGGAAATTGAAAGAAGGAATAAAGCATGGCTATGTAAGGAAATGCAATTAAGTTTTAATATTTGAAGCATATTTTCAGCCCGATCGAGACATTCTGGGCAGCACGATTCCATTTTCAGTGCAGAATTCAGAATTGGCCGTAGTTCAAGCTTGCTGGAAATTTGGTAGGTCATCATGATCACTCACTTTCACTAAATTGAATTTGGTATACTGATGTCATTTTTAATGGGTTTATTGTTGCTTCCATGGATTGTGTGTATATTTTTCTGGAATTATTGATTTATGATAGAATGGTTGATTGGTGTAATATATGATTGCATCTATTCATATATAATTATTTGCTACTTTGATGAGCATTCATGAGTGATTAATACTGAATCTTTCCCTCAGTTATTTTATTGGTGATAGGGTTTGTGTTTTTAGATCGTGCTTGTAGGTGGGATGTCAATGTGCCAATGATCAAAGGTGATTTCTAGTCAAGTTGTTCAAATTTATATATAATTTAACCTATGGTGGCCACTTTAGCAGAAAAATTAACAATATCTCACAGTAATAAAAATTCCTGTAGACCAGGTATTTTCCTATTTTACAGGTGTACATACAGAGTAACTAGAGTCAAGGAAACCTAGGAACGGACTTAAGATCACAAATATATAGACAAATTTTAATGGTTTTCTTCCATTTTAAGGTTAACTACGTGAAGGACTTTGATAAAAAAATTTGGGGGGATATTCATGAATTTCAAATTAAGATATTTTATATTATTATTATCATTATTTTAAAATACTACTTAAGTTGAACCTGAATCAAAACTAAATCGATCATGCCTTGCCTCTAAGACAGAGCCACGTTCAAATGATCCAATGGATTCATCTTTCCAAAACACTCAAAAAAGTTTATTGTTAGTCAAACAAATATGCCATATAGGATATCGCTTCATCCTGGGGATGCTTGTTTGCTCATTGACTCTGTTAATTAAAGGTTGCAGTTAATATTTATTGTTGGGCGGGTAAAAAATGTCCCTTAGCATTCCTTGTTGAGTTCCTCTAATATTGGTTTAAAACAATTGGACATATCACTATTAGGCCATGAATCCATGCCTTGGATATATGTTGCTACCATTGCAACTTGAAGTTGAGAGGCGATCGTATATTTTTCATGGACAGATTAAAGAACTTGAATCCATTTCAAACTAAGGTTATATGTGGTGATAGTTGCAACTTGAAGTTGAGAGGCGATCGTATCTTCGGAATGGACAGATTAAAGAACTTGAAAGAGAGCCTTCAAGTTGCATCGTCCAAGCATAGGAATATTCATCGTCCATAGCCTACTAAGAGGAGGTTATGATTTTTAGAATAATTATTGTCTCCTGAGTAGCGAGCGCTATTGACATGAGCTGAGTTAAATATGAGAAATAAACACGGAAAGAATGAAGTCTCCTCTTTCATTTGATCTTGAATCTTTAGCAGTTAGATACAGGACCAAGATTAATTATAGTATTGCTTTTCGTTAGCCAAGAAATGGCTGGGATTCGAACTTGGTCCTAAAGCTTTTTTAATTATTATTATTAAATCCACACGTATTTTCTAAAATCCCTTTTTTAAACAATGTATTTCTGTAATTTATTTTTGACATCAGTTCCACTCTATGACTTAAATTACGCGGAGATTTCATTAGGTGGAAGGGATACAGATGGAGACAGTGAGCTTTACTAACATTGAGAATGTTAATACACATAGTGTGGGCTTCTCTTCTTAATCTGATAATTTTTAGTTCATAAGTGTAGAATAGTCTAATGAAAATGTTCTAAAATGTTCAGTAGCACATTTGCACATTTTCACTATTTTCGTAATGTTCATTTGCACATTTGCTCATTACGAAACAGAAGTTGGATGAGTCAAAACTTAGGCCCATAGAAAGATTAGTCATATCAACCATCTCTATTCTGGGATCCGAGGGTTTGCTTGTAATTTGAAATTCAATGTTACTTGTTATTGTTTTTCTTATTCATATTTGTTTCTATATTGTTTGAAGAATGCTTCTTAATGTTAATGAATTTCAGATTAATTATTTGGTTTGTAGATTTTGTACATGAATTTCAGATTAAGTATTTGGTTTGTAGATTTTGTACAGTATTTTAATGACATTGTGATTAGGTATTTTAATTTACATATGAGAACCTTTGGCTAATATGTGGATGACAGTTATTCTATTATGGGCATATGGTGCCATCGTCTCTATGGTGAGGTCAGCTTCTTAGTCATGTTCATAGTCTCTGTGGTGAGGTCAGCTTCTTACTCATGTTTATATGTTGTGGATAGTAAATGTTGTTATTTTGTGTACAGATAAATGTTTAGAGCTGTAGTATAAGTTTTATTTCATTTTAGATATAATTTTTTTAATAATTTAAGATTTAATTTTTTTTTAAATATTTAATTTTTTTTTAATATATTTATTTAAAATAATTTTAAAGTTTATCTTTATATATACACTGTTTTATTTTGTTCTTATTTATTATTATTATCATAATATACTAACTATTACTATCTTTTTTATATGGTTAGATGATCACTATTTTTTTGAACACACAAAAAACTGGACTTACTCGATTTCATATTGGATGATTGAAACTTAAAGGTAACCGCCTATATGATTAATGAAATAAAGAAAATAAAGGAAAATAATAGTGATTTATTGATAAATTATTTTGTTGTATTCACCTTAATTGCTTCATCTTATAATTGTATGTTACCTTGATATATGTTATTTAGTTTGTTGTGCTGGTAATGAAAAGGCATGTTAATATTAATGGATTTCAGATTTCTTATTTGATTTGTTGATTTTATGCAGTAATTAATTGGTACTAGTCCAAGACTTATCATCCCTTATGTGATGAGGTTACACTTTTAAGGTATGCTTATATTTTTTATATACTAACTAAATGTTATTTAAAGGTGTAATAAGATTTTTATTTTTATTTTGGATAGAGTAGTTTAAGTGGTGTTAGGATTTTTATTCTTTTTTATTTTTAATATACTAAGTAGTTGTAACAGTAATTTTGTGGTTACTAAGGTGATGAGGTCATTTTTTAAAAGTATTTTTATATTTTGTATATACCAAATGTTAAATGTTTAGTTTAGTCAGTACTGTAGTAAAATTTTTATTTTTATTTTGGATAAAAGAGTGATTTTTTTATTGTTTTTTTTGTGATTTAGTAATATATTAAATAGTTGTTGCAGTGATTTTATGGTGACTAAGTAGTTTTTCTTTTAATATTTTCATCATAGTAATAATTAATATTTTATTCCTATATGTTTTTTCATATAATTAGATTATAGTACAAAAGATACAATTTACTGAATTTCGCAAGCCTAGATTTACACTTGTGTTTCCTCTCCATAGATCATTAACGTCTCGTAGATTTCTGTTTAGCCTCTGTCCTGTCCTCATCTAAATTGTGTGGATAGTTGGTCGTCACACTCATAATTGTGATCCGCTGTTTATGGCCATGGGTGCTCTTTGCTTCCATCAATTCAGATCATAGCCACCAACTTCAGCTTCGTGTCCAGGCTCCTTCGTACTTGAGATGGGTGCAGTTTAAATGTTATAGAATGGGCCGTACTATTTAGTGTCAAGGATGGATTCAGTTTCCTACCTCTGGGGGACTGGATATTCCAGATGGAGCCCTAGACATGAGATCTCAATAGATCGTTTTTGGTTATGTTTTGGTATGTCGCTCATCCACTATCTATGAGTGGAGAGTGGTGTTGAATTCTTTCCTTTTTGATTACCAAGGATCTCATGAAAGTATTTACCTTAGAGTGGAAAGCCAATTGTATATACAGATGGTTGGGTAGGCTCTAGCTCCATGTGTCTTTCCACGTAGCTTTTGACTGTAGCTTGAGCGTTTCTCATTAGCCAATTTGGGATTGAAAATATATTTAGCTCTTCTCCCACTCAAATCGCAGCCTGAAAATAAAAGGCAGTAGTGTAAGGTGGAGGACCTAAAACACTAGTAGTATCAAGTGATGACAAACTAGTGAGGAGTTGTACCTTTAATTTTGGGGCAAACCGTGGAACTTTTCCTGAAGAAGGTCCCGATTCAAGAGTAGTAGCTCCATTCTTTCTGGAAAATGAGAGAATCGCCCCTCGTAATTAATAAAACGTGTTTCATTCCAGAGGCATACCATTGAATTAGCTCTGGGAAGTTGAAAAACCTGTGGCACAACTAGCTGAGCTAAATGCGATCTATACAGATTCAACATGTCATTCGAGTCTATAGAATTTTGCATGGCCATGATGAGAGCTTCATACATGCTTGAAATTGAAAGAGAAGGGTCCTGAATTTCACAGTCCCTATCCATCACATTTTCTTCATTCTTCTCGTCACTTTTCAGGGTTGTCGCCACGCTTGGACTAGCCTCCATTGACAAAAGTTTAGCTTGAGTAGAGTTTGGTATGAGCCAATTGGAGACTCAATTCAGCAACTATGAGGTGTGTTACTGTATCGATTTGATGTTGAGTGGGTTTGTGTGACGATTAAGTGAGCTTTGTTGATGAAATCGATTGAAATTAATCAATTCAAAGATAAGGAATTTCAATTTGAACTGTGCAATGCAATTCTATATGAATTTGAATTTGAGAAATTTGTAAAACTCGAGGTGGAGTAGAGTCATCGCGGGTTTCAAATATGTTAAAATGGCAGGCCATATAGAATAAAATTTTGGTTGGCACACGTGTCATGTATTATTTGACAAAAATTAGGGTTGACATCGTGGTGTATCCTGTTGCATATTCCCAAGTGGCACCATGTGGCAGTGTCTAATTTGAGGGATGTGTTGACGTCACCCCTGTTGACATGGCATTGGTCCCTAGGCGAAGAGATGTGCCATGTGGCGGTTGTTCATTCACTGGAACTTGCCACCGCATTCAAAATATTTACACCCTCCTCAAGAATTATTTTTGATAATCGTTTTTGGGTGTACATGTGCTATGCACCTGCCACGTGTCCCTTATCATTCGGGAAAGTTTTGCATGGTGAAATGTGGACGGTCGGATCAGAAGACTCCGTGCCGTCCAATCGGGCCGTCGAGCAACTCTCTCAAGCGTTTGCTTTCAGGCATGTGGACACAATGCAAAGGTGCCAATCCGGCTGTGTTCCCCTTTATTGTAAAAATTGAGCATTGTGTGACGCATTGTTTCAACGCTGGATTTCAACGCTGGATTTCATTCCCAATTAACCCTCGATGGTGATTTCAACGCTGGATTTCATAGAAGGGAGGCCTCGATTGATTATATTGACTACAGTTAGCCCTCTTGAGTACGCATGATGACTTAACCTGGAACGTTGAAGTAAATCCCACTGAGTTGATCTTTAGAATCTGATGCATCTGACTTAAAAGGCTGTTGCAAATCAAGATCCGCCAACAGAGGAGAGACAAGGTCAGTATCAGCTATTAATATAAGTTATTAATATTTAGCAATATATAATAATTACATTTGAAGTTTAAATGCAAACATCAGCTATAATGCGAGTATTAGAAGTTTAAATGTGAAATGTTGGCCTAACTGAGTATGTCGGTTCTTCCCTCAAGGGATGCACCAACTGTTCCTTATATAAATGCTTGAACTGTTTATGTGGCAGAATAGTTGATGTTATGTGGTAATAGTTTATATGTTGGTGTCGATCTTCTCTTTCCCGGGTTAATTGCTTTGTTTCCTGATACACTTAATATTATTAATTTTCATAATTTTCTCTTACTCATTTAAATTATTTTATTATTTGATATTTGATATTTTTATTTTATTTATTTACATTTTATAATGATATTCAGTTTTTTTTTATGTTTTCTTAACAATTATAAATTTAATGGATTCAATAAATAAATTTTGTGTTTATTTTATATTTGATATTTTTACTAAGCATTGTGAAATTTTAATAATTTTCTCCTACTAATTTAAAAATGAACATTTAATTTTCCATATTGTTTTCATGTATAGAATTTTATGACATGTGAAAAGTAAATTTTCTTGTAATTAGTACTATGAAGTGATAACTCTAGACTTTTGTATTCTTGGTTAATGTTATCCTTAATAAAAAAAAATTCCATATTAAAGTAGTTCCAATTAATAATTAAGAGTTTGTTTAAATAATTTAGAGTTCAAGTTAATAATTAAGAGTTTGTTGAAATAGTTTAGAGTTTTTTCTTAGTTTAAAGGTTTGTTATATTATAAATTGATATCTTGTTTAGTTTTGGTAAATTGTTTTCAATGTTTTGCATGGTTATAAATATAAATTTAATTGGAATATTTAAATTAGAATAAGATTGTAAAATCTCTTTATTTATATTTTATGAATAGTAAATTGTATGCACATTTTTTTGTATATTGTTTGTATTAGTATGTTGACCATAGGGGTTCTTTTGAAAGTCTTGTATAGAGTGTTCTCAAAGGACCATTTTGGGAAATTGCGTGGAAACAATTTCCTAACTCGGAATCTTGACACATGTGCCTTTGTTGTAGCTGGAAACTGGGACGCCATTGCGCTAGTAATAGGTGGAGGGAGGTAACTCCCAGAGAAGCCCTCCCAGTACGCCCCAAGTTGGGTGGTCGACCATGTATACACAAGGTTTTTAAACTGGTCTAACGAGGGACCCCCCCTTTGTTGACACTCTATTCATGCAACCTAGGAGTTAGGATCTCTTTCATTTGTAATTCTAACTTTAACATTCTCTAAACCTTAACTACATTATCCACTCTAATCCAACCCCTATAACATGTAACCACTAACTTTTAGATTATAACACTTATAAATCATACAAATTTTCCCATATCTAAGTCCTAAAACCATGTACATGTATATAACACAAAAATCAAATTATCTTATGTACTTTAACACATGTAATAATAACACCTAAAATTTGTTCTCTTTAACTCAACTCCTATCTCTCTCTCTAAACCCCTAACCCACAATTGCTCTCTCTCTCTCTCTTTGTGTGTGTGTGTGTATAAACCCCTAACACCCAATCTCTCTCTCTCTCTCTAAAACCGTAACTCCGAATTTCTATTTCTCTAAACCCCTAACCATAAATTCCTTCTCTCTCTCTCTATAAACCCCTGACCCCCTATCTCTCTATCTCTAAAACCCTAGTCCTCAATATCTCTCTGCCTAGACCTCTAACTCCAAATATCTCTCTTTCTATCTCCATCTCCCTAAACCACTAACCTCCAATATCTATCTCTTTATCTCTACACTCATAACGCCAATTCTCTCTCTTTCTCTCTCTAAACCCCTAATCCTCAATCTTTCTCTAAACACCTAACCCCAAATCTCTCTCTACCTCTCTTTCTCTAAACCCCTAACCTGCAATCTCTCTCTCTCTCCCTCTCTCTAAAAAACCTAAGCCCAATTCTCTCTCCCTCTCTATAACGTTTAATCCCCAATCTCTCTCCCTCTCTCACTAAACCCCTAAATCCAATTCTCTCTCTCTCTCTCGTAAACTACTAATTCTCAATCTCGCTCACTCTCTCCCTATCTCTAAATCCGTAACCCCCAAATTCTTTCTCTAAACCTCTAGCCCCAAATCTCTCTTTAAACCCATAACACAATTCTCTCTCTCTCTCTCTCTCTCTCTCTCTCTCTTTACACCCAATATATCTCTCTCTAAACTCCTAACCTCCAATAACTCTCTCTCTAAAACCCTAACCCCAATCACTCTCTCACTCTTTAAACCCCTAACCTTCAATCTCTCTCTCTCTCTCTCTCTAACCCGTAACCCCTAATATCTCTCTCTAAACCCCTAAAACCATTATCCACAATCTCCCTCTCTCTTTATCTCTAAACCCCTAACAACCAATCTCTCTTTAACACCCTAACCTCCAATCTCTCTCTCTCTCTCTTTCAAACCTCTAACAACTAGTCTCTCTCATTCTATCTTTCTCACTCTAAACACCTAAACCCCTCTCTCTCTCTCTCTCTCTCTCTCTCTATACCCTAACCCCTATCTCTCTCTCTATATATATATGTATATCTCTCTAAATGGATTCTCCTTATTCTCACTCTCCCTCTCTCTCTAAACTTGTAACCCCCAATATCTCTCTCCCTCTAATCCCCTAACCCCTAATATCTCTCTATCGATCTATCTAAACCACTAACCACCAATCTCTCTCTCTCTCTCTCTCTCTCTCTCTCTCTAAACCCCCACCCTCCAATTTTTATTCTCTCTAAATGCCCACCCTCTAATTTTTATCTCTCTAAACCCGTGAAATCCTATCTCTCTCTCTCTCTAAACTCCTAATCCCCAAAGTCTCTCTCTAAACCCCTATGCTACAATATTTTTCTCTCTCCCCTCTTTCTCAATCTCTCTTTAAAACCGTTAACCCCTAATCTCTACCCCCTCTCTCTCCTCCTCTTAAATTCTGAAACCCTAACCTTTAACACCTAGTCACTCTCTCTCTCTCTCTCTAAATATTTGACCCCCAATCTCTCTCTCTCTCCCCCCTCCCCCTCTCCCTATAACCCTAACACCTAATGCCCACTCTCTCTCTGTCTCTCTAAAACTCTAACCCCCAATCTCTCTCTCTCTCTCTCTCTCTCTCCCCAAATCCTAATCTCTCTCTCTCTCTGTCTCTCTCTCTCTATAAACCCCTAACCCCTAATATCTCTATCTCTAAAACTCCTATCGATAAATCTCTCTCTCTATAAAACCTTAACACCAGTCTCTCTATCTCTCTCTAAACCCCTAACCCCCAATCTCTCTCTTCCTAGAAATATAACCCCAAATATATGTATTTCTATGTCCCTCTCTTTAAACCACTAACCTCAAATCTCTCTCTCTCTCTTTATCTCTACATTGCTAACCCCAATTCTCTCTCTTTCTCTCTCTAAACCCATAATCCCCAATCTTTCTCTCAACACCTAACCCCAAACTCTATGTACCCCGTCTCTCTCTAAGCCCCTAACCTTCAATCACTCTCTATATCTCTCTCCCTCTCTCTCTAAACACCTAAGCCCCAATCTCTCTCTCTCTCTCAAACCCTAACCTCCATTCTCTCTCCCTCTCTATAACGATAATCCCCAATTTCTCTCCCTCTCTCACTAAACCCCTAACCCCAAATTTCTCCCCCTTTCTCTCTAAACTCCTAATGCTAAATCTCCTCCCTCTCTCCCTATCTCTAAATCCGTAAACCCCAAAACTCTCTCTCTCTAAACGTCTAGCCCCAAATCTCTCTCTTTGTCTTTGTCTCTCTCCCTCTCTCTCTCTCTCTCTTTATTCAAGACCATAATACAATTATCTCTCTCTCTCTCTCTCTCTCTCTCTCTCTTTACACCCCTAACACCCAATCTTTCTCTCTCTCTATCTAAACTCCTAACCTCCAAAAACTCTCTCTCTCTAAAAACCTAACCCCAATTACTCTCTCACTCTCTAAACCCCTAACCTTGAATCTCTCTCTGTTTAAACTTGTAACCCCTAATCTCTCTCTCTAAACCCTAAACCCATCATCCACAATCTCCCTCTCTCTCTATCTCTAAACCCCTAACCACCAATCTCTCCATCTCTCTCTCAACTCCTAACCCCCAATCTCTCTCTCTAAACCTCTAACCACCAAACTCTCAGCTCTCTCTTTAAACCCCTAACCCTCAATCTCTCTCTCTAAACCCATAACCCCTAATCTCTCTCTCTCTCTCTCTCAATCCCAAAACCAAAATCTCTCTCTCTCTGAAGCAATATCCCCCAACCATTCTCTCTCTCTCTTCTCTCTATATATATATATATAACCCATAACTATCAATCTCTCTCTTTCTACATATCTCTCAATTTCTCTCTCTCTTTAAACACCTAAATCCTAATCCCTCACTCTCTCCAAACCTCGAACCACCAATCTCTCTTTAACCCCCTCACCTCCAATCTCTCTCTCTCTCTCTTTCAAACCTCTAACAACTAGTCTCTATCATTCTAGCTCTCTCACTCTAAACCCTCTCTATCTCTCTCTCTCTCTAAACCCCTAACCCCCCCTCCTCTCTATAGTATATATGTATATCTCTCTAAATGGATTCTCCTTAATCTCTATCTCTCTCTCTAAACCCATAACCCCCAATATCTCTCTCTCTCTAATCCCCTAATCCCTAATATCTCTCTATCGATCTATCTAAATAACTAACCACCCATCTCACTCTCTCTCTCTCTCTCTCTCTCTAAAACCCCCACCCCCAATTTGTATCTCTATAAACCTATCAACTCTTATCTCTCTTTAATCCCTAGGCAACAATATTTTTCTCTCTCCCTCTCCCTCTCTCTCTCAATCTCTCTCTAAACCCTTAACCCCTAATCTCTCCCCCCTCTCTCTCTCTGCTCCTAAATTCCTAAACCCTAACCTATAACGACTAAACTATCTCTCTCTCTCTCTAAATATCTGATCCCCACTCTCTCTCTCTCTCTCTCTCACTCCCCCCTCTCTCTAAAACCCTAACACATAATTCCCACTCTCTCTCTCTCGTTGTCTCTCTCTCTCTCTCGTTGTCTCTCTCCTCTCTCTCTCTCTCCTCCCCCCAAACCCCAACTCCTCACGCTCCTACCCCTCCCCCCTCTATATGTCTATCTCCTTCCACTACCAGCCATCCATACACCCCTCATGATCTCTCTTTATATCTAAATGAGTGTTAGCCACCCTCTCTCTCTCTCTCTGTAAAAACTTAACCACAAGCATCTCTCTCATAAACCTAACAAACAAGCTATCTATCTCTCTAAGCCCCTAACCTCCAATCTCTCTGTCTATCTAACTCTTTGTCTTACTCTCTAAACGTCTACCCTGAACCTCCCTCTTTCAATATCTCTCTCTCTAAACCCCTAACACCCAATCAATATCTCTCTAACATAAAATATCTCTCTATCTCTATAAAACCTTTCCATCTCTCTATTTCTATCTCTCTCTCTTTGTCTCTAAATAGAAAACTAGAAATCTCTCACTCTCCCTCTCTCGCTCTCTCTATAAAACCCTAACACCCGATCTCTCTTTCTCTAAACTCTAACCACTAATATCTCCTTATCCCTCTCTCTAAACACATAAAATCTAATCTCTCTTAACCCATAACCCCAATCTGTCTCTCTCTCTCTAAACACCTAAAACTGAGTCCCTCTCTCTATCTCTAAAACCCTAACCCCCAATATCTTTCTCTCTAAAACATGAACACCAAATTTCTCTATCTCTCTCTAAACACATAATCTCCAATCTCTCTCTCTCTTTCTATACCCCTAAAACCAAATACCTTTCTTTCTATCTCTCTCTCTAAACCCTTAACCCCTAACCTCCAATCTCTCTTTCTCTCTCTCTCTCTCTACACCCCTAATCCCCTTTCTCTCTCTCTATCTCTAAACCACTAAACACCTAATCTAAAATCTCACTCTCTCCCACCCTCTCTATACACACCTAACCTCTAATTTCTCTCTCTCTTCTCTCTCTCTCTCTCTCTCTAAATCCCTAAAACCCTAACCTCTATTTCTCTCTCTCTCAACCCCTAACCTCCATTCTCTCTCTACCTTTAAGCCCCTAATCCGCAATATCGCTCCCTCTCTCACAAAACCCCCTAACCCTAAATTCTAGTCTCTCTCACTCTCTCTCACTTTCCAAACCCCTAACACCGAATCTCTCTCTCCCTCTCAATATCTAAACCCCTAACCCCCAAACTCTCTCCATCTCTAAAACCCTAACCTCCAATATCTCTCTCTCTCTCTCTAGAATCATAACCCCCATTCACTCTCTCTCTCTCTCTCTCTCTCTCTCTCTCTCTCTCTCTCTTTCTCTCTCCCTCTCTCTTTCTAGACCTCTAATATCTCTCTCTCTAAACCTGTAACCCCCAATCTCTTTCTATAAAACCCCTAACCCCCAATCTCTCTTTCTCCCCTACCTCTTTATCTCTCTATAAACACCTAACCCCCAATCTCTCTTTCTCTCACTCTCTTTTCTCTCTCTCTAAACCCATCACCCCCTAATATCCCTCTCTCTCTATCTATAAACCCCTAACCTCCAATCTTTCCCTTACCCCCAATATTTCTCTCTCTAAACCCCTAACTCCCCAATAGCGCACTCCCTCTCTCTCTCTCTCTCCCAAAATTTCCAAACCCCTAACACCCAATCTCTCTCTCCCTCTCAATATCTAAAACCCTAACCCCAAAAATCTCTCCCTCTCTAAAACCCTAAACCTCCAATCTCTCTCTCTCTCTAAACCTCTAATATATCTCTCTCTTTAAACCTGTAACCCCCAACCTTTTCTATAAACCCCTAACCCCCAATCTCTCTTTCTCTCCCTATCTCTTTATCTCTCTCTAAACCCCTAACCCCCAATCTCTCTTTCTCTCACTCTCTCTTTATCTCTCTCTAAACCCATCACCCCAATATCCCTCTCTCTTATCTATAAACCCCTAACCTCCAATCTCTCCCTTACCCCCAATCTCTCTCTCTCACTCTCTCTCTCTCTCTCTCTAAACCCCTAACCCCCAATATCTCACTCCCTCTCTCTCTCTCTAAAACCCCTAATCCCTAATCTCTTTTTTTGAAATCGCTAACCTCAACTCTCTCTCTCTCTAAACCCCTAACCCCTAATCTCTCTCTCTCTCTTTCTCTAAACACCTAACCCCCAATGTTTTCTTCTATAAACCCATAAAAATGTAACCCCCAATCTCTCTCTCTCTCTCTCTCTCTCTCTCTCCAAACTACAAACTCCAACTCCTTATGCTGCTAGCCCACCCCCCTATATATGTATACTCTCTCTCCACTACCAACCATCCATACAACCCTCATGTTCTCTCTTTATATCTAAATTCCTATTAACACCCTCTATCTTTCTCTCTAAACCCTTAACCACTGGTGTCTTTCTCCCTAAAAATCTAAAAAACAATCTCTTTATCTCTCTCTCTCTCTTATCCCCTAACCTCCAATCTCTCTTTCTCTCTAACGCTCTGTCTCGCTCTCTAAATGTCTAACACTGAACCTCCTTCTTTCAATCTCTCTCTCTCTAAACCCCTAACACCCAATCAATCTCTATCCCTAACCTAAAATATATCTCTATCTCTATAAAACCCTTACCCATATCTCTATTTCTCTCTCTCTCTCTCTCTAAATAGAAAACCAACAATCGCTCTCTCTCCCACTCTCTCTCTCTCTCTAAAACCCTAACCCCCAATCCCTCTTCCTCTAAACCTCTAACCACCAATCTCTCTCTCTCTCTAAAACCATAACCCCTAATCTCTCTCTCTATCTCTCTCTCTCTCTCTAAGCCCGTAAAACCAAATCTATCTATATATCTCTAAACCCCTAAAACCAAATTTTTCTATATCTCTCTAAACCCCTAATCCCCAATCTCTCTCTCTCTTTGTGAACCCCTAAAACCAAATATCTCTCTTTCTATCTCCCTCTCTCCAAACCCCAAACCTCCAAATATCTCTCTTTCTGTCTCTCTCTCTAAACTCCTAACCTCCAATCTATCTTTCTCTTTCTCTCTCTCTCTCTCTCTCTCTCTACACCCCTAACCCCCATTCTCGCTCTCTCTCTCTAAACCTTTAACAACCAATTTCTCTCTCTAAAACGTCGAATCCAAAATATATCTCTCCACCTCTCTCTCTATAAAACCCTAACCTACAATCTCTCTCTCTCTCTATAAACCCCTATATCCCAGCCTCTCTTCCTATCTCTCTCAACCCCTAACCAACAATTTCTCAAAATATATCTCTCTCTCTCAAATTCAAACCCTGAATCTCTCTCTCTCTCTCTAAACCCCTAACCCTGAATCTCTCTCTCTCTCTCTATAAACCCATAACCCATAATATCTCTCTCTCTTTCTCTCTCTCTCTCTCTCTCTAAAACCCTAACCCCCAATCGCTCTATCTATCTCTAAACCCCTAACCCCCAAACGTTCTCTCTATGTAAACCCATAACACCCAATCGCTCTATCTATCTCTAACCCCTAACCTCCAATCTTTCTCTTTATCTAAACCCTTAACAACCAATCTCTCTATCTCTATCTAAACCCCTAACCCCCGATCTATCTCTCTCCAAACCCCTAAGCCCAAATATTTCTCTTTCTATATTCCTCTCTCTAAATCCATAAGATCCAATTTCTCTCTCCCTCTCTCTCTCTCACTCACTACACCTGTAACCCTCATTCTCTCTCTCTCTCTAAACCCCTAACCCCCAACCTGTCTCTCTAGAAACTAATATTGAATCTCTCCCTATGCCTCTCCCTCTCTAAACCGCCAACCTCCAATATCTCTCTCCCTCTCTATCTATCTAAGCCCATGAACCCCAATATCTATTTCTCTCTTTCTGAAACACTAACCTCTCTCTCTCTCTCTAATCTCCTAAACCCCAAACTCTCTCCCTCTCTCACTAAACCCCTAACCCCAAATCTCTCTCTCTCTCTCTCTCTCTCTCTCTCTATTTCCAAATCCCTATCTCCAAATCTCTCTCTCTCTTTAAACTCCCAACCTGTAAAAAACTCTCTCTCTAAACCCCTAACCCCCAAACTCGATCTCTCTCTAAACCCCTAGCACACAATCTCTCTCTCCCTCTATTTACTCTCTCCTCTCTCTCTAAAACCCTAAACCCCAATCTCTCTCTCTCTCTAAACTCCTAACCTCCAATCTCTCTCTCTCTCTCTAAAACCCTAACACACCCAATCATATTCTCACTCTCTACACTTCTAACCTCCTTTCTCTCTCTCTCTCTCTGAACCCATCACCCCTAGTCTCTCTCTCTAAAAACCTTAACCTCTGATATCTCTTTGTTTCTCTCTAAATCCATCACCCCCAATCTCCCTCACACTCTATCTCTAACACCTTTAAACTCCAATATTTCTCAACTCTATAAACCCCCAATCAATAATTGCTTTCCTTCTAAATCCCTCACCTACAATCTCTCTCTCTCTCTCTCTCTCTCTCTCTCTCTAAAACCCTAATCACCAATCTCTCTTTCTCTCTCTCTCTTTTAACTCTCATCTCCCCTAAACCCATCATCCACAATCTCCCCTCTCTCTCAATCTATAAACACCTAACCATCAATATATATTTATCTCTCTAAAATTCAAACCCTGAATCTCTCTCTCTAAAGCTCTAACCACCAAAATATATCTCTCTCTCTAAACCCCTAACCCTGAATCTCTCTCTCTAAACCCCTAACCCTGAATATCTCTCTATCTATCTCTCTTTCTCTCTCTCTCTCTAAACCCCCTAACCCCCAATCGCTCTATCTATCTCTAAACCCCTAACTCCCAAACTTTCCTCTCTATCTAAACCCCTAATACCCAATCGCTCTATCTATCTCTAAACCCCTAACCTCCAATCTTTCTCTTTATCTAAACCCTTAACACCAATCTCTCTATCTCTATCTAAACCCCTAACCCCCAATCTATCTCTCTCCAAACCCCTAAGCCCAAATATTTCTCTTTCTATATTCCTCTCTCTGAATCCATAAGATCCAATTTTTGTCTCCCTCTCTCTCTCTCTCTCTCTCTCCCACACACACAAAAAAAATATATATCTAACACTGAATTTCTCTCTCTCTCTCTCTCTAAATCCATAACCCCCAATCTCTTTCCCCTATAAACCACTTACCCAAAATATCTCTCTCTATAAACCCCTAAACTTGTAATCTCTCTTTCTCTCTCTCTCTCTCTCTCAAGCCTCTAACAACTAGTCTCTCTCATTCTATCTCTCTCAGCCTAAACCCCTAAACCCTCTCTTTCTTTCTCTCTCTCTAAACTCCTAACCCTCTCTCTCTCTATATATATATATGTATATCTTTCTAAATGGATTTTTCCCTAATCTATCTCTCTCTCTAAACCCATAAACCCCAATCTCTCTCTCTCTCTAATGCCCTAACCCCTAATATCTCTCTATCAATCTATCTAAACCACTAACGACCAATCTCTCTCTCTCTCTCTCTCTAAACCCCCAACCCCCAATTTTTATCTCTCTAGACCCATGAAATCCTATATCTCTCCCTCTAAACCCCTAAGCCCCAATCTATCTCTAAAAACCACTAGGATAAAATATGTTTCTCTCTCACTCTCCCTCTCTCTCTCAATCTCTCTCTAAACCCTAACCCCCTAATATTTCCCCCTCCCTCTCTCTTCTCCTAAATTCCTAAACCGGAACCTCTAACACCTAATTTCTCTCTCTCTCTAAAAAATTTGATCCCCAATCTCTCTCTCTCTCATGTCTCCCCCCTCTCTCTAAAACCCTAACACATAATACCCACTAACTTTTACTTCATAAGACATGTAAATCATACAAATTTTCCAATATCTAAGTCCTAAACCCATGTACATGTATATAACACAAAAAACAAATTATCTTACGTACTTTAACCCATGTAATAATAACACCTAAAATTTGCTCTCTTTAACTCAACTCCTCTATCTCTCTCTAAAAACCCCCTAACCATAAATCCCTCTCTCCTCTTTCTATAAACCCCTAACCCCCAATCTATCTATCTGTAAAACCCTAACCCTCAATATCTCTCTCTATAAACCCTTAACATCGAATCTCTCTATCTCTCTCTAAACCCATAACCCCTAATATCTCTCTGCCTAGACCTCTAACCCCAAATATCTATCTTTCCATCTCTCTCTCCTTAAACCACTAACCTCCAATATCTATCTCTTTATCTCTATACACCTAACCCCAATTCTCTCCCTTTCTCGCTCTAAACCCCTAATCCTCAATCTTTCTCTAAACACCTAACCTAAAATCACTCTCTACCTCTCTCTCTCTAACCCCTAACCTCCAATATCTCTCTCTCTCCCTGTCTCTAAACACCTAAGCCCCAATATCTCTCCCTCTCTATAACATTTAATCCCCAATCTCTCTCCCTCTCTTACTAAACCCCTAAATCCAATTCTCTCTCTCTCTCTCTCTCTAAACTACTAATTCTCAATATCTCACTCTCTCCCTATCTCTAAATCCAATCACCCCCGAAAATTCTTTCTGTAAACCTCTAGCTCCAAATCTCTCTACCTCTCTCTCTAGACCGTGAAATCCTATCTCTCTCTCTCTATACCCCTAATCCCCAAAGTCTCTCTCTAAACACCTATGCTGCAATATTTTTTCTCTCTCCCTCTCCCCCTCTCTCTCAATCTCTCCTTAAACACTTAACCCCTAATCTCTCCCCCCTCTCTCTCTCCTCTTAAATTCTGAAACCCTAACATTTAACAACCTAATCTCTCTCTCTCTCTCTCTCTCTCTCTCTAAATATCTGACCCCCAATCTCTCTCTCTCCCCCCTCCACCTCTCTCTATAACCCTAACACCTAATGCCCACTCCCTCTCTCTCTCTAAAACCCTAACCCCCATGCTCTCTCTCTCTCTCCCCCCAAACCCCAATCTTCTCTCTCTCTCTCTCTCTCTCTCTCTCCAACCCCCAATAGATCTCTCTCTCTATAAACCCCTAACCCCCAATCTCTCTATCTGTAAAACCCTAACCCTCAATATCTCTCTCTATAAACCCTTAACATCGAATCTCTCTATCTCTCTCTAACCCCTTAACCCCTAATATCTCTCTTCCTTGACCTCTAACCCCAAATATCTATCTTTCTATCTCCCTCTCCTTAAACCACTAACCTTCGATATCTATCTCTTTATCTCTACACTCCTAACCCCAATTCTCTCTCTTTTCTCGCTCTAAACCACTAATCCTCGATCTTTCTCTAAACACCTAACCCCAAATCTCTCTCTACCTCTCTCTCTCTAAACCCCTAACCTCCAATCTCTCTCTCTCTCCCTCTCTCTAAACACCTAACCCCCAATCTCTCTCCCTCTCTATAACATTAATCCCCAATCTCTCTCCCTCTCTCACTAAACCCCTAAATACAATTCTCTCTCTCTCTCTCTCTCTCTCTCTAAACTACTAATTCTCAATCTCTCTCACTCTCTCCCTATCTCTAAATCCGTAACACCCAAATTCTTTCTCTAAACCTCTAGCCCCAAATCTCTCTCTCTATGTCTTTGTCTCTATCTCTCTCCCTCTCTCTCTCTCTTTAAACCCATAACAAAATTCTCTCTCTCTCTCTCTCTCTCTTTACACCCCTAACACCCAATCTATCTGTCTCTAAACTCCAAACCTCCAATAACTCTCTCTCTAAAACCCTAACCCCAATCACTCTCTCACTTTCTAAACCCCTAACCACCAATCTCTCTTTAACCCCCTAACCTCCAATCTCTCTCTCTCTCTCTTTCAAACCTCTAACAACTAGTCTCTCTCATTCTATCTTTCTCACTCTAAATGCCTAAACCTCTTTCTCTCTCTCTCTCTCTCTCTAAACCCCTCTGTTTCTCTCTCTCTCTTTCTATATATATATATGTATATCTCTCTAAATTGATTTTCCTTATTCTCACTCTCCCTCTCTCTATAAACTTGTAACCCCTGGTATCTCTCTGTCTCTAATCCCCTAACCCCTAATATCTCTCTATCGATCTATCTAAACCACTAACCACCAATCTCTCTCTCTCTCTCTCTCTCTCTCTCTCTCTCTCTCTCTCTAAACCCCCACCCTCCAATTTTTATCTCTCTAGACCCATGAAACCCTATCTCTCTCTCTCTAAACCCCTAATCCCCAAGGTCTCTCTCTAAACCACTATGCTACAATATTTTTCTCTCTCCCTCTCCCCCTCTCTCTCAATCTCTCCTTAAACACTTAACCCCTAATCTCTCCCCCCTCTCTCTCTCCTCTTAAATTTTGAAATCCTAACCTTTAACACCTAATCTATCTCTCTCTCTCTCTCTCTCTCTCTTTCTCCCCTCTCCCCCTCTCTCTATAACCCTAACACTTAATTCCCACTCCCTCTCTCTCTCTCTCTCTAAAACCCTAACCCCCATTCTCTCTATCCCTCTCCCGCCAAACCACAATCTCTCTCTCTCTCTCTCTCCAACCCCCAATATATCTCTCTCTCTATAAAACCCTATCCCCCAATCTCTCTATCTGTAAAACCCTAACCCTCAATATCTCTCTCTATAAACCCTTATCATCGAATCTCTCTATCTCTCTCTAAACCCATAACCCCTAATATCTCTCTGTCTAGACCTCTAACCCCAAATATCTCTCTTTCTATCTCCCTCTCCTTAAACCACTAACCTCCAATATCTATCTCTTTCTCTCTACACTCCTAACCCCAATTCTCTCTCTTTCTCGCTCTAAACCCCTAATCCTCAATCTTTCTCTAAACATCTAACCCCAAATCTCTCTCTACCTCTCTCTCTTTAAACCCCTAACCTACAATCTCTCTCCATCTCCCTCTCTCTAAACACCTAAGCCCCAATCTCTCTCCCTCTCTATAACATTAATCCCCAATCTCTCTCCCTCTCTCACTAAACCCCTAAATCCAATTCTTTCTCTCTCTCTCTCTCTAAACTACTAATTCTGAATCTCTCTCACTCTCTCCCTATCTCTAAATCTGTAACCCCCAAATTCTTTCTCTAAACCTCTAGCCCCAAATCTCTCTCTCTATGTCTTTGTCTCTATCTCTCTCCCTCTCTCTCTCTTTAAACCCATAACACAATTCTCTCTGTCTCTCTCGCTCTCTCTCTCTCTTTACACCCCTAACACCCAATCTATCTCTCTCTAAACTCCCAACCTCCAATAACTCTCTCTCTAAAACCCTAACCCCACTCACTCTCTCACTTTGTAAACCCATAACCACCAATCTCTCTTTAACCCCCTAACCTCCAATCTCTCTCTCTCTCTCTCTCTCTCTCTCTCTTTCAAACCTCTAACAACTAGTCTCTCTCATTCTATCATTCTCACTCTAAACGCCTAAACCCCCCCCTCTCTCTCTCTCTCTATCTCTCTGTCTAAACCCCTCTCTTTCTCTCTTTCTCTCTTTCTATATATATATATATATATCTATATCTCTCTAAATGGATTTTCCTTATTCTCACTCTCCCTCTCTCTCTAAACCTGTAACCCCCAATATCTCTCTCTCTCTAATCCCCTAACCCCTAATATCTCTCTATCGATCTATCTAAACAACTAACCACCAATCTCTCTCTCTCTCCCCCTTTAAACCACCACCCTCCAATTTTTATCTCTCTAAACCCCCACCCTCCAATTTGTATCTCTCTAAACCCGTGAAATCCTATCTATCTCTCTCTAAACCCCTATGCTACAATAATTTTCTCTCTCCCTCTCCCCCTCTCTCTCAATCTCTCTTTAAACCCTTAACCCCTAATCTCTCCCCCCTCTCTCTCTCCTCTTAAATTCTGAAACCCTAACCTTTAGCAACTAATCTCTCTCTCTCTCTCTCTCTCTCAAAATATCTTACCCCCAATCTCTCTCTCTCCCCCCTCCCCCTCTCTCTATAACCCTAACACCTAATGCCCACTCCCTCTCTCTCTCTCTAAAACCCTAATCCCCATTCTCTCTCTCTCTCTCCCCCCAAACCTCTCTCTCTCTCTCTCTCTCTCTCTCCAACCCCCAATATATCTCTCTCTCTATAAACCTGTAACCCATAATATCGTTATCTCTAAAACCCTAACCATCAATCTCTCTCTCTATAAAACCTTAACACCAATCTCTCTATCTCTCTCTAAGCCCCTAACCCCCAATCTCTCTCTTCCTAGACATATAACCCCAAATATCTCTCTTTCTATCTCCCTCTCCTTAAACCACTAACCTCCAATCTCTCTCTCTTTATCTCTACATTCCTAACCCCAATTATCTCTCTTTCTCTCTCTAAACCCCTAATCCCCAATCTTTCTCTAAACACCTAGCCCCAACCTCTATGTACCCATCTCTCTCTAAGCCCCTAATCTCCAATTACTCTCTCTATCTCTCTCCCTCTCTCTCTGAACACCTAAGCCCCAATCTTTCTCTCTCTCTCAAACCCTAACCTCCATTCTCTCTCCCTCTCTATAACGCTAATCCCCAATCTCTCTCCCTCTCTCAATAAATCCCTAACCCCAAATTTCTTCCTCTTTCTCTCTAAACTCCTAATGCTAAATCTCTCTCCCTCTCTCCCTATCTCTAAATCCATAAGCCCCAAAACTCTCTCTCTAAATGTCTAGCCCCAAATATCTCTCTTTGTCTTTGTCTCTCTCCCTCTCTCTCTCTCTCTCTTTAAGCCCATAATACAATTCTCTCTCTCTCTCTCTCTCTCCCTCTCTCTCTTTACACCCCTAACACCCAATATTTTTCTCTCTTTATCTAAACTCCTAACCTCTAATAACTCTCTCTCTCTAAAACCCTAACGCCAATTACTCTCTCACTCTCTAAACCCCTAACCTTGAATCTATCTCTCTTTAAACCTGTAATCCCTAATCTCTCTCTCTAAACCCCTAAACCCATCATCCACAATCTCCCTCTCTCTCTATCTATAAACCCTTAACCACCAATCTCTCCATCTCTCTTTAAAATCATAACCCCCAATCTCTCTCTCTCTAAACCTCTAACCACCAAACTCTCTCCTTCTCTCTCTGTAAACCCCTAACCTTGAATCTTTCTCTCTCTAAACCCATAACCCCTAATCTCTTTATCTCTCTCTATTTATCTCTAAACCCCTAACCTCCAATCTCTCTCTCTCTCTATAAACCCCTAAACCCCAATATATATTTTTCTCTCTCTGAACCACTAACCTCCATTCTCTCTCTCTCTCTTTAAACTCCTAAGCCCCATTCTCTCTCCCTCTCTCACTAAACCTCTAACCCCAAATCTCTCTCTCTCTCCAAATACCTAACCCCCAATCTCTTTCTATATAAACCACTTACCCCAAATATCTATCTCTCTAAGCCCCTAACTAGGAATCTCTCTCTCTCTCCAAACACCTAATCTCCAATATCTCTCTCTTTCTTTAAGCCCCCAACCCCCAATATATATATATATATAAACTCCTAACCCACAATATGTTCCTCTCTCTCTCTCTATAAACCCCTAACCCCCAATCTCTCTCTCTCTCTCTCTCTCTATCTATCTATCTATCTATCTATCTATCTATATATCTATCTATCTATCTATCTATATATATATATATATATATATATATATAACCCCTAACCATCAATCTCTCTCTTTCTATATATCTCTCTGTAAAACACTAACTCTCAATTTCTCTCTCTCTTTAAACACCTAACTCCTAATCCCTCACCCTCTCTAAACCTTTAACCACCAATCTCTCTTTAACGCCCTCACCTCCAATCTCTCTCTCTCTCTCTTTCAAACCTCTAACAACTAGTCTCTATCATTCTAGCTCTCTCACTTTAAATGGATAAACCCCTTTTTATCTTTCTCTCTCTAAACCCCTAACCCCCCCCCTCTCTCTATATATATCTATATCTCTCTAAATGGATTTTCCTTAATCTCTATCTCTCTCTCTAAACCCATAACCCCCAATATCTCTCTCTCTCTCTCTCTCTAATCCCCTAATCCCTAATATCTCTTTATTGATCTATCTAAATCACTAACCAACCATCTCTCTCTCTCTCTAAACCCCCACCCCCCAATTTTTATCCCTCTAAACTTGTCAACTCCTATCTCTCTTTAAACCCCTAGGAAACAATATTTCTCTCTCTCCCTCTCCTTCTCTCTCTCAATCTCTCTCTAAACCCTTAACCCCTAATGTCTCCTTCCCTCTCTCTATCTGCTCCTAAATTCCTAAACCCTAACCTATAACAACTAAACTCTCTCTCTCTCTCTAAATATCTTATCCCCACTCTCTCTCTTTCTCTCTCTCCCCTCCCCCCCTCTCTCTAAAACCCTAACACATCATTCCCTCTCTCTCTCTCTCTCCTCCCCCCTAACCTCAACTCCTAACGGTCCTACCCCCCCCCCTCTATATGTCTATCTCCTTCCGCTATCAACCATCCATACACCCCTCATGATCTCTCTTTATATCTAAACGAGTCTTAACACCCTCTCTCTCTCTCTCTGTAAAACCTTAACCACCAGCCTCTCTTTCTAAAACCCTAAAAAACAAACTCTCTCTCTCTCTCTAAGCCCCTAACCCCCAATCTCTCTCTCTCTCTAACTCTTTGTCTTGCTATCTAAACACCTAACCCTGAACCTCCCTCTTTCAATATCTCTCTCTCTAAACCCCTAGTACCCAATCGATCTCTCTCTAACATAAAATATCTCTCCATCTCTATAAAACCCTTACCATCTCTCTATTTGTCTCTCTCTTTATCTCTAAATAGAAAACTAAAAATCTCTCACTCTAAAACCCTAACACTCGATCTCTCTTTCTCTAAACCTCTAACCACTAATATATCCTTATCCCTCTCTCTAAACCCATCAAATCCAATCTCTCTCAACCCATAACCCCAATCTCTCTCTCTCTCTCTAAACCCCTAAAACCCAGTCGCTCTCTCTATCTCTAAAACCCTAACCCCCATTATCTTTCTCTCTAAAACATGAACACCAAATTTCTGTATCACTCTCTAAACACATAATATCCAATCTCTCTCTCTCTTTCTATACCCCTAAAACCAAATACCTTTCTTTCTATCTCTCTCTCTAAAAACTTAACCTCCAATCTCTCTTTCCACCTCTCTCTCTACACCCCTAACCCCCTTTCTCTATCTCTATCTCTAAACCCCTAAACACCTGACGCAAAATCTTGCTCTCTCCCACCCTCTCTATACACACCTAACCTCTCTCTCTCTCTCTCTCCCCTCTCTCTCTCTCTCTCTAAATCCCTAAACCCCAACCTCCGTTTATCTCTCTCTCAACCCCTAACCTCCATTCTCTCTCTACCTTTAAGCCCCTAATCCCCAATCTCTCTCCCTCTCTCACCAAACCCCTAACCCTAAATTCCAGTCTCTCTATCTCTCTCTCACTTTCCAAACCCCTAACACCCAATCTCTCTCTCCCTCTCTAAAACCCTAACCTCGAATCTCTCTCTCTCGCTCTAGAATCATAACCTCCATTCTCTCTCTCTCTCTCTCTCTCTCTCTCTCTCGCTAGACCTGTAACCCCCAATCTCTTTCTATAAACCCCTAACCCCCAATCTCTCTTTCTCCTCTACCTCTTTATCTCTCTCTAAACACCTAACCCCCAATCTCTCTTTCTCTCACTCTCTCTTTATCTCTCTCTAAACCCATCACCCCCCAATATCCCTCTCTCTCTACCTATAAACCCCTAACCTCCAATCTCTCCATTACCCCCAATATCTCTCTCTCTCTCTCTCTCTCTCTCTCTCTCTCTCTAAACCCCTAACCCCCAATATCCCACTCCCTCTCTCTCTCTCTCTAAACCCACAGTCCCTAATCTATTTTTTCTAAATCTCTAACCTCAACTCTCTCTCTCTCTCTCTAAACCCCTAACCCCTAATCTCTCTCTCTCTCTCTAAACACCTAACCCCCAATGTTTCCTTCTATAATCCCATAAAACCCGAACACCCCAATTTCTCTCTCTCTCTCTCTCTCTCTCTCTCTCTCTCTCTCTCTCTCTCTCTCCCTCACTTTCCAACCCCAAGCACCCAATCTCTCTCTCCCTCTATATATATAAAACCCTAACCCCCAAACCCTCTCCCTCTCTAAAACCCTAACCTCCAATCTCTCTCTCTCTCTCTCTCTAGACTCTTAACCCCCATTCTCTCTCTCTCTCTCTAAACCTCTAATATATATCTCTCTTTAAACGTGTAACCGATAACCTTTTCTATAAACCACCAATCTCTCTTTCTCTCCCTATCTCTTTATCTCTCTCTAAACCCCTAACCCCCGCTCTCTCTTTCTCTCACTCTCTCTTTATCTCTCTCTAAACCCATCACCCTGAATATCCCCTCTCTCTCTATCTATAAACCCATAACCTCCAATCTATCCCTTACGCCCAATCTCTCTCTCTCCCTCTCTCTCTCTCTCTCTGTCTCTAAACCCCTAACCCCCAATGTCTCACTCCCTCTCTCTCTCTCTCTAAACCCCCAATCCCTCATCTCTTTTTTCTAAATCGCTAACCTCAACTCTCTCTCTCTCTAAACCCCTAACCCCTAATCTCTCTCTCTCTCTCTCTAAACACCTAACCCCCAATGTTTCCGTCTATAAACCCATAAAAACCTAACCCCCAATTTCTCTCTCTCTCTCTCTCTCTCTCCAAACTCCAAACTCCAACCTCTCACGCTGCTAGCCCGCCCCCCTCTATATGTATATTTCTCTCCACTACCAACCATCCATACAAACCTCATGTTCTCTCTTTATATCTAAACACCTATTAACACTCTCTATCTTTCTCTCTAAACCCTTAACAACCAGTGTCTTTCTCCCTAAAAACCTAAAAAATAATCTCTTTATCTCTCTCTCTCTCTCTCTAAACCCCTAACCTCCAATCTCTCTTTCTCTCTAACGCTCTGTCTCACTCTCTAAATGTCTAATGCTGAAGCTCCTTCTTTCAATCTCTCTCTCTCTAAACCCCTAACACCCATCAATCTCTCTCCCTAAGCTAAAATATATATCTCTCTCTATAAACCCTTACCATCTCTCTATTTCTCTCTCTCTCTCTCTAAATAGAAAACCAACAATCGCTCTCTCTCCCACTCTCTCTCTCTCTAAAACCCTAAACCCCAATCTCTCTTCCTCTAAACCTCTAAAAACCAATCTCTTTCTCTCTCTCAAACCATAACCCCTAATCTCTATCTCTCTCTCTCTAAGCCCCTAAAACCAAATCTATCTATCTATCTCTAAACCCCTAACACCCAATCTCTTTCTCTCAAAAACCTGAACACCAAATTTCTCTATATCTCTCTAAACCCCTAATCCCCAATCTCTCTCTCTCTTTGTGAACCCCTAAAACCAATTATCTCTCTTTCTATCTCCCTCTCTCCAAACCCCAAATCTCCAATCGCTCTTTCTCTTATCTCTGTCTAAACGCCTAACCTCCAATCTATCTTTCTCTTTATCTCTCTCTCTCTCTCTACACCCCTAACCCCCATTCTGCTCTCTCTCTCTAAACCCTTAACCACCAATTCCTCTCTTTAAACACTGAATCCAAAATATATCTCCCCCCTCTCTCTCTCTCTCTATAAATCCCTATATCCCAACCTCTCTTCCTATATCTATCAACCCCTAACCAACAATTTCTCTCTCTAAACACCCAATCCAAAATATCTATCTCCCCATCTCTCTCTTTAAAACCCTAACCTACAATCTCTCTCTCTCTCTCTCTATAAACCCCTATATCCCTCCTCTCTTCCTATCTCTCTCAACCCCTAACCTCCATTCTCTCTCTTCCTCTAAGCCCCTAATCCCCAAACTCTCTTCCTCTCTCACCAAATGCCTAAACCTGAATTCCACTCTCTCTCTCTCTCTCTCTCAAAACCCATAACCTACAATCTGTCTCACACTCTCAACCCATAACCCCCAATCTCTCTCTCTAAGCCCCCAAAACCCAATCTATCTATCTATCTATAAACCTCTAACCCCCAATCTCTCTCTCTCTCTAAAACCTGAACACCAAAACTATCTATCTCTCTCTAGACCCCTAATCCCCAATCTCTCTTTCTCTCTCTCTCTCTTTTTAACTCTCTCTCCCTAAACCCATCATCCACAATCTCCCTCTCTCTCAATATTTAAACACCTAACCATCAATATATATTTCTCTCTCTAAAATTCAAACCCCGGATCTCTCTCTCTAAAGCTCTAACCACCAAAATATCTCTCTCTCTAAACCCCTAACCTTGAATATCTCTCTCTCTCTCTCTTTCTCTCTAAACCCATAACCCATAATATCTCTCTCTCTTTCTCTCTCTCTCTCTCTAAACCCCTAACTCCCAATTGCTCTATCTATCTATAAACCCCTAACCCCCAAACTTTATCTCTATCTAAACCCCTAACACCCAATCGCTCTATCTATCTCTAAACCCCTAACCTCCAATCTTTTATTTATCTAAACCCTTAACACCAATCTCTCTATCTCTATCTAAACCCATAACCCCCAATCTATCTCTCTCCAAACCCTTAAGCCCAAATATTTCTCTTTCTATATTCCTCTCTCTGAATCCATAAGATACAATTTCTGTCTCCCTCTCTCTCTCTCTCTCACTACACTTGTAACCCTTATTCTCTCTCTCTCTCTCTCTCTAAACCCCCGAACCCCGAACCTGTCTCTCTAAAAAACTAATCTTGAATCTCTCCCTCTGCATATCCCTCTCTAAACGGATAACCTCCAATATCTATCTCCCTCTCTATCTATCTAAACCCATGAACCCCAATATCTATTTCTCTCTCTCTGAACCACTAACCTCTCTCTCTCTCTCTAAACTCCTAAACCCCAATCTTTCTCTCTTTCTCTCTCTCTTTCAAATCCTAACCCATAAAAAAATATCTCTATAAACCCCTAACCCCCAAACTCGCTCTCTCTCTGAACCCCTAGCACACAGTTTATCTCTCCCTCTATTTATCTCTCTCTCTCTCTCTCTCTAAACCCATAACCACATTCTCTCTCTCTAAACCCCTAACCCCCAATCTCTCTCTCTCTCTACACTCCTAACCTCCAATCTCTCTCTCTCTCTCTCTAAAACCCTAATCTCCAATATCTCTCTCTCTCTAAAACCCTAACCTCCTCTTTGTCTCTCTCTTTGAACCCATCACCCTAGTCTCTCTCTCTAAAACCCTAACCTTCGATATCTCTTTGTTTCTCTCTAAATCCATCACCCCAATCTCCCTCGTACTCTATCTCTAAACCCTTAACCTCCAATATTTCTCACTCTCTGAACCCCCAATCAATAATCGCTTTCCTTCTAAATCTCTAACCTACAATCTCTCTCTCTCTCTCTCTATCTCTCTCTCTAAACCCCTAACACCCAATCTCCCACTCTCTCTCTCTTTAAACCCCTTATCCCCAATCTCTCCCTCCCTCTCTCTCTCTCTCTCCCACACACACACAAAAAAAAAAAATTCTCTAACAATGAATTTCCCTCTCTCTCTAAATCCATAACCCCCAATCTCTTTCCCTATAAACCACTTACCCAAAATATCTCTTTGTATAAACCCCTAACTTGCAATCTCTCTCTCTCTTTCTCTAAACACTTGATATCCAATATATCACTTTTTCTTTAAGCCACCAACCCCCAATCTATATATATAACCCCTAACCATCAATCTGTGTCTTTCTATATATCTCTCTATAAAACACTAACTCCCAATTTCTCTCTCTCTTTAAACTCTTAACTCCTAATCCCTCACTCTCTTTAAACCTCTTACCACCAATCTCTCTCTAACCCCCTAACCTACAATCTCTCTCTCTCTCTCTCAAACCTCTAACAACTAGTCTCTCTCATTCTATCTCTCTCAGTCTAAAACCCTAAACGCCTCTCTTTCTTTCTCTCTCTCTAAACTCGTAACCCCTATCTCTCTCTCTCTATATATATATATATATGTATATCTTTCTAAATGGATTCTCCCTAATCTCTCTCTCTCTCTCTAAACCCATAAGCCCAAATATCTCTCTCTCTAATGCCCTAACCCCTAATATCTCTCTATCAATCTATCTAAACCACTAACGACCAATCTCTCTCTCTCTAAACCCCAAACCCCGAATGTTTATCTCACTAAGCCCGTGAACTCCTATATCTCTCCGACTAAACCCCTAAGCCCCAATCTATCTCTTTAAACCCCTAGGATAAAATATTTTTCTCTGTCACTCTCCCTCTCTCTATCAATCTCTCTCTAAACCCTTAACCCCTAATAGCTCCCCCCCCCTCTCTCTCTTCTCCTAAATTCCTAAACCCTAACCACTAACACCTAATTTCTCTCTCTCTCTCTCTCCCGTCCCCCCTCTCTCTAAAACCCTAACAGATAATTCCCACTCCCCCCTCTCTCTCTCTAAAAACCAAACCCCCAATCTCTCTCTCTCTCTCTCTCTCGCTCTCTCTCTCTCTCTCCCCAAACCCCAACTTCTCATGCTCCTACCCCTCCCCCCCTCTATATGTCTATCTCCCTCCACTAACAACTATTTATACACCCCTCATGATCTCTCTTTATATCTAAATGCATGTTAACACCCTCTCTCTCTCTCTCTATAAACCCTTAACCACCACTCTTTCTCTTGAAAATCCTAACAAACAATCTATCTTTCTCTCTCTCTCTAAGCCCCTAACCTTCAATCTCTCTCTCTCTCTCTCTCTAACTCTCTGTCTTGCTCCCTCAATGACTAAACCTAGACCTCCCTCTTTCTATCTCTCTCTCTAAACCCCTAACACCTAATCGATCTCTCTCTATAAAAACCTTACCATCTCTCTATTTCTCTCTCTCTCCGTCTCTAAATAGAAAACTAGTAATCTCTCCCTGTCTCCCTCTCTCTCTCTCAAACCCTAACCCGCGATCTCTCTTCCTCTAAACCTCTGACCACCAATCTCTCTCTCTCTCTCTAAACCCATAACGCCCAGTCTCTCTCTCTCTCTCTCTCTCTCTCTCAACCCATAACCCCAATCTCTCTCTCTATCTCTCTCTTTAGACCTGTAAAACCTAGTCTCTCTATCTATCTCTAAAACCCTAATCCTCAATATCTCTCTCTCTCTAAAACATGAACACCAAATTTCTATATCTCTCTCTAAAACCCTAACCCCCCTCTCTCTCTCTCTAAACCCTAAAACCAAATCCCTCTCTTTCTATCTCCCTCTCTCTACACCCCTAACCTCCAATATCTCTTTCTCTCTCTCTACACCCCTAACCCCCATTCTCTCTCTCTCTCTCTCTATCTCTAAAACCCTAAACACCTAATCCCAAATCTCTCTCCCCCCCTCTATCTATAAACCCCTAATCTCCAATCTCTCTCTATCTCTCTCTAAACCCCTAAACTCCAACCTCTTTTTCTCTCTCTCTCTCAACCCCTAACCCCCATTCTCTATCTACCTCTAAGCTCCTAATCCCCAATCTCTCTCCCTCTCTCACCAAACCCCTAACCCTAAATTTTAGTCTATATCTCTCTCTCTCACTCTCCAAACCCTTAACATCTAATCTCTCTCTCCCTCTCAATCTCTAAACAACTAACCTCAAACTCTCTCCCTCTCTAATACACTAACCTCCAATCTCTCTCTCTCTCTCTCTCTAAAACCCTAAACCCCATTCACTCTCTCTCTCTCTAAACCTATAACCCGTAATATCTCTATCTAAACCCCTAACTGCAATCTCTCTTTCTCTCCCTCTTCCTTTATCTCTCTCTAAACACATCGTCCCTAATTTCCCTCTATCTCTATCTATAAACCCATGACCTCCAATATCTATCTCTAAGTCCCTTACCCCCAATATCTCTCTCTCTCTCTCTCTCTCTCTCTAAACCCCTAACTGCCAATCTCTCTCTCCTTTTCTCCTTCTCTCTCTCTAAACCCCTAACCCCTAATAACTTTATCCCCCCCTCTCTCTCTAAACCCCCAATCTCTAATATCTATTTTTTATAAATCTCTAACCTCTATTCGCTCCCTCTCCCACTCTCTCTCTCTGAAACCCTAACCCTGAATCTCTTTTCCTCTAAACCTCTAACCACCGATCTCTTTCTCTCTCTCTCTCTAAAACCATAACCCCTAATCTCTCTCTCTCTCTAAGCCCCTAAAACCAAATATATATATCTATCTCTAAACCCCTAACACCCAATCTCTCTCTCTCTAACACCTTCACACCAAAATTCCATATCTCTCTGTAACCCCCTAATCCCCAATCTCTCTCTCTCTTTTTGAACCCCTAAAACTAAATATCTCTCTTTCTATCTCCCTCTTTCCAAACCCCAAACCTCCAATCTCTCTTTCTCTCTCTCTATCTAAACCCCTAACCTCCAATCTTTCTCTCTCTCTCTCTCTCTCTCTCTAAACACCCAATCAAAAATATCTCTCGCCCCCTTTCTCTCTTTAAGACCCTAAGCCAAAATCTCTCTCTCTCTTTTTATAAACCCCTATATCTCGGCCTCTCTTCCTATCTCTCTCAACCCCTAACTAGCAGGTTCTCTCTCCAAACACCCAATCCAAAATATCTCTCTCCCCCGCTCTCTCTATGAAACCCTAACCTACAATCTCTCTCTCTATAAAACCCTCTATCCCATCCTCTCTTCCTATCTCTCTCAACCCCTAACCTCCATTCTCTCTCTGCCTCTAATTCCCTAATCCCCAATCTCTCTTCCTCTCTCACCAAATGCCTAAACCTAAATTTTAGTCTCTCTCTCTCTATAAACCCATAACCTGCAATCTCTCTCGCGCTCTCAACCCATAACCCCCAATCTCTCTCTCTCTAAACCCCCAAAACCCAATCTATCTATCTATCCCTAAACCTCTAACCCCCAATCTCTCTCTCTCTCTAAAACCTGAACACCAAATTTATCTATCATTCTCTAAACCCCTAATCCCCAATCTCTCTTCCTCTCTCTCTCTCTTTTTAACCTTTAAAACCAAATACCTCTCTTTCTATCTCCCTCTCTCTAAACCAAAAACCTTCAATCTCTCTTTCTCTCTCTCTCTAAACCCCTAACCTCCATTCTATCTTTATCTTTCTCTCTCTCTCTCTCTACACCCCTAACCCGCATTCTCTCTCTCTCTCTAAACCTGTAATCACAAATTTCTTTCTCTAAACAATTAATCAAAAATATCTCTCTCCCCTCTCACTGTATAAACCCCTAACCTTAAATCTCTCTCGCTCTCTCTAAACCCCTATATCCCAACCTCTCTTCCTCTCTCTCTCAACCCCTAGCCTCCATTCTATCTCTACCTCTAAGCCCCTAACCCCCAATATCTATTCCTCTCTCACCAAACACCTAAACCTAAATTTCAGTCTCTCCCTCTCTCTCTCTCTCTCCAAACCCCTAACACCTAATCTCTCTCTCCCTCACAAACATTAAGCCCCTACACACCAGACTATCTCCCTCTCCAAACCCTAACCTTTAGTATATATCTCTCTCTAAAACCCTAACCCCCATATCACTCTCTCTCTCTAAGCATGTAACCCCCAATCTATCTCTCTAAACCCCTAACACCCAATCGATCTCTCTAAATCCCTAACCCCCAATCTATATTTCTCTCAATCTCTCTTTACCTCTCTCTAAACCCATTACCCTCAATCTCTCTCTCTCTCTATCTATAAACCCCTAACATCCAATCTCTCTCTCTAAGCCCCTTACCGCCAATGTCTCTCTCTCTCTCTCTCTCTCTCTCTCTAAACCCCTAACCTCCAATCTCTCTCTCTCTCTCTCTCTCTCTTTCTCTTTCTCTTTCTCTCTCTCTTAACCCCTAACCTCCAAAATCCATGTCCTTATCTCTCTCTAAACCCCCAATTCCTAATCCCTTTCTTTCTAAATACCCAACCTCCATTCTCTCTCTCTCTATAAACCACTAACCCCCAATCTCTCTCTCACTCACTCTAAAAATATAACCCCCAATGTTTCATTCTCTAAACCCATAAAACCCTAACCCACAATCTCTCTCTCTCTCTCTCTCTCTCTCTCTCTCTCTCTCTCTCTCTCTCCTTCTTTAAAGTCCTAACACTACCTCTCTCTCTCTCTCTCTCTAAACTCCCATATCTCTCCCTCTCTCCCTAAACCCTTCATCCACAATCTCCCTCTCTCTCAATCTCTAAACACCTAACCACCAATATATATATCTCTCTCTAAAATTCTAACCCCGAATCTCTCTCTCTAAAGCTCGAACCACCAAACTCTCTCTCTCTCCAAACCCCTAACCCTAAATTTCTCTCTCTCTCTCTAAACCCATAACCACTAATATCTCTCTATCTCTCTCTCTAAACACCTAACACCCAATCTCTCTATCTATCTCTAAACCCCTAACCCCACATCTTTCTCTTTATCTAAACCCCTAACACCCAATCGCTCTATCTATCTCTAAACCTCTAAGCCCCAATCTTTCTCTCTATCTTAACCCTTAACACCAATATCTCTATCTATCTCTAAACCCATAACCCCCAATATCTGTCTCTCCAAACCCCTAAGGCCAAATATTTATCTTTCTATATTCCTCTCTCTGAATCCATAAGATCCAATTTCTCTCTCGCTCTCTCTCTCTCTCTACAACTGTAACCCTCATTCTCTCTCTCTCTCTAAACCCATAAAATCCAATCTGTCTCTCTAATATTTAATATCTCCCTCTCCCTCTCCCTCTCTAAATCCCTAACCTCCAATCTCTATGTCTCTCTATCTATCTAAACCCCTGAACCCCAATATCTATTTCTCTCTGTTTGAACCACTAACCTCTCTCTCTCTATCTCTGAACCCATCACTCCTAGTCTCTCTCTCTAAAACCCTAACCTCTGATATCTCTTTGTTTCTCTTTAAATCCATCACCCCCAATCTCCCTCACACTCTATCTCTAAACCCTTAACCTCCAATATTTCTCACTCTTTAAACCCCCAATCAATAACCCTTTCCTTCTAAATCCCTAACCTATAATCTCTCTCTCTCTCTCTCTAAACCCCTAAATTGCAATCTCTCTCTCTCTCTCTCTAAACAGTTAATCTCCAATATATATCTTTTTGTTTAAGCCACCAACCCCCAATCTATATATATGTAACCCCTAACCATCAATCTATCTCTTTCTATATATCTCTTTATAAAACACTAATTCCCAATTTCTCTCTCTCTTTAAACTCCTAACTCCTAATCCATCACTCTCTTTAAACCTCTAACCACCAATCTCTCTATAACCCCCTAACCTCCAATCTCTCTCTCTCTCTCTCTCAAACCTTAAACAACGAGTCTCTCTCATACTATCTCTCTCAGTCTAAACCCCTAAACCCCTCTCTTTATTTCTCTCTCTCTAAACTCCTAACCCCCCCTCTCTCTCTATAGATATCTATATCTTTCTAAATGGATATTCCCTAATCTCTCCCTCTCTCTAAACTCATAACCCCCAATCTCTCTCTCTCTCTCTCTCTAAACCCCCAACCACCAATTTTTATCTCTCTAAACCCATGAACTACTATATCTCTCCCTCTAAACCCTTAAGCCCCAGTCTCTCTCTCTCTAAACCCCTAGGATAAAATATTTTTCTCTCTGACTCTCCCTCTCTCTCTCAATCTCTCTCTAAACCCTTAACCCCTAATCTCTCCCCCCCCTCTCTCTCTCCTTCTAAATTCCTAAACCCTAACCTCTAACACCTAATATCTCTCTCTCTCTAAATATCTAATCCCCAATCTCTCTCTCTCTCTCTCCCCTCCACCCTCTCTCTAAAACCCTAACAAACAATCTCTCTCTCTCTCTCTCTAAGCCCCTAACCTCCAATCTCTCTTTCTCTAACTCTCTGTCTTTGTCTCTAAATGGCTAAACGTGGACTTCCCTCTTTCTATCTCTCTCTCTTAACCCATAACACTTAATTGATCTCTCTCACTAACATAAAATACATATATCTCTCTCTATAAAACCCTTACCATCTCTTTATTTCTCTCTCTCTCCATCTCTAAATAGAAAAACTAGTAATTTCTCTGTCTCTCCCTCTCTCTCTCTAAAACCCTAATCCTCGATCTCTTTTCCTCTAAACCTCTAACCACCAATCTCTCTCTCTCTCTCTCTCTAAACCCAAAATGCCCAATCTCTCTCTCTCTCTCTCTCTCTCTCTCTCTCAATCCATAACCCCAATCTCTCTCTCTCTCTCTCTCTACCCATAACCCCAATATCTCTCTCTCTCTCTAAACCCCTAAAACCTAGTCTCTCTATCTATCCCTAAAACCCTAACCCCCAATATCTCTCTCTCTCTAAAACATGAACACCAAATTTCTCTATCTCTCTCTAAAACCCTAACCCCCAATCTCTCTCTCTCTCTCTCTCTCTCTAAACCTCTAAAACCAAATACCTCTCTTTATATCTCCCTCTCTCTACACCCCTAACCTCCAATATATCTTTCTGTCTCTCTCTCTACACCCCTAACCCCCATTCTCTCCCTCTCTCTATCTCTAAAACCCTAAACGCCTAATCCCAAATCTCTCTCTCCCCCCTCTATCTATAAACCCCTAATCTCCAATCTCTCTCTATCTCTCTCTAAAATCCTAAACCCCAACCTCTATTTCTCTCTCTCTCAACCCCTAATCCCCAATCTCTCTCCCTCTCTCACCAAACCCCTAACCCTAACATTTAGTCTCTCTCTCTCTCTCTCTCTCCAAACCCTTAGCATCCAATCTCTCTCTCCCTATCAAACTATAAACAACTAACCCCCAAACTCTCTCCCTATCTAATCCCCTAACCTCCAATCTCTCTCTCTCTGTAACATCCTAACCCCCATTCACTCACTCTCTCTCTCTCTCTAAACCTGTAACCCATAATCTCTCTCTCTAAACCCTTAACCCCCCGATCTCTCTTTCTCTCCCTCTCTATTTATCTCTCTCTAAGCCCCTAACCCCCATTCTCTCTTTCTCTCCCTCTCTCTTTATCTCTCCCTAAACACATCACCGCCAATCTCTCTCTATCTCTATCTATCAACCCCTAACCTATAATCTCTCTCTCTAAGTCCCTTACCTCCAATCTCTCTCTCTCTCTCTAAACCCCTAACTGCCAATCTTTTTCTCCTTTTCTCTTTCTCTCTCTCTAAATCCCTAACCCCTAATATTTGTATCCCTCTCTCTCTCTCTCTAAACCCCCAATCTGAAATATCTTTCTTTCTAAATCTCTAACCTCCAGTCTCTCTCTGTCTCTCTCTCTCTCTCTAAACCCCTAACCCCCAATCTCTCTCTCTCTCTAAGCCCCTAACCTCCATTATCTCTCTCTCTAACTCTCTGTCTTTCTCTCCAAATTCCTAATGCTGAACCTCCCTCTTTCTATCTCTCTCTCTAAACCCTGAACACCCAATTGATCTCTCTCCATAACCTAAAATATATATCTCTCTCTATAAAACCCTTACCATCTCTCTATTTCTCTCTACCTCTCTAATTATAAAACCAACAATCTCTCGCTCTCTCTCTCTAAACCCCTAAAACCCGATCTATTTATCTATCTCTAAATCTCTAACCCCCAATCTCTCTCTCTAAAACTTGAACACCAAATTTCTCTATCTCTCTCTAAACCCCTAATCCCCCCCCCCTCTCTCTCTCTCTCTCTCTCTAAACCCATAAAACCAAATACCTCTCTTTCTATCTCCCTCTCTCGAAACCCAAAACCTCTAATCTCTCTTTATCTCTCTCTCCAAACCCCTAACCTCCATTCTATATTTTTCTTTGTCTCTCTCTCACTCTCTACACCCCTAAACCCCATTCTCTCTCTCTCTCTCTCTCTCTCTCTCTCTCTCTCTCTCTCTCTCTCCATCTCTAGCCCCTAATCACCAATTTCTCTCTCTAAACACCTAATCAAAAAATATCTCTCTCCCCCTCTCGCTCTATAAACCCCTAATATCCAATCTCTCTCTCCCCTAAACCTCATATACCAACCTCTCTTCCTCTCTCTCTCAACCCTTAACGTCCCTTCTTTCTCTGCCTATGAGCCCCTAATCCCCCAATCTCTATTCCTCTCTCACCAAATGCCTAAACCAAAATTTTAGTCTCTCCCTCTCTCTCTCTCCAAACCCCTAACACCTAATCTCTCTCACTCCCTCTCAATATCTAAATCCCTAAACCCTAATCTCTCTCCCTCTATAAACCCCTAACCTCTAATATATCTCTCTCTCTAAAACCCTAACCCCCCAAATCACTCTCTCTCTCTCTAAACCTATAACCCTTAATCTCTCTCTCTAAAACCCTAACCCCCAATATATATTTCTCTCCCTCTCTCTTTACCTCTCTCAAAACCCACTACCCTCAATCTCCCTCTCTCTATCTATAAACCCCCAACCTCCAATCTCTCTCTCTAAGCCCCTTACCACCAATATCTCTCTCTCTTTCTCTAAACCCCCAACCACCAATATCTCTCTCTCTCTCTCTTAATCCCTAACCATAAAAATCATTGTCCCTTTCTCTCTCTCTAAACCCCCAATATCTAATCTCTTTATTTCTAAATACCCAACCTCCATTTTCTCCCTCTCTCTAAACCCCTAACCCCCAATCTCTCTCTTTCTCTCTAAAAATCTAACCCCCAATGTTTCATTCTCTAAACCCATAAAAACCTAACCCACAATTTCTATGTGTGTGTGTGTCTCTCTCTCTCCACCTTTAAAGTCCTAACCCTAACTCTCTCTCTCAACCCCTTATCCCCAATTTCTCTCTCTTTCTCTAAACCCCTAACTCCCAATCTCTTTCTCTATTAACCCCTAACCTCAAATATATTTCTATCTCTAAACCCCTAATTTCCAATCTCTCACTCTCTCGCTCGCTCTAAAACCTTGAGATCCAATATCTCTCTCTTTCTCTAAAACACTAACTCCCGATGTCTCTCTCTCTCTAAGCCCACAACCTACAATATCTCTCTCTCTCTCTCTCTCTTTCTCTCTAAATCCAAATCTCTCTCTCTCTCTCTAAACCGAAATCTATCTCTCTCCATAAACCCCTAAACCCGAATATCTATTTCTCTCTCTATGAACCACTAACCTCCATTCTCTCTCTCTCTCTCAGTCTCTCTCTCTCTCTGCAAACTGCTAAACCCCATTCTCTCTCCCTCTCTCACTAAACCGCGAACCCAAAATCTCTCTCTCTCTCAACCAATAACCCCCAACCACTCTCTCTTTATGTCTCTCTCTCTAAACCCCTAACCTCCAATCTCTCTCTAAACCCCTAACCCCCAATCTCTCTATCTAAACCTGTAACTCTCAATCTCTCCCGCCCTCTCCATGTAAAGCTCTATCCCTCTCTCTCTCTCTCTCTCTCTCTCTATATATATATATATATATATAACCCCTAACCATCAATATATCTATTTCTATATATCTCTCTGCAAAACACATTAGATGAAATTTGGGTTAAAAATGGGCCTCCTAAGGAAATAATAAAATAATAATAGAGAGAGAGTGAAAAAACTACTTTTTTGGATTGTATTTTCAACTTATCTCCTTGTAGGTTTACTCAAATCTCAAGCGGAATGACTCATTGGATTCATAATTATATTAGGCATCCAACGAGTACCCATGTTGCATACTTTTAACAAAACCCACACCATGAAAAAATGAAAATACATTAAAAAACGTGTTTCTAGTGAGAGAACACGTTTTTTAATGTATTTTTTATTTTTCATGGTGTTGATGTTGTTAAAAGTATGCAACATGGGTATTCGTTGGATGCATAATTTAATTATGCATCCAACGAGTTCTCCTGCTTGAACTTTGAGTAAACCTACAAGGAGATAAGTTGAAAATAGGATCCAAAAAAGTAGTTTTTATTTTTTTCCCCCAATTTTTTTTACATGCACCTTGTTTGAATTTTAAAGCATTTTGATTGCCTAATATGTGATGACAAGAAATTGTACTTTATGGTTAAAAGGCCCATTTTTCATCCAAATTTCCTCTATTTCTAACTCTCAATTTCTCTCTCTATTTAAACTCCTAACTTCTAATCTCTCACTCTCTTTAAACCTCTAACCACCAATCTCTCCTTAACCCCCTAACCTCCGATCTCTCTCTCTCTCTCTTTTTCAAACCTATAACAACTAGTCTCTCTCATTCTCTCTCTCTCACTCTAAATGCCTAAACCCCTCTCTTTTTCCTTCTCTCTCTCTAAACTCTAACCCCCCCTCTCTCTCTATATATATATGTATATCTCTCAAAATAGATTCTCAATCTCTCTCTCTCTCTCTATCTCTAAGCCCGTAACCTTTGTAGCTAGGGTTTTCACCCTAGCTTGTGCAAATGAGCACCTACTATGGAGAAGGGACTCCTTAGTAACAGTTCAGATAATACAGTAAATAAAAGACAGTAAATAAAACAGTAACTACTCTAAGCATGTGCATAAAATAACAGAAAGATAATAAAAATTGTTTTTTGTATTAAAGATTATACCTCCAATGTGAAGGTTGATGAAGCCTTTGCAGTAGTCCAAGAGGGTTGCTCCAAGCTCCAGTGTTGTTCATTTCTCTTTCTCTAAAGGGTTTTGGACATGGGCCAAAGGGGGCACTCAAATGTGAAAGTAGCTCAAGGGTGAGTTAGGGTTTCAGGAGTGATTTTGGCAGAGTAAGGGTGTGGTTGACTGTGGATATGAAATGAGGGGCCTCCATCACCTATTTATAGGTTTTTTAGTGGTGGATATGAAATGAGGGGCACCACATGGTTTAAGTCAGCTGTATAGGGTTTTTGCTTCCTTTTTCCCTCTTTTTCCTCTTTTTTGTATTTTTTATTCCCTTTTTAGAGGGTTTCTTGCTATTTTGGAGGAATTTTGGATTATTTTGGGGGTAAAAGGGGTTTTTTTGGCCTTTTGGAGGCTTTTTTAATGGTTTTTTGGCCTTTTGGAGGCTTTTTAATGGCATTTTAAGGTTTTGGAGGCAAATATGGTAGGAAATATGGACAAATGAGTCATGCAATGGGGTAGATGAGGTAGTGAGCACTTTTTGGGTGTTAAAAGATTGCCCCCTGATGTGTGAGGGCAGGAGCTCATCGTATGGCTGATAGATATCATAAGTCTTTTATGGTTTTCCTAGTGTGTGGAGAGGAGAAGAAACGAACTAGATCCTGGAACAACGCTCCCGAACAAGCTGCAAAAACTGAAAGTACATGACCTCAATAATGAATGAGGAATGATCTAAACATATGGACGAGGCGGGCATTCCCATGCTCGTATCAAGATATAGAACAATAACAAGGGGGTCCAATAAATGGGGACCTGAAATATACATGGCCTCGAAGGAGGAAGAATCTGAATATATGGATGAGGCGGGAATACCCATGCTCATATCAAGATATATAAAACATAACAATGAGGCCTGAAAAGGGGGACCTGTAAGATACATAGAGAACCACTGTGTACATCATAAGGGTCCAAAGGGGACACAAATCTGGGACATACTGTTGGGCTGACCATGTCTGAGCTGAAGAAATGATACACTGGAATGACAATAGTGCTGCTGAGTGTGGTACCATAGGAACTGATGAACTGATGGATCATAGTGACGGGGAGTCATACCCTCAATGGTACACTGAACTGGAACTGAGCTGGGTACTCAAGGAAGCATATAACTGGATGGATTCCGAATACAATAGGCCAACGCAACCCGGACATCCACGGGAACATATAACTGGGCGTTCCGAAGTGACTCACCAATGTGCTAGAGTCAGGGGAAATCCGGGGTCTTCGACTAATAACTGAAGGGATATATACCCTGCACAATTATCAACGATGCGATTAAGGTGTTAAATTCGAGCATGTGAGAAACAACCACTCGGAGAGGTAATGATGACTCCTCTCAAAATGGTCCATAGGCACTCACCACAGATGGTGATGGGTCCAAGGCACATGGACCTCTGGGTCTATCCTCTGGAATAGAGGGGATGTCGTCGATAGAGGGAGACCTGCAACTAGCAAGGCAATGATGTTTCCTTGATAGGATCACGAGGTGGAGAACCGAAGTGTGAGAGTACTGATGGTAGGACTGTCATACTGTGGGGGATAACTGGGTAAGTAGAGTGGGTGGACTCAAACTTCCTTTGTTAAGAGTATGATGGTGGGGATGATCGGGCAGCATATGAAACTGACTGGTGGGAAAGGGATCGTAGCTGTAATGGATCAAGGATAGTGACTGGCATGAGTGATACTCAAGTTGGTGTAAGATGGCAGGAAACTGCAGAAACCTCTGAACAAAGGCGACCTTATTGGGGGTGCTGCCGAGATGATCGATCACAGTGTCGAGAGGCACAGGGAAAACTTCTTGATGGTTTAAGGAACTAGAAGAAGTGTGTTTAAAATGGTACTGTCCTGTGGATTTATACGAGCCCAGGACAGTTCATGCTCATGATTGCTTTCAATTTTAAGGAGTCTGAAAGCGATAAGAAGACTCTGAAATAATGGAATGGTACTATCGTGTGGATTTGTACGAGCCCAGGTGTTAACACCCAAAAAGTGTTCACTACCTCATCTACCCCATTACATGGCTTATTTGTCCATTTTCCTACCATATTTCCCTTAAAACCCCTAAAAATCCCACTAAAAAGCCTCCAAAAGGCCACAAAACCCTCAAAATAGCCTAAAAAAGGCTAAAAAACCCCTTTTTTCCTCCAAAAATATCCAAAATTCCTCTAAAATAGCAAAAATCCCCTAAAAAGGGAATAAAAAATATAAAATAATGAGGAAAAGGAGGAAAAAACCCTATACAGCTGCCCAAAACCATATGGTTCCCAAAACCATGGGCCAGCACTCCACCACCAAAAAACTATAAATAGGTGATGGAGAACCCTCATTCCTATCCACAATCAAATATACCCTTACTATGCCAAAATCTCTCTTGAAACCCTAGCTCACCATTGAGCCACTTTCACCTGGAGAGCCCCTTTTGGCCCATTTCCACCATTGGAGAAAGAGAAGGAGCACATTGGAGCTTGGAGCAACCCTCTTGGATCATTGCAAGGGCTTCACCAACCTTCACATTGGAGGTAACATTAATACAAAAAGCCATTCTTTACATATTATTTGTTATGTTTCATGCATATGTTAGAGTAGTTTCAATTACTGTTTTAGCATAATAATTTACATTTACTGAACTGCTACTAACGAGTCCATACTCCTTATTAGGTGCTCATTTGCACAAGCTAGGGGTAAAACCCTAGTTACAGTTTTGGCGACTCCCTCAAAATAGCCTCAAAAAGGCTAAAAAACCCCTTTTTCCTCCAAAAATATCCAAAATTCCTCTAAAATAGCAAAAATCCCCTAAAAAGGGAATAAAAAATATAAAATAATGAGGAAAAGGAGGAAAAAACCCTATACATCTGCCCAAAACCATATGGTTCCCAAAACCATGGGCCAGCACTCCACCACCAAAAAACTATAAATAGGTGATGGAGAACCCTCATTCCTATCCACAATCAAGTATACCCTTACTCTGCCAAAATCTCTCTTGAAACCCTAGCTCACCATTGAGCCACATTCACCTTGAGAGCCCCTTTTGGCCCATTTCCACCATTGGAGAAAGAGAAGGAGCACATTGGAGCTTGGAGAAACCCTCTTGGATCATTGCAAGGGCTTCACCAACCTTCACATTGGAGGTAACATTAATACAAAAAAGCCATTCTTTACATATTATTTGTTATGTTTCATGCATATGTTAGAGTAGTTTCAATTACTGTTTTAGCATAATAATTTACATTTACTGAACTACTACTAAAGAGTCCATACTCCTTAGTAGGTGCTCATTTGCACAAGCTAGGGGTAAAACCCTAGCTACAGTTTTGGCGACTCCCCTAGGTTTGAATTTCTGGTTTTCGTTTAAAAAATTTTAGTTTTCTGCAATAATTTCCCGTTTTTTCCTTTCAGCTGTCCCTTTCGGCCGCCGTACACCGCATCTTTTCCCTCTGCAGTCGCGTCCCGACCGCGTCTTTCAGGCCTTTACCTACGACCCTACCGCGGCTCTCAGACTTTTTTCGGTGCCCTACCGGCGGATTCAAGTCTGTTACCTGCGGTTCGGCCGCGGCTAATCAGCCTGTTTGCTGCGATCTGACTGCGCCTGTCGGCCATCTTCCGGTGTCCCGACTGCGGTTTTCAGCCCCTTTGCTGCGACCCGACTGTGTCAAACTTCCCTTTTCCTGCATCCGGACGGCGTCTGTGAACCTTCTTTCCTGCGACCTGACTGCATTTTTTCCCCTGTTTCCAGCGTCCCGACTGCTTCTGTCGGCCTAAAAGCTGCGACCTGTCCACGTCTGTTTCCCTAAAACCTGCGGTCCGACTATTCAGTTTCGGCGCAGACCCGCGGTTTGATTTCTGTCTTTTTTCCCTGATTTGAGCCCAGCCCACTTTGCTGCACTATTTTCTGCACCAGCACAGCCCTCTGTCCTACCTGCAGCCACCCTTCCTTACAACATTTTTCTGCAGTTTTTATTTCTGTTTCATTTACAAAACCATTTTTTCATTTTAAATTGGAAAAAGAAAATTGTGCATTTTTGAAAGTTCATTTATATATTGTTATTGCTAGATAGAAAGTTGCCCTCCCTAGTGGCACTTTCTACTTGGGTTCATCATCATCTCACGAGCACACACTCTGTCACATAAATCAAGTGAGCCTTAAAAAGTACCTAACTCAACCAATATTCTAACCCCACTTGGGGAACACAAAAGAATCTTTGTAGTTAGGTAGGATCAGGGGGATAGGCTTCCAATAACACCCCTCGGTTACTTACACTTGAGACATAGTTGTTGTCCAATTAGGGAACCAAAAATCCCTAGTACTTTTTGGCACGGTCACGACCAGTTTATCAGAGGGCCTCTCCCTTAGGAGGGTTGAAGTCAGGAGACTGGTTCTGGAGGCCTGAGTGGAATACCGCACTCCATTCAGTAACCGAAGGGATACCTTTCGCAGTTCTCAGGATATCCCTGTATAGGGGTATTGCGGTAAAGGACCGAACAACAGATTCACCTTTCTGGACGTGTCATGAACGGGGTATCTTAGTTTTCACTCTTCTAGGATTGACTACCCAGTATCCCTCCCGGTAGGGGGATATCTTAGCCACTTGGCTTTTCTATTCATATTGTCTGACTTGGATTTCATCACCTTGCAGAGGATATGTCTAGTTGAGTCAGAATACTTTTAGTTAGGTGTTTGCATGCTCCTTTACCTCCTTTTGGTCTAGTGATTCCACCATTTTTTTCTTTTTAGGAAGCCTGCTGCTTGTTGGTATTCTGACCACCTTTTTTGATACTCCACCTATTGTAGCACAGCTGTTACAGTAGGTGTTTTAAATTGGTTGTTGGCCTGAGTGCCTTGTTTTTGAGCTCTCCTTCTGCACACTCGGTTGCATTAGGGTTTTTGAGCTGTTTTTTACTCACCTCAACCCACAGAGATTTGACATCATCTGTCACCATTGAGTCCCCGAGACATTCTCAACGCCTCAGGGGTGAGCCCCCACAGCATGGTTCACTTGACACCACATGTCATAGATACAGATCATCATCACTTGATTCCACTTATAATAGATCTCGAGCCTTGTCACTTGACTCCACTCGTTAGCGGCATAGGACTCCGTCACCCGATATTGACGCCCCTTACTTCACCTCCGATTCTGAGGAAGAGTCTGAGAACCCCATTTACACTGCCCCTACTAGCCCCATAGCTGGCGTGACTTCCACTCCCTTTTTGGTAGGGACCATTGGTGGCACATCCACCACTACACCAGTTACTACACCTGCTTTGGGTATGCCCTCCATGGGACCCCCATCTACCGTTCCCCTCACGGCCCCTATTCCCATAGCAGGAATACCCATTCCCACTCCATCAGTGGCTCACACTACCCATGTTGGTGCAGGACCATCCTATACCACCTTAGTTCCCCCACTTGGGGGCAACATCCCTAACCCTGTCCCTCCACTTGGGGGCATTGGCCCCAACTTGGCCCCACCCACTACTGTGTCACATCCCTCTTCCAGTTTGCCTTTCATGGCTAGCCTCAATCTGCCTGACCTAGCCAGAATGACCAATGATCCTATTCGACACGACCCTGCGTGGCCTCACATGCCTACCAAGCTACCCTCTGACATCCCTAAATTCGAGGGCAAGGCAGGAGAGGACCCACAAAACCATATTATGTCCTTCCATTTATGGTGTTCCTCCAACTCCATAGTGGACAACTCTATTCACCTCCGTCTCTTACAGCGCACCTTCACTGGCTCTGCAGCCAAGTGGTATATCGAGCAACCCCATGGGACCCATGCCACCTTCGCTTCCCTTGCCTCAACCTTCCTGCAGTTCTTCCAGTTACCTGTCCGCTATGACGCGGGCGTTGAAATTCTCCTGTCTTGCAGACAAAACACGACCACCCACATCACGGACCACATTCATGAGTGGCGTAGACGCCGTAGCTTATGCAAGATCAAGTTAGACGACCATATCTTCCTAGATTGGTTCCTCAAATCCCTTCTTCCTGTTATTGCTAAGGATGTAGCTTCTGAAAGACCCCAGTCTGAAGAAGAAGCCATCCTTAAGGCATAACAGTTCGACCTCATTTATGCCCAGTCGGGTTACCTTTATACCATTATACCGGACGCCCCTCGCGGAGATTCCTCCCAGCACGATGCACCTGGGGCATCCCATGCTGCAGACGGCATCATTGGCTCTGTGTCTTCGCATCCCCAACCATTTTCCATAGTACGTCCTAACCCTGGCCCCGACCTTTCACGGGCTACCTCATAGTCTGGAGCAACCAACTCGTATGCTCCCATGACACATCACCACCATTCCCATGGACCCTCATGTCCACCTCAGTGCTTCGGCCATGCACCTCTGGCTTACGCTCCCCCCGGTCGCACCTCTGACATACTACCACCAGCAGGCTGCACCAGCTCCTGCACCTTCACAAGCCCAACATGCTTATTATGCACCACAGGCAGCCCTTGCGGCGAACCCACAACCTGCTCCGTAGCCATACCAGCCACCCCCTCAGGTTGCTGCACCTGCGCAGCCTCTGCCTACATATCATCCACCGCAGCCTGCTCCAGCACCTGCGCAACCTCAGAATCCACTTTCTGCTCAAGGGAAATTTTACACCCAACAAAACCCGCAGCAAAACCAGAACAATCAACGCAACCAGGGCCAACAAAACCGCGGCAAGGGCCGTAATCGTGGGAACAACCAACCAACAGACCAAGGTGGTCAACCTCCTAATCCCCCCGACAATAATAATGCGGCCCCTACTAACCAAAACCCGGATCGTCCGCCTAAGCAGGCTAAAAACCCCAATTTGTGAACAAACCATCCTTGTTCTATTTGCGGGGTCTATGGCCACTACACACACGCTTGCCCACACTTGGAGCGAGCATGGAAACTCTGGGTTAATGAGGCACATTGCCAAGGGCATGGGGCTCCCCAAGCACCTCCCAACCCCCCTCAACCTCAGCAGCCCCCTTTGGTACTCCAAAACCCCCTACCAACCCAAGGCGTAGTGAACACTCAGCCGTTGGCTCCCCCTCAAGCCAATGCGCCACCCCAACAACCACAGATAACGTACGCCACTCCTGATCAACACATTTTCGACTCAGGAACCCACCACTTGTTGATGATGTCATCCACTGATGTCAACCTCCAGACCCAACGAAACCAATATGGCTCCACCTCTGAAGTCCCTCCCACTGATAAACCCACTAACGCTAATCCCACTGATCAGGCGTTACGTATACCTCCACCTCCCCTAGATGGCGCTGCAAAAGCACCTCGTTTCCCACTTCTCCGTATCAATAATAACCCCAATGCGCGTGCTGCGTACAACTACAATATTGTAGACGACCTAGCCCAATCTCCCGCAGCCATGTCTGCGTTAGAAGTCTTGAAAAACTGTCCTTCGCAGCGCAAGACTTTACTTTCCGCCATTGGGGCGACTGACCCAAATGATTCAAATTTAATGGCATTCGATTTGGACCAATCTGAACCACGCCTGCCTTCCTCCTTAGCGTTCCAAGTTTCTGTTTCCGTCTGGAATCTTGTCATCCATCGATGCATCGTCGATGAAGGTGCCTCCACATGCGTTATGTCTACATTCGTATGGCAGAAGTTGGGATCCCCTACTCTCCAGCAGTTCACCACTGAATTACGCACCTACAACGGTCGGTCGGCCCAGCCCCAAGGCCTCCTTGCCAATGTCCCCGTCCAGTTAGGTGGTAAAACCGTCCTCATTGACATCGAAGTAATCAATGCCCAATTGGATTATAACATTTTACTTGGCCGCAGCTATATGTATGCCATGCGGGCGGTTGCTTCTTTTGTTTTTTGCACCATGATGTTCCCCCATGAGGGACGCATGGTCAAGGTTGACCAACTCACCTACTATGATCCCAGTGCTCCCGCGGCACCAGAAAATGTTCTCCCCATGGTTGAGCAACCTGTTTCTGGCGCAACCACCTCGTTTGTTTCTTCTACGGGGCCCAACGCTTACTCAGACGCGCTGATGACCTCCACCTTCCAATCTATTCCACCTCCATCAGCCCCCATGGACGTGTCTGACTTGTTAACCCTGTCCCATGATGCACAAGCACCTAATTATCAACCTCCCTTGTTGCCTAAACCGCCATTGGTACCTAGCCACATTGGTGTTACACCCATCCACACAATCCCCTTCCTCGTCCCTCATTTGGGAGTAGTAAGCGCCCCGGTTATGGCTACCCTTAGCCTCCCTGGGTTAACCTTGGGATTACCTGTATGGTATCTTTCACCTATCGTTCGCCCGCCGACACCAGATGTCGTCCTCCAACCGGTGCAACCCATGGCTACTACCACTCAGCCACCTCCCGGTGTCGCTACCCTGTCATCCTCCACGAACCCCCCTCCTCCTCCTCTCAAGCCCACTGGGGGCAGAGGGCCACAACCATACACTGCTGTACCACCTCCTAAGACAGTAAAAAACCCTCCCGTATTTCGTGCTCCTCCCAAATGATCCTCGTGCGATGAGTTAGGCCGCGCCACTCACCAATGTCCACAGTTGCCAGCGTTACAGGAACACATGCAGATGCTTGATGATGACCCTAACATTCCCGTTGTCAAACTCGACCCTACCCCCAAGCCTCGTGATAAATCACTATGCACTAACCATCCCTGTGCGATATGTGGTATTTATGTGCATTATTCCCATCACTATCCCAATCTCTCGGATTACAGAGAAGCTCTCTATGAGATGAACAATCTAGACCTTGAGACGACACCTACCACCATTGAGGAGATCCATCCCCCGGTCTCCTCCTCTTCAGGAGAGGTTAATACCATTTATATGATCTCTTCAACCACTACTCCTTCATCAACCGATTTGACGACACAAACTTTCCGTATGGATGAGGAGATTCTCGATGCCCTCACTGCCCCAGATTATCCCTGGGATGACATGCACCATCGTTCCTATTTCATCCCAGAAGAATCCTCCTCTAGAACAACTACCCAATTCACGGTTGAATCCAAAGACTTCCTTCCCACCAAGGTCGACTGGTTCAAGGACCCTATCCCTGCTCCTGATGCCTTCAAGGAGGGTAACATGGACAACATCTCACCTGTCATCCAAATTGATATCACTGCCCCTGGACGTGCCCCTGAACTCATCACGTTAGGATCCTTCTACACCAAGCAAGAGATTGAGAACTACCAACAACTCTTCCAAGAGTTCCATGATGTCTTTGCCTGGCCCTCTACCGAAATGCCTAGTCTCGACCCCGCTATTATAGAGCACCACATTGACATAATAGATTACCTCGACCCTGGGATAGGGGGCATGATCAATCATTTTGAACCTTCCCCATCACATCTATCTCAGTGTTTCAATGAACCCATCGTTCAAACCAACACATATGTGATCCACAATCATAGACCCCATGCACATAGCATGGGGGCAGGTCATTAAACCCTGTTCACTTTTTCCCACTCGTGATCTCAACCATTTTTGAGGTCACATGTGACTTGTAGATTTGATTTGATTTGATACACCTAGTATTCTGCCCCCACAGGTCATCATTTCTCCCCACCACTGCATCCTTGGCTTGGTGTGCTCACCTTTATTTGCAACCATTTTTAACCTAGTTATTTTCTTTGACCATTCCGGAGTCCTTATGACCTCTGTTTTCATATTTCCATTCCCGTGATGATGCTTGAGATCATTTCTCGCTCTCACTAGGACCAATATCAACATTGTGTCTCGACACATTGTCGCCCCGGTTTGCGTGCCACATCATCCGTTCTCCATTTTTCGCATGTTTTATATCATCGGATTCATTTTTTCGAGCCCGTGATGATGCTTGAGATCATTTCTCGCTCTCACCCCCATATTTTTTGGGTATTTTTCCAAAACGCCCCCAGTCACCTTGGTTTGCGTGCCACATCAGCCGTTATCCATTCTTGAAACTCTTTATATCGCCGGATTCATTTTTCCGCGCTCGTGATGATGCTTGAGATCATTTCTCGCTCTCACCTGGTACAATTTTCACATTGTGTCCCGACACCTTGCTGCCTCGGTTTGTGCACCACATCGGCCGCCATCAGATTGTTCCACACTTACACATGAGCCATTCACTCCTGTCATACTGCAAATGTTTCGTTATTTTGCCACCATTTCATTCACCCCGCAAGTAGGCCCATCAGTGTTCCCCCCTACCCTCGTTCTTGGTCATCATTCATGTCCCTTGATCGAGCACTTCCTCCTTGCTTGGCCATTCCTTTTGTTTGGTATAATTTTATCCCTTTTTCGGGCCGGACAAGTCCTTTACGAAAACGGCACTTAGGGAGTTTCTGTTAAGCTCTTTTCTGACTCCTAAAACAATGAAAAGATCGCCGAGCAATCTTTCTTCCTTTCATGCTCATTAAAGTACCTGAAAGGGCATTTATCTGGTATAAGTTTAACCCTTTTCCCGACTAGGTAGACTAATTACGAAAAAGGAATACTCTAGTCACACCGGCTATAAGAGTTCCTCATTGTATCATTTTATGCTTCTTTGGTCCTTGAAGACTAAACATACGAAAAAGCAACCCCCTGGAGTCTTCTTATTTGCTTTCAGACTCTCTAAAATTGAAAGCAACCACGAGCATGAACTGTCCTGGGCTCGTAAAATCCACACGATAGTACCATTTCATCATATTCAGAGTCTTCTTATCGCTTTCAGACTCCTTAAAATTGAAAGCCACCGTGAGCATAAACTGTCCTGGGCTCGTATAAATCCACACGACAGTACCATTCTACACACACTTCTTCTAGTTCCTTAACCCATGAAGAAGTTCCCCCATGCCTCTCGGCACTATGATCGATCATCTCGGCAGCACCCCCAATCAGGTTGCCTTTGTTCAGAGTACTCTGCAGTCTCCTGTCAGTTTACACCAGTCTGAGTCTCCCTCAACCCAGTCACCCTCCCAAATCCAATACATCTATGATCCCTTTCCCCTCAGTCAGTTTCATATGCTTCCCGAGCATTCCCGTTATCATACTCTGAACAAAGGAACTTTGAGTCCACCCACTCTACTTGCCCAGTTATCCCCCAACAGTTTATCAGTCCTACCATCAGTACTATCACATTTTGGTTCTCCACCTCGTGCTCCTGTTAAGGAAACACCATTGCCTTGATAGTTGCAGGTATCCCTCTGTCGACGACAGCTCCTCTATTCCAGAGGATAGGCCCAGAGGCCCCTACGCCTTGGACTCATCACCATCTGTGGTAAGTGCCTACGGACCAATTTGAGAGGAGTCCTCATTGCCTCTTCGAGTGGTTGTTTCTCACATGATCGACTTCAGCACCTTGATCGCATCGTCGAGAATCGCGTAGGGTTATATCCCATTAGTTTTTAGTCGAAGACCCTGGATTTCCCTCGACTCTAGCACATTGGTGAGTCACTTCGGAACACCCAGTTATATGCTCCCGTGGATATCCGGGCTGCGTTGGTGATTGTATTCAGAAGCCCTCCAGTTATATGCTTCCTTGAGTACCCAGTTCAGTTCCAATTCAGTGTACCATTGAGGTCAGGGCTCCCAGTCACTATGATCCAGCAGCTCATCAGTTCCTCTAGTACCCCTGTCAGTAGCATTGATGTTATTCCAGTGCACCAGTTCTTCAGCTTCCACATGGTTAGCCCAGCAGTATGTCCCAACTTTGTGTCCCCTCTGGACCCTTATGATGTACACAGTGGTTCTCTATGTATATTTCAAGTCCCTCTTTTCGGGCCTCACAGTTATGTTTATGTATCTTGATACGAGCATGGGTATGCCCGCCTCGTCCATATATTGATATTCTTCATCATTCAGTATTTGAGGTTATGTATATGTCAGGTCCCCATTTTTTGGACCCCATTGTTATTATTTTGTTATATCCTGATACGAGCATGGGTATGCCCGCCTCGTCCATATGATTAGATGATTCCTCATCCATTTTTTGAGGTTATGTACTTGTAGTTCTTGCAGTTGGTTCGGGATCGTTGTTCCGGGCTTCAGTTTTTTTCTTCTCTTCTCTCCACACCCCAGGAAAACCATACATTGACTTATGATGTCCATCGGCCATACGATGAGCTCCTGCCCTCGCACATCAGGAGGCAATCTGTTAACACCCAAAAAGTGTTCACTACCTCATCTACCCCATTACATGTCTCATTTGTCCATTTTCCTACCATATTTCCCTTAAAAATCCTAAAAATCCCACTAAAAAGCCTCCAAAAGGCCTAAAATGCCTCCAAAAGGCCACAAAACCCTCAAAATAGCCTCAAAAAGGCTAAAAAACCCCTTTTTCCTCCAAAAATATCCAAAATTCCTCTAAAATAGCAAAAATACCCTAAAAAGGGAATAAAAAATATAAAATAATGAGGAAAAGGAGGAAAAAACCCTATACAGCTGCCCAAAACCATATGGTTCCCAAAACCATGGGCCAGCACTCCACCACCAAAAAACTATAAATAGGTGATGGAGAACCCTCATTCCTATCCACAATCAAGTATACCCTTACTCTGCCAAAATCTCTCTTGAAACCCTAGCTCACCATTGAGCCACTTTCACCTTGAGATCCCCTTTTGGCCCATTTCCACCATTGGAGAAAGAGAAGGAGCACATTGGAGCTTGGAGCAACCCTCTTGGATCATTGCAAGGGCTTCACCAACCTTCACATTGGAGGTAACATTAATACAAAAACGCCATTCTTTACATATTATTTGTTATGTTTCATGCATATGTTAGAGTAGTTTCAATTACTGTTTTAGCATAATAATTTACATTTACTGAACTGCTACTAAGGAGTCCATACTCCTTAGTAGGTGCTCATTTGCACAAGCTAGGGGTAAAACCCTAGCTACACCAGGACAGTTCATGCTCGTGGTTGCTTTCAATTTTAGAGAGTCTGAAAGTGATAAGAAGACTCTAGGGGGTTTCTTTTTCGTGTGTTAGTCTCCAAGGACCGAAGAAGCATAAAAGAATGCAATGAAGAACTCTTCTAGTCGGTGTGACTAGAGTATTTCTTTTTCGTAATTAGTCTACCAGGTCCGAAAAAGGGGTAAACTTATACCAGATAGATGCCTTTTCAGGTAATTTAACAAGCATGAAAGGAAGCAAGATTGCTCGGCGATCTTTTCATTGTTTTAGGAGTTAGAAAAGAGCTTAACAAAAACTCCCTAAGTGCCTTTTTCGTAAAGGACTTGTCCGACCCGAAAAAGGGATAAAATTATACCGAACAAAAGGAATGGTCAGGAAAGGAAGAAGTGCTCAATCAAGGAACATTGATGACCAAGAACTAGGGTATGGGGGAACACTGGTGGGCCTCCTTGCGGGATAATGAATGGTGGCAAAATAACGAAATAATTGCAGTATGAAAGGAGTGAATGGCTCATGTAAAAATGTGGAACAATCCGATGGCAGCCGATGTGGCGTGCAAACCGAGGCAGCAAGGTGTCGGGACACAATGTTGAAATTGTACCTGTTGAGAGTGAGAAATGATCTCAAGCATCATCACGAGCTTGGAAACCTGGATCCGGTGATATAAAAAGTGTCAAAAAATGGATAATGATCGATTGTGGCACGCAAACCGAGGTGACGGGGGGTGTTTTGGAAAAAAAACCAAAAAAATATGGGGGTGAGAGCGAGAAATGATCTCAAGCATCATCACGGGCTCGAAAAAAAGAATCCAATGATATAAAATAAATAAAAAATGGAGATCAGCTGAAGTGGCACGCAAACTGAAGCGACTAGTCGTGTCTAAAAAATGATCAAAAATTGATGTGGAAAAAATAAGAAAACGAGTCAACCATCATGACGGTCTCGTCATACTGATTCCAGTGGTGGAAACGGTTCGAAAAATGGACTCCGTATGTGTTCAGAATGGCTAAAACAAAAAAAAGTCAACGGACTATAAATAGTAAGTGGGTCCAACATGACAAGTGTCATTTGGACTTATTGACTTTGAATAGTGATCAGAGTGGACCAAAGCTGAGTTGGTGTTTCTGGATGATCCAACCGGTCGTTTTCAGATCTGAAAGTTACAGGTATTCCGATAAACTCATACCTGCATTTTTCATTGGGTTCGGGGGGGGGTAGTGGGTCCCAGGGGATTTTTTTTGTACAGTCCACGTGGGGTGGACTGCGGGTTTGTCGGGTGGAACCGCAGTCTGGGACCGCGGGTTTCAAGGCTGATCACGCGGATGGGGACCACGAGTTCTAGGTTGGAACATGTGGTCCTGGATCGCAAGTCCCAAGGCTGGACTCGCGATTCAGGACCACGAGTTCATCTCCTATAGGTGCGGTCCCGGACCGCGACTGTAGCCTTGACAGCCGCGGTTTGAGACCGCGGCAAGGGTCCCTAAAGCCGTGATTGGGATTGAGCTTTAGGGTTTTCCCTGGGGTGGGGGGAAGGGTTATTTCTTCGACATGAGTCTAATGAGTGTGCATTGTTTGATTGACAGGATGTCGTTAGTGCTGTGGCGAGAGCGGGATGTCCCGTATGACAAAGTGGATGTCATCCAGAGGGATCGGCATGTGCGGTCGACGTTGGGGTTGTGCAGTCTGCTAAAGTTCGCAAGGTTCCCATGATGCGTTCAGCAGCGCTGCTGCTGAATCGGTTAGTAAGCTTTTGGGAGCCTGACATACATGCATTCAGGGTACAGGGAGAGAGGGTGGATCTCACCCTCGTAGATGTATATTTCTAGACGGGGTTTCCCTGTCTAGGTAGGGTGGCTGATACGCAACCACGAGTATCCGCAGATGTGTATATTGAGGATATGTTGGAGCGATAGTGCGGTCTGGAGGCTAGGGTGCATAGGAATGCACTCCGGGTGGTGGACCTACAGGATCCATCAGTACAGGCGATCGCGGCGTGCGTGGTTCAGGTTTTGGGGTCCCAGTCACCTGAGAAGGTGTCAGGGGGGCCAGATGCAGCTGGTGGAGTGGGTGCTAGATGGTGTATACTATTCCTAGGACCAGATGTTCCTCACTTGTGTTCAGCGGCAGCTGACCTCGGTGAAGGAATATAGCAAGGGATTCAGTTATGGATCATTTCTTTCTGCCTTCTTCATGGAGAGGGTACCTAAACTGCGGCCACGGGTGTCGATCAGGGTAGCAGGGCCTGTGGAGCCGCGCATGGTGCGGTGGGGAGAGATGGTGCGCCGACGGGGTGGCGGTGAGGTTGGCAGGTACTTCACTCAGGAGCTCTACCTACAGTGGTTGCAGGTGCCACTAACACTGGATGATTATCCATACAGAGAGATGGACTACACTGGGGATCCAGAGGCACCACGGCCACCAGGGCAGGCATGGTGACCAGATGGTATTTATTGATTTGCTTGATTGTTGTTTATGTCAGGTTTTGTGTATGATAGGTTTTATATGTTGATATGCTATTACTGACTGATGTATGATCTGCAGATGTTGGCCCGAGACCACCAATAGGACATGTAGCTCGCAGGGGGCATGTGGCGATACCAGCCCTGCCAGGCCGAGGGGAGGTGCATTGATAGGACGCTGAGGGGACTCTGGAGTCCGTACAGATGCTTCTCGATTGTTTGTTGGTTGGAGTGACTGATGATGGGTGGCGAGACGTGGATCCGGAGGTGATTCAGGACTGTCTGAGGGTGACACGGGAGTTCCAATCGATCGCGATCTGAGTGGCCATTTTGGCAGATAGGGGTCGGGCACAGGAGCTTGCAGGGGATGAGGAGCTATCGGAGGAGGAGCGGGGTGAGGACTCGGAGGCAACTGATGCAGGAAGTGATAGAGGGTATGACTCTCAGTAGGGAGTGCAAGGGACTCCCCCCTGATTTTGTAGCTATGGCATGTATTCTATGAGTCTTATTGATGTATAGATATTTTTTATATAGCTGAGTATGGGGGTACTCAGGACATGTGTAGCACATTGACGTTTATTTTTTGATATATATATGCACATGGATGCACCTTTTTGCGATGATGATTTAGTGTATGCACGTGGATGCGCTTATGGTTTGTTATATGTTTGTACTGCACGTGGATGCAAGTAGTGTAGGATGATGGGAACGTGGATGCCCCTTGTGTATTTTATGTTATGTATTGCACATGGATGCAACATTATATATGTAGGATAGGCATATGGATGCCCTTGTATAGTAATGTGTTTATGTTATTTGCACATGGATGCAAATGTTTATGTGATGGTAGGAACGTGGATGCCCCTTGAAATATTTTTGGATTTTTTTATATATTTTTGATGAGATGATATGGGATGATGATGCATGATGGAGGTTTTACATGGTGTGATTGATATGCCAATCTAGGATGTTGTTAGCCATTTGATCTGTGACACTATTCTGTGCTCTTGGGACATGGGTGAATGTTATGGATTCAAATTGTCGGCTAAGTTGTTTTGTGTGCAGGAATTTTCGAAAGAGGCAGGGATCACGCACTTGGTAGTAGTTGTTGAGCTGGGAGACAAGTAGCTGGGAGTCAAGGAACACATGAAGGTGACATATGCCTATCTAAAGGGCAGCAGTCAGGAGACCAGTCACAGCATCATACTCTGCCTGCGCATGGTAGCAGCGCCTATACATATTCCGTCAAGGTGAATCAAGTCATGTGAAGGGGAATATAAGACCCATGTTGCAGAAGCCAGGTTTGGAGACTAGCATCTTTCTCCATCAGCGAAGCCAATGTAATGAGGTGGAAGATGGTCCATCTGTGATCATGCAAAAAATGATGAATGTAAGGTTGTGGTAAAAAAGGTGGAAAACAAAAAGAGAGCAAACTGTACAATACAGACCAATGGGGCTGCGTGTTTGTTTTAAGGATAAAAGCATTTAAGATACAACCCATTAAGGGGGTTGCGCAAAGGGTGACCTTCTGAGTCAGTTAAAATGTATGCCCCATTTCCAAGGCAAGTCTGCATGATGTAAGGGCCTTGCCACATGGATTCAAACTTTCCTTTACCAGTCTTTTCGTGGGCTTGGTCATAGGTGAGGAGGAGGTCTCCTTCACAGAAAGTTCAAGGGTGGACATGTTTGTCGTAACCATCTTTGGAGTCGTTCTTGGCAGCTTCAATGGTCTAGAGGGTGGCACGACGGTCTTCATCAGCTTGTTCTAGTGATAGCAGACGTTGATCGAGTGGGGAGGTGTCTGGGAGAAGCTCGACGGTAATGTGTAAGGCAGGTATCTGACACTCGATGGGGAGGACAGAATCTACACCGTGAACTAAATGAAACGGGGTAAAACTGGTGGTGGTCTTAGTGGATGTACGGTAAGCCCATAATACAGGGAAACGCATGTGATGCCAATTGGACTTATGCCGGTCAACAGTGCGCTGGAGGATGGTTTTTAAAATTTTGTTAATGGCCTCTACTTGGTCGTTCCCTTGGGGGTATTAAGTAGAGGAATACTGATGTTCAAACTTTAGGAGAATGAATAACTCACGCCAAATGGAATCTTTGAAGTGTGAACCCTGGTCTGATACCAACTATTTGGGGACCCTAAATCGTGTGATAACGTGGTTAAAAAAGAAATGGGCAGCGGTGTTAGCTTTACAATTGAAGGTGGGCATGGATTCATCCCATTTCATGAATTAGTCGATGGCGATAATGATGTACTTATGGCCATTGTCGGATGATGGTTTACATTCCATGAAGTCGATGGGCCATTTACAAAAGGGGCCAACGGTGACGACTGGGTGTAACAGAGCGGGTGGTGTTTCAGCCTTAGGGACAAAAAGTTGGCAATTATGGCAATGTTTGACAGTTGTGATGTAGTCGGTAAAGAGTGTGGGCCAAAAGTATCCGGTGCGGATGACCTTTTGGGTGGTGGTCATTCCAGAGAAATGTCTGCCGCAGGCACCGCTATGATAGTCATTGAGGACTTGTTCGGCTTCCTCGTGTGTAAGACAACGATGGAGAATCATGTCGACCCCTCACCAGTAAAGGACATGGCCTAAGAGGAGATATCAAGAGGCCTGGTGATAGATACGACGCCGTCCATCATGATTTATGTTGGGTCGAAACTTCTGTGTACGAAGGTATAACAAAATATCACCATACCATGGGTCATCAGACGAGATGATGAACAAGTGATTGCCGGGTAACTCATCGGAGATTTGTGGGGACGACAAAAGGGATGGGAGATCGATGATGAGCTGGGAAAGCGCGAGGGATTTAGTGCTCTTAGGGGTTGTGAAAGTGAAGTCATATTCTTGGAGCATAATGACCCATTTAGCAACACGACCTTGCAGGAGGCGCCGGTTCAAGAGATAGACCATGGGGTTGGAGTCGGCGACAACTGTGGTTTGAATGAGTAAAATGTAATGTTGCAATTTTTGGACGGAAAAGACCACAGCAAGGGCTACTCTTTCCTCATACGGGTAACGTAGGGGTGGTCTAGAAAAGGTTTGGCTGACGTAATAAATGACATGCTCCTAGCGAGTAGTGTCTTCTTCAACAAGGACTCCGGACACGGCATAATCGGATGCCGAGATGTAAAGGATGAAGTCCTAAGAGAAATCCAGAGGGGAGATCAAAGGGGGCTTGTGTGAGAGCATTCTTAAGGGCTTCGAATGCAACTTGTGCCTGGTCATCCCAAACAAAGGGTATGTGGGTATGAAGCAGGCGTAAGAAACCATGAACGGTGGTGGCATAATCAGGAACAAAGCGATGAAGGAAATTAGATCTCCCTTGCAGACTCTAGAGCTGCCGGAGCGTGCGAAGAGCGAGAAGGTCTATGATGGCTTGGACTTTCAGGGGATCAATAGCGATTCCTTTCTGGGAAACAATGAAACCCAACAATCGGCCTGCCAGAACGCAAAAGACACACTTGTGTGGGTTCAAGCTGATTTGATATTTGCGACAACACAGAAAGACTTGCTGGAGATCGTTAAGGTGGTCTGATCGTTTCCGGGAATGAGCTATAAGATAGTCAAGATAGACTAGCAGGATATGGACCAAGTTGTGAAAATAATAGGTCATGGCCTGCGAGAAGGTGGCACCAGCATTTTTGAGCCGAAAGGCATGATGCGATAGGCAAAGGGGCCCCATGGGGTGGTAAAGGCAGTCTTGTACTGATCCTCCTTGCGGATCTGAATCTGGTTGTATCCGGAAAAACCATCCATGAAAGAGAGGACTTCATGCCCTGCACACGCATCGATGAGTTGATCAATAAATGGCGTGGGGAAGTTGTCTTTGGGATAGGCTCGGTTTAAATCGCGGAAGTCAGTACATACTCTGATGGTGCCTTGTTTCTTGTTAACAGGGATGGGGTTAGAAACCCAAGTGGTATATGCAATAAGATAAATGAATCTTGCTTTGCGAATTTTCTCAATCTCTGCTTTAACGGCGGGGAGCTTTGAGGGATGAATGGGGCACTCTTTCTGGCGAATGGGGGTTACATATGGCCATGTGTCAATGTGGTGTTCTATAATAGCGGGGTCAAGACCGGGCATTTCGGTATAGGACTAGGCGAAGACATCATGGAACTCTTGGAAAAGTTTTTTTTACTCTCTGATCTCATATTCACTACAGGAGGCTCCTAAAGTGATGAGTTTAGGGGCACGTCCTAGGGTAGAGATATCGATTTGGATGACGGGTGAGATGTTGGCCATGTTACCTTCCTCAAAGGAATCAGGAGTGGGAATGGGATCCTTAAACCAGTCGACTTTGGTGGGAAGGAAATATTTGGACTCAATCACAAATCAGGTGGCTGTGGTGGAGGAGGACTCTTCTGGGAGGAAATAGAAACGATGGTGCATGTCTTCCCAGGGATAATCCGGGCTAGTGAGAGCCTCTAGAATCTCCTCATCATTGCGGAAACTATGAGTTGTCAAATCGGTTGACGAGGAAGTGGTAGTCGAAGAGATCATATAGATGGTGTTAATCTCTCGGGATGAGGGTGATACTGGGGGGTGGATCTCCTCAATTGTGGGAGTTCCCATCTTAAGGTCCAAATTATTCATCTCATAGAGAGCTGCTCGGTAATCTGGGAGATCAGGACAGTGATGTGAGTAATGGCCATAAATATTGCATATTGCACAAGGGTGGTTGATACGTAGTGATTTATCACGAGGCTTAGGGGCTGGATCGAGTTGGACAATCGGGATGTTGGGGTCGTCATCAAGCATTTGCATGTGTTCCTGTAATGCAGGTAATTGTGGACATTGGTGAGTAGGATGGCCTAACTCATCACACAACGAGCATTTGGGAGGAGCATGAAACACGAGGGGGTTTTTAACTATTTTGGGCGGGGGTACAGCAGTGTATGGTTTTGGGCCTCTGCCCCCAATGTGCTTGATAAGAGGGGGGGGATTCATAGATGACGAAGGGGTAGTGACACCGAGAGGTGGTTGACTAGTAGTGGCAATGGGTTGCACTGGTTGTAGGATGACATTTGGTGTCGGCGGGGGAACGGGAGGTGAAATATACCACACAGGTAATCCTAAGGTTAACCCGGGGAGGCTGAGAGTCGCCATAACTAGGGCACTTACTACTCTCGAGGGAGGGAATAGGAAGGGGATTGTGTGGATGGGTGTAACACCAATTTGAATAGGTACCAATGGTGGTTTGGGTAACAAGGGCGGTTGATTGTTGGGTGTTTGTGTATTGTGGGAAAAGGGTACATAGGTCAGATATTTTGGTCACTGGTGACGAGGGTGGAATGGATTGGAATGTTGAGGTCATCGGAGTATCTAAGTAAGTTCGGGTCCCACGGAGGAAACCAATGAGGTAGATGGACCACAAACAGGTTGTTCAACCATGGGGAGAACATTTTCGGGTGCAGCGGGGGCATTGGGATCGTAATAGGTGAGTTGATCAACCTTGACCATACGTCCATCATGGGGGAACATCATGGTACAAAAAATGGATGAGGCAACCGCTTGCATGGCATACATGTAGCTGCGGCCAAGTAAGAGGTTATAATCAAGCTGGGCGTTGATGACCTCTATGTCAATGAGCACGGTTTTTCCAGCCAACTAGACGGGGACATTAGCTAAGAGGCCTTGGGGTTGAGTCGAACGACCATTGTAGGCTCGCAACGCAGTGGTGGATTGCTGGAGAGTAGGGGATCCCAAATTCTTCCAAATGAATGTGGACATAACGCATGTAGAGGCACCTTCATCAATAATGCACCGATGGATGACAAGATTTCAAATGGATATAGAAACTTGGAATGCTAAAGTGGAAGGCAGGCGTGGTTCGGATTGGTCCAAATCGAAGGCCATCAGTCTTGAATCATTTGGGTCAATAGCACCAATGGTGGAGAGCAAAGTCTTTTACTGTGAAGGACAGTTTTTTAAGACCTCTAACGCAGACATGGCTTCGGGAGACTGGGCTAAGTCATCTACAATGTTGTAATTAGATGCAACACGAGCATTGGGATTATTGTTGATGCGACGAAGTGGGAAGTGAGGTGCTTTGGAGGAACCATCTAGTGGAGATGGAGGTATACGTAACGTCTTATCAGTGGGATGAACATTAATGTTTTTGTCGGTGGGAGGGGCTTCAGGGGTGGAGCCATATTGGTTCCGACATGTTTGAAGGTTGACATCGGCGGATGAAAACATTAACAAGTCGTGGGTACCTGAGTCTATCATGGGTTGATTAGGAGAGGAATAAGTGATTTGCTATTGTGGTGGCACGTTTCCTTGAGGGGGAGCCAACGGCTAAGTGTTCATTACGCCTTGGGTTGGTAAGGGGTTTTGTAACACCAAGGGTTGATGTTGAGGTGGTGGTTGGTTGGGAAGTGCTTGAGGAGCCAAGTGCCCTTGGCGGTAGGCATCATCGGTCCAGAGTTTCCGAGCTCGCTCCAAATGTGGGAAAGCATGTGTGTAGTGGCCATAGACTCCGCAAATAGAACAAGGATGGTTTGTTTGCAAATTAAGATTTGTGGCTTGTTTGGGCGGCCGATCAAGGTTCTAGTTGGCAGGGGCCGTGTTATTGTTGTTTGAGGGATTGGCAGGTTAACTGCCTTGGTCTAGAGGGGGGTTTTTCCCATGGTTACGGCCTTTGCCACGATTTTGTTGGCCCTGTTGGCGCTGGTTATTTTGGTTCTGCTACGGATTTTGTTGGGCTTACACTTGCCCTTGGGCAGCAGGTGGGTTCTAGGGTTGTGCACGTGCGGGAGCAGGCTGTGGTGGATAATAAGTAGGTGGAGGCGATGCAGGTGCTGAACCTTGTGGAGGTTGCTGATATGTCTACGGAATGGGTTGTGGGCTTACCGCAGGGGCTTCCTGTGGTGGGTAATAAGCAGGTTGGGCTTGAGAGGACACAGGAGATGGGGCAGCTTGTGGGTGGTAATATGGCTGAGGTGCGACTGGTGGGGCGTAAGTGGGGGCGGCATGGCCAAAGTACTGAGGTGGACACAAGGGTCCATGGGAATGATGGTGATGTGCCATGGGAGCATACGAATTGGTTGCTCCAGATTGAGATGTAGCCCGCGAAAGGTCGGGGCCATGGCTAGGACGTGCTATGGAAAAGGGTTGGTTATGTGAGGCTATATGACCAATGATGCCATCTGTGGCATGGGATGCCCTGGTGCATCGTGTCGGGAGGAATCACCATGAGGGGCGTCAGGTATGATAGAATACAGGTATCCCAACTAGGCGTAAATAAGGTCGAATTGCTAGGATTTGAGGATGGCCTTTTCTTCGGACTAGGGTCGTTCGGATGCCACATCCTTGGCAATGACAGGAAGGAGGGATTTTAGAAACCAATCTAAGAAGATACGGTCATCTAACTTGATTTTGCAGAAGTTGTGGCATCGATGCCACTCATGAATATGGTTAGTGATGTGGGTAGCCGTGTTCTGTCTGCAAGACAGTAGGATCTCAAATCCTGCGTCATAGCAGACAGGTAACTGAAAGAACTACAGGAAAGTCGAGGCAAGGGAAGTAAAGGTGGCATGGGTCCCATGGGGCTGCTCGATGTACCACTTAGCTGCAGAGCCAGTGAGGGTGGGCTGTAACAGAGGGAGGCGGACAGAGTCGTCCACTATGGAGTTGGAGGAACACCATAGATGGAAGGACATAATATGGTTCTGGGGGTCTTCACCTGCCTTGCCCTCAAACTTAGGGATGTCGGAGGGGAGCTTGGTGGTCATGTGAGGCCACGCAGGGTTGTGTCTGATGGGATCGTTAGTCAGTCTAGTTAGGTCAGGAAGGTTGAGACTAGCCATGAATGGAAAACTAGTAGCAGGATGTGACATACTAGTGGTTGTGACCATGTTGGGGCCAATGCCCCTAAGTGGAGGGGCTGGGTTTGGGATGTTTCCCCGAAGTGGAGGAATGAAAGTGTTATGGGATGGTCCTGCACCGCCAAGGGTAGTGTGAGTCACTAATGGAGTTGGGATGGGTATGCTAGCTACTGGAATGGGTACAATGATCGGAATGGTAGATGTGGGCCCCATCAAGGGCATACCCAAAGCAGGTGTAGTAGCTAGTGTGGTGGTGGATGCTCCACCAATGGTCCCTACAAAGAAAGGGTTGGATGTCATGCCAGCCATGGGGCTGGTTGGTACAGTATGTGGGATTCTCAGACTCTGCCTCAGAATCAGAGGTAAAATAAGGGGCATCTAGATCGAGTGATGGAGTTCTATGCCATTGACGAGTGGAGTCAAGTGACAAAGCTCGAGATCTATGATGAGTGGTATCAAGTGATAAATATCTACGTCTATGACGGGTGATGTCAAGTGAACTGTGCTGTGGGGGCTCACCCCGGAGGTGCCGAGAATATCTCGAGGGATCAATGGTGACAGATGGTGTCAAGTATCTGGGGGTTGTGTTGAGTGAAAAATAGCTCAAAAAACCTAATGCAACCGAGTATGCAGAAGGAGAGCACAAAAAATATGGCACTCAAGCCAACAATCAACTCAAAACACTTACTATAACAGCTGTGCTACAATAAGTGGAGTATCAACAGAAATGCTCAGAATACCAACAAGCAGCAAGTTTCCTAGAAAATAAAAATAGTGGACTCGCTAGACCAAAAGGAGGCAAGGGAGCATGCAAAAACCTAGCTAAATAGTATTCTGACTTAAGTAGACATATCCTCTGCAAGGTGATGAAATCCAAGTCTGACAATGTGGATAGTAGAGCTAAGTGGCTAAAGATATCCCCCTACCGGGAGGGACACTGGGCAGTCAATCCTAGAAGAAAAGAAACTAAGATACCCCGTTCATGACACATTCGGTTGGGTGAATCTGTCGTTTGGTTCTATCACCGTTGTAGCCCCATACGGGTGATACACCGAGAACTACGAAAGGTATCCTTCAGTTACTGAATGGATTGTGGTATTCCACTCAGGCTTCCGGAACCAGTCTGGTGACTTCAACCCTCCTAGGGGAGAGGCCTTCCCAATAAATTGGTTTTAAACCGTGTCAAAAAATACTAGGGGATTTTGGTTCCCTAATGGACAACAACTATGTCTCAAGTGTAAGCAACTGAGGGGTGTTATTTGGATGCCTATCCCCCTATCCTACCTAATACAAAAATTCTTTTGTGTTCCCCAAGTGGGGTTAGAATGTTAGTTGTGTTAAGTAGTATTTAGGGCTCACTTGAACTAGGTGAAAGAGTGTGTGCGTGTAAGATGATGAACCCAAGTAAAAGTGCCACGGGGTGGGCAACTTTCTAACTAAAAATATCAATGCAGAAATTAAACTTTGAAATGCAAAATTTTCTCTTTTCAATTAAAATGTTGAAATTTTAAAAAATACTATAAATGGAATAGAAAGAATACTACAGAAAATAGGCTGTAGGGAAGTAAGGCTGTAGATGGGAAAGTAGGCAGCAAAGTGCTAGGTTCAAAACAGGAAAAAGTGCAGAAAACAGACCGCGGGTCTGTGGAAAATCTGAGCGGTTGGACTACGGGAAACAGGTCTACAGTCGTGGGCAGGTTGCGGGAACTTGGCTAAAAGATGCAGGTGGACCGCGGGAAAAGTGCCAAAAGTCGCAGGTGGATAGCAGGTAAATGGCTGAAAGCCATAGGCGGGACGCAGGGAAAAGGCTGAAAGACGCAGGCGGATAGCACGAAAATGGATGAAAGCTGCAGGTGGGACGCGGGAAAAAGGTCAAAATGTGTAGGCGGGTAGCAGAAAAAGGGCTGAAAGCCACAGACGAGACACCGAAAAAAGGTCAAAATGCACAGGCGGGTAGCAGAAAAAGGGCTGCAAGCCGCAGACGGCCCGCGGGAAAATGGGTTAACAGCAGCGGTCGGACCGCGAGAAACAGGATGATAGCCACGGTCAAATCTCAGGTAATAGGCTGAAAACTGCCAGTAGATCACCGGAAATAGTCTAAGATCCGCGGTCGGATCGCAAGTAAAAGTATGAAAGATGCGGTCGGAACACAACTGCGGGGGGCAAAAGACGTAGTTTACGGCAGCCGAAAGGGACAACCGAAAGGAAAAAATAGAAAAATATTGCAAAAAATTAAAAACATTTAAAACTATAACCAGAAATTCAAAGGAACACAAGGGGAGTCACGAAAACTGTAGCTAGGGTTTTCACCCTAGCTTGTGCGAATGAGCACGTACTAACGAGAAGGGCCTCCTTAGTAGCAGTTCAGAAAATACACTAAATAAAAAACAGTAAATAAAACAGTAACTACTGTAAGCATGTCCATAAAATAACATAAAGATAATAAAAATGGTTTTTTGTATTAAAGATTATACCTCCAATGTGAAGGTTGATGAAGCCTTTGCAGCAGTCCAAAAGGGTTGCTCCAAGCTCCAGTGTTGCTCATTTCTCTTTCTTCAAAGGGTTTTGGAAATGGGCCAAAGGAGCACTCAAATGTGAAAGTAGCTCAAGGGTGAGCTAGGGTTTCAGAAGTGATTTTGGCAAAGTAAGGGTGTGGTTGACTATGGATATGCAATGAGGGGCCTCCATCACCTATTTATAGGGTTTTTAGTGGTGGAGTGTTGGTCCATGGTTTTGGGCACCATCTGGTTTAGGTCAGCTATATAGGGTTTTTGCTTCCTTTTTTCCCTCTTTTTCCTCTTTTTTGTATTTTTTATTCCCTTTTTAGAGGGTTTTTGCTATTTTGGAGGAATTTTGGATTATTTTTGGGGGAAAAGGGGTTTTTGGCCTTTTGGAGGATTTTTGAATGGTTTTTTTTTTTCCTTTTGGAGGCTTTTTAATGGTATTTTAAGGTTTTGGAGGCAAATATGGTAGGAAATATGGAAAAATGAGTCATCCAATGGGGTGGATGAGGTAGTGAGCACTTTTTGGGTGTTAACAACCTCCAATATCTCTCTCTCTCTAATCCCCTAACCCCTAATATCTCTCTATCAATCTATCTAAACCACTAACCACCAATCTCTGTCTTTCTCTCTCTCTCTCTCTAAACCCCCACCCTCCAATTTTTATCTCTCTAAATTCGTGAATTACTGTCTCTCTCTCTCTAAACCCCTAAGACCCAAAATCTCTCTCTACACCCCTATGCTGCAATTTTTTTCTCTCTACCTCTCCCTCTCTCTCTCAATCTCTCTCTAAACCCTTAACCCCTAATCTCTCCCCCGCTTCTCTCTCCTCCTAATATATGAAACCCTAACCTCTAACACCTAATCTCTCTCTCTCTCTAAATATCTGATCCCCAATCTCTCTCTCTCTCCCCTCCACCTCTCTCTAAAACCCTAACACCTAATTCCCACTCCCTCTGTCTCTCTCTCTCTAAAACCCCAACCCCAAATATCTCTCTCTCTCTCTCTCTCTCTCTCTAAACCCCTAACCCCTAATATCTCTATATCTAAAACCCTAATCGTCAATCTCTCTCTCTATAAACCATTAACACCCAATCTCTCTATCTCTCTCTAAACCCCTAACCCCCAATCTCTCTCTTCCTAGACCTCTAACCCGAAAGATCTCTCTTTCTATCTCCCTCTCCTTAAACCACTAACCTCCAATCTCTCTCTCTTTATCTCTAACTCCTAACCCCAATTCTCTCTCTTTCTCTCTCTAAACCCCTAATCCTCAATCTTTCTCTAAACACCTAACCCCAAATATCTCTCTACTTGTCTCTCTCTAAGCCCCTAACTTCCAACCACTGTCTCTCTCTCTCTCTCTCTGAACACCTAAGCCCCAATATCTCTCTCTCTCTCTCTCTCTCTCAAACCATAACATCCATTCTCTATCCCTCTCTATAACGTTAATCCCCAATCTCTGTCCCTCTCTCACTAAACCCCTAACCCCAACTTTCTCCCTCTCTCTCTCTAAACTCCTAATGGTCAATCTCTCTCCCTCTCTCGCTATCTCTAAATCAGTAAACCCCAAACTTTCTCTCTAAACATCTAGCCCCAAACCTCTCTCTCTCTTTGCCTCTGTCTCTCTCCCTCTCTCTCTCTCTCTTTAAAACCATAACACAATTCTCTCTCTCTCTCTCTCTCCCTCTTTCTCTTTACACAGCTAACACCCAATCTCTCTCTCTCTCTCTAAACTCCTAACCTCCAATAACTCTCTCTCTCTCTTAAACCCTAACCCCAATTACTCTCTCACTCTCTAAATCCCTAACCTTCAATCTCTCTCTCTCTAAACCTGTAACCCCTAAACCCATCATCCACAATATCCCTCTCTCTCTATCTCTAAACCTCTAACCACCAATCTCTCCATCTCTCTCTAAAATCCTAACCCCCAATCTCTCTCTCTAAACCTCTAACCACCAAACTCTCTCTGTCTCTCTCTAAACCCCTAACCTTCAATCTCTCTCTCTCTCTAAACCTATAACCGCGAATCTCTCTCTCTCTCTCTAAACCCCAAACAACCAATCCCTCTATCTATATCTAAAAGCCTAACCCATGATCTCTCTCTCTTTCTAGGCCCTTAACACTAATCTCTCTATCTTTCTATAAACCCCTAACCCCCAATCTATCTCTCTCCAAACCCCTAAGCCCAAATATTTCTCTTTTTATATCCCTCTCTCTAAATCCATAAGATTAGTTTCTCTCCCTCTCTCTCTCTACACCCCTAACCCTCATTCTCTCTCTCTCTCTCTAAACCCCTAACCCCCAATCTCTCTGTCTAAAAAACTAATATCTCCCTCTCCCTCTCTAAACCCCTAACCTCCAATATCTCTCTCTCTCTCTCTATCTCTCTGTCTCTTAACCCCTGATCCCTAATATCTATTTTTCTCTCTCTGAACCACTATCCTCCACTCTCTCTCTCTCTTAGTCTCTCTCTCTCTCTTTAAACTCCTAAACCCCATTCTCTCTCCCTCTCTCACTAAACCGATAACCCCAAATCTCTCTCTCTCTCTCTCTCTCTCTCCAAATAACTAACCCCCAATCACTTTCTATATAAACTGCTTACCCCATATATATATATAAATATATATATATCCTGCCACCTCCAATCTCTCTCTAAACCCCTAACCCCCAATCTCTCTCTCTAAACCTATAACTCTCCCTCTCTCTCTCTCTCTCTATATATATATAACCCCTAACCATCAATCTCTCTCTTTCTATATATCTCTTTGTAAAACACTACTCTAAATTTCTCTCTCTCTGTAAACACCTAACTCCTAATCCCTCACTCTCTCTAAACCTATAACCACCAATCTCTCTTTAACCCCCTCACCTCCAAAATCTCCCTCCCTCTTTCAAACCTCTAACAACTAGTCTCTCTCATTCTATCTCTCTCACTCTAAATGGCTAAACCCCTCTCTTTCTCTCTCTCTCTAAACCCCTAACCCCCCCTCTCTCTCTATATATATATGTATATCTATCTAAATGGATTCTCCTTAATCTCTCTCTCCCTCTCTAAACCCATAACCCCCAATAGATCTCTCTCTCTCTAATCCCCTAACCCCTAATATCTCTCTATCGATCTATCTAAACCACTAACTACCCATCTCTCTCTCTCTCTCTCTCTAAACACCCACCCCCTGATTTTTATCTCTCTAAACCTGTCAACTCCTATCTCTCTAAACCCCTAGGCTACAATATTTTTCTCTCTCCCTCTCCCTCTCTCTCTCAATCTCTCTCTAAACCCTTAAACCCTAATCTCTCTCCCTCTCTCTCTCTCTCTACTCCTAAATTCCTAAACCCTAACCTCTAACAAGTAAACTCTCTCTCTCTCCCTAAATATCTGATCCCCACTCTCTCTCTCTCCCGTCCCCCCTCTCTCTAAAACCATAACGCCTAATTCCCACTCCCTCTCTCTCTCTGTAAAACCCTAACCCCCAATCTCTGTCTCTGTCTCTCGCTCTCTCTCCAAACCCCAACTCCTCACACTCCTACCCCTCCCCCCTCTATATGTCTATCTCTCAGCACTACCAACCATCTATAAACCCCTCATGATCTCTCTTTATATCCAAACGCATGTTAACACCCTCTCTCTCTCTCTATAAAACCTTAAGTACCAGTCTCTCTCTCTAAAACCCTAACAAACAATCTCTCTCTCTCTCTCTCTCTCTCTCTAAGCCCCTAACCTCCAATCTCTCTCTCTAACTCTTTGTCTTTCTCTCTAAATGCCTAACCCTGAACCTCCCTCTTTCTATCTCTCTCTCTCTAAACCCCTAACACCTGTTGATATAATTGTAACTTTGGAATGTATTTCACATATATGCATATTCTATTCCTATAGAGATGTTATTATTCCTCTATATGGAAGTGTCGTCATTTATATTGTAAGTATCGTAACTTATACTTGATGGGTTATTAGACCACCTTGATGGGATCGGCCCTGTATAAGTCATGTCAGTTAAAGGGTTATTAGACCACCCTATTGGGGGTTGGCCTTGTTAGCATTATGTTATGTGGTTAAGTTGAGGCCAACCTAGTAAAGGTTATTAGGCAAGTCAAGTCATGTATAAATAGAGTGCGGAAGGCAGTCTATTTGATCATTCTATTCTTCACTCACACACTCATTTATGAGTGCCGCACTAGTGGAGGAGGAGCAGCTACTTCTAGGAGGACTATCTCTTGTACTTGGGTTGTATCATTGCTCTATCTATCTCTAAGGAAGTTGCAAGGTTTTTCACCTTCTTGTTTTTCCGCGGTGAAACTTTATGTGTCTTGTGTGCTTGCATTATTGTGTCCACGATTGATATGCTGTACATGTCATTCTCTCAGTTAATATCCTAGATTAGATTGAAATTTCTGAAAAACTAACATGCTATCAGAGCTAGCCTGAAAGAAGGATGGTATGGCATTTATGACACTTTCTGCACTTGCTAAGCTAGGGCTTGATATAACAAAACCCAGTCATCATTTCACTATAAATTCATTTTGGAAAAGTTTCTAAATCTGAAAGTTTAACAAGTCGAAGATAAGATCCCAATGTACCTTTTGTCCGAAGCACAACATCTAATTCGATGTACTTTTTGTTTTATGGTTAGTACGATCTAGGGTTTCTGTCTCTTCCAGATCTCAATAATAAACATGTGATCTAAGAAAAAAGGTCACAAATTGGGCTAGGAAGCTCCAAATGAAATTTCATAAAAAGTGGCACGTAGGGCACAAACTATACTTTCACAGGTACGATTTTTTGAGGCCGAAATTGAACCAGTGACATATGGCACTCCGTAAAAGTTCGCTCTCCTGTTTTATACCATAAATAGGTCACGTTGCGACACTTGAAATAACTCGCTCTCAAAGAATCCATTTGAGGTCAGACCTATGGGGTTGGAAATATAACAAGTCAAGACACCACAAGCCGAATTTTCGGACCCTGTAGAACTAAAATTTCGGAGTTATACCAGAAACAATCAGGCACATATTTCTGTCAAAACAAAATTGGATTTTGAGCACCTTCATTCATGGCTCCGAGAATTTAGGGTTTCGGAGAATGCTGGAATTTTTGTATCGGAGACCACGGCTAGATGCTCCTCATCAAAATCGAAATTTAGAGACCAAGATCAAATTTTTTGGTTGGGAAGAAGGTCGGGCTTGATCAAACCCTAGTTCAGGACTTTGATTGGAAAAGTTGAAAATTAGGGATTCTAACTTTGGATCAAACCTTTTGGTTGGGTGAAGCTCCGAGAAAACCAAAACCTAATTCAAGGTCGTCCCTAGTGAATCCGGAAATCTAAAAGGAAATTTTGAGGGCTGAAACTTTGCAATTTTCAAATTCTGAGTATACCAGCTTGACCAGCTCAGAAATGCGCATCTTCCTATACTTTCAGAAGTTTGAAATTCAAAGTTTGAATTTTTAGGGTTTCTCTAACAAACCCTAATCCATCTCCAGATCCAGTTTCAGCAAATCAAAGTGGATTGGGTTAATCCTAGGAGAGAATGGATTGGTCACCTTCATAAGTGAAGAAATTCCTATTTTAGATGGAGATGAGGATAAGACCTCACATAAGAAGATTACAAGCAATCTCGGCAGGTATGTTTTAAGATCTGTTCATGATTAAGTTTATGGTATGTTTGTCTTCATTAACACTAGTACAATCTTGATTAACTTTAGACTTGTCATATCACCTTAATAAAATTATGAATGCAGATATTCATTGATTAGGGTTTTGACACTTATGATTGTACTAATACATTGTGGTGTTGTATGAGGATGATGTTGTCCGCTAATATGAAAGATACATCTAGAAAGACAAATCAAGTTCTAGATCAAGAACATATGACCATGGTGACATGAAGACAAAAGACTCATCCATAGTCATGGATCACATAGAAGATCTACTTACAAGGTATGTATAATTTGGTTCCACAATGGCTAACTTATGAGATATGCAGGTTACTAGCACAAGTCATTTAAGAGAACAAGAAGACATCATGTGGGTATGTTAGACATAACCAGCTAACATATTAATCCAGGTATGTTTTTCCTATATCAAGTTAGAATCCTACCTTGTGATAGGATCTCTTATATAAGTATACTTGGTATGATTGATAATGATTATTCATGAAGTTATAGGTTTGAGTAATCATGGGTTTAGGCATATTATGCTTCTTACTTTGATTGATGATATGACTAACCAGAAAAGTCCTTTGGTCAAATAGGAATATGCATGGGTAAAAGAATTGTGATAAATTATTTGTGTATGAAATGATCTTGACCATAAATGTTTAAGATTACTTAGAATCATAATGTTTTTTATAGTATTAAGATTATACTAATGAATGTATGTATGAGATCTCGAGGATAACACAATGATGATACTAGTAAGTATGCATAGTGATCGACGATGGATATAAGTTCAAAGATAGGTAATCCAAGAAGCAAAGATCAAGAGGGAGCACACTCCAGTAGTTCCTGCAAGGAAGCAAATATTGAGAGGGAGTCCACCCTACAACAAACAAACAAACAAAGATAAGTATTTGAATTGTCATTTCTTGTATATTTGATTGTTTAAATAATACTGTTCAATGATGTATATACTTGTGTTCCTAGACTTAGTTTGTGCATCATGCATATTAGAATAATTGCATTAATGAACAATATACCACTAATATGCATGTAATGGGTAAGTGGCCTATGGCATTGTACAACATTCCTTTGCTACTTATCTAGAATGAAACCACATTGCTGACATGTTGGGAGTTGTTGACACTATTAACAATGTTCTGGTAGAGATTGGAAGGCATCTAGAAAGTTACAGGATATGGATAAATGTTGTATTGAAGCATTGGATAAATTAATTGCATGACTATATGACATATTTCTTTATGTGTGAGAATTTGTTCTTAAAACTATGAGATGTTTCTAATCATGCAATTTAACTTGTCTTGTAGGAAAGATCGTATACCATCACCTACAAAAGAAGGACTGCAACATTTACTCCAGCAACAAAGCTATCTATTGAATAATTTGAAGTTCCCAGGATCCAGGATGAAGTAATGATTGAAGAGTACCCATCGATCATGAAGAATGATGTTTGGGATGTGGTCCCAAGACCTGAAGGGAATTATGTTGTGACTTCCAAGCGGATCTATAAGATCAATCATGCTGCAGTTGGTAGCATAGAGAAATACAAAGAAAGATTTGTAGCTCGTGGCTTCTCCCAGAAAGAAGGGATTGATTATGAAGAGACTTTTGCTCCTGTGGCCAAACACACTTCCATTAGATCAGTACTTGCTCTAGCTGCAGTGATGAAATGGAAGGTACACCAAATGGATGTCAAGACAGCTTTCTTGAATGGTGTAGTTGAAGAGGAAGTGTATGTGGAGTAGCCACCCGGGTTTGAGACACATGACCGAGGGTCACATGTGTGCAAACTGAAGAAAGCCCTGTATGGTTTGAAATAGGCACCCAGGACCTGGTATGGCAGGATAGATGGCTTCCTATCTAGTTTGGGATTTACCAAGAGTAAAGCAGATTCCAACCTTTACTACAAGGTTGAGGAAGGAAATCCAGTGCTACTACTATTGTATGTGGATGACTTGTTTGTAACAGGTGAGGACAGATTGATTGACGACACGAAGAGGAAGCTTGCTGCTGAGTTCCAGATGAAGGACTTGGGTATGATGCACTACTTTCTTGGTATGGAGGTGTAGCAGAGTTCAGATGGAATCTACCTTGGACAAGTGAAGTATGCAGTAGAGAGCCTGAAGAGGTTCAGGATGATGGACTGCAAGGCCATGGCCACACCTATGGCATCGAAATTGAAGCTTCTGTGTGATGCTTCATCTGAGTGGGTTGATGCTACAATGTATCGTCAGATGATTGGGTCCTTGATGCACCTGGCGAATACGAGACCAAACATCTGCTTTGTGATGAACACCTTGAGCCAATACTTGAAAGATCTGAGACATGTTCACTTGATAGTTGCAAAGCACATTCTGAGGTACCTGAAGGGTACAGCTAATTACGGGCTCAAGTATGATGCGAATCAAAAGTTTAACCTGCAAGATTATGTTGATTCAGACTAGGCTGGCAGTGCTGCAGATAGGAAGAGCACTTCTGGGTGCTGCTTCAGTATGGGATCAGGTGTGATCTCTTGGTTTAGCAGGAAGCAGTCCTGCGTAGCACTGAGTACAGCTGAAGTAGAGTATGTTGCAGCTTGTTCAGCTAGTTGTGAGGCAGTATGGCTCCAGAAGATACTATCTAAGTTATTTGATCTCCCATTGGAGGCTACTGGTATCTTTTGTGACAACCAGAGTTGTGTGAAGCTGTTTAAGAACCTGGTGTTCCACGACAGGTCAAAGAACATTGAGATAAAATATCACTATATCAGGGATATGGTGCAGAGAGGAGCAGTGAAGCTCCTGTATGTTGCGACGGATGCGCAGGTTGCGGATGTGTTGATGAAACCACTAGATAGAGTGAAGTTTGAGTACTTCAGAGAGAGGCTTGGTGTTCTTTAGATTAACGACACTTCGAGGAAGAAGTGATGGACACATTTGCAGGAGCCATTCCAAGCATGGTGAGAGGAGGTTCCTTCCCATTGATGTGGATGTAAGCACTGGATGATAAGCATCAGGATGATGCTCCAGTTACTGCTCTGTATATGCATCATGTTTGATGCTTTGTATGATCAGTTGGATCATGTATATGTATATGCATCAAGTTGGATGCAGGATATGATCAGTTGGATCATGTATATGTATATGCATCATGTTGGATGTAGGATATGATCAGTTGAATCATGTATATGTATATGCATCATGTTGGATGCTAGATATGATCAGTTGGATCATGTATTTGCATATGTTTCAGGTGGATACATTGTATGATCAGGGAGATCATGTATGATGATATGTATCAGGTAGATACAATGTATGATCAGGTATATCATGTATGATGTTATGTATCAGGTAGATACATTGTATGATCAGGTAGATCATGTATGATGATATGCATCAGGTAGATACTTTGTATGATCAGGATGATCATGGATGATGAACTTCAGGATGTTGCCCCAGATGATATGTATCAGGATGATGCTGTGATGATGATCAAGACGATCATATGATGATGATCAGGATGATCATGTGATGATGTACATCAGGATGATGCATGGTGAGTATGAGGTTGATACTCTGTGGCCGTGGACAGGTTGTGCAGATGAGCATATAGACCTGGGAGATATGATAGGTTGGGTTGTGTGCCCGTAATAAGTCCTAGGATTCTCTTTCAAGGCATTTCTCTGGGAGGACATATAAGTAGACCTGGGAGATCCTATAGGTTGGGCTGTGTGCCCGTAATAAGTCTTGGGATGCACTTTCGAGGCATTATCCTATGGGATATAAGTAGACCTGGGAGATCTGATAGGTTGGGTTGTCTGCCGGTAATAAGTCCTGGGATTCTCTTTCGAGGCATTGCCATGACCACATGTAAGTAGACCTAGGAGATATGATAGGTTGGGTTGTGTGCCCGTAATCAGTCCTGGGATTCTTTTTCAAGGCATTGTGGTGACCACATGTAAGAAGACCTGGGAGCTTCGATAGGTTGGGCTGTGTGCCCGTAATAAGTCATGGGATGCTCTTTCAAGGCATTTTGGTGGGAGTCACGTATAAGTAGACTTGGGAGATCTTTTCAGTCGTGCATTGACACATAAAAGGTCCCGCGATACTCTTTCAGGCATTGTGACGCACGTAATAAGTCCTGAGGATTCCACAGTATGGCCAGTGATGATGAAGACCTGCATGTGGTGGGCCTACATCCAGCATGTAAAAGGGATGGCTCTGTAGAACTTCCTATGACGATTAGTGCATAGATTGATTGAGATAGTAGTAGCAGTGACGATGACAATGATTCAATGTTGATGATCCAGTGACGATGATCCAAAGAAGAAGACTTGTGCTAGCAAATCTATGTCAAGAAATACCTTCCTAGTTAAGAGGGAGTGTTGATGTAATTGTAACTTCGGAATGTATTTCACATATATGCATATTGTATTCCTATAGAGATGTTATTATTCCTCTATACGGAAGTGTCGTCATTTATATTGCAAGTATCGTAACTTATACTTGATGGGTTATTAGACCACCTTAATGGGGTCAACCCTATATAAGTCATGTGGCTTAAAGGGTTATTAAACAACCCTATTGGGGGTCGGCCCTATCAGCATTATGTTATTTGGTTAAGTTGAGGCCGACCTAGTAAAGGTCATTAGGAAAGTCAAGCCATGTATAAATAGAGTGTGGGAGGCACTCTATTTGATCATTCTATTCTTCCCTCACACACTCATTGGAGAGTGCCGAACTAGTGGAGGAGGAGAAGCTTCTACTAGGAGGACTATCTCTTGTACTTGAGTTGTATCATTGCTATATCTATCTCTGAGGAAGTTGTGGGGTTTTTCACCTTCTTGGTTTTCCCGATAAAACTCTGTGTCTCTTGTGTACTTTCATTATTGTGTCAATGATTGATATGCTGTAGATATGCTGCACATGTTATACTCTCAGTTAATATCCTAGATCAGATCGGAATTTCTAAAAAACTAACAACACTGATTCGATCTCTCTCCCTAAAATAAAATATATATATCTCTCTATAAAACCCTTACCATCTCTCTATTTCTCTCTCTCTTTGTCTCTAAATAGAAAACTAGAAATCTCTCACTCTGCCTCACTCTCTCTCTAAAACCTTAACCCCCGATCTCTCATTCTCTAAACCTCTAACCACTAATCTCTCTCTCTCCCTACCTGTAAACCCATAATATCCCATCTCTCTCAACCCATGACCCCAATCTCTCTCTCTCTCTCTAAACCCCTAAAACCTAGTCTCTCTATATGTCTCTAAAACCCTAGCCCCCAATATCTTTCTCTCTAAAATGTGAACACCAAATTTCTCTATCTCTCTCTAAACCCATAATCTCCAATCTCTCTCTCTCTTTCTATACCCCTAAAACAAATACCTCTCTTTCTATATCTCTCACTAAACCCCTAACCTCCAATTTCTCTTTCTCTCTCTCTCTCTCTCTCTCTCTCTCTCTCTACACCCCTAACCCCCATTCTCTCTCTCTATCTCTACACCCCTAAACACCTAATCCCAAATCTCTCTCTCTCCACCTCTCTCTATAAACCCCTAACCTCCAATCTCTCTCTCTCTCTAAAATCGTAAATCCCAACCTCTATTTCTCTCTCTCTCAACCCCTAACCTCCATTTTCTCTCTACCTCTAAGCCCCTAATCCCCAATCTCTCTCCCTTCTCTCACAAGACCCCTAACCCTAAATTTCTTTCTCTCTCTCTCTCTCTCTCTCTCTCTCTCTCTCTCTCCCTCACTTTCCAAACCCCTAACAGCCAATCTCTCTCTCCCTCTCAATATCTAAACCCCTAACCCCCAAACCCTCTCCCTCTCTAAAACCCTAACATCCAATCGCTCTCTCTCTCTCTCTCTCTCTCTAGAATCCTAACCCCCATTCACGCTCTCTCTTTCTAAACCTCTAATATCTTTCTCTCTCTAAACCTATAATCCCCAACCTCTTTCTATAAACCCCTAACCCCCAATCTCTCTTTCTCTCCCTATCTCTTTATCTCTCTCTAAACCCCTAACCCCCAATTTCTCTCTCTCTCTCTCTCTCTCTCTCCAAACTCCAAGTCCTCATGCTCCTATCCCTCCCCCCTCTATATGTATATCTCTCTCCACTACCAACCATAAATACAACCCTCATGTTCTCTCTTTATATCTAAACGCCTATTAACACCCTCTCTCTCTCTCTCTATAAATCCTTAACCACCAGTGTCTCTCTCTCTAAAAAACTAAAAAAATCTCTTTATCTCTCTTCTCTCTAAGACCCTAACCTGCAATCTCTCTTTCTCTCTAACGCATTGTCTCTCTCTCTAAATGTCTAACACCAAACCTCCCTCTTTCTATCTCTCTCTCTCTAAACCCCTAACACCCAATCAATCTCTCTCCCTAATCTAAAATATATCTCTCTCTCTCTATAAAATCCTTACCACCTCTCTATTTCTCTCTCCCTCTCCCTAAATAGAAAACCAACAATCGATCCTTCTCCCAATCTCTCTCTCTAAAACCCTAACCCCCAATCTCACTTCCTCTAAACCTCTAACCACCAATCTCTCTCTCTCTCTCTCTCTAAAACCATAACTCCAAATCTATCCATCTATCTCTAAACCCTAACACCCAATCTTTCTCTCTCTAAAACCTGGACACCAAATTTCTCTATATTTCTCTAAACCCCTAATCCCCAATCTCTCTCTCTCTCTCTTTATGATCCCCTAAAACCAAATATCTCTCTGTCTATCTCCCTCTCTCCTAACCCCAAACCTAGAATATCTCTTTCCCTCTCTCTCTAAACCCCTAACCTCCAATATATCTTTCTCTTTCTCTCTCTCTCTCTCTCCACACCACTAAACCCCATTCTCTCTCTCTCTCTCTCTCTCTCTCTCTAAACACCTAACCACAAATTTCTCCCTCTAAACACCCAATCCAAATTATCTCTCTCCCCTCTCTCTTTATAAAACCCTAACCTACAATCTCTCTCTCTCTCCATAAAGCCCTATATCTCAGCCTTTCTTCCTATCTCTCTCAACCCATAACTAGCAATTTGTCTCTCTAAACACCCAATCCAATATATCTCTCCCCCTCTCTCTCTATAAAACCATAACCTCCAATCGTTGTCTCTCTATAAACCCCTATATCCCAGCCTCTCTTCCTATCTCTCTCAACCCCTAACCTCCATTCTCTCTCTTCCTCTAGGCCCCTAATCCACAATCTCTCTTCCTCTCTCACCAAATGCCTAAACCTAAATTTCAATCTCTCTCTCTCTCTCTCTCTCTCTCTCTCTCTCTCTCTCTCTCTAAACCCATAACCTGGAATCTCTCTTGTGCTCCCAACCCATAACCCCCAATGTTTCTCTCTCTAAACCCCTAAAACCCAATCTATCTATCTATCTCTAACCTCTAACCACCAATATCTCTCTCTCTAAAACCTGAACACCAAATTTATCTATCTCTCTAAACCCCTAATCCCTGATCTCTCTTTCTCTCTCTCTCTTTTTAACTCTTAAAACCAAATACCTCCCTTTCTATCTCCCTCTCTCTATACCCAAAAACACCAATCTCTCTTTATCTCTCTCTCTAAACCCCTAACGTCCATTATATCTTCCTCTTCCTCGCTCTCTCTCTACACCCTAACCCTCATTCTCTGTCTCTCTCTCTCTATCTCTAAACCCCTAATCACAAATTTCTCTCTCTAAACACCTAATCCAAAATATCTCTCTCCCCTATCACTCTATAAAACCCTAACCTCAAATATCTCTCTCTCTCTAAACCCTTGTATCCCAACCTCTCTTCCTCTCTCTCTCAACCCCTAGCCTCCATTCTCTCTCTGCCTCTAAGCCCCTAATCCCCAATCTCTATTCCTCACTCACCAAACGCCTAAACCTAAATCTTAGTCTCTCCCTCTCTCTCTCTCTCTCTCTCTAAATCCTAACACCTGATCTGTCTCTCCCTCTTAATATTTAAACCACTAAACCCCAAACTATCTTCCTCTCTAAACCCCTAACCTTTAATATAAATATCTCTATAAAACCCTAACCCCCAAATCACTCTCTCTCTAAACCTGTAACCCCCAATCTATCTCTCTAAACCCCTAATTAACCCCCAATGTATCTCTCTAAACCCCTAACCCACAATCTATCTTTCTCTCTCTCTCTCTCTTTACCTCTCTCTAAACCCATTACCCTCAATCTCTCTCTCTCTCTCTCTCTCTCTCTCTATAAACCCCTAACCTCCAATCTCTCTGTCTAAGCCCCTTACCCCCAATCTTTCTCTCTCTATATAAGCCCCTAACCGCCAACTAATATATATATCTCTCTCTCTTCCTCTTTATCTCTCTCTTAACCCCTAACCCCCAAATTCCCTGTCTCTCTCTCTCTCTAAACCCCAAATCCCTTATCTCTTTCTTTCTAAATCCCCAACCTCCATTCTCTCTCTCTCTATAAACCACTAACCCCCAATCTCTCTCTCTCTCTAAAAATCTAACGCCTCATGTTTCATTCTCTAAACCCATAAAACCCTAACCCACAATCTCTCTCTCTCTCTCTCTCCCCTCCTTTAAAGTCTTAACCCTACCTCTCTCTCTCAACCCTTTATCGCCAATTTCTCTCTCTCTCTCTCTAAACCCACATATCTCTCTCTCTCCTTAAACCCATCATCCACAATATCCCTCTCTCTCAATCTCTAAACACCTAACCACCAATATATATCTCTCTCTCTAAAATCCTAACCCCGAATCTCTCTCTCTAAAGCTCTAACCACTAAACTCTCTCTCTCTCTTTAAACTCCTAACCCATAAAAAACTCTCTCTCTAAACCCCTAACCCCTAGCAAACAGTCTCTCTGTCCCTCTATTTATCTCTCTCTCTCTCTCTAAACCCATAACCACATTCTCTCTCTCTAAACCCCTAACCCCCAATATCTCTCTGTCTCTAAACTCCTAACCTCCAATCTCTAGTCTCTCTCTCTAAAACCCTAAACTCCGATATCTCTTTGTTTTTCTCTAAATCCATCACTGCCAATCTCCCTCACACTCTATCTCTAAACCCTTAACCTCCAATCTTTCTCACTCTCTAAACCCCCAATCAATAATCGCTTTGCTTCTAAATCCATAACCTACAATCCCTCTCTCTCTCTCTCTCTCTCGGTCTAAGCCCCTAACACCCAATCTCTCAGTCTCTCTCCATTTAAACCCCTAACCCCCAATCTCTCTCTCTCTCTCTCTCTCTCTCTCTCTCTCTCTCATTCTCTCAACCCCTTATCACCAATTTCTCTCTCTCTCTCTCTTTCTCTCTCTCCCCCCCACACACATACAAAAAAAAAAAAAAATTCTCTAACAATGAATTTCTCTCGCTCTCTCTCTCTCTCTAAATCCATAACCCCAATCTCTTTCCCTATAAACAGCTTACCCAAAATATCTCTCTCTCTAAACCCCTAACTTGCAATCTCTCTCTCTCTCTCTCTCTCTCTCTCTCTCTCTCTAAACACCTAATCTCCAATATATCTCTTTTTCTTTAAGCCACCAAACCCCAATCTATATATATATAACCACTAACCATCAATCTATCTCTTTCTATATATCTCTCTATAAAACACTAACTCCCAATTTCTCTCTCTCTCTTTAAACTCCTAACTCCTAATCCCTCACTCTCTTTAAACCTCTAACCACCAATATCTTTCGAACCCCGTAACCTCCAATCTCTCTCTCTCTCTCTCTCTCAAACCTCTAAGAATTAGTCTATCTCATTATATCTCTCTCAATATAAACCCCTGAACCCCTGTGTTTCTTTCTCTCTCTCTGAACTCCTAAGCCCCCCTCTCTCTTTGAAAGATGCGCCTTGATGAGCTGATCAACCTGTTATACTCAGAATTTGAAAACTGCAAAGTTTCACACCTAAAAATTGCCTTTGAGACTTCTTGATCTTCTGGACAAGATCCCGAACTAGGGTTTGATAAAGTCCAACCTTTTCCCAACCAAAAGGTTCGATCAAAAGCTCTAAACATCGATTTTTTTGAGGAGCTTCCAACCGTGGTCACAGACTTCAAAAATTCCAACTTTTGCAAAAGCCCTAAATTTCCACTTTTCCGATCAAAGTCCCGAACTAGGGTTTGATCAAGTCTGGCCTTCTACCCAACCAAAAAATTTGATCTTGGTCTCTAAATTTCAATTTTGATGAGTAGCATTCAGTCGTGGTCTTCAATTACAAAAATACCAACTTTCTCTGAAACCCTAATTCCCGGAGCCATGAATGAAGGTGCTAAAAAAAATTATGTTTTGACAGAAATATGCACCTGATTGTTTCTGGTGTAACTCTGAACTTTCTTATCCATAGGGTCTGAAACATCTACCGGTGGTAACAAGACCTGTCATCTTTCCAACCCCATAGGTCTGAGCTCAATTCGATTCTCTGAGAGAGCGAACTTGTCGGCGTGCCACGTGTCACTGGTTCACTTTCGGCCTCTAAAAATGTTACTTGAGAAATTACAGTCCGTGCACTACCTGTCACTCTTTATGAAATTTCATTTGGAGCTTCCTAGCCCAAGTTATGAACTTTTTTCCTAGGTCACATCTTTATGACTCAGATCTGGAAGAGGCAAAAACCCTAGATTGTACAGATCATAAAACACAAAGTACAGCGAATTAGAAGTTGTCCTTTGGAAACAAGGTATATGGGGATCTAATCTTTGACTTGTAAAATTTTAAGATCCAAAAACTTCGCCAAAATGGATTTATAGCGAAAGTGCTACAATGACTAGTTTTTGGTATATCAAGTTCTAGCATCGCAAGTCCAACAAGTGTCATACATGCCATACCATGCCTTCTTTCAGGCTAGGTCTGATACCATGTTATTTTTTCAGAATTTACTTCAATCTAATCTAGGATATTAACTGAGATAACAACATGTACAGCATATCAATCATGGACACAATAATGCAAGCACACAAGAGACACAGAGTTTACTTGGGGAAAACTATAAATGTGAAAAACCCCAATAACTTCCTCAGAGATAGATAGAGAAATGATACAACCCAAGCATAAGAGATAGACATCTCCTAGTAGAAGTTTCTCCTCCTCCACAAGTGTGCCACTCTCCAAAGAGTGTGTGAGAGAATAGAATGATCAAATAGAGTGCCTCCCGCACTCTATTTATACATGACTTGACTTGCCTAATAACCTTTACTAGGTCGGCCTTAACTTAACCACATAAAATAATGCTGACTGGGCCGACACCCAATAGGGTGGTCTAATAACCCTTTGACCCACATGGCCGACCCCCAATAGGGTGGTCTAATAACCCTTCGAACCACATGACTTATATAGGGCCGACCCCAACAAGGTGGTCTAATAACCCATCAAGTATAAGTTACAACACTTACAATATAAATGACAACACTTCCATATGGAATAATAAAATCTCTATAGGAATACAAACACTTCCATATAGAGTAATAATAACATCTCTATAGGAGTACAATATACATAGATGAAATACATGGGTGAAATACATTCCGAAGTTACATATACATCAACACCCCCCCCCCCACACATACACAAAAAAAAAATTCTCTAACAGTGAATTTATCTCACTCTCTCTCTCTCTAAATCCATAACCCCAATCTCTTTCCCTATAAACAACTTACCCAAAATATCTCTCTCTCTAAACCCCTAACTTGCAATCTCTCTCTCTCTCTCTCTCTAAACACTTAATCTCCAATATAACTCTTTTTCTTTAATCCACCAACCCCCAATCTATATATATATAACCACTAACCATCAATCTATCTCTTTCTATATATCTCTCTATAAAACACTAACTGCCAATTTCTCTCTCTCTCTTTAAACTCCTAACTCCTAATCCCTCACTCTCTTTAAACCTCTAATGACCAATATCTATCTAACCCCCTAACCTCCAATCTCTCTCTCTAACTCTCTCTCTCTCTCTCTCTCAAACCTCTAATAATTAGTCTATCTCATTCTATCTCTCTCAGTCTAAACCCCTAAACCCCTTTGTTTCTTTCTCTCTCTCTGAACTCCTAACCCCCCCCCTCTCTCTATATATATATATGTATATCTCTCTAAATGGATTCTCCCTAATCTATCTCTGTCTCTAAACCCATAACTCCCAATCTTTCTCTCTCTCTCTAATCCCCTAAACCCTAATATCTCTCTATCAATCTATCTAAACCACTAACCACCAATCTCTCTCTTCCTCTAAACCCCCAACCCCAAATTTGTATCTCTCTAAACTCATGAACTCCTATATCCCTCCCTCTAAACCCCTAATCTCCAATCTCTCTCTCTCTCTCCCCCCCCTCTCTCTCTAAAACTCTAACACCTAATGCCCACTCCCTTTCTCTATCTCTCTCTCTCTCTCTCTCCTCAAACCCCAAATTTTCACGCTCCTACCCCTCCCCCCTCTATATGTCTATCTCCCTCCACTACCAACCATCTATACACCCCTCATGATCTCTCTTTATATCTAAACGCATGTTAACACCCCCTCTCTCTCTCTGTAAACCCTCAACCACCACTCTCTCGCTCTAAAACCCTAACAAACAACTCTCTCTCTCTCTAATCCCCTAACCTCCAATATCTCTCTCTCTAACTCTTTGTCTTTCTCTCTAAATGACTAAACCTGGGCCTGCCTCTTTCTATCTCTCTCTCTAAACCCCCAACAACTAATCGATCTCTCTCCCTAACATAAAATATATATATCTCTCTATACTTCTCTCTCTCTCTGTCTCTAAATAGAAAACTAGTAATCTCTTCCTCTCTCCCTCTCTCTCTCAAAAACCCTAACACCCGATCTCTCTTCCTCGATACCTTTAACCACTAATCTCTCTCTCTCTCTTTCTCTCTCTCCCTATCTCTAAACCCATAATGCCCAATCTCTCTCTCTGTCTCTCACTCAACCCATACTCCCAATCTCTCTCTCTTTCTCTCTCTAAACCCCTAAAACATAGTCTCTCTTTCTATCTCTAAAACCCTAACCCCTAATATCTCTCTCTCTAAAACACGAACACCAAATTTCTCTATCTCTCTCTAAAACCCTAACCCCCAATCTCTCTCTCTCTCTCTAAACCCCTAAAAACAAATACCTCTCTTTCTATCTCCCTCTCTCTACACCCCTAACCTCCAATCTCTCTTTCTCTCTTTCTCTCTACACACCTAACCCCCATTCTCTCTCTCTCTCTCTCTCTCTCTCTCTCTAAACCCTTAAACACCTAATCCCAAATATCTCTCTCCCCCCCTTTATCTATAAACCCCTAACCTCCAATATCTCTCTATCTCTCTCTAAACTGCTAAACCCAAACCTCTATTTCTCTCTCTCAGAACCCCTAACCGCCATTCTCTATCTCCCTCTAAGCCCCTAATCCCCAATATCTCTCCCTCTCTCACCAAACCCCTAACCCTAAATTTTAGTCTCTCTTTCTATCACTGTCCAAACCCTTAACATCCAATATCTCTCTCTCTCTCTCTCACACACACACACTCTTTCTCTCTAAAACCCTAACCCTCATTCACTCTCTCTCTCTCTAAACATCTAATCAATCTCTCTGTAACCCATAATCTCTCTCTCTAAACCCCTAACCCCTAATATATGTATCCCTCTCTCTCTCTCTCTAAACCCCCAATCTCTAATATCTTTCTTTCTAGATATCTAACCTCCATTCTCTCTCTCTCTCTGTCTCTCTCTAAACCCCTAACCCCCAAGCTCTCTCTCTCTCTGTCTCTCTCTAAACCCCTAACCCCCAATGTTTCTTTCTATAAACCCATAAAAACCTAACCCCCAATCTCTCTCTCTCTCCAAACCCCAACTCCTGATGATACTAGAACTCCCCCCTCTATATGTATATCTCTCTCCACTACCAACCATCCATACACCCCTCATGTTCTCTCTTTGTATCTAAGCACCTATTAACACCCTCTCTCTCTCTCTCTCTCTATAAACCCTTAACCATCAGTCTCTCTCTCTAAAAACCTAGCAAACAATCTCTCTCTCTCTCTAAACCCCTAACCTCCAATATCTCTCTCTCTAACTCTCTGTCTTGCTCTCTAAATGCCTAACGCTGAACCTCCCTCTTTCTATCTCTCTCTCTAAACCCCTAACACCCAATCGACCTCTCTCGGTAACCTAAAATATCTCTCTCTCTCTATAAAACCCTTACCATCTCTATATTTCTCTCTACCTCTCTAAATAGAAAACCAACAATCTCTCCCTCTCTCCCTCTCTCTCTATAAAACCCTAACACCCTATATTTCTTCCTTGAAACCTCTAACCACCAATATCTCTCTGTCTCTCTCTGTCTCTCTCTCTCTCTCTAAACCCATAACCCGCAATCTCTCTCACACTCTCAACCAATAACCCCAATATCTCTCTCTCTAAACCCATAAAACCCAATATATCTATCTATATCTAAAAATCTAACCCCCAATCTCTCTCTCTCTACAACTTGAACACCAAATTTCTCTATCTCTCTCTAAACCCCTAATCCCCAATCTATCTCTCTCTTTGTCTCTCTCTCTCTCTCTCTCTCTAAACCCTTAAAACCAAATACCTCTCTTTCTATATCCTTCTCTTGGAACCCAAAACCTCCAATCTCTCTTTATCTCTCTCTCTAAACCCCTAACCTCCATTCTATCCCTCTTTGTCTCTCTCTCTCTCTACACCCCTAACCCCCATTCTCTCTCTCTCTCTCTCTCTAGCCCCTAATCACCAATTTCTCTCTCTAAACACCCAATCCAAAATATCTATCTCTTCCTCTCACTCTATAAACCCCTAACCTCCAATCTCTCTCTCTCTCTAAACCCCTATATCCTAGCCTCTCTTCCTCTCTCTCAACCCCTAACCTCCCTTCTCTCTCTTTCTCTAAGACCATAATCCCCAATCTCTATTCCTCTCAAGTGTTGGTGGGCAAATCTACCCTATAGCAAGGAAACTAATGCTATCAACTTGGTTGGGGTGACAGGTAAGTGTATTGATTATATTACAAATATATTTATGAAAATAAATAAGATATGGACCTTGAGAACACACCTTTCAATTGAAGTTTGATCCTAGCTTTTGTTCGATCTTGTGCTCAACCTTCAAATCCACCTTCTTTTCAGTAAACCTGCAATAAAAATACCTTTCTCAAAGCGTCTTGGGCAATATATAAAGCTTGAAAGAAACAAAAACAATGTTTAACATTCAATATTGACCAAAACATATCCAAATTAAGATGTTATTTCAGAACACATTTAAGTTGGAACAAGAAAGACACTTCAACCTTTATTGTCAAAAGTAAATTGATGTACAAGTATACCTGATCATGTAGTAGGCTCCTGTAACTTGATTCTGGGCTCTGGCTCTTCTCTGGCTTGGATATCTTCAGCATCAACTTCTCCAATGCAAGCTTCTTCTTTAGATATCTATGTCTCAAAGTTTCTCCATTAATCCATCTAACCTTTCTCTTTAGTCTTCTTTGTATTTATAAGATTAGAGAAGTAGTTCAGGTCGATGTCTGGTTATGGAGGAAGCTGGGGGAGTTGGGAAACTACCAGCAACTAATCGTCCTCGAGAAAATTAACTATTTTTTAATCATCTTTTGATATGTACGCGACTATTGTTCAGTGAAGTAGCATATAGGGCGCTACTTTAGTGCTTATCAACTAGCTCTCATCGAGTTTAAAATGCTGAGCACTACTATGCTGAGAAGGAGTAGCGTATATTAGGATATGTGCGCTACTATTATACACTAGAGTAGCATATGGGGGCTAGTCTCTTTGAGTAGAGTAGCGCTCATATCTCAAAATGATAATTTTTAGGGTTTTTCCAGTAATGTCAGGAAATGGAGTGGGTCAAAGTATCATCTAAGGTCAATATGCTCCTCCATCCAAGTTGTCCTTTTGTATGATCAACAACTCAAGGTGATCACAGACGGAGAGGTGCAAGTTTGACCTATAACAGATGCCCCCTAATGTGTGAGGTCAGAGGGAAACGATGGCCGAAATACATTATAATCCAAAGCCATAGGAGGAGCAAAGAACTGCAGAAAACAAGTCACAAGAACACCTGCAACAAAGATCAAGGTCAGCTAGCAATTACATTTTTTGACATCATATAGATGTGCAGTGTGATACAACATGATCTCCGGTACATAACAAGGAGATGTATAGAAAGCATGGCCACTTGGAATACAAGCGTGTATCCATGTCAAACTGAGAGATCATAGCCATAACAACAAACTGGATCTATGTCTCATGGAGAGCCAAATATCAGTGAGGCTCAGTCTTGCGCAACTTGGGTGATAACAAAATGAGGTAATGTCATCCAAAATCCCAAGGTCTTCATCCAAAACAAATCTAGTTACAAATCCTAACCATGTGAATAGATGAGCTGACAGTCGAACATGGGGGGTATCGTTTGATTACCGATCATTGATGTATACCGTTAACAAACGCGAGGACTTCCACCGATAATGATGATGGGGTCCAAGGTACCAAGTATGATCCGCCAAGTGTGAAATGATGGACTTGAATTCGAACACTTGGGAATCCTGTCGAAGAAGAGACATTGATGTATTCTCATCATTCAACAGTGAGGAAAATTTCCACTGGTGACTGCAATCTCCAAGGTACTAACCGAAACTCTAAACTTCATTCCCAGAGTAAAATGAGTTGGTGTCGATGGGAAGAAGTCCGTTGGAAGGGAGGCCTTAAGGCATCCTCCATCATCCAACTCAAGGAACACTTAACTAGTAAGAGATGATATGGAATAATATGTAACAAGACTGACACTAGGAAGGCCGACACATGAGGTCAAGGTAAACTATAGAATGGCCAACATAGGGTATATCCTTGAACATTGAGCACGACACCAAGTGACTCATGCAGTTTCTGACATAATGGGGTAAATAATAAGTTTGAAATGTAAGAGACATTAGCAGACCCTCCATATGGTTGGAAGAATAACCAACCGGGGGAGTAAATAACTTGGAGGAAAGGTTCACCCTGAGGTCAAAAACTAAACCCAACCAACAAGATAGACTCAAGTAGGTGCTGTGTTCAAGGATAGAACTGACTGAACTGCCTTTGACAATGAAGATATGATATGTCTTTCCCGTCCCTTATTCTTTTTTAGATAAAAGAATACCCTTCTTGTTGTTTTAATGAGTCCAAGAAAGAATGAAAACTCAATAGATCCAACCATGTAAATAGTTTAACAAGCCCATGGAAGGAAGACTCAGGACCTTCTTCATTATTTATAGAGTTCGAAGAAGAGATAGAAGATTACTCTATATTACTGATCTCTGGATTTTAATATCAAGCCGAGATCTGTTCTTGCTCGCCAGATCCCTAATCTTATAGACACCTGTTAACTGAAATACAATTAATTGTGAGTCAAGCCTTACCTCCAAATGTAAAATTCCATGACTGAAAGCATCTCGGAGAAGTTCTATAACTGCACTGTATTCAACCACATTATTCATGGTAGGACCCAAACAAACCCCCCCCGAAGAGACAAGTTGGCCAGCGGGTGAATAAATGACCCAAGCTGCTGCAGCCAACTGACAGGTGTGGCGACTGGCACCATCAGCAAATCCTAAGAAGTGTTCAGTTGACATCTAGTACACGAAACGAAAAACACACATAAGATTACCTAACGAGCATAACAAAAACTAGCTTTACAAAAATATACAGCTATGTTACAAGAAAAAGTACTTCAGCCTAAGCATAGTACTTCTTCAGGTAGGGTCAATGCCTGGATCCTCCTCGTGAGACCGGGAAAAGGTGTTATGGAAATCGTGGAAAGATTGGTATACAGAATGATCTCATCGACATAACAGCCCGTTTCAAAAAAAAAAAATTCCGTTAACTCCAGTGAAAATGTTCACCAGCAAGGTATGCAATATATTCCCTTCAACAAGACCAACTTGTGAAGAAGTGGAATTAATATTTTCACTGGGTGTTGGACAAAATTCACCTCTCTTTAACAAGTTAAGAAAAGGAAACAAGAAGGATCCGGGATCTATATGTTCACGAGGATGGTCCGGATCAGTCATGGCTTCTAACATTTCCTCCTCAGAAGGTAAAGTAGTATCTGAACTATCAAGAGAGTGGATCGGGTCTGTTGTCTAAGTAGTGGCACAATCTATGTTTGACTCGACAGACACCGATGGAGTCAACATATGTTATGTTGTAGTTTGGTAAGAATCCAAGTGGGTAACTTCTACAATAGGGGTGGGCACGGAGGGGTTTGTATTAATTGGGATAAACTCATAATCAGTTGTTAAACTAACCATGGAAGTTTCATACGATGAACATCCCTCAGTACAAACGAATAAGGTAGGATCTGGTAGGTCAAAAGTGCCAATTAGTGACCCGTAAAGTCCTACTCCTAAACTCTCGCCAACCGGGTTGTTTTGATCAATCAATGGAACTGTGGTCTCCGAAGAAGTCTGGTTGTTTCTCTGAGTGAAAGAAAGTTGATCGACTGTAACAATATTACCTTCAAAAGGGAACATAACCACTCGAAAAACTGCCGATGCAATGGCTTGCATGGCATATGTCCAACTCCTGCCCAATAACATGTTGTAATCAAGCGGAGCGTCCAGAACTTCTACTTCAACAGCAACTGTCTTACTGGCCAAAGTGACATCAAATGATGGAAAAACTCCATGTGGACGAAAAGTTCTGCCATCAAATACAGTAAGCAGTGTGTTAGAAGGGGCTAACTCGGGAGAACCTAGAGCTTTCCAACAGGAAATTAACATTACGCAAGTCGACGCGCCCTCATCTACAACAGCTCGTCTGATGGTCATTGGACCTTAACAACTTCAATCTGGAGGGAAACGTGATAGGGAAACCGGTATTTGACATCAGTCATATCAAATCGCGCAGACATGTTAGAGGATTCCATACTTCCAATGGCTGCCAGAAGTGCATTCCGTTGTAAAGGACAACTTTGCAAGACTTCTAAAGTAGACATGGCACAAGAGGTCTGGGCTAAATCTTCAACCACATTGTAGTTAGAAGTGGCCCGAGTGTTGGGATTGTGCGATGCCCATTTCAAGACACCTTTTGGAATTCTGGGCATTGGGTCCACAGGTATGTGGAGTGGAGTGGAGGATTCTGGAATCTCCTTATCCTTTTTCTGTTCATCCGGGGTATAGTTCCTGGCTCTCATTTGTAAGAGTGCATCCAAATTAACCATGTTAATAAACATTTGATCAAACGTAGCATGTGTAGTGCCCCCAGTTTTAGAGGTGCCAGAAGTTGAGCCATTCCCTTTAGGAAATGGATCTTTCAGGATGACAGGCTTATTTTCTCTTAAGAGCTTCTGGGCTTCTTCAAGCAGAGGGCATTGGTGAGTAAGGTGGTTCTGCTTGCAACGTTTACAAGGGAACTTAACCTTCTTTTCCTCTTTGTTACCCTCTTCGACATTGTCTTTTTTGGGCTTTTGTTGGTTCCCCTCTCCTTTCTTGCCCTTATTTTTGTTATTGGGCTGCTGAGGGCCCTTTTGATTGTTCTGAACTTGGTTGACAGGCTCAGAAGTAGAAGGAGAGGTTGTGATAGAAGAAACATCTACAGTCGATTGTTTGACTGATAAGGCATGAACCTGTTTGGTCAGTGCTTTGAAAGATACAGAGTCAACTGAACCCACTATGTCGTCAGCATGTGGTCTAGGTTTCGGTCTACTCGGATAGGTATTCGATCGTGGTGCATCAGGTATGATCTCATACAGTAACCCAGATTGTGCATAAACGAGGTCTAACTGCTGAGTCCGTAGGATGGCTTCTTCCTCATTAGATACTCCAGATGTAGCTACTTCCTTAGAAATATAAGGGAGTGATTTCAAATACCACTCAATAAGGAACTCCGGAGGTATGTTGGCCTTAATGAGCCTCTTCCGTCTTTGCCACTCCTGAATGTGGTCAAATAAGTGAGTGGCTTTATTTTTTCTAAAAGTAGAAAAAAGGTCTATTCCGGCATCATACCGAACAGGAAGCTGGAAGTGATTCAAAAAGACTGTCGTGAGATCCCCAAAACTAGAGAATGTTGTTGCAGGTAACTCGATGTACCATTTGGCTGCAGCAACGGTTAAAGTTATTTGGAACAGTCTCAGAATGGAGTCTTCATTTAATGAATTTGAGGAACACCATAAGTGGAAAGTAGTGACATGGTCACCAGGGTCTTCACCTGCTTTTCCTTCGAACTTTGGAATGTCCGAAGGTAGCTTGGTGGGAATTGATGGCCATGTAGCATTATGACACACAGGATCGTTGGTCAGTTTGGAAAGATATGGCAAATTTAAAGTTTCCAGAAATGGTAGACGAGGCCAGTAAGACGGTACCTGATAAGTGGGGGTCGAAAAAGGGGAACTACCCATAGTTTGACCCATGAACTGCTGGTAGGGGTTGCCCCTATCCATCTACTGGTAGGGGTTGCCCCCAACCATCTGTTGATAAGGGTTGCTTCCGGCCATATGCTGATAGGGGTTTCCACCTACCATCTGTTGATAGGGGTTTCCCCCAGCTACTTGTTGGTAGGGTTTTCCCCCTGCCATCTGTTGTTGTTGTGCGAAAGAGTTATTAAAATTTTTCCACCCATATGAAAGTGGATTAGTGCTCTGTGGGTTCATCCACTGTGGGTGGGTGTTAGCCCCACCATATTGCTGGTTAAAAATATTACCCCCTCCCCCTGAGAATAAGGAAAAAGGGACATTACCTATAGGCATACTACATTGATTCATGTTAGGGCCTGCAAAGGTATTGAAACCAGTAGAAGCTGATGTGGACGGTGCAGTCATGGTGTTCATGACTGGCATGGTTGCAGAAGCACTTGGTCCTACAACAGGTGTGGAAATCCAAGTACTAGGTATCTGATATAACGGTTGAGAAGCAGGAGGTGGTGCAAAGTTGGCTATACTGCTAGTTCCAATAGTAGGTGTAGGAATAGATGCCATCGTTGTTGAACTTGGCATACCTAATGTACCAGTATTGAAACTAAAAGACGGAGTAGACACAGATGTGGTTTGTGCCTGACTTGGTGTAGCAATAAAAGAAGGATTTACTGTGTTAGTGTTCATACCTAAAGTGGGAGTTTGGGGAACTCCCTATTCACCTCCTAGATTAGACATCAGATGTCCGGGCAAGGAATTATCTTCACTGAAATGGGGCTGCTGGAAACCAACAGGTGATAGAAGCGAAATTCTAGTATTGGTCAAAGGAGGATTGAAAGGAGTGATAAACTCCGTAGATGTAAGATATTCAACCTCAACTGGACTAAAGTGTCCCTGATTTGTGGTACCTGGTAGTGGTTCCTCAGGAACCTCTATTTTAAGGTTTTCTGTTGCAAGAATTTCCTCAAGAAATTCTGTTTCAGGAGTAATTTCTGAAGAAATACCGGGGTTTACCCGCTGTCGTCTAACTGGCTGTAAAGGTTCTGTTCTAAGTGGTGGAAGGTTTTGAAACATTCTCGATCTACGAAGCTCTTGATTCTCCGTGATTATATATATAAAATAACATACTAGAACCTAGTGGCCACTACAACTAGGGGGAAAACAACATGCCAACTAAAAGGTCCTAAGTATACAAACCAGGAAAACAAAGATTCCTTCCGGAGAAGAGTCTGGGATGATGAGGGCCCATAACAGATCAACGAAGGAAGAAAGACAGTTACTCGGGGTCCACAATACAATGACTAAGGGTGCAAGCACTGGAATCACCCAACCGCCCTCCCAAAGACCTGCAAGGGATTTCCTCCCACGTCTGTCTTAGGTACAACAGATATACCCTCTGTTGTCACCTGTGTATGAACCTAGAGTCAGATACTAAGGATACCACAACACCAAAAACTCCTGGGGGAATAGTCACCGGTCGAATCAGAAAGCGTGGGCAGGGTAACTAAGCCCGAAACTCGAAAGAGTCCCCAATACTCAATCCGATCCTGGCGTATGCTCGAAAAGAAAGTAGGAGGAGTATTCCCAACAATCTGATCTCGCAATGACCTACTGCATAGATCCCAGGCAAGTTTTGAGTGAAATGGGTTTACCTTTGATAGTCTTACTACGATTTTTGTGTAATGTGTGATCTTGAGTCGTTTAAGGTGATTTAAACTCAAGATCCTAACCAAGACTAGTTGGTGTAGTGTCTCCCTAAAAAAAAAAAATTGTTTCTAGTTTATTTTATTAAAACATTTTTTAGGGCTGTTATTACTCAAAAAGGGTAGTGATTTTGTGTGGCATGGTTGCAACAAGGAAACAAAAGTGCATTAAAATCAAAACTTTCTACAACAAAGCTCTTTTCATTTTTTCATTTACTTCTTTCCAAGACTAAAAATCTGAGTAAATTTACTAAAAAAAAAAATTTGTTTTCTTTTTGGAATTGTACAAAATATCCTATGCTATCTTGTAACAACAAAAATAAGTCTTATTCAACTTAAACTACCAAATTTTTTTGCTTTTTCTATAAATGAAAAAGAACTATCAAGATGGAAAGCAAAATAAAACTTATGTGCAATGTGTGTAAGTATGGCTAAAAAGTTCTTAAGCTTATAGCTGTCAAGACACTAGCTCAAAAAAGACTTGATCTATAGGTTTTTTGCAAAGAAAAAGCCTCTAAACTCGGAAACAAAGTGGGAGAAAACAAAGGAAAAAAACACAAAAGGACTGACCTAAAGTATCTAGCCCTAGAAAGACCACTATGCCAAGCAAAAGTAGACAAGAAAGCTGCCAATTACTAACACAAAGAATTGAGAAATGACTCAGCCTACAGCAGTTTAAATGCACTTGCAACCAGAAAAAGACAATAAGTCCAAGAAGAATGGAAATCAACCAAATCGGAGGACACCCTAGAGGCTCTAAAACGGACCAAACCATAAAACAAAGGATAGAATGAGTAAAGAGCAGACAAACGTTGCCACAAACATCGGATACAAGAGTATGCAGGTTTGTAAACTAGCAACATGCAGTCGGGGCCTAAAAAAGTGGAAGTGCTCACCACTAAACACAACCTAGTCTTCCAAAAAGGTCATAAATAGTCCAAACGTTCCAAAGGTAAACAAGCGATTCAAAATATGGAAAAGACTCAAAGAAAAGGTTCTATGACTTGAATCAAAAGTTAAAAACCTCACACCCCAGTCAAGGAGACCTAAAAGCCAAGTCAGCAAACCACCAAAAGGCTAAAAACTCAAGCAGACCAAAAACAGAATGCTTCAGAAAATGTACCCTACTGTACAGTAGGGAAACTTGCGCCCTTACAGAGATTGGTGCTACTGTATGTATGGCACAGTAGCGTATGGGCGCTACTGTATGCACACCAAAGTAGCGCTCATATCTTAAAGGTTTAAAAAACAGACTCTGAAGGATACAAAAAGACTGATGGAAGCAGTAAGAAATAGGCAGGAGATACCTACAGGGTTTCTCAACACATCAAAGAAGTCAAAACAAATCTGGGAAGACAAACAAGAACAAGGTTTCCTAGAGCAAAAACTCAACTTTCCCCAGTGGAGTCGCCAGTCTGTTGGCGGACAAATCTACCCTATAGCAAGGAAACTAATGCTATCAACTTGGTTGGGGTGACAGGTAAGTGTATTGATGATATTACAAAGATATTTATGAAAAGAAATAAGATATGGACCTTGAGAACACACCTTTCAATCGAAGTTTGATCCTAGCTTTTGCTTGATCTTGTGCTCAACCTTCAAATCCACCTTCTTTTCAGTAAACCTGCAATAACAATACCTTTCTCAAAGCGTCTTGGGCAATATATAAAGCTTGAAAGAAACAAAAAACAATGTTTAACATTCAATATTGACCAAAACAGATCCAAATTAAGATGTTATTTCAGAACACATTTAAGTTGGAACAAGAAAGACACTTCAACCTTTATTGTCAAAAGTAAATTGATGTACAAGTATACCTGATCAAGTAGCAGGCTCCTACAACTTGTTCTGGGCTTTGGCTCTTCTCTGGCTTGGATATCTTCAGCATCAACTTCTCTAATGCAAGCTTCTTCTTTAGATCTCTATGTCTCAAAGTTTCTCCATTAATCCATCTAACCTTTCTCTTTAGTCTTCTTTGTATTTATAAGATTAGAGAAGTAGTTCAGGTCGATGTATGGTTATGGAGGAAGTTGGGGGAGTTGGGAAACTACCAGCAACTAATCCTCCTCGAGAAAATTAATTATTTTTTAATCATCTTTTGATATGTACGCGACTATTGTTCAGTGAAGTAGCGTATAGGGTGCTACTTTAGTGCTTATCAACTAGCGCTCATCGAGTTTAAAATGCTGAGTGCTACTCTGCTGAGAAGGAGTAGCGTATATTAGGATATGGGCGCTACTATTATACACTGGAGTAGCATATGGGCGCTAGTCTCTTTGAGTAGAGTAGCGCTCATATCTCAGAATGATATTTTTTGGGGTTTTTCCAGTAATGTCAGGAAATGGAGTGGGTCAAAGTATCATCTAAGGTCAATATGCTCCTCCATCCAAGTTGTCCTTTTGTGTGATCAACATCTCAAGGTGATCATAGACGGAGAGGTGCAAGTTTGACCTATAACATCAGGCCAAACATCTAAACAAAAATTTTAGTCTCTCCCTCTCTCTCTCTCCAAACACCTAACACCTAATCTCTCTCTCCCTCTCAATATATAAACCCCTAAACCCCAATCGCTCTCCCTCTGTAAACCCCTAACCTTTAATATATCTCTCCCTCTAAAACCCTAACCCCCAAATCACTCTCTCTCTCTAAACCTGTAACCCCCAATATCTCTCTCTAAACCCCTAAACCCCTATCTATCTTTCTCTCCCTCTCTCTTTACCTCTCTCTAAACCCATTACCCTCAATCTCCCTCTCTCTCTATCTATAAACCCCTAACCTCAAATTTCTCTCTCTAAGCCCCTTACACCCAATATATCTCTCTCTCTCTAAACCCATAACCACGAATATCTCTCTCTCTCTCTTTTTATTTCTCTCTCTTAACCCTTAACATAAAAAAATCCTTGTCCCTCTCTCTCTCTAAGCCCCCAATCCCTAATCTCTTTCTTTTTAAATCCCTAACCTCCATTCTCTCTCTCTCTCTAAACCCCCAATCTCTCTCTCTCTAAAAATATAACCTCCAATGTTTCATTCTCTAAACCAATAAAACCCTAACCCACAATCTCTCTCTCTCTCTCTCTCTCTCTCTCTCTCCCCCTTTAAATTCCTCACCCTACCTCTCTCTCTCAACCCCTTATCCTCAATTTCTCTCTCTTTCTCTAAACCCCTAACTCCCAATCTCTTTTTATATTAACGCCTAACCCCAAATATCTCTCTATCTCTAAACCCCTAATTTCCAATCTCTCTTTCTCTCGCTCTAAAACCTTGAGATCCAATATATCTCTCTTTCTCTAAACCCCTAACTCCCAATATCTCTCTCTCTCTAAACCCACAATCTACAATATCTCTCTCTCCATCTCTCTCTCTCTATCTCTCCCTCTCTTTCTCTCTAAACCCAAATCTCTCTCTCTCTCTCTTTCCATAAACCCCTAACACTAGTCACACTCTCTCTCTCTCTCTCTCTAAACCTGTAACCTCCAATATCTCTCTCTCTAAAATACTGACCCCCAATCTCTCCATCCCTCTCTCTCTAAACCTCTAACCCCCGATATCTCTCTCTATCTCTAAACCTGTAAAAACCAATATCTCTCTTTTAATATCTGTCTCTTGCAAACCCTAACCCCCAATTTCCTTATCTCTCTCTAAAATTCTAACTCCCAATCCCTCACTATCTCAAAACCCCTAACCACCAATCTCTCTCTATGTCTCTAAAACCATAACAACTTGTCTCTCTTTTTCTATCTCTCTCGCTCTAAACCGCTAACCAATACATCTCTCTCTCTAAACCCATAAACCCCCCTCTCTCTCTATATATATATGTATGTATCTCTCTCTAAACCAATAACCCTCAATCTCTCTCTATCTCTAAACTCCTAAGGCTTAATATCTCTCTCTCGATCTATCTAAGCAACGAACCCTGAATCTCTCTCTATAAGCCTCTAAACTCCTATATATCTCTCACTCTCCAAACCCCTAAACCCTAATCTCTCTATTTAAATCCCTCATTTGCAATATTTTTTCCTCTTCGAATCCCTCTCACTCACTCACTCACTCTCTCTCTCTCTCCCCAAATTTGTAAGCCCTAACCTTATACACCTAATCTCTCTTTCTCTCTCTCTCTCTAAATATGTGATCCCCAAACTCTCTCTCCCTCCCTCCCCTTCTTTCTCTAAAACTGTAACATCTAAGACCCTCTCCCTTTCTCCCTCTCCATCTCTCTCTCTCTCTCTCTCACTCTCCAAAACCCACGACCTCACCCTCCTACCCCTCCCCCCTCTAAAAGTATCTCTCCCCATACCACTAACCATCTATACACCCCTCATCATCTCTATCTCTAAAACCCTAACACTGAATCTCTCTCCCTCTCTCTAACATCCATTCTCTCTCTCTATCTCTATAAACAACTTACCCCATATCTCTCTATTTATATATCCCTCTATAAACCCCTAAACCCTAATCTCTCTCTCTCTCTCTCTAAACCCCTAACCCCCAAACTCTCTCTCTATCTTTAAACCCCTAACACTTAACCCTAATCTCTGTCTCTCTATCTCTAAACCCCTAACCCACAATCTCTCTCTCTCTCTCTCTCTCTCTCTCTCTCTCTCTTTAAACCCCTAACCCCCAACATCTCTCACTAAACCCTTAATAACAAGTTTGTCTCTCTCTCCAAACCCCTAACCTCCAATATCTCCCTCTCTAAACCCCTCTATCTCTCTCTCTCTAAATCTATAACCCACAATATCTCTCTCTAGACACCTAACCTCAAATCTCTATCTCTCTAAACCCTAAAACCCTAACCCATGACTGTCAATCTCTCTCTCTCTCTCCCTTTATTGAAAACCCTAACCCCCAATATCTTTCTCTCTCTAAACCCCTAACTCCCAATCTCCCTCTCTCTCTCTCTAAGCCTCTAACCCTTAATTTCTCTCACTCTCACTCTCTCCCCAAATCCCCACACCTCACCCACCTACCCCTCCCCTCTCTCAATGTCTCTCTCCTCCCAATCACTAACCATACATACTCCCCCAGTGATCTCTCTCTATCTCTACACACCTATTCACCCCCAATATCTCTCTCTCTCTCAAAACCCTTAACCCCAATACATATATCTCTTAACCCCAATACCTGTCTCTCTCTAAACCCCTAGCCTCCAATATTTATATGCCTTTAATCCCCTAATATCCAATCTCTCTCTATATCTCTCTCAAAACACCTAACCCCCAATCTCCCTCTCTCTCTCTCTCTCTCTATCTATCTATAACCTTAACACCCAATCAATATTTTTCCTCTAACCTCCAATATATCTCTCTCTAAACCCCTAGCATCGAACCTCTTTCTCTCTCTCTCTAAACCCATCTCTCTCTATCTATATATCTATCGATCTAAACCTTTAACACCCAATCTATGTCTGTCTTTATCTCTCTCTCTCTCCATCTATTTATATATCTAAACCCCTAACCCCAATCTCTCTCTCTCTAAACCTCTAACCTCCAATCTCTCTCTTTTTCTCTTTGTCTAAACCCTTAACCACCAATATCTTTCTTTATTTTTCACTCTCTCTCGAAGACCATAATCCTGAATCTTTGTATATCTCTCTACACCTCTAACCCCCAATCTTCGTCTCTCTCTAAACCTCTAAACGCCAAACTTTGTCTCTCTCTCTCTCTCTAAACTCGAAAATCCTAACCCCAAAATTCTCTCTCTCTCTCTAAACCTATAACCTCCAGTCTTTCTCTTTTTCTCTCTGTCTAAACCCCCAACCACCAATATCTTTCTTTATTTTCCACTCTCTCTCTAAAACCATAATCCTGAATCTTTGTATATCTCTCTAAACCTGTAAACCCTAACCCTGAAATTCTCTCTCCCTAGCTCTTTATAAACCCCTATCCCCCAAATTCTCTCTCTCTATCTACCCCCATCAAAACACCCTCTGCACACCCAATCGATTTATCTCTCTCTCTAAACATCTAACCCCCAATCTCTCTCTTTTTCTCTCTCTAAACCCTTACCCTCCAATATCTCTCTCTCTCTAAACCACTAACCCCCAATCTCTCTCTTTCTAAACCACTAATGCTCAATCTCTCTCTCTCTCTCTAAATCGTTAACCCCCAATCTCTCTCTCTATAACCCTAACCCCCATTTTATCAGTCTCTCTAGCTATCTATCTAAACCTATAAACACGAATCTCTCTCTCTCTCTCTCTCTAAGCTACTAACCAGCAATATATAGTTCTCTAAACCCTTAAACCCTAGTCTCTCTCACTCTAAACGCTTATCCACCAATCTCTCTCTCTCTATCCCTTTAAACCCCTAACGAACTAACTCTATTTCTATATATCTCTCTCTAAATCCCTAACCCCCAATCTTGTTGGTTGTGGAGCCTGGTCTTCCAGTCTTATAAATGATGTTGTTTCACCCATCTTTGTACCCCAGGTTTGGTTATGATCTCAACACGCGCACCGGGGGTTCTGCACTTTTTGGCCAACAAATTACGAGACCATGGTTTTGGGTAGCACGTGGTATTTCCCCATGGTATTTTTCCTTTAAAAGGAAGACATTGTAATATGTCAATGAAAGGTATTGTAGAATTGTAAAGATCTATGAGATCATGTAAGAGAGACTGAGAGAGAGTGAAGAGGAAGTTGCAGTGGATTGTGTTGTGAGTTGTATCCCTTCATTTGCTGGATGGTGTAATAATAAGGACTGGAAATTTCTATGTGGACGTAGGCCAACTTGGATGAACCACGTTACATTTGTGTCTGTCTTGTAATGTGTTTTTGTAATTTATATTTACATCTTGTTTATTGTTATTGCTCTATGATCCTGTTTTTATAACAAATCTTTCCCTCTCTAAACCCATCTATCTCTCTCTATTTAAATCTCTAACCCCCAATATATCTCTCTAAACCCCTAACCTCAAATCTCTTTCTGTCTCTCTCTTTAAATCCTAAAACTCTAAACCATGACCGCCAATCTATCTCTCTCTCTTGAAACCCCTAACCCCCAATCTCTCTCTCTCTCTAAACCCTTAACCCCTAAATCTCAATATCCCCCCCTCTCTCTCTTTCTTATCCTGTAACCCTCAATTTCTCTCAATATAACTCACTCCTCAAATCCCAACACCTCACCCACCTACCCCCCCTCTCAATGTTTCTCTCCTCCCAATCATTAACCATCCATACTCCCCTAATGATCTCTCTCTATATCTAAACACTTATTCACCCCCAATCTCTCTCTCTCTCTCAAAACCCTTAACCCCCATACATATCTCTCTGTCTGAAAACCCTTAACCCTAATACCTCTCTCTCTCTCTCTAAACCCCTAGCCTCCAATATCTATCTGTCTCTAATCGCCTAATCTCCAATCTCTCTCTCTATATCTCTCTCAAAACGCCTAACCCCCAACCTCTCTCTTTGTTTCTCTCTCTCTATCTAAACCCTTAACACACAATCGATATTTTTTCTCTAACCTCCAATCTATCTCTCTCTAAACCCTTAGAATCAAACCTCTCTCTCTCTCTCTCTTTGAAACCATCTCTATATATCTATATATATATATATTAATCTAAACCTCTAACAACCAAACTCTCTCTGTCTCTCTCTCGCTCTCTTCATCTATATATATATCTAAACCACTAACCCTCAATCTCTCTCTCTATAAAAACCTAACCCCCAATCCCTATCTCTCTCTAATCACCTAACCCCCTATCTATATATATATATCTCTAAACCCCTAGCCCCTTATCTATCTCTCTCTCTCAAAACCCTCATCCAATGATGTCTCTTTCTCTCTCTCTATAAACCCCTAACCCACAATCTCTTTATCTCTCCCTAATCCCCTAACCACCAATCTCTCTCTATCTCTTTATCTCTCTATACCTCTATAAATCTATAACCCCCAATCTCTTTGTCTCTCTCTAAGCCCCTAAACACCAATCTATCTTTTTCTATCTCTCTCTCTAAGACCCTAACCTTTAATATATATCTCTATGTCTCTCTAAATTCCCATTATCCAATCTCAACCTCTTTAAACCCCTAACACCCAATCTCTCTCACTAAGCTCATTACCTCCAATATCTCTCTCTAGAAAACCCTATCCTCTAAACTCTGTCTTTCTATCTTTCTCTAAACCCCTATACCCCAATCACTCTCTCTCTCAATCTAAACCCCTGACCCTTAACCCCCTATCTCTCTCTAAATTCCTAACCCCTAATCTCTCAATCTCTCTATAAACACCTAACTCACAATCTCTCTCTCTCTCTCTCTCTCTCTCTCTCTATCTAAACCCCTAACTCTCAATCTCTCACTATAAACCCTTAACCTCCAATCTCTCTCTCTGTATCACTAAACCCCTAACCTCAAATCAACCTCTCTCTATCTCCTTCTAAACCCCTAAACTATAATATTTATATCTCTCCCCCAAAACACATAAACCCTAACCCCTAACCTTAATCTCCCTTTATCTTTCTCTAAATACCTAACATCCAATCTCTCTCTCTCTCTCTCCCTCTCTCTCTAAACCCCTAACCCGTAAACCCCACTACATCTCTCTATATCTCTAAACCCCAATATCTCTCTCTCTCTAAACTCATAACCACCCATCTCTCTCTCTAAACCGCTAACCCCAAATCTCTCTCTCTCTCTCTCTCTCTCTCTCTCTCTCTCTCGCGCCGCGCGCGCGCGCGCGCACGCACGTTCGCGCGCACTATACACCTAACCCCCATTATCTCTCTCTATAAACCCCCAACTCCCAATCTCTCTCTCTCTCTAAACCCATTTCCCCTAATCTCCCTCTCTCTCTATCTCTAAACCCTTAACGTCCAATTTGTATCCCTCTCTGAACATGATTAACCCCCGATCTATTTGTCTGTCTCTAAGCCCCTAACCCCTAATCACTCACTTTATCTATCTCTCTATTTGTCTCTTTGTCTCTCTCTCTAAGCCCTTAATCACCAATATCCATCTCCATCTCTCTCTCTCTAAACCTTTAAACCCCATCATTTCTCTCTCTCTCTCTCTAAACCCTTAACCCCCAACCTTTCTCTCTCTCTAAACTCCAAACCCCTAATCTCTCTCTCTCTCTAAACCCCTAATTCACAATCTATCCCTGTCTCTCTCTCTAAACTCCTAACCCCAATCTCTTTGTCTCTCTAGACCCTTAACTTCCAATCTCTAACTCTCTCTAAACAATAAACCCCAAAATATCTCTCTCTCCCTGACTCTATGAACCCTAACCCCCGATCTCTCTCTTCTCTCTCTCTGTCTCTAAATCCCTAAAACCTAAACCAAAAAATCTCTATCTCTCTCCCCACCAAAACACCCTCACCTCACCCACCTATCCCACCACCCCTCTATATGTCTCTCTCCCTCCCACCACCAACCATCCATAATCCCCCCATGATCTCTCTCTCTCTATAAACCCCTATTAACCCCCAATCTCTCTCTTTCTCTCTAAACCCTTACCCTCCAATCTCTCCCTCTTCGTAAACCCTTAACCTACAATCTCTCTCTCTCTCTAAAACCCTAACCGCCAATCTTCCTATTTTTATCTCTCCCTCTATCTATCTAAACCCCTAACACCCAATCGATTTCTATCTCTCTCTCTCTCTCTCTCTCTAAATACCTAACCCCCAATGTCTCTCTTTATCTCTCTGTCTAAAACCCTACCCTTGAATGTCTCTCTCTCCAAACCCCTAACCCCAATATCTCTATATCTCTAGACCTCTAACTCCCAATCTCTAACCCTCTCTAAACAATAACCCCCAAAATGTCTCTCTCTCGCTAAGTCTATGAAACTCTTACCCCCAATCTCTCTCTTCTCTCTCTCTCTATTAGGAACCTATGTCAACCCTCCTCTTTACTAGGCTAGTATATTGTTGTTGGACGCATATGCTTTGTAAGTCATCCCGTAGTATTTGTTGATCCGTAGTTTATATTAGCCCATAGTATTGACCCATAGTATTGGACGCATATGCTTTGTAAGTCGTCTCGTAGTATTATATGTCCCATGGTTTTGAATCATAGTATTGGGCATAGACTTAGTATATAAGTGTGTGTTGAGGTCATTGAAGGCACCGTGAAGTTAATTGCATTGAGCTTGCTCAAAGGAGGTTTCCCCCTCGAAGTGGCCCATGATCAATATAAAAGTGATTCTGAGTTCTATTGTTTCTGATATCTTGTGTATTTGCATTAATTAATTATTGCAGGTTCTTCACATCTGGTATCAGAGCACTTTCTTGGGCTCGTTGGGTGGAATTTCTACCAAATTTTTTTCGCATCTGTTGCAGCTTCGGATTTGGGAATAATCCCTATCCGCTTAAACAGTGGGAAGTACTTGGGCATAAGCCCTAAAACTCATTGTAAGGAGTAACAAAGGAACCCCAAAGTAGCTGGCCCATTGAGAGGACCTGCCAGCGAAAAGGGCAACGACCCCTACCTGATTGACTAGTTCCCACCCGTGAGGTAAACCAAGAGCTGTTGTTTGTGGCAAAGCGGTTATCAGTTTTACCTGAGCCGTGGAGTGAGGGGTACTGCCCCAATACGCAAGCCGTCAGACAGTATTGGTGGCCGAGTGAAACACCTGAACTGTTGGGAAGCCGTACATACCTAGGGTCCATATCTATTTTCAGTTGAACTGTTGCCGATCACTTCCGCTCCAGATCCAGCCATTTCAGATCTATTCTGAAATTCATTCCATATCCAGTCGCCATTTCAGATCCAACCGTTTTCGATTCCTTCCGCGCCCTTGCAGATCCATCTGTTGCGGATCCCTTCCGCGTCGCTGTTTCTGATCCATTTCTGAAAATAATAGTAATAATAATAATTCATATCTCCCTTGTTTTCACTCTGTTTCCCTTGAAATTTTTGGGGAACCCCTGTCATTCCATTCTGCATCTTTCATTCCTGAGGACCCTATCCCCAATTCCCCTTCCCAAAGCCCGAAATCCCACATTTGTCTATTTTTAGGGTTTGCCATAACTTCCTCAGATTTCACCCAATCACCTTCAAATTTTACCACAGAGTTCCTTTCTGAATTCTGCATCTTTGTCCCTCTCTGCCAAATTTTCTCATTCTATCACCCTGCTTCTGAAATCCCCCTTTTTGGTTTCTTGTCCTTTCAACAGTGTCCAAAATCTAGTCAAACCCCAATTACCCATCAGATTGTTTCCCCAATCAAAATTTCCCTTTACTAAATCAGCTTCTGTTTGTGTTTTTCTACACATTCCACCAAAAATAAAAAAAAATAAAAAATAAACCTGGTTATGGTTGTCACCCGTGCAGGAGCCCACACCATGGAGGAAGCACTTGCAGCAATCCAAACCAAACTCCAAGATCTGGATGAAAAATTTCTCAGCCTCCATCTTCAGCATTTAGCCATGAACAATACCAGACAGCCAGAATCTTTTGCAGCCACCGGGTTCTCTTATTCCATCAATTTTCGTGGGCCAAAGCTTGATTTTCCTCGCTTCAATGGTAGTGATTCTACTGGATGGATATATCGAGTAGAACAATATTTCAGTATGCATAATACTTCTGATACCCAGAAAGTTCCACTTGCATCCTTTCATTTGGAACAGGAAGCCCTTCAATGGTACCGTTGGTACATCAAAGCTCATCCTGAGCCAAACTGGACAGATTTTTGCCAACTCATTTTTCCACGATTTGGTCCTAGTGCTTTTGATGATTTCACAGGAGCACTCACTAAACTTCACCAAATTGGCACAGTGAGAGAGTATCAGACAGAATTTGAGAAATTGGCCAATCACACAGAAGGATTGTCTGATGAATTCTACAGGAGTTGTTTTATCATTGGTCTCAAGGATGAAATCCGCTTAGAGGTCAAAATGTTTTGTCCCAACACAATGATGGAAGTCCTAGGGTTGGCTAAGCTGACTGAAGACAAGATCGCAGCTCAACAACGCTCCAAACCCACCTTTGTTCCCTTTAGAAATATGGGTTCCAAATGACCTCCCATCACTCCTTCTCCTCAACCAACTCCTATCAAGCATTTGTCTAAAACAGAAATGCAGGCACGCCAAGAAAAGGGCTTTGCTATAATTGTGATGAGAAATTCACTCGGGGACATAGATGTGTTCAACAAAAGCTCTATCTCCTGGATGTGGATTCTCCACCTGCCTTAGAAATTTGTGAAGAAGCTACAGATACAGTAGATGATCAGGTCGACATTCAACACCTGCGAGTTGACACCCCATCTCAGGACGACCCACCCGAGATCTCTCTCCATGCTGTAACCGGCATCCCCACCCCACAAACAATGCGGGTCAGGGGATACTTCAAGAATCTCCCTCTTACCATACTCATTGATTTTGGTAGCACTCATAACTTCATTGACCCTCGAATTTCCAAACAGGCTGATTGTTTTGTCCATCCTTGCTCCAACTTTGAAGTCATGGTTGCCAATGGGGGCACCTTACCTTGCAAGGGGAAGTGTCACAATGTGTGTATCTCTATGGAAGATTATAACCTATGCTTTGACATGTTTTCCTTGTCCTTAGGCGGATGTGATGTGGTTTTGGGTGTTCAATGTTACACACACTGGGCCCCATCTTATGGGATTTTGCTGAACTTTGGATGCAGTTTAAAGTCAATGGGGCACAACACAAATTTATGGGCTTACAACCAGGGTATCTCTGCATCATCAGTTCACATCACCTGGAAAAAATCCTTAAGAAGAATTCACATGGTGTCATCGCTCAACTCAATTCCATTCAGATGCACCCATCAATAGTCTCCACTACTTCCTTGGATAGATATGAAGGTATATTTGCTGAACCAATGCGCTTACTGCCTTCAAGAGACCTTTCCGATAAGAATTTAGCCACATCTACCTCTCAGCAGGAAATGATGGCTATTTTGCATGCAGTACAGAAGTGGAAGCCATACCTATTAGGGAATTATTTCTGCATCAAGACTAATCTCCAGAGTCTGGAAAATTTTCTGGAACAATGGGTCTCCTCCCCAACACACCTGAAATGGGTTATCCAACTCATGGGTTATCCCTATGTGATCACTTACAAGAAGGGTAAGGACAATATGGTGGAAGATGCTCCTTCTCGCACAATTGATGACCTATTTTCTCTTACAGATCTTTCTCTGCTTGTTCCAAATTAGTTGCAATATGTTCAACAGGGCTCTCTCTTATATGAAATCCATGCATCTTCATCAATAGAGCACTCTCGGTTCTGCAAAATGTATGATCGGGAACAATGTAACTTCTTTTGGCAGGGACCAAAAATGACAATTCAACAGATGGTGGCTGACGATGATACTTTCCAAGTCAACAAGGGTGAAATGACACTCCTTTCGAGATTGCTCAAACCCTTGCCCATCCCTACACAACTTTCGCCAACTATTTCTATGGATTTCCTAGCAGCGCTCTGGTGGTACATTACCACATCTCAAAGGACACCATATGAAGCAGTCTATGGAAAAACACTGCCAGTTCTTCTTCCATACACCCTTAGCAGCTCCCCAGTTCAGGAAATTGACTCGGTTCTTCGAAACCGCGATCAAATTCTTCTCATTCTACAGGCCAATCTTCACATGGCCAGAATTCACCTAAAACAACAAGCCGATCAACACCATTCTGAGCACATTTTCCATGCAGCTGACAGGGTTCTTCTTCATCTACAGCCTTCCAATCCATCCTCCTTGACACTCTAAAGGCGTCAGTGGGCCGAAATGCAACCCAAGGATGCTACCGGGGAACCACTCCTTCATATTCTGCAGCAATTTCTCCAACCAAAGCTTTGAGGACAAAGATTTTTCTAAGGGAGAGGGGATGTTAGGAACCTATGTCAACCCTCCTCTTTACTATGCTAGTATATTGTTGTTGGATGCATATGCTTTGTAAGTCGTCCCATAGTATTTGTTGATCCGTAGTTTATATTAGCCCATAGTATTGGACGCATATGCTTTGTAAGTCGTCCTATAGTATTATATGTCCCATGGTTTTGACTCATAGTATTGGGAATAGAATTAGTATATAAGTGTTTGCTGAGGTCATTGAAGGCACCGTGAAGTTAATTGCATTGAGCTTGCTCAAAGGAGGTTTCCCCCTCGAAGTGGCCCGTGATCAATATAAAAGTTATTCTGAGTTCTATTGTTTCTGATATCTCGTGTATTTGCATTAATTAATTATTGCAGGTTCTTCACACTCTCTCTCTCTAAATCCCTAACCCCTAAACCCAAAAATATTTATCTCTCTCCCCACCAAAACACCCTCTCCTCACACACTTATCCCACTACCCCTCTTTATGTCTCTCTCGCCCCCACCACTAACCATCCATAATCCTCCCATGATCTCTTTCTATCTATAAACCCCTATTAGCACCCAATATATTTCTCTCTCTCTCACTAAATCCTTACCCTCGAATTTCTCCCTCTCTGTAGACCCTTAACCTATAATCTCTCTCTCTCTCTAAAACCCTAACCCCCAATCTCCCTCTTTCTATCTCTCCCTCTATCTATATAAACCTTTAACACCCAATCAATTTCTCTCTCTCTCTCTAAATAACTAGCCCCCAATGTCTCTTTTTATCTCTCTTCCTAAACCCCTACCCTCCAGTGTCTCTCTTCCTCTAAACCCTTAACCCCAAAAACCTCTCTTTCACTCCCACTCTCTTTGTCTAATCCCCTAATTCCCAATCTCTCTCTCTCTCTCTAGACCCCTAACCCCCAATATATCTCTCTCTCTAAACCCCTAACTCCCACTCTCTCTTTCTCTCTAAATGCCTAACCCCAAATCTCTCACTTTCTTCCTTTCTCTCTCTCTTTGAACCCTAATCCCTAATCTCTCTTTCTCTTTAAACCGCAAACCCACCCAATATATCTCACTCTAAACTCCTTATCCTCAATCTATCTATCTCTATCTAAAACCCTAAACCCTAAATATCTCTCTCTTTCTAAACTACCAACCCCCATTCTCTCTCTTTTGTAAACCATTATCCCCCAATCTCTCTCTTTTCTAAACCATTATCCCCCAATCTCTCTCTCTATGTGCTGCTAAAACCCTAACCTCCAATAGCTCTCCCTCTCCCTAATCCCCATCCCCCAATCTCTCTCTCTCTCTCTATCTATCTAGCTCTCTCTCTCTAAACCCATGACCCCCAGTATTTCTTGATCTCTCTCTATAAACACCGAATCCCCAATCTCTCACTCTCTAAGACCCTAACCATCAATATCTCTCTCTCCCTAATATCCTAACCCTTAATCTCTCTCTCTCTCAACCCTAGCCTCCAATCTTTCTCTTTGGATCTCTGTATAAACCCCTAAGCACCAATATCTATCTTTATTCCTCTCTCTCTCTCTATCTCTCTCTAAACCTCTCACCCCCAATCTGTCTCTCTCCAAACCACTAACCCTCAATATCTCACTTTCTATCTCTCTCTCTCTCTAAACCCCTAATTTCCAATCTCTCTCTATATCTATCTCTATCTCTATCTCTCACACTCTCTCTCGCTCTCTCTTTATTTCTCTCTCTAAACCATGAACTCCCAATATATATCTGTTTAAACCGCTGACACCCAATCTCTCTCTCTCTAAACACCTAACCTTCAATATCCCTCTGGCTCTCTCTATAAATCCCTGACCACCAATCTCTATCTCTCTCTAAAACCCTAACCCCCATTCTCCATCTCTCTCTAAACCAATAGCCACCAATATCTCTCTTTCTACTTCTCTCCCTCTAAACTAATAGCCACCTATATCTCTCTTTCTACTTCTGTCTCTCTAAACCAATAACCCCTAATCTATCTCTTTCCATCTCTCTCTCTCTCTAAACCCCTATCCTCCAATCTCTCTCTTTCTCTCTCCATTTATGTAAAACCCTAACCCCTAATATATACTCCTAGCCCCTATCTCTCTTTTTGTCTAAACCCCTAATTCCCATTCTATATCTCTCTCCCTCTCTCTCGATCTATCTACCTATATAAACCTCTATCCCCCAACTCTCTCTCTCTCTCTCTCTCTAAATTTCTAACCCCCAATCTCTCTCTCTCTCTCTAAATCCTAATCTTGAATCTGTCTCTCTCTAAACTCGCAATCCCCAATATCATTCTCTCTAAAACCCTAACCTCTAATATCTCTCTCTCTCTCTAAACCCCTATCCCCAAATCTCTGACTCAACCCCTAACCCCAAATCTCTCTCTCTGTCTAAACCCCTAACCCCAATCCTTTCCTTTCTATCTCTCTCTCTTTAGAACCCTAACTTAAAATATTTAACTCTCTATCTCTTTAACCTCCAATATCACTCTATCTAACCTCAAATCTCACTCTCTCTCTAAACCCACAACCCGCAATCTCTTTCTTTCTAAATCCCCAACCTCTAGTCTCTCTCTCTAAACCCCTAACTGCCAATCTCTCTCTCTCTCTAAACCCCTAATCACCAATATTTATCTCTCTCTCACACACACACTCTCTCCCACTCTCTATATCTGTCTCTCTCTAAGCGCATCACTCCTAATCTATCTCTCTCTCTCTCTCCCTCTCTCTCCCTCTATATATACCTATACATACACACACACACACACACACACACACACACACACACACACACACACATATATATAAACCCCAAACTCACAATCTCTATATCTCTCTCTAAACCCCTAACCCCAAATCTCCCCTTCTCTCTCTCTAAAGCTCTAACCACCAATATCTCTCTCTAATTCCCTAATCCCCTATATATCTGATTCTCTAAATCCTCACCTCCAATCTCTCTTTTTAAACCCCTAATACCCAATATCTTTCTCTCTAAACCCATAATGTCCAATCTCTCTCCCTCTCTCTCTAAAACCCTAACCCCCAATCTCTCTCTCTCTCTAAATCCCTAATCCCCATTCCTCTCTCTCTCTCTCAACCTCTAACCCCTAATCTTTGTCTTTCTATCATTGTTTCTTAAGACAATTAACATAAAATCTCTCTCTATCTCTCTCTCTCTAAATCCCTAATCTCCAATCTCTCTCTCTCTCTAAACCCCAAATCCCTAATATGTTTCTTTCTAAATCGCTAAATTAGAATGTCTCTCTAACTCTTGTTAATTTTTTAGCATTAATTCAACATAATCTAGGATCTTTACTGAGAGAATAACATGTACAGCATATCAAGCATATCAATCACAAAAAGCAATCACATGAGACAATAGACACACAAAGTTTCCTTGGGGAAAACAATAAAGATGAAAAACCCCAATAACTCCCTCAGAGATAGATAGAGCAATGATAGAAAAACCAAGCATAAGAGATAATCTCCTAGCAGTAGCTTCTCCTCCTCCACTAGTGCGCCACTCTCCAATGAGTGTATAAGTGAGAAAGTGAATGATCAAATAGAGTGCCTCCCGCAGTCTATTTATACTTGACTTGACTTGTCTAATAACCTTTACTAGGTCGGCCTCAACTTAACCACATAACATAATGCTGACAGGGCTGACCCCCAATAGGGTGGTCTAATAACCCTTTAACCCACATGACTTATACAGGGCCGACCCCATCAAGGTGGTCTAATAACCCATCAAGTATAAGTCATGACACTTACGATATAAATCACAACACTTCCATATAGAGGAATAATAGCATCTCTATAGGAATACAATATACATGTGTCAAATACATTTCAAAGTTACAAATACATCAACACTCCCTCTTAACTAGGAAGGTATTTCTCGACACAGATCTGCTAGCACAAGTCTTCTTCTTTGGATCATTGTCACAAGAGCATCGTCATCATCACTACTTCTTCTATATCAATCAATCTTCGATCTACTTGTCATAGGAAGTTCTACAGAGCCATTCCTTTTTCATACTAGATGTAGACCCACCATTTGCAGGTCTTCTTCATCACTGGCCATACTGTGGAATCCTCAGGACTTATTACGTGCATCACAATGCCTCGAAAGAGTATCCCAGGACCATTTATGTGCCAAAGCACGACTGGCAAGATCTCCCAGGTCCACTTACATGTGACTGTCACAAAACCTTAAAAGAGTGTCTAGCATAACAAGAACTCTAAAGAGCATCTGAGGCATTTTACATGACTAGCACAACCTGTCCTGATCTCCGGGACATATTACATGTGACCCCACCACAAAACCTTAAAAGAGTGTCAATCAAGAACTCTAAAGAGCATCTGAGGCCTTTTACGTGACTAGCACAACCTGTCTAGATCTCTAGGACTTATTACATGTGGTCATGGCAATGCCTCGAAAGAGAATCCCGAGACTTATTATAGGCACACAGCCCAACCTATCGGATCTCCCAGGTCTACTTATATGCCATAGGACAATTCCTTGAAAGAGCATCCCAGGACTTATTACGGGCACACAGCCCAACCTATCGGATCTCCCAAGTCTACTTATATGTCCTCCCGGAGCAATGCCTCGAAAGAGAATCCCATGACTTATTAAGGGCACACAGCCCAGCCTATTAGATCTCCCAGGTCTACTTATATGCTCATCTGTACAACCTGTCCACGGCCACAGAGTATCAACCTGATACTCACCATACATCATCCTAATCACCATTAGTGCATCGTCCTGATCATCATAGCATCATCCTGAGACATATCATCTAGAGCAACGTCCTGAAGCTCATCATCCATGATCATCCTGATCATACAATGTATCCACCTGATACATATCATCATAGATGATCTACCTAATCATACAATGTATCCACCTCATACATATAACCATAGATGATCTACCTGATCATACAATGTATCCACCTAATACATGTCAAATACATGATCCAACTGATCATAACAAGCATCCAACATGATGCATATACATATACATGATCCAACTAATCATAACAAGCATACAACATGATTTATACAAAGCAGTAACTGGAGCATCGTCTTGATGCTTATCATCCAACGCTTACATCCACAACCATGGGAAGGAACCTCCTCTCACCATGCTCGGAATGGATCCTGCAAATGTGTCCATCACTTCTTCCTTGAAGTGTCGTCAATCTGAAGAACACCACGCCTCTCTCTGAAGTACTCGAGCTTCACTCTGGCTAGTGGCTTCGTCAACACACCCACAACCTGCTCATCCATCGCAACATATAGGAGCTTCACTACTCCACTATACACCATATCCCTGATATAGTGATATTTGATCTCAATGTGCTTCGACTTGTTGTGGAACACCGGGTTCTTAGACAGCTTCACACAACTTTGGTTGTCACAAAAGATACCAGTAGCCTCCAATGGGAGATCAAATAACTCAGACAGTATCTTCCTCAGCCATACTGCCTCACAACTAGCCAAACAAGCTGCAACATACTCTGCTTCGGCTGTACTCAGTGCTACGCAAAATTGCGTCCTGATAAACCAAGTGATCACACTTGATCCCATACTGAAGCAGCACCCCGAAGTGCTCTTCCTATCTGCAGCACTACCTTCCCAATCTGAATGAACATAATGTTCTAGGTTAAACTTTTGATTTGCATCATACTTGAGCCCATAATCAACCATACCCTTAGGGTACCTTAGAATATGCTTTACATCAACCAGGTGAACACCTCTTGGATCCATAAAAAACTGGCTCAATGTGTTCACCGCAAAGCAAATATCTGGTCTCGTGTTCGTCAGGTACATCAAGGACCCAAACGTCTAACGATATACCATAGCATCAACCGGATCATATGAAGCTGTGAGGCACTTGCAACAATTAATTAATACGAATATGCGAAATAGTAGAAATGACAGAACTCATAATCACTTTTATATTGATCACAGGCCACTTCGAGGGGGCAACCTCCTATGAGCAAGCTCAATACAAATAACTTCACGGTGCCTTCATAGGTCTCAACACACACTTATATACTAATTCTAGGCGCCAATACTATGGGTCGAAACCATGGGCTGTTACAAACTATGGATCAACAATACTACAGGCGACTTACAAAGCATATGCGCCAACAACAATAACACAAACTATTGATCAACAAATATTATGGGACGACTTACAAAGCATATGTGTCCAACAACAACATACTAACAAAGTAAAGACATGGGTTCCTAACATCCCCTCCCCTTAAAAAAAGCTTTGTCCTCAAAGCTTTAGATGTGGAAATTGTTGTTGAATCTGAAGGAGCGGTTCCCATGTAGCATCCTCTGGTTGCATGCCGTGCCACTGAATTAAGACCTTTGTGATAGAGCGAGAGCGAAGCTGACGCGTGCGCCGATTGAGGATGGCCTCTGACTCCAAAAGGATGGATCCTTCATTATCCAGTTCGGGTAAAATCGTTTATCCGCTGATGTTGGTGCCAAGAACATTCTTCAGACAAGAGACATGAAAGACTGGATGAATGCGGGAAGAAGGAGGAAGTTCCAATTTATAAGCAATGGACCCAATCTTCTGAAGAATCCGATATGGCCCATAGAACTTTGGAGTGAGTTTATGACGCCCTTTGAGTTTAAAGGAGGATTGTTTGTACAGCTGGAGACGAAGAAAAACCATATCGCCGACTTGAAAAGTGCGCTCCGAACGGTGCTGATCAGCTTGTTGCTTCATGCGATTTCTTGCCATGTGAAGATTGTCCCGCAAAATGTGAAGAATCTGATCGCAGTTTCGAAGGACCATGTCAACTTCCTGAACTGGTGAACTGGTTGGGGTGTATGGAAGAAGAGTTGGAGGTGCCTGACCATAGATTGCTTCATATAGGGTCATTTTAGAGGCAGTGTGGTAAGAGGTATTGTACCACCATTCAGTGAGAGGGAGCCACTTTTCCCACTGATGTTGTTGTTCCGAGGTGAAGCAACGAAGATAAGTTTCCAAGCATTTATTGACAATTTAAGTCTGACCATCTGTTTGTGGGTGATACCCTGAACTCATCTTCAGTTTGGTGCCAGTGTGGCGAAATAGTTCTGTCCAAAAATGACTGGTGAAAGTCGCACCACAATCCGAGACAATCGAAGAAGGGATGCCATGAAGACGAAAGATCTGGTCCAGAAAAATTTGAGCAACGGAGGAGGCTGTATAGGGATGGCTGAGAGCACAAAAATGACTATATTTGGAGAGGCGATCAACCACAACGAGAATCACTGTCTTCCCGCCAGATTTAGGGAGCCCTTCAATGAAATCCATAGAAATATCTGTCCAAATCCATGTAGGTATGGGCAAGGGTTCAAGCAATACTGGAAGGAGTGTTGTTTCACCCTTATTGCGCTGGCAGGTATCACATTCGGCCACCATATATTGAATTGTCCTTTTCATGCCCTGCCAAAAGAAGTTACGCTGTGCTCATTCATACGTTTTGAGGAACCCGGAGTGCCCTGTCGATGCAGAAGCATGGAGTTCATAGAAGACATCCTGTTGAATATCTGTGCTCTGGGGAAGCACCAGATGACCCTTGTATCGCAGAGAAGCACCATCCCAAGATTAATGTGGTACAGCAGAAGGGTTGTTGGTCAAGCGTTGGATGATTTGACCTAAGGAAGAGCCATTGACATAACCCTGTTGAACAGATTGCAACCAATTTGGAACAGGCATAGAAATAGCTGAAAGAGAACCTTGGGCATCAAATGTGCGAGAAAGAGCATCTGCCAGAGTATTGTCTTTACCCTTCTTGTAAGTGATCTCATAGTCATAACCCATGAGTTTGCTAACCCATTTCTATTGTGTCGGGGAGGAGACACGCTGGTCCAAGAAATATTTCAGACTCTGGTGATCAGTCTTGATGCAGAAATGATTCCCTAATAGGTATGGCCGCCACTTCTATACTACATGCAAAATAGCCATCATTTCCTTCTCATAGGTAGAGGCAGCTAAATTCTTACCTGAAAGGGCTTTACTGGTGAACACAATGGGGTGTTCATCTTGGAGGAGAACAGCACCAAGTCCATTGCCGCAAGCATCACTCTCAATAGTGAAGGGATTTGAAAAATCAGGCACAGCTAGCACAGGTGTAGTACACATAGCTTGTTTTAGTTTGTCAAATGCACACTGAGCAGCAGGTGTCCATGTAAAAGCATCCTTTTTCAATAGAGCAGTTAATGGAGATGGACTCTTCCCATAATCCTTTACAAACTTGCGGTAGTAGCCAGTCAATCCCAAAAAACCACGAAGGCTCTTGAGTGTCTGAGGATGCAGCCAATTGGTCATGGCATCGATTTTGGCAGGATCCACGCGAACCCCTTGTGTTGAGATAATGTGCCCGAGATACTCAACTTCCTTCTATTCAAAAACACATTTAAACTGCTTGGCATGGAGATGATGGTCAGAGAAAAGTTGCATGACAAGATCCAGATGCTGGAGATGTTCATCCCATGTTTTACTGTAGATGAGGATATCATCAAAGAATACCAGAATGAATTTCCGCAAGTAGGGTCGAAATATTTTATTCATTAAGGCCTGGAATGTGGAAGGAGCATTAGTGAGGCCAAAGGGCATGACCAAAAACTCATAATGGCCATCATGTGTGCGGAAAGATGTTTTAGGAATATCATCCTCATGAACCTAAATTTGATGATACCCAGAACGAAGATCCAACTTGGAGAAAAAGTGAGCCCCATGAAGCTCATCAAGAATCTCATCAACAACAAGAATTGGAAACTTATCCTTGATGGTGAGGTGATTAGTGCTCGGAAGTCAATGTAGAGGCACCATGACCCATATTTTTTGCGGACAAGAATAACTGGAGAAGAAAATGAGCTAGTGCTTGGGAGAATAATACCTTGCTTCAATAAGTCCCGAACGAGCATTTCAATCTTCGTTTTTTGGTGAAATGGGTAGTGATAGGGCCTGATGTTGGGAGGAACGCTTCCAGGAAGGAGCTGAATACGATGGTCTTCTAGCCTGGAAGGTGGCAATCCCACTGGTTCAGCAAAGACACCTGTATATCGATCCCGAATTTGTTGTAGATCCAAAGGAGTAGTGGAAACCGCTGATGGTTGCATCTGGATGGAATGGATCTAAGCGATGACACCATGTGAATTCTTCTTGAGGATTTTTTCCATGCGATGTGAGCTGATGATGCTGAGAGAACCTAGTTGTAATCCTCTCAATGTGTGTTTTTGTCCATTGAGGGAAAACTGCATCCAAAGTTCAGCAAAATCCCATAAGATAGGGCCAAGTGTGCGTAGCCATTGAGCGCCCAAAACCACATCACATCCGCCTAAGGGCAAGGAAAACATGTCAGAGTGCAAGGTGTAATCTCCCATAGAGATACGCACGTTTCGACACTTCCCTTTGCAAGGTAAGGTGCCCCCATTGGCAACCATGACTTCAAAGTTGGAGCAAGGATGGATAAAACAATCAGCTTGTTTGGCGATCCGAGGGTCAATGAAATTATGAGTGCTACCAGAATCAATGAGTATTGTAAGAGGAAGCTTCTTGAAGTAACCCCTGACCCGCATTGTTTGAGGGGTGGTGATTCCATCTAAAGCATGGAGAGATATCTCTGGCTGGTCATCCTGAGACGGAGGGTCAATAGGCCGTTCTTGAATGTCGACCGGAGCATCCAGTGTTTCTGGATCTTCGTCACCAATTTCAGAGGCAGGCGGAGACTCCACATCTAAGAGATAGAGCTTTTGCTGAACACATCTATGTCCCCGAGTGAATTTCTCATCACAATTATATCAAAGCCCCTTTTCTCTGCATGCTTGCATCTCTGTTTCAGACAAACACTTGATAGGAGTCAGTCGAGGAGCCTGCGGTATAGGTGGTCGCTGAGAACCCATATTTCGGAAGGGAACAAAAGTGGACTTGGAGCGTTGTTGGGATGCAATCTTGTCTTCTGCCAACTTAGTCAACCCTAGGGCTTCCATCATTGTGTTGGGACAAAACATTTTGACCTCAGAGCGGATGGCATCCTTTAGACCACTGATAAAACAACTCCGGTAAAAGTCATCAGACAATCCTTCGGTGTGGTTGGCTAGATTCTCAAATTCAGTTTGATACTCTCTCACCGTGCCAATTTGGCGAAGTTTAGTGAGGGCTCCTGTGAAGTCATCAAAAGCACTAGGACCAAATTGTTGCAAAAGGAGCTGGCAAAAGTCTTTCCATTTGGGCTCTGGATGAGTCTTGATGTACCAACGGTACCATTGAAGAGCTTCCTGTTCCAAGTGAAAGGATGCCAGCGGAACTTTGTTGACATCAAAAGTATTATGCAGACTAAAATACTGTTCTGCACGATAGATCCATCCAGTTGGATCAGTACCATTGAAGCGAGGAAAATCAAGCTTCGGACCACGGAAATTGCTGGAAGAGGAGAACGCATTGTCTGATGAAGACTTGGACTGCCGTTTATTGTTCATAGCTGAATGTTCAAGATGGAGGCCGAGAAATTTTTCATCCAGATCCTGGAGTTTGGCTTGGATGGCTGCAAGTGCTTCCTCCATGGTTTTTGCTCCTGCACGGGTGACAACCATAACCAGGATTTATTTTATTTTATTTTTATTTTTTTCGATTGACTGGGTAGGAAAACAAAAATAGAAACTACTTCAGTAAGGGAAAATATGGACTAGGGAAAAAATATGAAGGGTAATTGGGGTTTGACTAGGTTTTGGACACTGTTGATTGGACAGGGAAACAAAAATGAGGATTCCAGAAGCGGGGTGAAAGAATGGGAAAATTTGGCAGAGGGAAACAAAGAAGCAGAATTCAGAAATGAACTCTGTGGTAAAATTTGAGGGTGATTGGGTGAAATCTGAGGAAGTTATGGCAAACCCTAAAAATAGACAAATGTGGGATTTCAGGCTTTGGGAAGGGGAATTGTGGATAGGTTCCTCAGGAATGAAATATGCAGAATGGGGTGACAGGGGTTCCCCGAAAATTTCAAAGGAAATAGAGTGAAAACAAGGGAGATATGGAGAAAAAACTGATTTTTTTTTTTTCCAGACTGGAGCGGCTACGGCTCGAAAGGGATCTGAAACAACACCGAATGGATTGAAAACAGTTGGATATGGAATGGCTTGCAAAAAGGATCTGGACGACTGGATGTAAAACGACGCAGCCACGATCGACGACAGTTCAGCTGAAATTAGATATGGACCCCAGGTATGTGCGGCTTCCTAACAGTTCAAGGGTTTCACTCAGCCACCAATGTTGTCTGACGGCTTGTGTATTGGGGTAGTACCCCTCACTCCACGGCTCAGGTAAAACTGATAACCGCTTTTCCACAAACGACATCTCTTGGTTTACCTCACGGGTGGGAACTAGTCAATCAGGTAGGGGTCGTTGCCCTTTTTGCTGGCAGGTCCTCTCAATGGGCCAACTACTTCGGGGTTCCTGTGGTACTCCTCACAATGAGTTTTAGGGCTTATGCCCAAGTACTTCCCACACTTAAGCGGATAGGGATTATTCCCAAATCCGAACCTGCAACAGATGCGAAATTTTTTTTGGCAGAAATTTCACCCAGCGAGCCCAAGAAAGTGCTCTGATACCAGATGTGAGGCACTTGCAACAATTAATTAATACGAATATGCGAAATAGAATAAATGACGGAACTCAGAATCACTTTTATATTGATCACAAGCCACTTCGAGGGGGAAACCTCCTATGAGCAAGCTCAATACAAATAACTTCATGGTGCCTTCATAGGTCTCAACACACACTTATATACTAATTCTAGGCGCCAATACTATGGGTCGAAACCATGGGCCGTTACAAACTATGGATCAACAATACTACGGGTGACTTACAAAGCATATGCGCCAACAACAATAACACAAACTATTGATCAACAAATACTACGGGACGACTTACAAAGCATATGCGTCCAACAACAACATACTAACAGAGTAAAGACATGGGTTCCTAACAGAAGCATCACACAGAAGCTTCAGGTTCGATGCCATAGGTGTGGCCATGGCCTTGCAGTCCATCATCCCGAACCTCTTCAGGATCTCTACTGCATACTTCCTTTGTGCAAGGAAGATCCCATCTGCACTCTGCCACACCTCCATGCCTAGAAAATAGTGCATCATCCCCAAGTCCTTCATCTCGAGCTCGACAGCAAGCTTCCTCTTCGTGTCGGTAATCAATCTATCCTCACCTGTAACAAACAGGTCATCCATATACAAAAGTAGTATCACTAGATTGCCTTCCTCAACCTTGTAGTAAAGGCTGGAATCCGCTTTACTCTTGGTAAAGCCCAAACTAGATAGAAAGTTGTCTATCCTACCATACAAAGTTTTGGGAGCTTGCTTTAATCCATACAAGCCTTTCTTCAACCTCCACACATATGACTCTCTGTCATGTGTCTCAAAACCAAGTGGCTGCTCCACATACACTTCCTCCTCGACTAAACCATTCAAGAAAGATGTCTTGACATCCATCTGGTGTATCTTCCATTTCATCACTGCAGCCAGAGAAAGTACTGATCTAATGGAAGTGTATCTGGCTGTAGGAGAAAAAGTCTCTTCATAATCAATCCCTTCTTTTTGGGAGAAGCCACGAGCTACAAACCTTGCTTTATATTTCTCTATGCTACCATCTGCAGCATGCTTGATCTTATAGATCTGCTTGGAAGTCACGACAGACTTCCTTTCTGCTTTGGGACCACATCCCAACCATCATTCTTCATGATTGACGGATCATGGTATTCTTCCATTACTTCATCTCGGATCCTGGGAACTTCAATATCTTCAATAGATAGCTTTGTTGCTGGAACAAATGTTGTAGTCTTTCTTTTGTAGGTGATGGTATACGATCTTTCCTACAAGACAAGTTAAATTGCATGATTAGAAACATCTCATAGTTTTCAGAACAAATTCTTACACATAAAGAAATATGTCATACAGTCATGCAATTGTTTTAGCCAATGCTTCAATACAACATTTATCCCGTAACTTTCTAGATGTCGTCTAATCCTTACCAGAACATTGTTAAGAGTGTGCACAACTCCCAACATGTCAACAAAGAGGTTTCATTCTAGATAAGTAGCAATGGAATGTTGTACAGTTCCATAGGCCACTTACCCATCACATGCATATTAGTAGTATAATGTTCATTAATGCAGTTATTCTAATATGCATAATACACAACCTAAGTCTAGGAACATAAGTATATACATCTTTGAACAGTATTATTTAAACAATCAAATATACAAGAAATGACAATTCAAATACTTATCTTGTTTGTTTGTTGCGTGGACTCCCTCTCAATCTTTGCTTCCTTGTAGGAACTACTAGAGTGTGCTCCCTCTTGATCTTTGCTTCCTGGATTACCTGTCCTTGAACTTATATTCATCCTGGACCACTATGCATGCTTAAGTGTGCAATAGTGTCATGATTGTGCCATATTGAAAATCTCATACATAATCATACATTCATTAGTATAATCTCAAAACAAGATAATCTTAAACATGTATAGCCATGATCATTTCAATCACAGATACTAAGCATTAGTATTCAAGGTTTGAGGAAAGACTTCTCTTACTCATGCATATTCATATTTGACCATAGAACTCGTCTGGTTAGTCATATCATCAATCAAGGTAAGAGACATAATATGCATAAACCCTTGATTACTTAAATTTCTAACTTCATGAATAATCATATACAAAAGTATAAGATCCTAACATAGGGTAGGATTCTAACTTGATATAAGAAAAACATACCGGGTCATCATATTTGCTAGTTATGTCTAGCAATGTTTTCTTATTCTCTTCAATGACCTGCATAACTCACAAGTTAGCAATTGTAGACCAAAACATACAGACCTCGTAAGTAGAGCTTCTATGTGATCCATGACTATGGATGAGTCTCTGTCTTCATGTCACCATGGCCTTGATCTAGAGCTTGATTTGCACCTTCATGTTAGTGGATAAAATTCTCCTCATACAACACCACAGTGCATTAGTACAATCATAATACAATCATAAGTGTCATAAACCTAATAAATGAATGTATTCTATCATGCATTCATACTTTTACTAGGGTGATAAGTCAAATCTAAAATTAAACAAGATTGTTACTAAATTCAATAACATGAAGACAATCATATTATAAACTTAAACATGAACAGATTTCAAAACATACCTGTAAGTCATACCTGCCAGATTGCTTGTAGTAGTTGTTGTTGTTGTTCCTTTTGTTCTTAGGACAATCTGAGGAAAAGCGTCCTCTTCTTGGTATGTGCTATGAGAGCTTGATCTTCATTCCCCATATTTTCTTCTCGAGCTACAATCCGAGCTTATTCCTATGAGCATTCTTTCCACAGCCTACTGAATGTGATAAGTTTCTTCCTAGCACAAATTCCTTGGATGAAGGAATCCCATGACCTAGGAGGGCTATTAAGAGTTATTATTATCTGGGAGACCCTTGAGAAATAAGACTGCATGGTCTCTGCATTCTAGAACATGATATTCTTCAATTGATTCCTCAACGTCATCTTATAATTTATATTCTTCCCTTCAAATAGCTTGGTCAAGGAATCAAACATCTCCTTAGGTGTCTTCATAGATGACGCATGTGGCATGAGATGGTCTTTGATAGAATCAGCAATGATCCTCTTAGCCTTGACTAAGTTCCTCTTGTGTAAGGCCTTTGTCTCTTCTCCCTCTGGGACAAGAACCCCTTCACTTATGTAGCTGTTCAACTCACTCTCTTCTATAATTGACCCAATCCTATACTTCCATGCTCGGAAGTTATCAACCACTTCAAGTTTATCCTTAAACTTGGTGTGGTGAGACATCTTAAGAAGTACTTCAAATGTAAATAGAAAAGATTTAGGTCTTACCACTTGATTTGCTGAAAACTGGATCTGGAGCTGGATTAGGGCTTGTCAAAGAAACCCTAAAATTTCAACCTTGAATTTCAAACTTCTGAAAGGATAGAAAGATGCTCCTTGATGATCTAATCAAGCTGTATACTTAGAATTTGAAAACTGCAAAGTTTCACCCCTCAAATTTTCTTTTCAAACTTTCGGATTCACTAGGGAGGACCCTGAATTAGGGTTTGATTTTCCCAGAGCTTCACCCAACCAAAGAGTTCGATCCAAAGCTCTAAACTTCGATTTTTCCAAGTAGCTTCTAGCCATGGTCTCATATTTCAGAAATTCCTATTTTTGTGGAAACCCTAATTTTTAGGGCCAAAAATGAAAGTGCCTAGAATTGAATTTTGATTGGACAGAAAGATGCACCTTGATGAGGAGAGTCAATATACCCTACTACCTTTCCAAAATCTCTGGAGAGAAACCCAAAAACAAGAATCCCTAGCTTCCGCAACTGCACATTGTCTTCTTCTCAGGTTAGCTTTGATACCATGTTAATATTTGAGCATTAATTCAACATAATCTAGGATCTTTAATGAGAGAATAACATGTACAACATATCAATCATATCAATCAAAACAAGAAATCACATGAGACAATAGACACACAGAGTTTCCTTGGGGAAAACCATAAAGGTGAAAAACCCCAATAACTCCCCCAGAGATAGATAGAGCAATGATACAAAACCCAAGCATAAGAGATAGTCTCCTATCAATAGCTTCTCCTCCTCCACTAGTGTGCCACTCTCCAATGAGTGTATAAGTGAGAAAGTGAATGATCAAATAGAGTGCCTCCCGCACTCTGTTTATACTGGACTTGACTTGGCTAATAACCTTTACTAGGTCGGCCTCAACTTAACCACATAACATAATGCTGACAGGGCCGACCCCCAATAGGGTGGTCTAATAACCCTTTAACCCGCATGACTTATACAGGGCCTACACCATCAATGTGGTCTAATAACCCATCAAGTATAAGTTACAACACTTACAATATAAATGGTGACACTTCCATATAGAGGAATAATAACATCTCTATAGGAATACAATATACATGTGTGTAAATACATTCCGAAGTTACAAATACATCAACAACTCTTTCTCTCTAAATACATAACCCCCAATCTCTCTCCCTCTCTCCCTCTAAACCCCTAACACCTATCCTCCATTCTCACTCTATATCTCTCTCTAAAATCCTAACCTGCAATCTCTCTCTCTCCCTCTAAACCCCTAAGCTCCCATCTCTATCTCTTTCTCTAAAAATTTAACCCACAATCTCTCTCTCTCTCTCTCTCTCTCTCTCTCTCTCTCTCTTTATACCCTAAACCATAATCTCTTTTTCTCTTTTCCTCTCTCTATATAAACTCATTACTCTTGATCTCTCTCTCTCTCTCTCTCTCTTTCTAAACCAATAACCCCAATCACTCTATCTCTTTCAATACCCATAACCTCCTATCTCTCCCCCTCTCTTTAAACCCCTAAACCCAAATGTATATCTCTCTCTCTATAAACACCCAACCTCTTGTTTGTTGTGGAGACTAATATTCTAGTCTCATAGATGATGATTCAGCTGTGTTTGAACCCCAGGTTTTGTTATGATCCTGGCATGATCCCCAGGGGGTCCGGGGGGCATGGGGGCCAGCGGGACCTCGAGTTATGGGGGTTCAGGCGCATGGTTTTGGGTAACCTGTGGTATTTTCCCATTGTATTTCCCTTATAAAATAAATTCATTGTAACATGACTAGGTTTGATGTATTAGGTATTATGCATTGTAAAGATCTCTGAGATCAGAAGAGAGACTGTCAGAACCGCTAAACCACTAGCCCCAATCTCTCTATCTCTGAGATCTCTCTCTTTCTCTCTCTAAACCGCTAGCCCCAATCTATCTATCTCTCTCTAAACCACTAGTCCCCAGTCTCTCTATCTCTAAACCACTAAATCCCAATCTCTCTCTCCCCCCTGTCTCTCTAAACCCCTAACACCCAATCACTCTCTCTTTTTAAAAACCCTAACACCAATTCTCTCTCTTTCTCTCTATCTAAACCCTTTACCTCCTTTCTCTTTATGTCTCTAAAACCCTAACCCCTAATCTCTTTCTCTCTAAACCAATAAACCCAAATATCTCTCTCTCTCTCTCTCTCTAAATCGATAATCCGTAATTTCTCTCTCTCTCTCTCTCTCTCTCTCTCTCCCTCCGTGTGTGTCTAAACCGCTAACTAATATCTCTCTTTCTCTCCCTTTCCCTCTCTAAACACCTAAAGACCAATCTCTCTCTTTCTCTCCCTCTCCCTCTCTAAACACCTAAAGACCAATCTCTCTCTCTATCTATATCTCTCCAAACCCTTCAATCTCTCATTCTCTCTAAACCCATAACCCCAAATATCTCTCTCTATACCCCTAACGCCAAATATCTCTCTCTCACTCTCTCTAACTATCTTTCTAAACCACTTACCCTGATATATCTCTCTCTCTCAATAAGCCACTAACCACCAATATCTCACTCTCCAAACACCTAAAATCTACTATCTCTCTCCCTCTCTAAACCCCTCTCCACCAATCTCTCTCGCTCTATTGTTGGGCGTGGCCATAGTAGGTATCTTTTTGCTAAAGTACAGTTTTGGGAACTGCATAGTGCAAGCTGCGAGGTTAAAATGGCACAGTTTTGGGATGTGTGTAGCTTGGGTCGGAAGGACAGCTGCGTGCAGCTAGATGGTGTGCAATTCCAACACGATAGTTATTTTGGTAAAGAAGTATAGAGAAAGGTCAAGTTGGGAGAGCGGCCTATTTTGAGCAAAAAGCAGAATAAAGTTAGAGGAAAGCGAACAGTCTAAGAGAGTGGTGGCAAGAAGTTGAGTAGCTATGCCACTAAGTTGATAGTGACAAATAGGCCAAACGAGTGGAAAGTGATAGGCCACGATGCAGTTGTAACCATTTTTTTGATGACTGCAGTTGTCAGAAGGGCGTTAGAGCCACGAGTGGTCCAGTAAGGCAACCAAAGTGAGTGGAGCAAGCTGCCGATGATGACAGGCAGTGTGGCGGGTAACCACACCAATTTTGGGAACCTTAGGGTTTTGTTGATGCCCCGAAGATGCCAACATCAAGCAGAAAGGGATTGTTAACACCCAAAAAGTGCTCACTACCTCATCTACCCCATTAAATGACTCATTTGTCCATATTTCCTACCATACCTACCTTCAAAAGCCTCCAAAAGGCCACAAAACCATCAAAAAAGCCTCCAAAAGGCTAAAAAACCCCTTTTCCCCCCAAAATTATCCAAAATTCCTCCAAAATAGCAAAAACCCTCTAAAAAGGGAATAAAAAATATAAAAAAAGGAGGAAAAAGGAGGAAAAAACCCTATACAGCTGACCTAAACCATATGGTTCCCAAAACCTTGGGCCAGCACTCCACCACCAAAAACCTATAAATAGGTGATGGAGACCCCTCATTTCATATCCACAATCAAGTACACCCTTACTCTGCCAAAATCACTCTTGAAACCCTAGCTCACCCTTGAGCTACTTTCACCATTGAGTGCCCCTTTTGGCCCATTTCCACCCTTTGGAGAAAGTGAAGGAGCAAAGTTGGAGTTTGGAGCAACCCTCTTGGATCATTACAAGGACTTCACCAACCTTCACATTGGAGATATAATCTTTAATACAAAAACCATTTATATTCCATGTTGTGTTATGTTTCTTAATGCTTATGCTAGTTTAGAATTTATATTGTTTTACCATTTTAATTTACTGTTTATTTTTGGGAATTCTGGACCCTTTTTTAGGGTTTTTTATGCTTTTTGAGGAAAAATATTCATTTTGAGTGGAAAAAGGGGTGTATTAAGGTCTTTTCGTGACCTTTTGGTGGCTTTAGAGGCTCAAATGGTGAAAAAGTGGACAAATGGGTCATGTGAATAAGGAAATGAGCTAGTGAGCACTTTTTGGGTGTTAACAGATTGCCCCCTGATGTGTGAGGGCAGGAACTCATCATATGGCTGATAGACATCATAGTTCTTTTGTCTTTTTTCTGGGGTTTGGGGAAGAGAAGAGACCGTTTGGAGACTAGATCCACGGCCCTTGGAAGCTGTAAAAAATAAAAAAATATTACATGGCCTCAATATGAATGAGGAATAATCTCTGATAATGGATGAGGAGGGCATACCCATGCTCGTATCAAGACATATACATAACAATTAGTCCCAAGAAGGGGGACCTAAAAAATACATAAAAAATATTCTGGTACATCATAATGGTCCAGAGGGGACATTCTTTTGGGATGTACTCATGATCATAACATGACTGATGTCAATAACTGATACACTGGAATAACTGATGAACTGCTGAAACTGAAGGTGTCCAACATCTGTAGGGACTCAAAGACTGTAAGTCATCTCCGAGAAGTATATGTAACTGTATACTCGAGGGAGTATAAAACTGGGGTACATCTGAATACTGTCTCCATGCGCAACCCGGATATCTATAGGAAAAATTTAACTGGTTGTTTCCATATGTAGACTCTCAAATGTGGAAGAGTCAGGTGGTATCTGGGGTCTCAACAAAAAACTGAAAGGATCAATACCCTGTGCGAGTCTCAACGATGTGATCAAGGTGTTGAAGTCGAGAATGTGAGAAACAACCATTTGGAGAGGCACTGAGGACTCTTCTCGAAATGATTCGTAGGCACTCATCATAAATGGTGATGAGTCCAAGACACAGGGACCTCTAGGTCTATCCTCTGGAATAAATTTGGTTGTCCTCGACAGAGGGAGACCAGCAACTAACAAGGCAATGATGTTTCCTTGATAGGAGCACGAGGTGTAGAACTAAAGTGTGGTAGTAATGATGGTAGGACTGACATACTTGTGGGGATGGGAAGTAACAGGGGTCATAGAGTGGGTAGACTCAAACTTCCTTTGTTCAGAGCATGATGACATGGTTAACCTGGTAGAGTAGGGAATTGACTTGTAGGTGTGGGGATCATAGCTTTTAAGGACTGAAATGTATGTATTAACTATGGGGGGGACGAGCTGATGGGTGCTGTCGAGGGATTCTTAGGGTGACATACTGCAGAATACTTTGACCAAAGGCGACCAAAATGGGGAAGCTGCTATATGAGTAGACGTGATCTATGATCTGTTGTGGCGCTGAGAAGCACCATTGGGTCCTTCTTCATAGTTTTAATGAGCTCCAAGAAGGGATAAAAGTGTGCTCTGAAATGGTACTGTCCTGTGGATTTTGTGAGCCCAGGAATGTTCGTGCTCATGGGTGCTTTCATTTTTAAGGAGTCTGAAAATGATAAGAAGACTCTGCAGTGGTTGTGAGTACCGTCCTGTGGGTTTTTACGAGCCCAGGATGGTGATTGCTCATTGTTGCTTTCATGTTTAGAGAGTCTAAAAGCAGTAAGTGGACTCCATTAGTGTTCTTTTTCGTAAGTTAGTCTCCAAGGCCCGAAAAAGTGTAAAATGATGCAAATGGAGAACTCTTCTAGCCAATGTGACTAGAGTATTCCTTTTTCGTAATTAGTATACAAGGTCCGGAAAAGGGGTAAACTTATACTAGGTAGACGCCCTTTCAGATACATTTAGAGAGCATGAAAGGAAGCAAGGTTTCTCGGCGATCTTTTCATTGTTTTAGGAGTCAGAAAAGAGCTTAACAGAAACTCCCTAAGTGCCTTTTTCGTAAAAGGGATTGCTCGGCCTGAAAAAGGGGTAAAACTATACCGAGAAAAAAGGGATTGATGAGAGCGAGAAAATTTCTCAAGCACCATCATGAGTGCGAAAAACTGGATCCGGTGACATAAAGATTGTCAAAAAGGGGCTACGGCCAATGTGACACGCAAACCGAGGCAACGAGAGGGCATGGGAAAAATGCCCAAAAAATATGGGCGTGAGAGTGAGAAATGATCTCAAGCATCATCACGAGCATGGAAAACTGAATCCGACGATATAAGACTCGTCAAAAATGGATGACGGCCGATGTGGCACGCAAACCAAGGCGACGAGAGGGCATGGGAAAAAGGCCAAAAAAATCTGGGTGTGAGAGCGAGAAATGATCTCAAGCATCATCATGAGTGCGGAAAAATGAATTCGACGATATAAGACTCATCAAAAATAGACGACGGCCGATGTGGCACGCAAATCGAGGCGATGAGAGTGTGAAAAAATTATCAAAAAATGGACCTGGTGAAAACAGGAAAAGGAAAGAACTATCATGAAGTTCTCGCTGTGCTAATTCCAATGGTACCAACGGTTTGAGAAATGGACGTCGTATGACACCGGAATGGTTGTTTGAAAAATGGTGGAATTTCTATAAATAGGGCATGGGGCCCATATGACGTGTCATTGTCACATGTGAGTTTGGCAGAGCAGTCAGAGCTCTTTCTTGATTTCCGGGAGATTTGACCGTTGGTTTTCGATTCCGCGAGTTTCGGGTAACCCTATTTGCCTTAGTCTTTTCAATTATGTCTTTTTTGGTTAGCGACGGGCCCCCAAAGGCCACGAAATTCCATGTTGGCCTTCCAACGTGGGATATCACGGGTTTCGGGTCTTTTGCCGCGATGGACATTGCGGGTTTGAGGCTGACAGTTGCGATGTTCATTGCGACTGTCGGGTTCAAAGTCACGATGTTCATCGCAAGTATGGGGGAGACAGTCGTGATGTTCGTCGCGCCTGTCTGGCTAGTACCCACGATGTTCATCGCGGATTCTGTTATGGAAGCCGCGATGATCATCGCGGCTTTTGATGGAAAAGCCGCGATGGTATTTAAAAAAAAAATCTTTGGTGATAAAGGTTTCGTTGTTTTTTGGAAGGATTCTGAGGAGACCATTGACGTCGTGGCGAGAGCAAGAGATGGAGGAGGATTTGATGGTTCGGATTCGGACTGATCAGGGGGTCCGGCAGGCTCTGGCGGTGAGTGGACTCCTGAAGTTACCTCAGATTCCACCGATGCGTTCAGTAGGACCGCTACTGAACAAATTGGTGAGTTGGTGGGTTCCTGTAGAGGGTGCCTTTGTTGTTGGGGGTGAGAGGTTGGAGATCACCCTTACAGATGTACATTTTCTTACCAGGTTACCTCGGTTAGGGGAGGTGGGGGATCTTCTGCCGAGGATCCTGACAGGTTTTGACATGGAGGATCTCTTGGAGACCTTCTGTGTTCCTAGGGAGATTGTGTAGAACAACGCTCTGAGTCTGAGATCATTGCGGGAGTGGGACATGCAAGCTGTGGGGGCTTGTGTTCTACAGGTGTTGGGTGTCGCAGCGCCACATCATTTGTCGGGGGGACAAACGATGATGGTGGATTCTGTGCCGAGGGGGACCTATTATGCATGGGGTCAGATTTTTTTGGCTAGTGTCCGGAGAGATCTGGACAAGGTTAGTTGGGAGGGGGGAGAGTTCTACTATGCCTCCTTTTTGTGTTGTTTTTTCTTTGAGCGGGTACCGACTTTGCGACCACGGGTGCCGATTCGGGATGGTTTGGTGAGCGAGGCGTGCATGGTGTGGTGGGGGTAGATGATGCCTCACGGTGGTGGTCGTATCCGTGGGTTCTTTTTGCAGGAGATGTATGAGTAGTGGGAGCAGATCCCCCTGCTGATTGAGGACTATCCATATGCTGGTATGGATTATCGAGGAGATCTGGAGATGCCTCGAGCACAAGGATAGGCCTGGGGTTTAGATGGTATGTTTTGTGTTTTGTTCTCTACTATATCATGTGTTTTTAGATTTATCTGTTATGATTATAGTTAGATTTGTATATGATGGTTTACTTGCATGATTGTGCAGATGTTGGTCCTGTACCACCGGACAACTATGTGGCTCGTAGGGGACAGGTGATGGTGGTTGCTCCACCTCCTGTAGTGGTACCACCTCCACATGGTCGAGGATTTGGGGCTCACGGTCGAGGGTCTGGCCCTCGAGATGATGCTGTTGATGGTGTCCGAGACACACTGGATATGATTCTAGCAGGATTCCCAGAGGATGGATGGAAAGATTTGGATCGGGACATCGTCGAGCGATGTTTCGATGCGCCGCATGAGTGGCGCTCAATCTTGTTGAGGGTAGCGTTGCTAGAATCCAAGTGGAGGGATGGTGGTCGGGATGATCCGGCAGGGCCGGCATAGAGGAGGATTCGTTTACGAGACGATCCAGCAGGGCTGGCAGAGAGGAGAGTTCGAGCTCGGCATGATCCGGCGGGGCTAGCGGAGGAGGCACCAAAGGAGCCTAGGGACCGTGATGATTAGATGATATTGTATCTGCCCCCAAATGCTGATGAGCATTTGGGGAAGCACTTTTTTGTACGGCTGATGAATTTTTGTATATTGGGTGCTGAGGGTACCTATGACATGTTTTGACTATATTATGATGATATATTTATATATGATGTTGGTATATAGTTGTGTATGCACATGGATGCATTCATTGTCTTTTTGTTCACCCGTGGAGGCATGTTTGATTTTCTGTATGCCCGTGGAGGCACATGTTATGCACGTGTATTCATTCTGTCATTTATGATATGGTTTGATTGGTGTGCCAGTCAAGAATGTTGTTGGCCATATGGTCTGCTATACTATTCAGATTCCTTGGGACGTGTGTAAATGAAATTGATTCAAACTGTCTAACCATTTGTTTAGTGCGCAAGAATTTTTTTAAAAGACAGGGATCGCGTACCTGGTAATCATTGTTGAGCGAGGAAACAAGGAGTTGTGAGTCCAAGAAAACGTTAAGGTGACGTATGCTCATTTGGAGAGCTGCGGCCAGGAGACCGGTCACGGCATCATATTCAGCTTGGTTGTTGGTGGCAGGACCTAAACACACTCCGTCAATGTGGATCAACTCATGTGAAGGGGAGTATATTACCCAAGATACTGAGGCCAGATTGGGGGACCAACGGCTTGCACCATCAGCGAAACCGACGTAGCAGAGTGGAACAGAATCCATCTGTGGTCAAGCAGAGAAAACAAATATTTTAGGTTTTTTGAATTTTTTGTGAAAAACAAAATAATACTGTAGAATAATGGACGGTGGTGTCCATCAGATTTACTATGGGTAAAATCGCTTGACGAATAACCTTTCGCGTGGGTTGCGTAGGGGGTTGCCTTCTGAATCGGTCAGAATGTATGCCCCCTGTCTGAGGCAAGTGTGTATAATATATGGGCCTTGCCACATGGACACAAAATTTCCTTTCCTGGTTTTTTCATGAGCCTGATCATAGGCGAGGACAAGGTCCCCTTTCATAAAAGTTATTGGGTGGACATGCTCGTCGATGTGATGTTCCATAATTTTAGGATCGAGGCCAGTCATCTCGGTGTAGGGCCAGGCAAAGACATCACGAAACTATTGGGAGAGTTCCTTATATGCCTTAGTTTCTGCTTGAGTGCATGATGCACCTAGCGAGATGAGCTCAGGTTTTCCAGGTGTGGTGGAAATGTCAATTTGTAAGGGTTTAACATGTTTGTTAAAGGGATCAATGGAAGGGGCTGATCGGACAGAGGGGTATCCAGTGGACATCGTGTAAATGGTGTTAATTTCTTCCGAGGAGGAAGATGGTGGGGGATGAATTTCCTCAATGAGAAGGGGGGATATCTCGAGGTCGACATTATTCATCTCGTACAAGGCTGCTCTGTAATCTGGGATATCAGGACAGTGATGTGAGTAATGGCCGTAAATACCGCATATCGCACAAGGGTGGTTAGTACGTAGTGATTTATCACGAGGCTTGGGGTTTGAGTCGAGTTTGACAACCGGGATGTTGGGGTCATCGTCAAGCATCTACATCTGTTCCTGTAATGTAGGTAATTGTGGACATTGATGAGTTGGATGGCCTAACTCATCACACAATGAGCATTTAGGAGGAGCACGAAACATGGGGGGAGGTTTAACTGCTTTGGGAGGGGGTACCACAGTCTATGGTTGTGGGCCTCTGCCCCCAGTGGGCTTGATAATAGGAGGGGGATTCGTAGACGATGAAGGGGTAGTGACACCGGGATGTGGTTGAGTAGTAGTGACAATGGGTTGCACTGGTTGCAGGAATACATTTGGTGTCGGCAGGGCAACGGGAGGCGAAATATACCACACGGGTAATCCCAAGGTTAACCCGGGGAGACTAAGGGTAGCCATAACCGGAGTGCTTACTACGCCTGAGGGAGGGAATAGAAAGGGGATTGTGTGGATTGGTGTAACACCAATGTGACTAGGGACCAATGGTGGTTTAGGTAACAAGGACGGTTGATTGTTGGGTGTTTGTGTATTGTGGGAAAGAGTACAGAGGTCAGCAACGTGGGTCGCGTGTGACGGGGGTGGAATGGATTGGAATATAGAAGTCATCGGCATATCGGAGTAAAGTTCGGGTTCCGCGGAGGAAACAAACGAGGTAGTTGCACCACAAACAGGTTCTTCAACCATGGGGAGAACATTTTCAGGTGCAGCGGGGGCCTTGGGATCGTAATAGGTGAGTTGGTCGACCTTGACCACGCGTCCATCATGGGGGAACATCATGGTACGAAAAATGGATGAGGCAACTGCCTGCATGGCATACATGTAGCTGCGGCCAAGTAAGAGGTTATAATCAAGTTGGTCATTGATGACCTTTATGTCAATGAGCACGGTTTTACCAGCTAGCTGGACGGGGACATTAGCTAACAGACCTTTGGGTTGAGCCGAACGGCCGTCGTAGGCTTGCAACACAGTGGTGGACTGCTGGAGAGTAGGGGATCCCAACTTCTGCCAAACGAATGTGGACATAATGCATGTAGAGGCACCTTCATCGATAATGTAGCGATGGATGACAAGATTCTGAACGGAAACAGAAACTTGGAATGCTAAAGTGGAAGGCAGGCGTGGTTCGAACTGGTCCGAATCGAATGCCATCATTTGTGAATCATTAGGGTCAATAGCACCAATGGAAGAGAGCAAATTCTTGCGCTATGAAGGACAGTTTTTTAAGACTTCTAAAGCAGACATGGCTGCAGGAGACTGGGATAAGTCATCTACAATGCTGTAATTCGATGTAGCGCGAACGTTGGGGTTATTGTTGATGCGACGAAGTGGGAAGCGAGGTGCTTTAGAAGCGCCATCGAGTGGAGCCGGAGGTATATGTAACGTCTAATCCGTGGGATGAACGTTAGTGTTTTTGTCAGCGGGAGGGGCTTCAGGGGTGGAGCCATATTGGTTCCGACGAGTTTGGAGGTTGGCATCGGCGACTGACATCATTAACAAGTGGTGGGTACCTGAATTGAACATGGGTTGATCAGGAGCGGCATAAGTGATCTATTGTTGTGGTGGCGCATTTCCCTGAGGGGGAGCTAATGGCTGAGTGTTCACTACGCCTTGGGTTGGTAAGGGGTTTTGCAGCACCAAAGGTTGATGCTGAAGTGGTGGAGGGTTGGGTGGCGCATGAGGTGCCGCTTTCCCTTGACGATGAGCATCATCAGTCTAGAGTTTCCTATCTCGCTCCAAATGTGGGCAAGCATGTGTGTAATGGCCATAGACCCCTCAAATAGAACAAGGATGGTTTGTTCTGAGGTTATTATTTTGGGGCTGCTTGGGATGACGATCTGGATTCTGGTTGGGAGGAGCAATGTTGTTATTATTTGGAGGATTGGGAGGTGGTGGACCTTGATTATGTTGTTGGTTGTTGCCGCGGTTACGTCCTCTTCCACGGTTTTGTTGTCCACCGTGGTTGCGTTGGTTGTTTTGATGTTGGGGCTGATTGTGTTGTGTGTACACTTTCCCGTGAGCAGTGGGAGGATTTTGGTTTTCCGCAGGTACGGGAGCAAGTTGCGGTGGATAATAAGCTGGTGGGGCTGGAGGTGGTCCAGTTACCTGCTGGGGTTGTTGGTAACCCTAAGCTATTGGAGGTGTTGGGTTAGCTGTTGTAGCTTGCTGTGGGTAATATATTGGTTGTGGCGGGAACTGAATTTGGTTCTGGGTGGCCGGTTGGTTATAGTATGTGGGTGGTACATATGTCGATGGTGCTTGCCCATAGCAATGTTGTGGAGAAGAGGGTCCATGAGTGTGATGAGTCTGATTTGTTGGAGCGTACGAAGTTGTCGCTCCAGAATTGGGTGTAGCCCTAGAGAGGTCTGGGGAATTTATGGTGCTCACCATGCTAAAAGGTTTAATTTGTGGTGTGACTTGGCCAACAATATCATCAGCGGCATGTGATGCCCCCGGTGCGTCACCACGTGAAGAATCGCCTCGTGGGGCGTCCGATATGATGGTGTAGAGATAGCCTGATTGGGAGTAAATTAGGTCGAATTGTTGAGCTTTTAGGATAGCTTCTTCCTCTGACTAGGGTCGTTCAAAAGCTACGTCTTTTGCTATGAGGGGTACGAGTGATTTAAGAAACCAGTCCAAAAATATACGGTCATCCAGTTTAATCTTACAGAGGCTACGATGCTTGCGCCACTCATGGATGTGGTCCATGATGTGGGTAGCTGTGTTTTGTCTGCAAGACAACAGTATTTCAACTCCTGCATTGTAACGTACAGGTAGCTGAAAAAACTGAAGGAAAGTGGAGGCGAGAGATGTAAAAGTATGGTGGGTCCCATGTGGTTGTTCGATGTACCACTTGGCTGTAGAGCCAGTGAATGTTCGTTGCAACAGTCTTAGTCGAATGGAGTCATCCACTATGGAGTTAGATGAACACCATAGGTGAAAATACATGATGTGGTTTTGAGGGTCCTCCCCAGGTTTTCCTTCAAACTTGGGTATGTCTGAGGGGAGCTTTGTAGGCATAGGTGGCCATGTATACTTGTGCCTGATAGGATCATTGGTTATTCTGGCTAAGTCTGGTAAGTTCATACTAGCCATGTAAGGTAAACTAGCAGATGGGTGTGGCGTAGTGACTGGGACATAACTATTCATGGTGGCATTCTGTAGTCGTCTAGTAGCCCCTAAGGGTATGCTAGGTATTGAAGGTATGTGTCCTCCAACTGCTTTGGTTTGGTATGGACCAGCGTTTCCAAGTGCAACATGGGTTACAGCGGGGTTAGGGATAGTGCCAGGAATTCCTAGGATCTGGGTTGTGGTAATGACAGGTGGTGTGATTCCTATGTTTGGCATACCCATAATAGGAGGTAGTCCTGTGTTGGGCATACCTAAAGGTGGAGTGTCCCCCATATTAGGCATGCCTAGAGGGGTGGTTGTTTCCATGGATGGAACAACAGTAGAAGGGTTTGTGGATGTATCTCCAATAGTACTGGTAAAAAGTGGGTTGTATTGTGTTCCAGCCATGAGGTTGGTTGGTAATAATTCAGTAGGGTTTTCGGATTCAGCCTCAGAATCATATGTGAAGTGAGGTGTGTCACAATCGGATGACTGTATGTTTGGCCGATGATGTGTCGAGTCAAGGGATAAGGCTCGACGTCGGTGACGTGGAGAGCCAAGTAGACTGAACTGAGGGGTTTCACCCTGAAGATGACGAGATCGTCTAAAATTCTCAATGGTGAGAAATATGTTTTAAAAAAATTTCAGTTTAAGATGGTTATGTAAAAAACTCGAAACCCTAATGCAACCAAGGGTGCAAAAAGGGGAGTGAAAATAAAGGCTCTCAGGCCAAAAAATCAACCTCAAAAAGTACTTATTATAACAGCTATGCTATAATAAGTGGAGGGATGCAACAAAAATGGTCAGAATACCAACAGTCAAACAGTTTCTAGAAAAAAGAGGTGCTACTAGACCAAAGGTGGGTAATGTATCATGCAAACACCTAACTAGAAGTATTGTGAGTCAACAAACGATATTCTCTGCAAGGTGATGAAATCCAAGTTAGACAATATAGAGTGTTGAATCAACGGCTAGATATCCCCCCACTGGGAGGGACACCGTGTAGACAATCCTAAAGAATGGCAACTAGGATACCACGTTCATGACACGTTCAGAAAAGGTGAATCTGCCATTTGGTCCTTTTACCGCAGTACCCCCATACAGGGATACCCCGAGAACTACGAAAGGTAGCCTTCGGTTACTAAATGGATTTTGGTATTCCACTCAGGCCTCCGGAACCATTCTGGCGACTTCAACCCTCCTAGGGGAGAGGCCCTCTGATAAACTGGTTGTGACCATGCCAAAAAATACTAGGGGATTTTGGTTCCCTAATGGACAACAGCTATGTCTCAAATGTAATAACTGAGGGGTGTTATTGGAACACCTATCGCCTCAATTCTATCTAACTACAAAATTCTTTTAAGTGCTCCTCAAGTGGGGTTAAAAGTTGGTTGAATTTAGGGTAAATTTTAAGGCTCAGTTTAAATTATGTGGCAGGGTGGGTGCAAGTGTGGTATTTAAACTGAAATTGAAATGTAAATGCTTTGAAAAAGCTATTCAAAAATAATGGATCTTTGGAATAGGAAAGCAAATAATATGAATACTTCAAGAAATAAATGGATTTCTTTAAAAAATTGCTTGGGCAAAGTATCGAGGAAGTAAACAGTAAAATCTTGATCTAGATAAAATGCAAATAAATCTTTCTTTCAATTTCTAAAAATTTTGTAAAAAGACTTTTTTAAAGGCTCATTCTAAATAGTAAAAAGATTTATATGGCTGTAAAAATGCAGGAATTTTAATACTGTAAAATATGCTAAATGGGCAGAAAATACAGCAAAAAGTTTTTTTTTTATTTTAAATTGGCCAAATTTAAAAAACTTGCATCGCGGGTTTTTGCAAAACAGCTGCGATGGACCGCGCGGGTTTCTGTCACACAGTCGCGATGGGAAGCGCGGGTTTCGGCCGCAAAGCCGCGATGTGCAGCGTGGGTTTTCGACACACAGTCGCGATGTGCAGTGCGGAAAATGGCCGCGAAGCCATGATGTGCAGCACGTAAATCAGTCGCGAAGCAATGGCGAGCCGCGTGGAAAAGAGCCGCAAGGTCGCGATGAGCCACGTGACTGTCGGGAAAAAAGCCGCGAGGCAAAAGCCGTAAGCGGACGCCGAAAAATGAACTCGAAAATGGCAATTTCAGGCTGTTAATGGCAATAAAAAGAGGCAAAATCTAGAACAGCGATGGATCTGCTGTCTAGGATGGCATATTTATGAATTAAACTGACTAAAAATAACAAAAACTAAGATCTAAAGCAAAAAACTGAGATCTAAGAATTCGAATCCAACGGAGTCGCCAAAAACTGTTGGCTTGGTTTTGCAACCAAGCTTAATGCTATGGGCACCTATCAACAAGTGATAGCAGTTTCAATATTGAAAGAAAAAACAATTGTAAATCTAAATCTAAAACTAAACTAGCATGTGCATATCATAATAAACTTGAAAAGATTTGAAAATAAGAACAAGAAATAAAATAAAAAATAACTTTTGTATTATGAATAGGGGCAAGCAAGTGCTTGCAATGGTGATACCTCCAAGTGGTGAAGATTGTTGAGTAGCTCCAAGGGTGAGCAACTCCAAGCTCCAATGGTCTCTTCTCCAAGATTGCTACAATGGTCAAAAGCTCATGAGAGATTTTGGAGGATAGGATGATGGATGGATGGAAAGTGAGGAGCCCCTACCACCTTTTTATAGTTTTTGGTGGTGGGGAATACCATTATGGTTTTGAGGAAACCAATGGTATTGACCAACATGGTTTAGGTACTTTTTTCCTCTTTCCTTTTTTGAATATTTTGAATATTGTTTTCCCTTTTTAATATTTTTGGGAATTCTGGACCCTTTTTTAGGGTTTTTTATGCTTTTTGAGGAAAAATATTCATTTTGAGTGGAAAAAGGGGTGTATTAAGGTCTTTTGGTGACCTTTTGTTGGCTTTAGAGGCTCAAATGGTGAAAAAGTGGACAAATGGGTCATGTGAATAAGAAAATGAGCTAGTGAGCATTTTTTGGGTGTTAACAGCAGGGTTTATATCCCTTCAGTTATTGGTCGAAGACCTCGAATGTCCGGGTTGCATTGGCGATTGTATTCAGAAGCCATCCAGTTATATGCCTCCTTGAGTACCCAGTTCAGTTCCAGTTCAGTTTACCATTGAGAGTATGACCCCTTGTCACTATGATCCCACAGCTCATCAGTTTCTTTGGTACCACACTCAGTAGCACTATTGTCATTCCAGTGTATCAGTTCTTCAGCTCAGACATGGTCAGCCCAACAGTATGTCCAAGATTTGTGTCCCCTATGGACCCTTATGATGTACACAGTGGTTCTCTATGTATCCTACAGGTCCCCCTTTTCAGGCCTCACTGTTATTTTTATGTATCTTGATATGAGCATGGGAATGCCCGCCTTGTCCATATATTGAGATTCTTTCTCATTCATTATTTGAGGCCATGTATATGTCAGGACCCCATTGTTATTATTGTTCTATATCTTGATACGAGCATGGGAATGCCCGCCTCGTCCACATGATCAGATGCTTCCTCATCCATTATTGAGGTTATGTACTTTTAGTTTTTGCAGTTGTTTGGGATTGTTGTTCCAGGCTCCAGTTTGTTTCTTCTCTTCTCCACACCCCAGGAAAACCATACAATACTAATGATGTCTATCGGCCATACGATGAGCTCCTACCCTCACACATCAGGGGGCAATCTGTTAACACCCAAAAAGTGCTCACTAGCTCATCTACCCCATTAAATGACTCATTTGTCCATATTTCCTACCATATCTACCTTCAAAAGCCTCCAAAAGGCCTAAAAAGCCTCCAAAAGCCACAAAACCATCAAAAAAGCCTCCAAAAGGATAAAAAACCCCTTTCCCCCAAAAAATTATCCAAAATTCCTCCAAAATAGCAAAAACCCTCTAAAAAGGGAATATAAAATATAAAAAAAGGAGGAAAAAGGAGGAAAAAGGAGGAAAAAACCCTATACAGCTGACCTAAACGATATGGTTCCCAAAACCATGGGCCAGCACTCCACCACCCAAAACCTATAAATAGGTGATGGAGACCCCTCATTTCATATCCACAATCAAGTACACCCTTACTCTGCCAAAATCACTCTTGAAACCCTAGCTCACCCTTGAGCTACTTTCACCATTGAGTGCCCCTTTTGGCCCATTTCCACCCTTTGGAGAAAGAGAAGGAGCAAAGTTGGAGTTTGGAGCAACCCTCTTGGATCATTGCAAGGACTTCACCAACCTTCACATTGGAGGTATAATCTTTAATACAAAAACCATTTATATTCCATGTTGTGTTATGTTTCTTAATGCTTATGCTAGTTTAGAATTTATATTGTTTTACCATTTTAATTTATTGTTTATTGAACTTCTACTAAGGAGTCCCTTCTCCTTAGTACGTGCTCATTTGCACAAGCTAGGGTGAAAACCCTAGCTACAGGGATTCTCCTCGGTAAACTATCCCAATTAGATTGTCCACCGTTTGGTATGGGGAATCTGTCCGGTTAATGGTTCCGGCTACCGTAAGATAAAAAATTTGCTATTCTTTCTACCAGTTACGGCTCGATCCACCGTTTATGTATTTTATTTTAAATATGATACGCAAGTTCCCTAAGCTAATTTAATCTAAATGTAGAACTTGAAACAGATCTATATCTAAAACTGAAATAAATCTAATCTATCCTTGCAAGGAGCAAAATGTAAATATGAGTAATGTGCTGAAAGAAATATCTAAAGATTGAATGGATATCCATTTAAATCATAAAGAAACATTTTCAGCAGAAGGTTAAAGATATTAAAGATAGCTTTAATCCACATAAAATCATTCTATTACTCATTTAGGACAAACATCATTGCACAGAAAATAGTAAGATCATTCATCACATAGAAACAATTCAGGACAGCAAAGAAAGATCTCACAGCAGTATCAGAATGTCACAAGAATAATCTAGCAAGCATCTGATCCACATTTCCAGGCAAAACAAATGTCCTCTCCAGGCTCTTTCTTAGGAAAAATCGCTTCCTTGGAGCAAGCTACAAAGTAGTTTGTATAAGCTAAGAAAATTCTTTTCCCTGCAAAATAGTCCTCTACTCCTCTTCTTAACTTCTATTTATAACTCTACAAAAAACTCCATGAGCTGACAGGTGTACCCTAATTCTAGAAGCTTCTAATTTTGATTTTGGTGTGTAATTATCTATTTCCCAGATTCGTCGGACACCTTTCATATGAGACAAAATGACAGCCAGCTGTCCCTTTAAAGTATTTACAAAATCAGGAAAATAACCCAAATCGACTTCTGATTTCAGCTGGCTTCTTTCTGCTGACTTGCTCATCCGTCTCCAACAACAGGATCACTTGCAGGCACTTGATTATATATGCTTTGTATATGAGTGGCCCAAAGATTAATTTCTTTCGCTATAATCTTGCCCCGAAGAGATATTTCCGACTTTGCCATGATTTCATGCTTGCGCAAGTCCGATTTGACTTGTGCTGCCCCTGAAGTAGCCTCCTGAGTGATTGCTTCTAGAAAGTAAATATGTACAGCAGGTTGAGAAATGAATTGTTGTAGCTCATCTTGGGTCATCACCTCTACCTTTCTGATATACTGCAAATCATGGTCCAACTCACTTTGCAATTCAGTCAGCCTTTGATCTTGTGTTGGGAATTCATAGATAGTCTCCGGTAGGATCGAGTGGCACTTGCCGAAAGACTCTTTGATTTTAGAGTAGAACGAGTGACACTTGTGGATGGTTTTCTTAATCTCCAAGCTCAGCTTGGTGCCATAGTCTTTACTAAAATCTAGCACTCTTGTATCTAGGTCACATTCGTCTTCAATGGGGATGTGCAAGTTTGAGGGGAATCCAGACTTTCCCTTTCTCCATTCACACTGTTGCTTCAATTCCTCCACATGTTTGGAAAATTTGTCCTCGTTCCTCAAAGCTCCGCCTTTGATAACTGTCATCTTATTAATCATTTCTTTCATGTTACAAACTTCATGTGAGATCTGCACTAGCAGCTGATTGGCCTTTATCCGCATATCACATGCCTAATTGTGAAAGGTGAGAAAATCTTGCTTGTCTTCTGCTGCGTCTTTGAATTGACTCAATAATTGCTCCTTTTCTTTAACCATCCCTTGATACTCATGTTAGTGGAGGTGAAATTGTTTAGCTCTGCTGGCCTCAAGCTCTTCTAATTTTGTTATGCGGGCTTTCAAATTCTTTTGTTCATCTTCAAAGATGGCCAATTGCATCTCTAAGGTGTTTTTCTCATTCTCAAGCTGGAGAACTCCCGCATTTAGCATTAAAGGCTCTCCTACCAACTCATTGTATTTCTCTTTCAATTTGTTTGCTTCCAACACCTCCCTCTTCCTATCATCTATGATCTTAAAACATTGCTCCCTGTAATGCTTTATCTCACCTTTCAAAAAATCAATATTGGCTTTAGTTGCCTTAGCCAATGCTACAGTGCATTGGGCTTGGAATGTGGAGTCAACATCAGTTCCTTGGACCAATGTTTTCTCTGATATCCATAATTCATATTCGTCAACCCCTCTTTCCATCTTATTTACCCTCCTATCAATAATGGCCATTTTCTGCTCATGGAAATAAACGGTATCCAGGTCTTCTACTTTGCACTACTTCCTGGGGTTATATGGGGTTATATGGGGTTATATGGGCTCGGGAGACTTCTCTGTTTGTTCTTTCTCCTTCTCACCTGCTAGCTCTTCTTGGTGTGTCTGCAATCCAGTTGCTTCTTCATTAAGGGGCCTTTCTTCTGCCTCATGCTGTTGCTTGGAAGCTTGCTCTTGGAACACCCGATCTTCTTCTTCCTTCTGGAACCTGGTAGCCTCTTCCTATTGTTTCAATTGAGAGGCTTGCTCATGTTTCTCCCTTGCAATCTCATCTTGCTGAAGCTTGGAAGTTAGCTCACCTTGAATTCTTGCGTCTTCTTGGTCCTACTGCAGCTTGAGGGCTTGCTCTTGGAGCACTCGGTCCTATTCTTGCTTGAGGGCTTTCTCTTAGAGCGCTATGTCCTACTCTAATCTTGATGGATCCACTGATTGCAAGGTCGATGCCTCCCGCTCCCTTTGGATCATACCTACAGGTTTGGGGCTCAGATATTTCACGACTTTCTTCTTGGAACGCTTCCCTAGCACAGTTAGGTTGTGGGCGCTCCTGAAGAACTCCTCGTTTCAGTCCATAGTATGAGCATATTCGAAAGAAACCTTGAGTTATATACAATGCTGATTGGCCATACCGTTGGGGTCATGCCTTCTGAAAGGGACCGTGCCGAAATGGAAAACTTCTAAGCCTTGAGCATAATTTTCTCCGTCTCTTTCTCTCGAAAGGTTATAAGCTCCGATGGTAAATGGCATGGGAGGATACATGCTCTTCTTTTGGTCTGTTAATATCTTACTTATGGCGCTGGTCTTGAAGAGTTGTCTTACGGCCTCCTTGTGAATTACAAAATCTTTAACATATCGAGGGAACATAAATGGAGCTTAATTTCCTCCACTCATCCTGATGTATGTGCCTTCACTAGTGTGATAATAGTCCCTTAATTTTTCAATGATAGGCATTGCATTCTCTGACACACAGTCTGGTTCTTCTATGAAAATGAGCTGGTACAATGGCATGATAAATCTCTCGCAAATCATTTTTTAATGGTTTGCGTATTTACTTGCCCATGTACATTGATAAGCTATGAAGAGGGTTGTTTCTTTTGGATTCCATGAGCAGCCTAAGTTCGGGAACGTATGCTTGCTTAACAGACAATCATTCAAGTATGAAGACATGAAAAATTCTGCCCTCTTTTGTAATGTCCCCAGCTTGACCCCATGGCATTTAAAATCATAAATGATGTAATATTGTTATAAAATCATGGTGAGGAGCTCAAGGCCAAGGCCTCACCATCAATTTATCAATGCATATGGTTCACATGCTATCTATGCGCAATGGAATTGCGAATATTATGTAAATATGCATTTTGAATAAAATACCCACAACTAGCTATGCAATGCAACAAGAGATGGGGGCATGATTTTACAAGGAATTGGGAGGGAAAACATTCAAACCCTTGAGCCAATCAATTCAAGCCAAGTGTCAATGAGATAACCCATCAAACACTCAAGTACCCATGTTGAATTTTGTACCCAATCTTTCATCTTCTCCCAAAAGTTGGTTGAGGTAGTTAATGCCTTGGGGAATGGGAGGTATGGCTATCCAAATTCGGGTATGGGAAAGCCACCCTTCATGGAAAAATGTGTTTGGCTTCCTTGGAAAGAAAAGAGCCATGAATTTGCCTCCCAAGCCATAACCCATCAAGCAGCTTTGTCTCTCTCACGTTTTTGGGCTGCCTGGGCATTTTCTCTCGCGTTTTTGTGGTTTGTCCTGATTTTTCTAGCTGGAAACAAGGCGTTTTTGGGTTGTAGAGTGGATGGGAGTATGGGAGATTGGTTTGGGGTTTCATTGGAGCCGTTTTGGCCATTTAAATGCCCAAAAATACCATGGAAAATCGGGTTGGTTCCTCGTGGACATTTTCCCCATCCAAAATCCGTTTTTGGTGTGCCCACATTTTGGGAAAAACCCCTGGCCATCTTGTTGTTAAAATTCCCCAATCCATTTTTGGTGTGCCCACGTTTTGGGAAAGCCCATGGCCATCTTATTGGTAAATCCCATTGCTGAAAGAGTGTATCCATGCCTAGTTTGAGTTGCTGTGTGTAAAAGAGTGTTGGGGTTGAGATGGGTATCTATTGCTTTGGCTGTGTATGAGCTTGAATGTCCCATTTCCTTCTAAGAATCATGCCCAGCTTGGGGGTGGTAGTTTTGTTGAGAGAATTGATGAGCACAACTGGCCTACGGTTGGGTGGAATGTTGCAGCGACATAGCTAGTTGTTTGGGACAATTGCACAATGAAGATAAGTGTTTTTCTATGTGCATTTTACTTCTGCAAATGTTTAAATTTGATGTTTATTATTGATATGTTGAATGCATACAAAATATGTGTGTGGGTGATGTTCTTATTCCGCTGTGCATATATGTTTGATTTTCATCTGCACACATTAATTTTATGGCTATGAGTCTAATGAATGGGCTAAGTTTTTGTGAAATCCCCAAAGATTGGCATCATGTTCCCTCCTTTGCCTTGGATGTATGGGTGGGTACATGAAATCTTTTGGGTTAGTCCTCCTTGGGCTGCTGTCAACTGCGAGGCCAAACTGTCTGAAATTATATCAGCTTAGTTAAAGATAGTGCTATTCATGGCTATATGAAACATCACCGGCAGCCATCTGATCTTAAACACATTTCCATTAGGCATGCCGAAGAGTCGACTCAACATCAGCATGATGAGTCTGTAAGGAGTCTTTAGGAGGTTTCTTTCATATTCATTGTTCCATCTCTTCCTAATCTTCCTGTCATTTATCGTCATCTTCCGGGAAGATTCTAATGGGTCCATTTGATGTCTTGCTATCCAATCATTGTCCAAACAAGCTCTGTGTGTAGGCAATATGTAGGCAGCAGCGACATGCTCAGGAGTGAAATATTCCAGGTTCAACCCATTTTTATCATTCATGAGCCTCGTGTCGGTCCGGATGTGGGGAATTATCCATCCAATAACTTCGGAACAAGGGAGCAATTTGGGACGAGTTGGTTCCTTATGCAAACAAGACCTTCAGATGTTGGCATACACCAGATAATCCTCTGTGGAGGCTATTGTGTTGTCCTAAGCCATAATGAACCTGTACAGATCACCCCATTGAAATTCAGGTGTAGAGCACCCAGGGGGAACACCAGTGGTAGCTTGCGTGTCAGCAAACATCGTCTCGAGGGAAGTATCTAATAGGATTTCCAAATTTGAGTCTGAGGTTAGTTTCTACGCCTTCTTCTTCTTTGCTGACCTTCTATGCATGGTAATCCTGCGGTGAGCAAGGTAATGTCAATAAGGAGCATGCATATGTTCAGCCAACTATTTAAATGCAAAGTGATAGCCAAAAAATGTCAAAGCTGGATTTAGTGAGATGATTTTTTAAGCATGTGCAACAATCATGTCAAGATTCAGAATATCATAACATGGGAGTTGTTTCAAAGATAATCAAATACATCACAATTTCAGCTATCAATTTGCAGTTGAAGCATATGTGAAATATTAGAAGCAAGTGTCACCAAGCTACACAAACAACTGTTATTTCATAAATCAGACAAATTGAAATAGTGCACAGGTGGCTCCTAAATTTCCACACAAACTTACTGGGGAGAAGGCATCAGAATCATAAAGGCACAAAGACAAATGCAGGGATGCATGAACTTAAAACCAATTTCTGTGCCATCGCCTAAAATTATTTATGACCCAAGGCCTAAATCTTAACATGTGCTAACCAAAGTTTTTTTATGTGCTATAGCTGAAATTGTACATGCGCCATCCTAACATTATTTCTGCACCAGCGCTTAAACGTTATTTATGCGCTAAGGCCTAACATAATTTATGGCATTTTTTCGTGTGCCAATGTCTAAACGAATTTTATGTGCCAACATTTGATAGTGGAGTTTGCATAGAGATAGGAAAAGACTACATAGTTGCTAGCCCTTTGTTGGTTAAACGTCCGGGCTTGGTTATCGAGTTTCCATGTTGGTTTGGTAAGCTGTTGAACATATCCCAAGTTGGTTTCGCCCGAGCGTGAGTTTTACGCACCCTATGCATGCAAGGACAAAATATTTCACTTATCTTCGGTGCCCAGATTGCGGCATTAGACGAATGACCAAGTGACTTAAGCCATCCTTTTAATGCTGGTTCAGACCACAAACTTCATGGCTAGAGCAGGGCAATCAATTCATACCTTTTTAAAAGAAACAGAAACCTACCCATGGAAGAAACTTTAAACAGAAACAAGCTATCACGCATCCAAAAAACAATCATAGAAAAAATTTCAATTGCACCTATGGGGAGATGCGAGTTTTGCTTGGTAATGAATTTGTCATTCAGGGGTGCGAGAAAGTGGGGCTTGAGCTTGGAACGAGAGCTCTGCGAGGAAAACCTGGGATGTCGAAAATGCGATAGAGGGAAAAGCCTCATGCGCCTATGAGATAGGGCCATCCATGCCCTGGTTTGCATGCAGCGACCTCGTATCCTCATCATTTTTAGAGTAAGAGGGTGATAGCCTAGGCTGTGTTCTCAAGAGTTCTTTACAGAGTGTGAAAGACGGCAAACAATCTATTTAACCGGGTAACAAACCTCGGAAACAATGAGAGGGATAGGGATAAGAGCCTACCTGTCAGACTGGCAGATTTCCCGAAGATTGGTGTTTGTTCCGAAATAGGTGATGGCTTCCACAGATGCTCAGCGAATGGTAGCCACTTTCGAAATGTGAGTCCCGAGCAGCAAATGCAAATAATACAATGAGTTCCAAAATTTTTTGGATACGTTAAATAGGGTGGAAATTAATGTCACATACGTCCAAAGATGGTGGCGTTATGAAGCATGGGGCTCGACAACTCTGCCATTAAAGTGGCACATGGCCTTATTAAAGACCCTACCAACTCTGCCAGTGCACAAGGATCAAGGAGATATTTTCGCGCCAAGCGCCGAGTACCGATTTAACTTTTGCGCTAATGCAGCGAGCATAATATTTTGCACTATGTGCTAAGCACACGTTCAAAAAATAAACCATGCACTCAAGCGGCGATCCTGGCATTACGGTTGCGCTCATAAAACTGTGCCAAACTTGGGCTATCGAGAAAGAAAAAGCGCCGATTGGAAAGTGGGAGGGATAAATATAGCTCCTGCACCGGTGGCACCGACTCTATTATCAAGATTTGCGCTGAGAAAGATGTGCCAACTCTTAATTCTTCTGAAAAGGTGAAATGTAGCTCCAATGTGGGGAAGAGAAGGATAGCTCTTGTGCCTTCGGCGGTCAAGGAATGGTTATCACTTGCGCCAATGATAGCTGTCTAATTGTTAAAACATGCGCGCTAGAAAATACTTGAGACTTATCAAAAAGGGGTGGTTGAGCTAGAGCCAAAGTATGCGTCAGGCGGAGGACTTGTGATCAGAGCTTGCGCCGAGCGGGGAATTTATCATTTGGAGTCATGCCAAAGCGGAGGAGGACTTAAGGATAGAACTTGTGCTACAACAGGTGGATCAAGACTAAAATTCACGCTGCAGAGAAAAGACTGCTTTTGCCTCAAATAATCAATGAGAAAACTCTTTTGGAAGCAGGTGATGAAATTCTGCCAAGTCAAAGAAAGAAATAAACTCGAGAGACAAAGGAAAAAACTTGTTCCAAAAGTATTGAAAAAGAGGGGCCCCAAACACCTTCAAAATTTTGGGGAGGGGTGTTGTATCAACAATAGGTTTTTTCCTGTGGATTGTAAAGACATGACCTACGAGCATGATCTATAAAAATGCGCATTATGTAAGGGAAAGGGTTAATCTTCATTGTATAATCTTGAGCAATACTTGTTGTTCTGTGAAAAGATATTGTAAGGGCTCTACAAGCTATGTGTGCAGAGCCGTATTGTGAAAGAAGAGAGTCTATAGCTGAGTGCACAAATAGGAACTGTTCTCCCCTTCCCAAAAGACTAATATAACAACAGTTCTTGTGGACGTAGCCTCCATCCTGTGGGTGAACCATGCTAAATCTTGTGCAGTGTGATTGCTTGTGTTTTACACCTGTTATGTGCTTATTATGAATGCTCGAAGTCCCGTTTATCAGTTTATGTGTTTACGCTTTATATGTATTCACGATAAGAATAAGATGGCAATAATATGTTAAATATCACATGTATGGATGAATGTTGTATGAACAACATTTCTGATGTAATTAAAGCATAGGTCATAAGGGTAAATAATATAAGCAGTTGTTGAAGGGGTGAAACACTAAGTAAGACCATCAAGATTTTTAAGTCCGAGAGGGAGCGTATTCGTCAATTGTGCTTCCCTAGATGTTGAACCCTACCCGAACCACGTAGCCCTTAGATGCGCTAGTTGTGCAAGCATCTTAGCTTGTAAAAGAGTGAACGGTGATGAAGGCTATCGTCACGCATTTTCCAATCCGCAGCACGAGCCCCGTAGTGTGCTGTGCAGTAGTTTTGTCTGAAAAACTCATCACGTAGTTGTGGAAATCTAATTCCGCAGCTCCCCCATAGTTCCACCTCGGGTGAGACCTCAGCCTGTTCACAAGCTGTTGCCGAAAGGGTCGGTGAAAAGGGTTTTTGTTGGTTCCTTGACCTGCGAGAACTTGGGTCTTTATCGAAAACCTCAAGAATAGTTATATAATCCAACATCTATCCTTTTGAACTCATAACCAACAATCCCTCTCTCTCTCTCTCTAAACCCCTAACCCCAATATCATTATCTCTCTCTAAGCCCCTAACCCTAAATCGTTCACTCTCTAACCCCTAACCTCTAATCTCTCTGCTTCTATCTCTCTCTAAACCCTTAACTCCAATCTATTGCCCTATCTCCCTCTCTCTCTCTATAAACCCCTAACCCCCAAACAATGTCTTTCTTTAAGCCCCTAATCTCAAATAACTATCTTTCTCTCTTTGTAAACCCCTAGCCCCCAATCTCTCTTTCTCTCTAATTGTATAACCCCCAATCTATATTTTCCTCTTTTCCTCTCTCTCTCTCTCTAAACCCCTAACCCCTAATCTCTTTCTTTCTAAACCACTACTCCCTAATATCTCTCTCTCTCTAAACCTCTAATACCAAATCTCCCTCTCTCTCTAATTCCCTAACAACCAATATTTCTCTCTAAACCGCTATAACCCAATCTTTCTCTGTGTCTAAACCCCTAACCTCCAATCCCTCTCTATCTATCTCTCTAAACCCCTAACCTCCAATCTCTCCCTCTCTATCTCTAAAAACCGAACCCCCAAAATCTATCTCTAAACCCTTAACCCCCAATCTCTCTCTCTCTCTCTATCAACATCAAACCCCCAATATCTGTCTCTCTCTCTAAAACCCTAACCCCCAATCTCTCTCTCTCTCTCTAAATCCCTAACCTCCAATATCTCTCTTTTGCTCTATGTCTAAACCCCTAACAACAATATCTTTGTTTATTTTTCCCTCTCTCTAAAACCATAATCCTGAATCTCTCTATATCTCTCTAAACCTCTAACCCCCAAAATTAGTCTCTCTCTAAACCTCTAACCACCAATCTTTGTATCTCTCTAAACACCTAACCTCCAATGTCTCTCTCTCTCTCTCTAAACCCATAAATCCTAACCCCAAAATTCTCTCTCTCTCTCTATCCACATCAAACCCCAAATATCTCTTTATCTCTCTCTCTAAAACCCTAACCCCAATATCTCGCTCTCTCCAAACCTCTAACCTCCAATCTCTCTACTTTTCTCTCTATCTAAAACCCTAACCACTAATATATTTCTTTATTTTGCACTCTCTCTCTAAAACCATAATCTAGAATCTATGTATATCTCTCTAAACGTCTAACCCCTAATCTTCATCTCTTTCTAAACCTCTAACCACTAATCTTCGTCTCTCTGTAAACCCCTAACCACCAATATCTCTCTCTCTCTCTATATATATATATATACCGATAAACCCTAACCCCAAAATTCTCTCTCTCTCTCTCTCTCCATAAACCCCTAACCCCAAAATTTTCTCTCTCCCTCTACCCCCGTCAAAACACCCTCTGCTCACCCAATCGATTTATCTCTCTCTCTCTCTCTAAACCTTTAAACCACAATCTCTCTCTTTCTCTCATTTTCTCTCTCTAAACTGCTAATGCCCAATCTCTTGTTCTCTCTCTCCAAACCCCTAACATTCACTCTCTTTCTCTCTCTAAACCCTTAACCCACAATCTCTCTCTCTCTCTCTCTCTAACCCTAACTCCCATTATGTCAATCTCTCTAACTATCTATCTAAACCTCCAACCTTGAATCTCTATCTCTCTCAATAAGCCACTGGCGACCGATCTCTAGCTCTCTAAACCATTAAACATTAATCTCTATCTCACTCTCTCTAAACGCTTATCCACCAATCTCTCTCTCTATCCATTTAAACTCCTAACCAACAAACTCTCTTTCTATATCTCTCTCCCTAAATCCCTAACCCCCAATCTCTGTATATCTCTCTAAACCACTAACCTTCAATCTCTCTCTCTCTAAACCCCTATCCCCCAATCTCTCTCTTTCTATCTCTCTCTTTAAACCCCTAGCCCCCAATCTCTCTCCCTCCCTATATTTCTTTAGATGCATAACCCCTACTCACTCTCTTTCTTTAAAATCCTAAACCTAAATTTATTTCTCTCTCTCTAATCCCTTCACCCCCTTTCTCTCTCCATCTCTAAACCCCTAACCCCTAACCCCTCTCTCTCTAAAAATCAAACCCCCAATCTCTCTCTCTAAACACCTAATCCCAAATCTCTCTCTCTCTGTCTCTCTCTATCTAAACCCCTAACAAGAAATCTCTCTCGATAAACCACTATCCCCCAATCTGTGTGTGTGTGTGTGTGTAAATCCCTAATATCTAGTCTCTCTCTCTCTCTCTCTGTCTAAACCCCTAACCTCTAGTCTCTCTCTCTATATCTCTGAACCGAAAACCCCCAATATCTCTCTCTCAAAACCCTTAACCCCCAATATTTATCTCTCTCCCTCTCTCTATAATAAATGAACCCCAAATCTCTTTCTCCAAAAAATCCCTAACCTCTAGTCTCTTTCTCTCTCTCTATAAATCCTTAACCCCCAATCTCTCTCTCTAAACCTTTAACCACAATTTTATCTCTCCATAAACCTCTAACCTCTAAATTCTGTCTTTGTATCTCTCTCCCTCTAAATCACTAACCTCTAAGCTCTCTCTCCCTCTAAACCCCTAACCCCCAATCTCTCTCTCTAAGCCCCTAACACATAATATCTATCTCTCTCTCTCTCTCTCTATCAACACTAAACACCCTATCTATCTCACTCTCTCTAAAACCCTAACTTGCAATATCCCTCTCTCTAAACCCCTAACCTCCAATCTCTATCTTTGGTTCTCTCTCTAAGCCACTGACCTCCAATCCCTCTTTTTATTTCATGCTCTCTCTAAAACCGTAATCTCTAATGTCTTTGTCTCTCTCTCAACCTCTAACACTGAGTCTTTATCTTTCTCTAGACCACTAACCCCCAATCTCACTCTATCTGTATCTCTCTCTCCAAACCCCTAGCCCCCGTTATCTCTCTCTCACTCTCTCTCACTAAACCCCGAACCCATGATATCCCTCTTTATTTAAATCGCTAACCCCCAATATATGTCTCTCTCTCTTTAAACCTCTAACCCCCAATCTCTTTATCTAAACCGCTAACCCACAATCTCTCTCTCTCTCTCTCTCTCTCTCTCTGTAAATCCCTAACCTCCAATATCAATTTCTCTCTAAACCCCTAATCTCAAATATCCCTCTCTCTAAGCCCCTAACCTCCAATCCCTCTCTCTTTCTCTCTGTAAACCCTTAAACCCCCGATCTCTCTCTCTCCCTCTAAACCCCTAACCCCAATCTTTTTCTTTCTCTCTTTCTAGAACTCTAACCTGAAATATCTCTGTCTCTCTATCTCTCTAAATCCCTAACCTCCAATATATCTCTCTCTCCAAAACCTTAATCACCAATATCTTTCTCTCTAAACCCCTCACCTCCATTCTCTCTCTCTCTCTCTCTCTCTCTCTCTCTCTCTCAACCCCAAACCCCCAATTTTTCTCTCTCTCACTCTCTCTTTCTCACTCTATGTCCCTCTCTCTCTGAACCATGAACTCCAAATCTATCTCACTCAAAACCCCTAACACCCAATCACTCTCTCTCTATAAACCACTAACCGCAAATTTTTCTCTCTCTCTCTCTCCCTCCTTAAACCCCTAACCCCCAATATATATATATATATATAAACCCCTAATCCATCATATCTATCTTTATATAAACCCCTAGGCCCATCTGTGTCTCTCTCTAAACCCCTAATCCCCATCCACTCTCTCTATATCTATCTATCTATGTATCTAAACCTCTAACACCCATTCTCTCTCTCTCTCTCTAAACCCCTAACTCCCAATATATCTCTCTCTAAATCCTAACCTCCAATCTCTCTCTCTAAACTCATAACTTGAAATATCTTTCTCCCTAAAATCTTAACTTCTAATCCCTCTCTTTCTCTCTCTCTAAACCCCTAACTCCCAATATATCCTTCTCTCTAAATGCCTAACCCCCAATTACTCTCTTTCTCCCTTTCTACCTCTCTGTCTCTCTAAATCCCTAACCCATAATCTTTCTCTCTCTAAACCACTAATCCCCAATATCTCTCTCTAAACCACTTATTCCCAATCTCTCCCTCTCTCTAAAGCCCTAACCCCCAATATATTTATGAACCAATATACCTCAATCTCTCTCTCTCTCTCTCTCTATCTAAACCCCTAACCTACATTTTTTCTCTCTCTCTTTAATCTCCTAACCCCTAATCACTCCCTCTCTCTAAAAATATGACCCCCAATCTCTCTCTCTCTAAACCCCTAACCTCCTATCTTTCTATTTTGTTCTTTTTCTAATCCCCTAACCACCAATATTTTTCCTTATTTTGCTCTCCCTCTCTCTGTCCCATTCCCCCTCCCTCTCTCTCTCTCACCCCTATTCCTCCACCTACACCTAAATACCACCCTTGTCTCTCTCCCCCAACCACCTAACACCCCCCCATCTCTCTCTCTTACTCTCACAACCCCTAATCTGCCACTCTCTCTCATTAAACCCCTTCTATTCTCCCTACCTGATAACCCCCTTAGTCACTCCCTCTCTCTCCCAAAACCACCTAACACCCCCTGTTTTCTCTCCCTCCCTCCCTCCCTCCCTCTCTCTCTCTGTCTCTATCTCTCACTCACTCACTCACACCTCTACTCCTCCCCTTACAACTAACACCCCTACTCTCCCTCTCTCTCTTTGTCTCTCTCTACCCAACACTAACCCTCTCTATCGCTCTGTCATCACTATTATGCTTGCCCTTCCTATAAACCCCTTCCTCTCTCTCTCCCTCTCACCTATTCCCTCTAACCATTACTAACCCCCTCTCTCACTCTCTCTCTTCTTTATTCCTCCACCTCCACCTAACCCCTACCCTTCTCTCTTTCCCTGTAACAAATAAAATAATATATAAACATATCAATAAAGAAATAAAAATAATAAAAGAAAAGTAATTAAACAAATATTAAATAAAATTGATTTGTAATTAATCAAATACATAATAAATAGAGATGTTCCTTTCCCTTGAAAAGGCACATAAGACCATATTTAAATGGTCCATCAAATCGTAATGTAATCATCTCTCATCAATATATATTCAATATTATTTATTCTTTCCAAATGGAGTTATTTTTGGACATGATCACAACATGAGAATATCCGGATACATATATTACATTAGTATCAGAGCCCCTTCTTGGGCAAGATTCTCGCCTTTGGCCACAAACCATTCTTAGAGCTTCTTTGATTAAGGATATCATTTTTTGGGTTTCCCAAAAATATAGGACCTTCTCCAAAAGTAGGCTTTTGGCCCAAAGAAGACTCACTCGCAACTTTGAAGTAAATAAAGTTAATCACATATATATTATTCTACTGTAAAATAATCAAGTTAATAAAAAATATATATTATTTCGATGCAAAATTCAAAGACAACCATAAATCAAGAATACAAGAAGGGAAATTAAAAAAAAAAAGACAAAAAAAGAGAGAAGTAATTATTATATATTATTCCACTGTAAAATAATCAAGTTAATAAAAAATATATATTATTCCGATGCAAAATTCAAATACAACCGTAAATCAAGAATACAAGAAGGGAAATTAAAAAAAGAAAAAAAAAGAGAAGTAATTATTTCGGTTTCAAATAAGAAGAAGAGAACAAGAAGTAAGAAAAAAAATATTACAAAGAAGAAGTGGAAAACAAAATTGCCTGCAAGAGAAAAAAAGAAGAAGTTAAAGAATAACATTCATGAAACTGCACATGGTTTTATGAAACCACGCATGCTTTTATGGAACTGCACATGGCTTTACTTAGTATATTAAAATTATAAAGAATTTTTGTAAGGTATATACAAATATGAAGAGGAAGGCCATGTAACAAATAAAATAATATATAAACATATCAATAAATAAATAATTAAATAAAATTGATATGTAATTAATCGAATAGATAATAGATGATACATGCCTTTCCATTGAAAAGGCACATTAGACCATATTTAAATGGTACATCAAATTGTAATGTAATCATCTCTCATCAATATATATATTCATTATTATTTATTCTTTCCAAATGGAGTTATTTTCTATTGGTTGACTATTCACTTGAATAGTCTTATTGTGATTCGGACACAATCAAAACATGAGAATATCCATATACGGATATTATAGTCCCTCATTACTCTCTAAACCCCATCTCTATCACACACTCTCACTTGTCCTATCCCCCTTCCTACTCTCCCTATCTGTAACCACCCACTCAACCTCTCTCTCTCTCTCTCTCTCTCTCTTGCCTACTCCCCCTACCTCTTACCCTCTTTCTCTCTCTCTCCCCTAATTCCCCCCGCTACAACATACCACCCCCCCCATCTCTCTCTCTTTCTCTTTATCTTTTCCCCAAGCCTATATCCCCCTTCTCTCTAACCTTCCTAATATTCCCTAAACCCCTGCCCCCCTCCACCCACCATTATATCTATCTCTTTCTCTCACCCAACCTTCCTCCTACATGTACCCCTAATCACTCACACCCTCATCTCTAGAAATTTTGGAGCATGTTTTGTACTTGTCTTGGAAGTCGAGCACCAAAAATAGGCCATGTGATGACTCAACTATTGGACCAAAATCATGCAGAAGGAGGAATTTAAATAGGATTTGTATCCACTTTGTAGTAAGCTCCACCCATGTTTTGATGTATAAATATTTGGGAAATATAAGGGTAAAGGGTTAGCTGATATTGGAAGATAGTAGTTATTCTACTATTGTTTTGTTGCTATGTAATGTTGGGTAGTTAAAAACTAAATAGAGTACTAATGCACACTGCGCATGCTCAGTAATTTTGTCCTATTATTAATGAGAATGTGGAACTTTGGTTACAGTTTTTAGTTGTTGTGTTAAATGTGGTGAAATTTGGTGTTTGTCGCACACATGGTTGATACAATATGATGTTGTCATGAATGTTATGTATGTTATCGATAAATTAATGTTATGTTGTACACTAAATGAACCAGTAGTAGATCTATTGAATGCATGTCGACATCCCTCTAGCACCGCAAAATCTTGGTTCCTCTAATATGATTTGATTCCTTGGGTGGGACGTCATGTCGAAAGGGCCAATGTCTACATTTTTGTTGGTGTGATTTATGTTGAACCTTTGGTCTTCCCATGTTCCAAAAAATTGTTATGTTTCCAACACAAAAATCTATGCCTGAAGGGACATAATATTTGACTAATGGTTCTGTGGAGTCAAATGAGACAAGGAATAGAAGATTGGTTGAAACAAAAGTCATATGATTTTTCCAAAGAACAAAATAAGAATCCTCGGTTCAATGAAGTTGACTAGTTGTAAAGGTACACCTATTGGGATCTGTATAAATTCTTCTTGTATTATTTTTCCATACTTTTGGTAGAGGGGTTTCCAAGGCTAGTTTAGGTGAACCCGAGAGACAATGGTTCGAGTTTAAGGAATTGGACCCTAGAATAGATATGATTGGTTACCATTGTAAGTAACACTATATCACTCATAGTAGATTGTTGGTTGGATAATATTTTCAAGGGGTATGTCATATAATTTTCTGTAGACTATACTGAATCTTATAGCATAGCTAAGGGGGAGTTCTTTAAGGGTCCACACAGAAGGTATTTGAAGTCACTTAGTATGAATTAAGATGTTATTGTGTGACAAGGGAATGATGATATTTGAATGAGATCATCCTAGTATCTAAGCACTTATGCGTGCAGTAGGGAGCTCGGGGATAACCATAGAACAATATAGATGAAGGAAGGAATGAATGAGGAAAGGATGAGTTGAGGATTCTTAGAACAGAAGAAGACACATTAGTAGAAGAGATGGGAATACTGCATGGAGGGAAAATATTTCAAAAGTATAGTAGGAACAAGATTGTGTCGAAGGTAGAGAATCATTGCAGTGAGTGTCAAGAAAGAGATTTCTATGTAGTAATCCATATCAAGGGATTTCCGCACTCAAAGGAAGAAGATGGCATAAAGAACAATTCATCTAAAGGAGGTAGTACTATTTAGATTAGGATTTTGGTTGAGCTCACGACACCACGCACATCCCCAAAACATGAGGTAAGAAGTATGAATCTGTTATTTCCAGCTAGTAACAATAGCAGTAGTATATAGTGTGGAAGAGGTAAATTTGTTGGTCAAACACAACCTATAATGATTAGAAGCAGTACTACATAGAATATGATGGTGGGGCTAGACCCTACATTGATGATGCTTGTATTCCATGGGTTGGGTACAAACAATCCAAATCAGCATGGAAGGAGAGGTAAGTCCAAGATGATGCTATGAAGCTGGCGCAGTACTAGGCCACTATACCAAACAATATAGTGTTGATGATGCCATGAGGTTGGTATTATCACACAATGACATGGTATATGAAAGATTAGGCCACCATACCAAACATAAATTTCAGAGGCATTAAGGATGCATTGATAAAAGAATATAAGAAGCCAAAATCCAAGTGACCATATATTACCGAGTTAAAGGAAACTAGACAGTTCTAAACTAAGACAATCTATGAATTTGACCAAATATTCAAAGCATTAATTGATAAGGTAATTTTTCAGATTCCTAAAGAGAAACACAATGAATGGTTCATTGTGTGACTATTTCCACATATACATGGACCGTTTACACACTAGAAGGTTACAATACAAATGGATGCATTGGAACTAGCTATGAAGTTGGAAGCATCTCTAGTAGGGTAAATCAATACGAGGAAAGATTACGTTTGTGATATTTCAAAAATAGGATCACTCAACAGTAGCAGACCTCACTAGAATTTACTCATGTAGTGCGGAAAGAAGAAGAAGAAATAGTGAATCAATTAACACTCATTACACAGAAAATGGAGAAAACTGTTGTATCATACATCATTTATAAGATGGCACTCTATAATGTGAATAATAACTGAATACAATCAATGAGATTCGAATAAGCGAAGAGGTCATTCGAATTCTCCTCAAAGTGTGGCTTGAATAGCATTGGAGACATCATCCAAACCAGTGGCAGTGGTCATAAAGGTCAACTAGTCATTCAAATGAGTCTAACTAAGTCTAACTGAGTGAATGGGCACTGATGTAGGGAAGGAGACTCCAATATGAGCGCATGAGGAGCTATCAGTTGTAAGTGGAGCTCAAACTAGTCTCACTAGGTTCCTATCTAAGTGCTTCAGTCAGTTAACTGATCAATCATCCCCTGAATCAAGGAACTAAGTCATCAACCAACTAACTAACTGAGGTAACTCCTAAATAGGTGGAAGAAGGAGAACATGTTATCGAGTGATGAAAACAAGGGCGCATCAGGGGCTAGGAGGGATAGAACTGAGCACAAACAGGCTCTTGGGGGATGCAGAATAAGGACTAGGTGCTAGGAGACTGCCATACTGATGACTGGATGCATGCAATTGCATGCAGATGACTCGATGCATGCAGAATTGCATGCACGCATACAAAATATAAAAATGATGATGAGAATATTCCAACACCCCCCGCAAGCTATACTATGAGGTAGTAACTGGAAACTAAAAAGTAGGGATATGATGACTTATACCAAAGTTCACCCTATACAATCATTCTAAATAAACAAAGTGAGGAAAGCAGGAAAACCTAGTAGGAAGAACCAGAATTGCAACGTATCCAAGAAGAACCAAAAGAACCAGAATTGCAAAGTATCCACGGTGAAGTGTAGCAGAAGCAATAGGGCTTGGATTCTATGAATACTTCAATGAAGGGATTTCCTACACAACAAAAGATGCAGAAGTTCGCAGAAGGAAAGGCACTTAAGAAGGAACTGGAAAATTTAAGAGAAAAGGAGGTTGAAGCCTCCTCAAGATTACATCAGTTGCAAGAAGAAGCACTAACCTTGATCGAAGAAATTGAAATGAAGTTACAAGATCTTCGGGAAATGGAGAATAATGTTAAGGAACAAATTTTGGAACCTGATTCAGAGGAAATGCTCGACATGATAAAAGGATGTGAGCAAGAGACAAAATAAATAGTTGCAAATCTTAGCGCAATTGTTCAAGAGTTCACTGCGCGATCAGGTACCTCAAATGATGCATAGATGGAATAGACAGATGGAAGTGGCTCGGGGACAAGCCACAAGTAAGTGTTAGGGGCATGTTGAGCATGGCCCAAGTGGGCACAATTTTTATGAAGTACAGGTTTTGGAAACTACACAGTTCGTACTGCGAAAGCTCAGATGGCACAGTTTTGTCGATAGTGCAGTCCAAGAATGTGAAGTTAGAAGTGTAGAAACTAGTGCAGAGTCGAGGCAATGCGCAGTTTTGGGAAAATAGTATAAGTAAGGTCGAGCAGATTAAAGCGACCTATTTTGAGAAACTGACTCATGGATTCCTGGCAGTTGGGTAAGGAGTAGATTGGAGATAGAGGAAAGCGACCTGTCAGTCAGAGTGGTCAAAAATAGTTAGAGGCTAAGCCACGAGTAGACAACGACAACAAGGATAAAAGGACAGAAAGCGATAGGCCACGATGTGGTTGTAACCATTTTTATGGTGACAGGTCATCACCCCTCTTGTACTTCACCAAAATTGTGCCCACTTGGGCCACGCCCAATAGGCCCCTTCTCAGATCAGTGGTAGCCTTAGCTGCGAAAGCTAAGGATGAACATCAATATAACTGGGTGAACGGAATATGGAATGGTTCCCAGAAACATAACCATTTGTTGGTTCTAAATATGATCTTTAGGCTTACAATATAGAACCAGGTTCTGCGCAGTTTAGGGAATCAACAAAACCCCTTTTCACCAACCCTTTTGGCAACAGTCTGCGAGAAGACTGAGGTCTCACCCGAGGCGAAGTTATGGGGAGGTTGTGGAATCAGGCTTTTAAAACTTGTACTTCATCAAAATTGTTCCCACTTGGGCCATGCCCAATAGGCCCCTTCTTGCATCAATGGTATCCTTGGCTGCAAAAGCTAAGGACGCACATCAATATAACTTGGCAAATGAAATATAAATGGTTCCTAGAAATGGAACCATTTGTTGGCTCTACATATGTTCTTTAAGCTTACAATATAGACCCAGGTTCTGCGTGGTTTAGGCAACCAACAAAACCCCTTTTCACGGGCTCTTTCGTCAACTGTCTGCGAGCAGACTGAGGTCTCACCAGGGGCAAAGTTATGGGGAGGTTGCAGAATCAGGTTTCCACAAATTGGTGATGCACGCTTCAATAGAATGGTGGACAATGTGAAGTTCTCCTTGTGAGGAACCTGCAATAATTAATTAATGAAAACACATGAAATAATAGAAATAACAAAACTCAAAATCACTTTTATATTGATCGCAGTCCACTTCTAGGGGGAAACCTCCTTTGAGCAAGCTCAATACAAATAACTTCACGGTGCCTTCATGGGCCTCAACACACACTTATATACTAAGTCTAGGCTCCAATACTATGGGTCAAAACCATGGGCCAATGCAAACTATGGATCAACAATACTATGGGCAACTTACAAAGAATATGCGCCAAACAACAATAACACAACTATGGATCAACAAATACTACGGGATGACTTACAAAGCATATGCATCCAACAAAAATATACTAACAAAGAAAATAGAAGGGTTGACATGGGTTCCTAACATCCCCTCTCCCTTAGAAAAATCTTTGTCCTCAAAGCTTGAGATGTGGAAATTGATGCAGAATTGGAAGGAGTGGTTCCCCTGTAGCATCTTCGGGTTGTATTCCGGGCCACTGACGCCTTTTGAGTTTTAGGAGGATTGCTTGGAATGAGGAAGAAGAACCATATCAACTACATGAAAAGTGCACTCTGAACGGTGCTAAGCGGCTTGTTGTTTCAGTCGAATTCTTGCCATGTGAAGATTGTCTTGCAGAATGGGAAGAATCTGATCGTGATTTCGAAGAACCGAGTCAATTTCCTGAACTGGGGAGCTGCTGAGGGTGTATGGAAGAAGAAATGGTGGCGCCTATCCATAGACTACTTCATATGGTGTCCTTGTAGACATGGTATTGTACCATTGGAGCGCTTCTAGGAAATCCATAGAAATTGTTGTTCAAATCTTTGTAGGGATGGGAAAGGGTTCGAGCAGTCCCGAAAGGAGTGTTGTTTCACCCTTGTTGACCTGCCAAGTATCACAGTCAACCACCATCTGTTGAATTGGTATTTTCAATCCCTGCCAAAAGAAGTTACATTGTTCCCGGTCATACTTTTGGAGGAACCCAGAGTGCCCTGTCGATGAAGAAGCATGGAGTTCATAGAAGAGATAGCCCTGTTGAACATATTGCAACCAGTTTGGAATAAGCAGAGAAATAGCTGTAAGAGAAACTGGGTCATCAAATGTGAGAGAAGGAGCATTTTCCACCATATTGTCCTGACCCTTCTTGTAAGTGATCGCATAGTCATAACCCATGAGGTGGATAACCCATTTCAGGTGTGCTGGGAGGAGACCCGTTGGTCTTGGAAATTTTTCAGACTTTGGAGATCAATCTTGATGCAGAAATAATTCCCTAATAGGGATGGCGGCCACATCGGTACTGCATACAAAATAGCCATCATTTCCTACTGAGATGTAGACGTGACTAAATCCTTACCAGAAAGGTCTCTTGAAGGAGGAAATCCCACTGGTGCAACAAAGACACCTGCATATCTATCCAAGGAAGTAGTGGAGACCGTTGATGGGTGCATCTAAATGGAATGGAGCTGAGCGATGACATCATGTGAATTCTTCTTAAGGATATTTTCCAGGCTGTGTCAATGGATGATGCGGAGAGACCGTGGTTGTAATCCTGTAAATTTGTGTTGTGTCCCATTGACTGAAAACTGCATCCAAAGTTCAGCAAAATCCCATAAGATGGGGCCAAGTGTGCATAACAATTGAACGCCCAAAACCACATCACATCTTCCTAATGATAAGGCAAACATGTCAGAGCGCAGGTTATAAACTTCTAGAGAGATACGTACATTGTGACACTTTCCCTTGCAAGGTTAGGTGCCTCCATTGGCAACCATGACTTCAAAGTTGGAGCAAGGATGGATAAAACAATCAGCCTGTTTGGCGATCTGGGGGTCAATGAAGTTATGAGTGCTACCAGAATCAATGAGTATTGTAAGAGGAAGCTTCTTGAAATAACCCTTGACCCGCATTGTTTGGGGGGTGGTGATGCCAGATAAAGCATGGAGAGATATCTCTGGTTGTTCATCCTAAGATGGGGGGTCAATAGGAAGATCCTAAATGTCGACCTGAGCATCCATTGTATCTAGAGATTCTTCACCAATTTTAGAGGCAGGCGGAGAATCCATATCCAAGAGATAGAGCTTTTGTTGAACACATCTATGTCCCCGAGTGAATTTCTCATCACAATTATAACAAAGCCCTTTTTCTCTGCGTGCCTGCATTTCTGTTTCAGACAAATGCTTGCTAGGAGTTGGTCGAGTTGCTGGTGGAATGGGAGGTCATTGAGAACCCATATTTTTGAAGGGAACAAAAGTGGGTTTGGAGCGCTAATGGGCTGCAATCTTGTCTTTTTCCAACTTATCTAACCCTAGGACTTCTATCATTATGTTGGGACAAAAAATTTTAACCTCTAACTGGGTTTTATCCTTAAGACCACTGATAAAACAACTCCTGTAGAATTCCTCAAACAAGCCTTCTGTGTGATTGGCTAGTTTCTCAAATTCGATCTGATACTCTCTCACATTGCCACTTTGACAGAGTTTAGTGAGTCCTCCAGTGAAGTCATCAAAAGCATTAGGACCAAATCGTTGCAAAAGGAGTTGGCAAAAATCTGTCCATGTTGGCTCATCATGAGCCTTGATGTACCAACGGTACCATTGAAGGTCTTCCTGTTCCAAATGAATAGATGCAAGTGGAACTTTTTGGACATCAAAAGTATTATGCAGATTGAAATATTGTTTTTACACGATAGACCCATCTAGTTGGATTAGTACCATTGAAGTGAGGAAATTCAAGCTTCGGACCACGAAAATTGTTGGAATAAGAGAATCCAGTGGTTGCAGAAGATTCTTGCTGTCGGTTATTTTTCATGGTTGAATGCTGAAGATGGAGGCTGAGAAATTTTTCATCTAGATCTTGGAGTTTGGTTTGGATGGCTACAAGTGCTTCCTCCATGGTTTTTGCTCTAGCGCGAGTGACAACCATAACCAGGATTTGTTTTTTTTTGGGGGGGGGAGGGAATGGATAGAAAAACACAAACAAAATCTTATTTAGTAAAGGGAAATTTGGATTTGGGAAAAACTTGGGGGGGTAATTGGGGTTTGACTAGGTTTTGGACACTTTCTGATGGACAGGGAAGCAAAAAATGGAAATTTTAGAAGCGGGGTGAAAGAATGAGAAAATTTGGCAGAGAGGAACAAAGAAGCAGAATTAAGAAAGGAACTCGGTGGAAAAATTTGAAGGAAATTGGGTGAAATCCAAAGAAGTTATGGGAAATCCTAAAAATAGACAAATGTGGGATTTGGGGCTTTGGGAAGTGGAATTTGGGATAGGGTCCTTAGGAATGAAATATGCAAAATGGGATTGCAGGGGTGTTAATGAAGTTTCAGAGAAAATGGAGTGAAAACAAGGGAGATATGGCCAAAAAACTTTTTTTTTTTTTTTTCAGGAATGGAACTGCAATGGTGTGGAAGGGATCTGAAACAGATAGATCTGCAGCGGCATAGAAGTGATCGAAAACAGAGGGATCTGAAATGGCGCCGACTGGATTGAAAACGACTGGATCTGGAATGACTTTCAGAATGGATCTGAAATGACGTGGCAACAGTTCAGCTGAAAATAGATATGGACCCCAGGTATGTGCGGCTTCCTAACAGTTCAGGGGTTTCACTCGGCCACCAATGCTATCTGAAGGCTTGTTTATTGTGGTAGTACCCCTTACTCCAAAGCTCAGGTAAAAATGATAGCCGCTTTGCCACAAACGATAGCTCTTGGTTTACCTCACGGGTGGGAACTAGTCAATCAGGTAGGGGTCGTTGCCCTTTTTGCTGGTAGGTCCTCTCAATGGGCCAACTACTTTGGGGTTCCTGCGGTACTCCTCACAATGAGTTTTAGTGTTTATGCCCAAGTACTTCCCACAGTTAAGCGGATAGGGAGTATTCCCAGATCCGAAGCTACAACATATACGAAAAAAAAAAATTGGCAGAAATTTCACCTAGTGAGCCTAAGAAAGTGCTCTGATACCAAATGTGAGGAACTTGCAATAATTAATTAATGAAAACACACAAAATAGAAGAAATAACAGAACTCAGAATCACTTTTATATTGATCATAGGCCACTTCGAGGGGGCAACCTCCTTTGAGCAAACTCAATACAAATAACTTCACAATGCCTTCATAGGCCTCAACACACACTTATATACTAAGTCTAGGCGCCAATACTATGGGTCAAAACCATGGGCCAATACAAACTATGGATCAACAATACTATGGGCGACTTACAAATCATATGCGCCAAACAACAATAACACAACTATGGATCAACAAATACTACAGGACGACTTAGAAATCATATGCATCCAACAACAATATACTGACAAAGTAAATAGAAGGGTTGACATGGGTTCTTAACACTCCTACTTTGTTTTTAATGCTTTAATCTATCACACATGCAAGGATTGTGTGATGCGGGTTGAACGCTTAACAATAGGACAATGCAACGGAGGATTGCGCTTCCTCTTCGACACTTGTACAACTTCAATATACTTTACTTAGTGTAAATGTATACATTCAACAAGCATTTTATACTGTAAACCTTGCGCACTTATGCAATAATACAAACTACAACGTAACTGCACACTTCCAGTGCTGCGCTTCAGGGAGTCACACTAGATAGACTTTGTTGGTTTAAGTGTTACCCAATACTCAACTTATGCATTCATCTAGTGACTTAGAATTACTTGTGCCTTAAACATTCATTCACATATGTTCAATACTTAACATATTATTCCCATCCTTATCCTTATGGCGAATACATATAAAAGTAAGAACACATGAATTCATAAACATGAATTTAAGCATTCAACATAAGCAAATTTACAGATGCAAATGCATTCAGTCACATAACATAAGGAATTTAACGTGGTTCACCCCCAGGATGGGAGCTACGTCTATAGGAATTGTTGATTATATTATCAATGGGAAGGGTTCAATGTTAAATTTTGGGCATTAATTTATTATACTCTAGGATCTTTACTGAGAGAATAACATATACAATATATCAATGCATGACAATCACAATATGACAAGCATCACAAGAATCAAAAGCATAAGAGACAAGAGACACAGAGTTTTCGTGGGGAAAACCCTAAGGTGAAAAACCCCACAACTTCCTCAGAGATAGAGAGAGCAATGGCTCAACCAAAATACAACCAAATAACACTGAGATAGTCTCCTAGCAGATGATCCTCCTCCTCCTCACTAGTGCACCACTTTTGAGAGTGAGAGTGATTTACTTTTTCGAGTGAGTAAAATAGAGATCTTCTATCTCTATTTATACTCACCTTTTTGCCCAGGGACCTAATGGGGCTGACTTGTCTAGTTAGATACATCCACATTATATTATATATAATTCTGGGCCGACCCCACATGGTGGTCTAATAACCCATTGGCAAGTACACACACTTGCGACACTTGTCAATCCACATGACGACACTTCCTTATAGAGGAATGACACATCTCTTATAAGGGTACAATAAATATATATAAAATACACAGATGAAATACATTCCGAAGTTACATATACATCAACATTCAATAGTTCCAGTCTACGCACACAATTGCAGACTCTCTTCTCTCTTAGTAGGTCACTACGCACACAGCTGCAGAGCCTTTTACAATAGGTCTCTCAACAAAGATCAATATTCAATAATAACCAAAATAATATTAACCCTTTCCCTTACAAAAATACCCTTTTTATATATTGTTCCCATAGGTCACGTCTGTTACAATAATGGCGGGCCAAAACCATAAGGTTCCCCAAAACTGGTGTGGTTTCCCACCACCCTGCCTGTCGTCGTCGACATCTTGCTCTAATCACTTCAGGCCGCCTTGCTTGACCACTCGTGGTTCACACGCCCTTCTGTCAGCCACAGTCATCATAAAAATGGTTACAACCGCATCGTGGCCTACCACTTTCCGTCCTTTTAGCCTTGTTGTCGCCGTCTACTCGTGTCTTAAGCTCTAACTATTTTCCACCACTCTGACTGACAGGTCGCTTTCCTTTATCTACACTCTGCTCCTTACCCAACTGTCAGGAATCTTGGAGTCAGTTACCCGAAATAGGTTTCTTTCATCTGCTCGACCTTACTTATTCTCTTTTCCCAAAACTGCGCATTGCCTCAACTCTGCACTGATTGCTGCACTTCTGACTTCGCATTCTCAGACTGCGCTATTGACAAAACTGTGCCATCTGAGCTTTTACAGTACGAACTGCGCAGTTTCCAAAACTTGTACTTCATCAAAATTGTGCCCACTTGGGCCACGCCCAATAGAATTCAACATGTCCACAATAAACTCTGTCACAAAACACTGGAGGATAATATCAACCCAAGAGTCGACTACTCGCGCGAATGGACTATCTACTGCTTTAAGCCTCTGAATGAGCTCTAGGTTCCACTCGGTAGGTGCTCCTTCTTGGAAAAAGTTTTTTTGTTTTGTGAGTCTTGATAACCACTCATACAACTCATTTCTAAAGGTTGCGAAGAAAATTTCATAAATGTCCACCCACAGGTATTTTTGTAACCACTATACATTGAAAAAATGCAGATGTCTATTTTCCTTTCTGGCAAAATCCGTTTCCGTCTTGTCCATCCAGTTCCATATTTATGTTTTCTCTGGATTCCAATATTCTATGCTCATCACTGATTCTTTGCACGGAAACATAATCATTTGTTGCCTCGTATTGTGTTCTTTAAGTTTGCAAGATAGACCCAGGTTCTACGCGGTTCAGGGAACCAACAAAACCTCTTTTCACCGGCCCTTTCGGCAACAGTTTGCGAGCAGACTGAGGTCTCACCCGAGGTGAAGTTATGGGGAGATTGTGGAATCAGGTTTCCACAACCGGGTGATGCGCACTTCAATGGAATGGGGGACTACGCGAAGTTCCTCCTACTTCATGGTTCACACTTACGCTATCACGTATCCAAGGATTGCATGGTTAGAAATAGCTACTTAACAATAGGACAGTGCAACTGAAGACTACGCTTCCTCTTTAACACTTACACAACTTATACAGACTTCACTTAGTGTAAACCTATGTATTCAAAAAGGCTCTTAAACTGTGACCTCATAACTTATACAACACGATGAACTACAATGCCACTATGCACTTCCAGTGCTGCGCTCCAAGGAATCGCACTTTACAAACTTCATTGACTTCAGTATTTATCCATTTATTTATGCATTCATCTCATTCAAAAATACTTTTACATTCAACATTCACTCATATGCGTTCATCACTTAGCATATTATTCCTATCATTCATTTTATTGGAGAATACATATGAAAGCAAAGATATATATATTCATAAGAAAGAACTTAACCATTCAACATAAGAAAATACACAGTCAATCACATAACACAAGGATTTGACATGGTTCACCCCCAAGATGGGAGCTATTTCCACATGAACTGTTGTTATATTATCAATGGGAAGGGTTCAACTGTTCCAGTTTGGGCACAGAGTTGCAGACTATCTTCTCTCTTCAGCAAGTCTCTGCGCACACCATTGCAGAGCCTCTTTACAATGATTCTCTCAACAGAGATCAACAAAACTCAACAATAATCAGTACAAATATTAACCCTTTCCCTTACAAAAGATGCCCTTTTATAGATTGTTCCCTTAGGTCATGTATGTTACTATCATGTGGGCCAAAAACCCTAAGGTTACCCAAAATTGGTCCGGTTACCCGCCACCCTACCTATCGCTGTTGACAGCTTTATCCACTCGCTTCAGGCCGCCTTGCTAGGCCACTCATGGCTCACACGCCCTTCTGACAGCTGCAATCATCATTAAAATGGTTACAACCGCATCGTGCCCTATCACTTTCCGCCCCTTTAGCCTTGATGTCGTTGTCTACCCGTGGCTTAGCCTCTAATGGTTTTTTGCCACTCTCTCTAATAAGTCGCTTTCATCTGCCTCCACACTTCTCCTTACCCAACTACCGAGAATCTTGGAGTCGCTTACCCAAAATTGTTGTTGTGTTGGAACTGCTCATCAACATAACTCCGAAGTGCCTCGACTTCACTGCTTGCTGTGCATCTACCAAAATTGTATGTCCTAAAAAATATGCCAACTTGGGCCATGCCCAACAGCATGCCTTTGAATTTTCTCTGAAATGGAGAAGTCCCAAGAATCAAATATTTTGGAGCTTCCAAACAAAGTCTCCTTCGTTGATGAGGTTCTGGATTAATTGGATGCTTTTGAAATTGAAGATAATATATTATGTCCTTATACCAAGGGTGATTATCCAATGTAATTTTTTTAGATTCAATGACAAATATTTATGAATGTGATTCATTAGAATTTTCAGAAGATGTTGATGGTCCGAGGTGTTGAGCCAGATGAAGAGCTAAGTCAGGTCCCTTGATAGTGTTTGATGTTGGGATTGAAAAATAATTCTCTTGAATTTTGGCAAGCCAATAAGCTAATTTACCTAAAATATAAGTCTTTGAGAGTAATAATTTTACAACAGGTAAAGGTACTTTTACCTTTCTATGCTTGTCTAAAATAAAATGTCTAACATTTTCAATAGCTTTGACTAAATTGTAAGCTTGTTTTTCAATTAATGAATATATTAATTCATCATCAGACAAGCCTTGGCTCATAGATGATATCACTTATTCAATTTATTAATCATCTTTTTGCAGGAGAATGGCATAAATTGCCTCTTCAGTTGCATTAGTATATGTTATAAAATATTTTTTAAAATATGGTTTTGCAAGAACAACAATATAATTGATTTCCTTTTTAATTTCATTAAAATATTTTTCATCATTATCATCCCAAATAAAAGATTGATCTTGTTTAACCATGTGGTGAATAAGTCTCGCCATAATTGCAAAATTAGGTGTAATTTTTCTTACGAAATTTACAATATCCATAAATGATTGAATATGTTTTCTTGAAGTTGGGGCTTCAATATTTTGGATTGCAATAACTCGATCAGGGTCTATGGTAATCCCAGAATCTGAGAGAATGTGACCAATAATTTTACCTTCTGTAACATTGAAAATAGAGTTGGTCGGATTTAAAAACATCTAAAATTTTCTGTAGCCTAAGATACTTGTTTAATATGGTCAAAGCGATCTTCTCGGTGTTAGAATAAACAGTCAAATCATTGAGGTAAACTTGAATTATTTTACCGATAAGATTGTCAAAGGCTATTTGTGTATCCCTGTGAATGGTGGCACCTACATTAATTAATCCAACAGGAATTCTCTCAAAAGCTAATGCACCCCATTGAGTAAAAAATGTGGTTTTGTATTTTTCAACTCTCTTTACTCTGATTTGATTATATCCAGAGAAACTGCCAAGGAGTGACATCATCTGGGATCTTTCTACCTGTTGTAAGATTAACTCCATATTAAGAAGTGAAAATTTATCTTTAACACTTGACCTATTTAATGCATGGAAATAAAGAAATAATCTAATATCTCCATTTTTTTCTAGTACAAGGACAAGGTTAGATACCCATTCTGAATATTTAACATGAAAGATAATATGGGAATCAATTATTTTTTGTACTTATTTCTTGATTGTTGGTTCAAGGGAAGGATTGGAAGGTCTTTTCCTTTGTCGAACTGGCTTCACATTATCCTTAATAGGAATGGCATGTTGTATTACATTTGGATCAAAACCACGCAAATCCTCATATGACTAGGAAAAACATATATGAGTTCATGAAATAATTCAATGAATTTCTGTTTTTCAAATTCAAAACATTCGGCTCCATTTTTTTATATATTTAGGATTATCTAGAGTCCCTATCAGAGTTTTTTTTTCTTTTTTCTTTTTTCTTTTTGACTCTTCTTGTTTTTATTTTTTTGATCCGCTATATCACTAGAAGAAAAAGAGTTTTCCATAGGAGTTAATACTTTTGGAAATTTACCATCTCTATATAAATAAGCTCTTTTTGTTTGAAATATTTATTATGTACAAAAGCACAAATACTTTCATCATTGTAAAATACTTGCCATGATTCATTATTGTTGGGTATGTGTTGTCTATATATAGACAAAAAATTACAATCTGTTTTTTTTTGCAGCATATGCCTTAAAGGACAAGCAATATATACAGTAAGACTATCAGCTAAATAATTTAACTCTCTCATGATTTAAGTAATGCTAAAATATAGGAAATGAGAGATTAAAGTTTTGGCTGAGTATACCTTTTAAGGAGTTTATTTGAAGGACCATAAATTCATTTAATCAAATTTATAATTAATTTGGAATCCCCAAACCTAGTAATATTGTAGCAACCTAAATTAAAAGAATTTTGAAGTCCAAAAATTAGAGATTCAAATTCAAATATGTTATTAGTACATGAAAATCCAAGCCTATATGAAAAATTAATATTTTTTTCCAATGGGAGAGATCAGGATTATACTTACTTCATTCCCTTCATTGGAACAAGCACCCTCAAAATGCATGTGCCAAATTCCATCTTCAAACTCAGGGATAGGTATTATAGGTTTTTCCTCTTCATCTAAGAAAATAGAATATACTCCTAAATCCTCCTCAATGTAATTGACATGAGGTTGAGGAACAACTTCAATTCATGGAGATATCATGTATTTTCTCAAAACAATTAAGTTTTTTTCCCATTTTTGGGTAGTGACCTATGTGTCCCATCATTTGATATGTAACCACCAATCAAAACTTGCCAATCTCTACCCAAAATAATTGAGAAATTACTAACAGGCATGCCAATGACTTGAATATTACAGGTGGTTTTTATTTCAGGATGAGCACATAAGGATAATGTAAGATATGTGATTTCTCCTATTGTAGCTTGTTATTGGATATTATAGGACAATGGATTTCTTAAGTACTCATTAGTGCAGGATAAACCTAGTTCTTCCATTATTTTTTTAGGCATCACATTAGGACCACACCCACCATTTACAAGACAACAATCTGCAATCTTATCATCAATTTTTACCAAAAGATAGAAGGGAGGGTTTATAAGATTACCCCTAGGATTATATACAGTTACCTTATTTACATTTGAATCCTCTTCTTGTTCTTTTTCAAACAAGTTGGCCACAGTAGGAATCTTTCCCTAAAATATTTAAGATGATTTTGTTATTCAAGAACAGTAGTCATATCTAGCAAGGTTGCATCAGCTTTAATGGTATCTAATTGTCTTAAAATATTGAAATTAGAAGAAGGTAAATTGAAATTTTGATTTTCATAAATTGGATTATTTAAATTCAATGACGGAGTAGGATGTTGGGGAGATGAGACTTGAGAAGAAGGAATTTTAGAAGAATCACTTTTATTATTGTAAAATTTATTCCTAGTTGTAACCAATGTATTTTTAAGGATTCTAATATTATACTTAGGTATAGTATTATAGGTGATTATTTTGGATTCAAAAACAAATATATATAGATAGGTGGGCGAATATTAAATTTGAAACATACAATTTACTACTAAAACTTATGAATTTTGGCAAATATTATGATAAAAAAAATATATTTTATGTAAATATAAGCGATATTAGAGACTAAAAATGACCAAATAGAGAATTTATTTTTTGAGAAAAAACCCAAAGAATAGCCATGCAATCTTCTTCGGGAGTCCAATCAAGAGTTGTTGCGGTAGAGTCACGATTTTTCCCCAAAAAATTATCTTTTGCTATTCTGTTGACCTCACAAGTATCCTCTTTATGATTTTCCTTGCAAAAATTACATCAAGCCCTTGACATAATTGATTTAGGTTGATAGTTATTAAAGTTTCTAAAAGTCCCTTTATTTGAAGATTTAGCATTAGGAATGGGATTTGAACTTTTCTGTTCATAAGATATCTTTTTATTGCTTGTGTCTTGTACCAGTTGTAAGAAAATTTAAATCTCATTATGCCTAACATAGTATTCATTTGGTAATCCAACCCTATTCAGTTGATCCTCGTTTTCTAAGAAATATTATAAGGTTGATCCCAAATTATCACCGTTCTTTTTGTCAAGTTTCTTTTTGAAGTAATCGGGTAGAACATTATAATAATGCATTAGAGAAGCTTGATTTCGAGTTCTTATTAATTCTAGGATTTCATGATCTAGCTTGGTAAAGTGAAGATTGAAGGACTTAATAGATTCTCCCTTGTTATAGATCATATTATTATATGCTTTTAACTTATCTCGAGGACTCTAGGGCTGGCCATATGTGGTTTAAGCCAATAGGACAATTCAACCTAGGTAGAAATTTTTTTAGGAGGTAAATAAAAAATGTTTGCAACAACTTTTCCCTCAAGTGAATTAACAAACAACCTCATGCAAATGTTTGCATCATTATCCTCAATGTTATGATAGGCATTGGAGAAGGAAATCAAATGTTCACTAACAGTAATTGTAATGTTTCCAGAGAATTTGGGTAAATGATATTTAAATTTTGGGAGCAGGGGGGAAATTCAAAGGAGAAGTCACATGCCAAGGTGTATTATCAAGATCTTCTTCAAATTTAAATAATCCATACTATTTAATAACTTTTGCAGGATTTGTAGTCGATGTTTGAGGATTGTAATGAGTATATAAACTACCAATATAAGAAGATGAAGAGATTGCACTAGAATAACTACTTCCAATACCAAACAAGGTCATATTGGCCTAACTAAAAGAAATACTAGGAGAAAAATTTGTTATTGATGAGGAGGTATCAGAAATATTTCTTCTTAATTTGGAATGAATAAGTTGAAGGACTTCCTTTTTCCTACAAATTTTTGGAAATGGGTCAAATTTGGCTATGTTTCTTTCACAATGTCTTTGAGAACCGGACATGAAATCTAACTATTAGGCTACTAATTTCTCATTTCTCTTCTAACTCTTTCTCTTTTCTCTTCTTGATGGATATCTTGTATAATTGCTTCCCAAGAAGCATCAAGTTCCTGTGCAGATTTAGAAGAATAAAGTATAAATTCAAATAGACAAGATGTTATACTACTTTGGTCCCTCAAACCAACTCTAATACTAGGCTTAACATGACCATTCAAAGTCATGAAAACTTGAAAGGAAGAAAAACAAGAAAATTAAGTAAATTAAAAATATACAAAATTAGGGAAAGAATTTTCTGGTTTCCCTAGTATGTTCGGAAAAAATTGTTGATGCATGAATAAAATTCCTTAAACAACAATTTCAAATTTTACGTGGCTTGGGTAAAATAGGTGGGATTATAACCCTGATTTAAAGTGTTTTTACAATATTTATAATCAAACTGTAAGGACATCACACATTCCTCAATGTAATATAACAAATTTGAAATATATAAATGCTTATACAAAATTATCATAGTCGCGAGAGAAAACAATAAATTTACATGCAGTCACATAAATTGGGAAAATAACATAAAACAACTGATTCAAGACTCGATATTAACACAAAATCAGTAGACTTATTAATGAAATACCTGAGTTACAAATATAAATACTTTATTCTAGGATGGTATCGATTCTTCATACAAAGAATTACGCTTTCCTAGAAGATAACATGATGGACACATACTGGATCAAATAGTGATTTGGGATACCACTTCTTGATTCTGCAAAATCAATCCTTATTAATACCTAAAAATTAATTCAAATCCTAAAAGAAATGAACATACTATCAGATGTGAAACAATCTTCTAAACATGACTAGTAATTATGCACAAGGTCTTCTTAGGCCACCTTCAGTGCTCTTTTGCTTCCAACAAGATCATCTTCATCCTTTTAGTTGAAACTCAGAGATGAATGAATGATTATAAAATATCATGATCAATCAAGATATAACTTTATTGGAATGCTTTCTCTAACATTTCTCTCTTGCCATAAAACTCCTTGTATCTCCCCTTTTATCCTTTGATTTGGAAGTCGAGGTAGTTAAGAAATACATATTAGTCATGAGGTAAATAATTAGTTTGGGCAAGATAGAAAATAATAAATTCAATAAGATAAAACATGTATTTCTCACAATTTTGGACAAACCTACAAATATCTATATCATCAAAATACACTAAGGTCCAGAGTATACAAAATAGTGCATGTCTTTCACATCCATATGTCCACAAATCTGTCAAAAAATGAACATATATGTTCAAAATGAGACCTTAATATAAATTGTTATATGGAAAATATAAAAATTTGAAACTATATTATTTTTCAAGTGAAGTATGTTGTGTGAGAAGTACTAAAACTTCTCTCATCTTCAGATGAATTCATTTCACTTGAGGGTTGTCCAAGGTGCTTCACTGATTCCACCCTTTGATTGGTTGATTCTTCTAGTGCAAGGATAGTATTTCTTTAGGCCAAGACATGATGAGAGATCACAGAATGAGATGAAGCTTCTGAAGATTTAGTACTAGAGTTCTATTGGGCCTTTTTCCTTTGGTTTATAATGAAGGTCTTTGAGAAACTTTGGGCATTTCAATATTGGGAAAAGGTTGAGCACTAAAAACTTTTGAGGGGACTGGGAGATCAGGTTACTTATTCAATATAGGAGGAGAAGAGAGCGATAGTGATCTTAAATTCCAACCCGTAATTCCATATGGTTTACTTGGTATGGTATGGTTCCATCCATCATTTGATTTAGGTTGCATAGAGACATGTGGGGGAACTATAACCTTGAGGATGCTAGGTTGAGACTCAGAAAGTGGTGGTTGGATATTTAGGTTGCACAGAGACATGTGGGGGAACTATAACCCTGAGGATGCTAGGTTGAGACTCAGCAAGTGGTGGTTGAATAATGGGTTGAATGGGAGGATGTTGAACTTGGCCACCAAATTTAAAAATACTTGACTGTAAAAGCTGCTGAAATTCATTTGAGTTGGCATCAAAATGAATAGAAAATCTCAAAATTTTATTCATGTTTCCATATCTATTACAATTCACAAGCTCCTCTCCATTCCAATTTCCTCTATTACTTCTATATGGACTCTATTTCCTCTTCCTCCTCTGCTAAGAAAATCTCATCTAGTAGTCAAAAGAAAATATTAGTGCAAGCAAAAGAAGTGATTATGTGTATGAAACTAACTTGCAATTTAAATTTGTTTATAAATGGCTCTTTTAAATAGTCACACCTACATACTAAGATTTGATGGGAGGGAAATAACCTCAGTTCAAAACTTCATAATCTCTACTACTCTTTGAGCAAGGGGAAATGGAGAAATTTAAGGAGATGAGATGGAGAATGAATTACAGAATGAAGGGAACCAAATGAATCTTTCTCATATACCATAAAACAACATCCATCTATCATCCAAACCATATTCAACAATCTCATAATAAAAAACAGTCATACAAAATGATATTGTAACAATGCTCTTAGTATCTCCCATTCTACGTATGCCTTTATTTCAATACTGAAATCAATTGTCAACTTGTTGCCTCAATAGTTTCAACGCTCTGTCTAAAGCATGAGTCTGATCATATATTATAGTCACTATTCAAATAATTTCATTAAACTTGCAATTGAACATATTCTTCAAACATTCAGCTCGATCAATTTTATTCATTACGTTAGAGAAAGTAACTAAGTCCTTCAAAATCATAAGATGCAATCTCGATCAAAGTATTTTTATAAAGACAAAATTCATTTGCTAAATACCAATGTCATTGATCTATTTTTTATGCAGAAGAAAACAAAAATTGTGAAAGAGCTTTAAGATTCCAACACCGAACAAAAGATTTTGATAAATATTTGTTTCAGATATCATTACAATAATAGTCGATTTCTAGTTCATTAACACAAAATATTGTATCAAAATTCCATATCAATCCGTGCAAAAATTTAGTTTGCATTTCCAAGCTCGGAACGAATTCAAATCTAGATCGGTTACCTCTTTTATCTCAAACGAGGGTATAGTTCTTCAATTGAAATTAGTTATTATTTCATCTAGCCCATAAGCAATGCAATAACTTTTCTTTTAATTTAAAGAAGCGCTCAGAGCCATCAAAATAGATATTCCTGAACTAAAGATTTAAAAAAATATTTAGTCATTCAACTATTAGATTATCACTCGATTGCTTTTATCCTCTAACACTTGTGAAATTCCTATTTATTAAAAACATAAAAATTTTAAATGTAGTTGATATTCGTCGATCAATGTATATCAATCATAACCACACATTTAAAAGTGGTTGATATTCACCGATAGAGAAATATAAACCACATTTAAAAATGTGGTTGTTGCTAGTAGACAGCGGGCCGAGCCAAGAAATACCTAAATTAAAATATTAATAAAACTGTTATTTGGAAATAAAAATGAAAAGAAATACATATTAAGTTAAAAAATAAATAAAATATTAAAACATATTAAAATAAACTAAATTAAATTAAGGTCCCGTGAATTCATAGAAACTATACAGGTTCCTATTTTCTTATCTTGGGCACTCTGGTATTATCGGAATTTATGCACATTTCACGATAAAGTACCAAATGTTTTGGCTTGTGGGATTATTGTTATGAATATGACGTAGCTATATTCTGAAAAATATTTACCTGCAGTGGACAGAACGGTTGATCAATTTACTTTCATTGTTAATAGACCCATTTTGTTCTTTGATGGTGCTGCACAGGATGGTCTGTGTGCAGCTGGAGGTGTTATATATCTTAATGAGGAACATTTTTTTACTCTCTGCCTCAACTGTGGCCGTGGCAGTAATATGAAAGCAGAACTTTTAGCCCTCTGGTGTGTGCTGAGATGTGCCAATATATTTGGACTGGTAAATATCTTGGTATTTGGTGATTCAAGGGTTACAATTAAATGGGCCATAAATGAATATGAAATAAATATTTTGGCTCTTACTCATTGGTGTAGACGCGTCAGAATGGAGATAGACATGCAGGAAAAGATTACCTTTTCACATATCTTTCGTGAACAGAAAGGAAAGGCAGATGAATTATCTAAGCAAGCATTAACAGGTATTGAAGGTATATTATCTTGGGAGGAGTGGATGGACTCCAACATCCTGGATTGTGGAGAATTTTACTTCTTCTAGAAGATTTCTTATTAGTAATTTTGCAGATTTTTGCAGATACCATTTTGAAAGGTCATGTGTCTAGATGATATGTAATATTTGTATGGATATCGATGTAAAATGATGGAAGTCTATGTCTACTTTCCTGCTTATGCAGAATGTACCTTTCTCTTTAGAGAAGGTGAATATCTTTGTACTATTTGATTTGATGAATAGCAATAGTACGTTTTTTTTTCGGTTGAAAAAAACAAAAAAAAAAATAATATTAAAATAAAATAAATAAATAAAGTAAAATAAAGAAATAGAATAACGGTAAAGTAAAGTAGAAATAAACAAAACTAAATTAACTAAAATAAAAGAAAATTAAAAATCTAATAAAAATAAATTAAATAAAAGTAAAGTAAAGTAAAAAAATTAAATAAAAGTAAAGTATAGTAAATAAAGTTAAAAAATTAAATAAAATAAATAAATAAAGTAAAATAAAATAAAGAAATAAAATAGAATAAAAAATAAACTAACTAAATAAAATAAAATAAAATAAAGAAATAAAAATAAAGTAAACTATATTAAATTAAATAAAAATAAAGTAAAGTAAATTAAATTAATTAATTAAACATAAATAAATAAATAAAATTAGAGAAAAAACTAAATAAATATAAGTGAAAAAAAAACTTAAATAAATAAAAGTAAAATTAATTAATTAATTAATTATAAATCAATTAATTAAAATTAAATAAGAAATAAATTAGTAAATAAAATATATGTTTATATTATATAAAAATATTTAATGGCCATTACTGATCATGGTTGACCATGTTAAGCAATGTTTGACATTGTTTACTATGGTTGCTTCATGTTTATGATTAAGAATTGTTTCAACATGGTTGATAATAGTTAAATTTGTAAGACTATGAATGACTATGTTTGGTAATAATTGATTATTGGTTGACCATGGTTGACTATGGTTTACGATGGCTAAGTATGGTCGACCATGGTTTACTTTAGTTGACTTTGCTTGAAATTGGTTGACTATGGTTGGCCATGGTTGACTATGATTGTCTCTGTATGACCATGGTTGACTATGGTTGGATGCGTTATTGTTGTTGACTATAGTTGACGAAGAGTGACTATGGTTGGTAATGGTTGATTATGGTTGGCTATGGTTGGCCGTCGTCGACTATGGATGAATTTGGTTGGGTATAATTGACTTTGGTTGGCTATGGTTGACCATGAAAGATCATGGTTAACTATAGTTGACGTTGTTTCACTATGGTTAACCATGGTTGACTATGGTTGACCATGGTTGGATATAGGTGAATTCTTTTGGTCATTATTGACTATTGGTTGATCTTCTCTAACTTTGGAATTTGGTTGAGTATGGTTGACTAATCGACTATGGTCCATTAAGGTTGATTTTTTTGGGCATTAAGTGACTATTGGTTGACCTTGTTCAAGACGTTTGAATTCAGTTGATCATGTTCGACAAATGTTGACTATGGTTGACTATGATTGACCATGGTCGACAAATTTTTACTATGGTTGACTATAATTGACTGTGGTTGACCACGGTTGACTATGGGTGACTATATTTGATAGTGCTTGACTTTCATTGAAAAATTTATTATGGTTGACTATGGCTACCAATGGTGTAGCATGGTTGAGTCATGGTTGAGTATGGTTGAACGTGGTTGACTATGTTTGATTTTAATACTTTGTGGTTGAAATTCGATGACCATGGCTGATAATGGTAGACTTTTTTTACAATGCTTGTCTTTGGTTGAGCATAGTTGACTTTAGTCAACCATATTTAACTATGGTTGACAATAGTTGACTTTCGATAACCATGGTTGATAACGGTATACTTTTTTTAAATGGTTGAATTTGGTTGAGCATAGTTGACTTTAGTTGACCATGCTTGACCATATCTAACTATGGTTTACCATGCTTCACTATGGTTGACTTTGGTAGACCATAGTCGACTATGGTTGACCATAATTAAGTTTAGACATTCATGGTTGATGATGGATAACCATGGTAGACTATGGTTAACCATGGTTGACTTTGGGTGTTTATGGTTGACAATGGGTGTTTATAATTGAATTTGGTTGAACATGGTTGACATAGGTTGACCATGGTTGACCTTGGTTGAATTTGGTTGACCATGGTTGACTTTGGATGTTCATGGTTAATAATCGCTGACTATGGTTGGCCATGGTTGATAAAAAATGATGTAGTTGATATTATTGTTAACCATAATTGACTTTGGTTGACCTTGGTTGACCATGGTAGAGGTTAGACGTTCATGGTTGACAATGGTTAACCATGGTTGACTATGGTTGACCATGGTTGAGTTTGGATGTTCATGGTTGACTGTGTTGAAGATGGTTGACCATGGTTGTTTATGTTTAAGCATGGTTAAGATTGGATGATCATGGTTAATGATGGATAACCAAGGTTGACTATGGTTGACCATGGTTGACTATAATTAAATTTGGTTAACCATGCTTGACCTTAGTTGATCATGGTTGACCATTGTCAAGCATGGTTGACTATAGTTGACCTTAGGTTACTATCGTTGACTATGTTTAACCATAGTTGAATATGGTTGACCATGCTTGAATATGTTTGATTATGGTTGAGCATGCGTGACAATGGTTTACTTTGGTTAACCATGGTTTTCTTTGGTTGGCGTTTTTTACAATGGTTGACCTTAGTTAACTATGGTTGTCTTTAGTTCACCATGCTTGACCATGCTTGACTTTGGTTAACCATGGTTGACCATGATTGAGTTTGGATGTTCATGATTGACAATGGTCGACTATTGTTGACCATGGTTGACTATAGTGTGACTATAGTCGGCTTTAGTTGACCTTGGTTGACCATGATTAACATTGCTTAGGCATGGTTGAATTTTGCTGCACATGGTAAATATTGGTTGACCATGCTTGACTATGGTTTACTATGGTTGAACATGGTTGACCATGCTTGAAATTGGTTAACCATGTTTGACTATAGTCAACCATGGTTGTGAATGATTGACTATAGTTAACTATGGTTGACATTGGATGTTCATGCATGATGATGGTTGGCCATGGTTAATTGTGGTTAACCATGGTTGACCATGATTGACCATGCTTGACTATGGTTGACCATGGTTAACTTTGGATGTTCATGGTTAACCATGGTTAATCATGGTTGACCCTACTTGGCTAAGTGTGGTTAAGTATAGCTAGTTATGGTTGACTATTGTTGATTATGGTTTACTATGGTCGACTATGGTTAATTGTGGTTGAGCATTTTTTATTATAGTTGATTATGGTTAACAATGGGTGCTTATGGTTATGCATGGTTTACTATGGTTAACAATGGTTTATTATGGTTGACCTTGGTTTATTAACATTGATTATGGTTTATTATGGCTGACCATGGTTAATTATGGTTGGTTGTCCATGGTAGACTATGGTTGACTATGCTTGGATATGGTTGACCATGGTTGACTTTGGATCTTCAAGGTTAATGATGGTTGTCCATCATTAACTATGGTTGACCATCCATTACTATGGTTTATCATGGTCGACTTTGGATGCTATGGTTGCTTTTTAACCGTGGTTGACTTTGGTTAAGCATGGTTGACCATATTTTAGTGTGGTTGATGATGCTTGACTATGGTTGACCATGTTTTTACTTTGGTTGAATATGGTTGACCATGGTTTATCTTTGTTGTTCATGGTTGACTATTGTTTATGATGGTAATTGATGGCTCACCAAGGTTGTCTGTGTTTAACCATTATTGTTCATGTTTGAATATGGTTGACTCTAGAAATATAGTTTACCATGGAACCATGGTTGGATTTTGTTTGTTATGGGTTTACATGCATTCTGATATATTATTAATGTTAACATTTTGTATGATATTATTAATGTTATTATTAACAATTTTGAGGTGTTATTAATGGTTGAATTTGGTTGACCATGGTTGACTTTGGTTGACTTTGGTTAATGATGGTTGACTATGGTTGACCTTGGTTTACAATAATTTACTTTGGTTTACCATTGTTTACTTTTGGTTGGATTTGTTTGACTATGGTTAAGTATGGTTTACTATGGATGGGCATGGTTCAATATGGTTGACCATGGTTTACTATGGTGGACTATTGTGGAAAATGGTTAGTCATGGTTGACTGTTGTCAACAATGGTTTAGGATGGTCAGCTAGGGTTGACCATGGTTGAATATCGTCGACCATAGTTGACTATAGTTCACTATGGTTGACTATGGTTAACCATGGCTTACAGTGGTTGAATATGGTTGACTAAGGTTGACTATGGTCAAACATAGCTAAATATAGTTGGATATGGTTGACTATGGTTAATCACAGTTGGTTATGGTTGACTACGGTTAACCATGGATTACAATGGTTGAATATAGTTAACTAAGGTTTACCATGGTTAATTATGGTTGACCATGGTTGACTATGGTCGACCATAGTTGACTATGGTCGACCATAGTTGACTATAGTTCGTTGTGGTTGAATATGGTTAACCATGGCTTATAATGGTTGACTAAGGTCTACCATAGTTGACTATGCTTGACTATGGTTGACCATGGTTGACTATAGTTAACTATGGTCGGTCACAGTTGACTATAGTTAGTTGTGGTTGACTATGGTTTATAAAAATGACTTACAATGATTGAATATGGTTGACTAAGGTTTACCCTGAGTAACTATGGTTGAGTATGGTCGATTATGGCTGATTGTGGTTGACTTTTCGTTGACCATGGTCGACGATGGTTGACTTTGGTTGACCTTGGTTGACCATGGTTGAAATTGATTGACTTTGGTTAATGATGGTGGATAATGGTTAACTATAGTTGACCTTGGATTACAATGGTTGACTTTGGAATACCATGGTTGACTTCTCTTTTGATTTGGTTGGCTATGGTTTACCATGTTTGACTATTGTCAACAATGTCTTGTGATGGTTAACTATGGTTGACCATGGTTGACTATGGTTGATTATGGTCGACCATAGTTGACTATAATTGGTTGTGGTTGACTATCGTTACCATGGCTTACAATGGTTGAATATGGTTGACTAATGTTTACCATGGCTTACCATGGTTGGCCGTAGTTAATTTGATTATGGTTAATTATGGTTGACCATGGTCAACCATAGTTAACCATCAACAACCATGGTCAACCATAGTCAACCAACTATGGTTTACCATGGTCAACCATAGTCAATCATAGTTAACCATAATTTTTCATAGTCAATTTGACTATGGTTGACCATAGTTAACTATAGTCATCCATGACTGACCATGGTTGACTATGGTTGTTTATGCTTGACCATGAATGACCATGGTTGACTATGGTTGAACATGCTTTTTCATGGTTGAATATGGTTGTTTATGCTAAACTATTGTTGACCATGTAAACTATGGTTTTTCATGGTCGACTATGGTTGTTCATGGGTGTCCATGGTTGTTCATGGTTTACCATGGATGAATGATGGACTATAGTTGTTCATGGTTGACCATGGTTTTTCATGGTTGACCATGGTTGTTCATGGTTAACTATGGTTGTCCCTAGTTGGTTAAAATGGATTAATTATTATCAATACTTTTTTACTATGGTTGACGCTTGTTGGTGGACATTGGGTGGTCATGCTAAACAATGTTTAAGCATGGATTTTCATGGTTAACTATTGTTAACCATGGTTTTTCATGCTTGCCTTATATTGAATTATGTTGACCATGTTTTACCATGGTTACCTTATGGTTGAGTTATGTTGAAGGTGGCTTCGTTTGGTTTTTCATGGTTCACCATGTATGTTGTTGGTTGACTATGGTTGAGCATAATTAACCATGTTAGACTATGATTGACCATGGTTGGCTATGGTTGATAATGGTTAGCACATACATCAAGGGTTAGGTCAAATTGCAATGTTTTGAAAAAGGTATGTCTGATTCTTATGTCCACCTATGGCTATATCACATTATGATGTTAAAATTTGTGGATTTTTTCAAATTGCTACTTTCCTCATTAGTTATGACACATTTTGAAATTTTTTGAGATTTATGTCATCAACGAGAGGTGTTATGTTTCAATGTGACATTGATCATGGGTTTTGTTAGATTGGAACAATGGTAAATGGTTACTTACAATTTTTACAATTGCTATACAATCTCACATTTCAATATTGACTATTTTGAGCCTATTTGAATTGAAAACAATTTATTTAAACAATATAAAAATGGAATTTCAATTTTCAGATACTTAAACATTATAACAAAATGTTTTATTTTTTGCTTTTCTATTTTTTTTTTAAATTACAACAATATATACTTCTATCAATTTTAATTTTAAATTACATCAATCAATTAATTTTTTTTAAAACTAAAGTATTAAAATTTTTTAAAACTATATTATTTATTTATATTATATATAAGTAAATATAATAAATGATATATTTTCATTTAATACCTTTAAAATAGAAAAATACAATTATCTAATATATTATTTAGTATTTTATCCTCTAAAATATCATAATATTATGTCATGCATAAAAAAATATTATATTATAATATTTATATTATAAATCTCTTTTATAAAACTTTTTTATCATTATAATATACTACATTATTATTATTATTGTTGTTATTATTTAAATAAAGAATAAACAACATTAAATATGAATTACTTTATATTTATTTAAAATTATTTATATTATTGATCTAAAATGTAAGTAGGAGGAATTATATATAAACATATATGTAAATATAAACTTAAATATTTTTAGATAAGCTAATATAATATTGATACTTTACATACTTTAATATACAATATTATTAAGAATTGCAAATTCAATAAAACATTTTAAAAGTTAAATATAACATTTTATAGTTCAATATAATATGGATAAAATATATTTTAATAAATATTACTATTTAATATATAAGTAAAATACAAAATTTTATAATGTAAATTTGATAATATACAATATTATTTTAAATATTATCATTTCTCAAATATATAATTATAAATTTATATGCATATAAACATATATATATATATAAATTTATGACGATTATGAAAATGGTCGAATGAAACAAAATACATATTTGCCAAAAACTCTATCAAAAACACCTAAATGTAAAATGTTTTAGTTAGAGTTTATCCCACACAATATACTAAGATATAAAGAACTTGACTATTCTTAGTGTAATCACGAAACAAAATATATAGTATAAAAAATTAAAAAATTAATATAAAAATAATTTTTCTCAATACATCTAATAATAATACATGCTCATGAAATCTTTCATAACATAAAGTGATTAAAATATGGTGCGGCTTCATTGTCAATGTTACACGGAATTTCAGTATCAATATGGAGTCCAAGGCCTCCAAGATTCTTATTAAATTTATACCTCTTACCACTTCTAAGATTATGGGTATCTTCGTCAGAATCACTATATATATTGTTTACCATGACATACTTAAGAATATTATTGCATTCTTAAAACACCTTTCTCAACTAACCACATCTTAATGTATAGACTAAGATTGTTTAGCAACTTACCTTGGAATCCTCCGAAAAAGTATGCTTATGCTTGGGTGTAGGATTTGAGTGTGTCTACAGCAAATTCGGTTACGAAGCCTTCTAGCATATGATCGACCCAAAAATCAACTACACATGTCAACGGGCTGTCTATTGCTTTGAGCTATGCTATGAGCTCAGGAGTCCACTCTGTAGGAACTCCTCCTTGAAAACAGGTTTTCTTTTCTACGAGCTGCGAGATCCACGCGTGCAGCTCATTTGGAAATGATGCCTAGAAAATATTGTCAATATCTTCCCACATATATCTATCCGACCACTGTGTGTCAGATAGACATGGATGTCTATTCTCTTGCCATGCAAAGTCTCTTCTGGTCTTGTCCCACCAAGCTTGGATTTCTGTCTATTCGGGATGCCAGTTGTCAAAGCGTTCTGGGAACTTGTATTCTTCGTCACACATCATGATTGCAACTCATCACGGATTCTAGCACGGCAACGGAACCATTTGTTGGCTATAACTGATCAAGAGGTTTTCTATAAGACCCAGGTTCTTCGCGGTTTCCCTTTGACCAACAAAACCCCTTTGCACTGGCCCTTTCGGCAAGAACCTATGAGCAGGTTGCGGTCTCACGTGAGGTGTATCTATAGGGTACTGCGGAATTAGCTTTCCACAGTAAGTGACGAGTTTCATGGACAGATGTACCGCATAGCGCAATAGGAAGTATGCGCTGCAAAGGGGGGACTGCGCAGCGATGGGCAATGCTACGGTATGCACCACTATGTTCTTCTACCGCGGGACTTCTCCTGAAGCTGCGAGCAATGCAGCTTTACTCCATACTTGGATTATCTTGAAAACACTTAAGGCATTGAAATGAATATCACTCATCCACTCATTCAGGCACTTAACTAACTATTCTTCTAACATTCATTCGTTAAAAACTCCAACTATTATGCATTCTTTTACTGCGTATAAAAAAGTGTCTAACTAAATGACTGATTAGCTGCCTTCAAACACAACACTAAATGTTCATTCTTCATTTGTTCATACAGAACTTAACATATCATTTACATATTTCTTCTGAAGAAAAATGCATGTTAAAGTTCTCTCATAACAGCATGCAAGGAAACATCTAGACATTCATTTATAGAAAACACAAATAATCATTCACTCATAAAACACAATCGTACAACGCAATATTTAACATGGTTCACTCCCCTCGGTGGGAAGCTATGTCCACAAGAATAGTTGGTAATATTTATCTTTAAAAAGGGGTGGGGACAACCATTCTTAGTTTGCGCACTCAGTTGCAGACTCTCCTTCCTCTCAGATAGGTCTCTACACACACAGCTGCAGATCCTTTACAATCTTCTCAGCTCAAAAGAGATTTTACACTATACATCCAAAACCCAAAATTGTCACAACAACAAGTATCCACACAGTAACCCTATCCCATACAAAATTGTCTTCTTAAATAGACCATGCCTGAAGGTTATGTCTTTACAATGCCGAAGACCTAAACCCAAAAACCCTTAGGGTTTACAAAACCATGACGGTTTCCCTAAACTGGCTTGCTGGCATCTAATAGCGTCTGCTTCATCGTGGCAGTTCTCCACGTCTTCACGCTGTCACTATCGGCCTTCCTATCGCACGCGTTCCAACGGGTCTCTTTCACTGAACCATTCATCTATAACGGTTTCTCCCACTAGGTGTGCCATGACGTTGCTTTCCTTGAGTTTTCCTTCCCTTAACAAACTCATACAGTTGGCTGCCTTCCTGATATGCTCATCCTGCCGCTCGGCACTCCTGGATCATCTTTCCAAAATTATACCACTACTGGTCCATCTGATACCTGCACCTGATCCTTGTCCAACACTCCACTTTGTTGGCTCCACGTGGACTTCTTGCTTCGCAGCAATGCTTCCTCATAGCGCTGGTCTTCGCGGTGCTTCCAAAATTTGGATGCTGCACACAATTTCGCAGCATCCTCAACACTTAGACAAAATTACATCTTTTTCTGAGCTGCGCCCAGCTCAGATATTCTTGCTTATAAAAAATGTTACCAAAACTTTGTCCCAACTTGGGCCCAATAGTGTGTGTGTGTGTTTATGAGAGAGAGAGCAAGAGAGATGGGGGGTGGTAAGTTGTAGGGTTAGGGGGATTATGAGAGAGAGTGAAAAATATTGGTTTAAGAGTAGGGGGAGTAGGAGAAAGAGGGGGGTGGAGGGGGTGCTTATCGGTAGGGAGAGTTGGAGGGGGATAGATAAATAAATTATGGCGGTTATAGATTGTTGGAGTGAGGGACAGAGAGGGGAAATGTTGGGGAATTGTTGGAGAGAGAAAGATGTTGGTGTTAGGCAGAGGTATAGGAGTAGGGGAGATAGAGAGTTAGAGAGAGATATAGGAGAAGGGTTATCTGTATCATAGGACAAGGAGGGTTGTGAGAGAGAGAGAGAGGAGAAAAGATAAAGAAAGAGATAGAGGAGAAAAGGTAAAGAGAGAGAAGAGGTTGGTAATGGTTAGGGAGATGAGGCTTGTAAGTGTTAGAGTGAAATAACTGGTTGGTAATGATTAGGGGGGTGATTGGAGAGAGAGAAAGAGAGAGGAAAGTTAATGGTAAGGTGACAGTAGTACAAAATGAGAAATTAATGACTAAAAAAAACTAAAATTCGACTATAAATGACTATTTTTGAGTCGGTGACCAGTAGTATCCGATTTCCACTATCTTATCTCTAGTCGCATTTCACTAGTCATTAATTGGTTGACTTATTAGTCATTGATTTAGTCATTGATAATCACTGATTAAGTCATTGATTTAGTCATTGATACTCACTAATTTAGTCATTGATTTAGTCTTTGATACTCATTGATTTAGTCATTGATTGTCAAAATTAATGACCAAATATAAGACTAAATAAACTACTAGATGATAGCATATTAATGACTAAGCTAAATACGACTAAACGTTAGTTGCACTATAATATACTGGAAATTAGTTACTAATAGTTGTATATATGCAAATTTAGTCATTTTCTTAGTCACTAATTTATGATAGGGTACGGAGGAATCGAACCACCAATCTCTTGCCTATAATTAGGTAGGTGCTCTACCATTGAGCTAGCACCCTTTAAGAAGTTGGTATTGCTTAACAATGATGATATTCAAACAAATTTTGCATGGGAACAAAATGAATGTCAAACATATTCAAGAATAATGCTTCAAGTACTAAAAGAATTCTAAGATATAGTAGTTCAACTGTGACAATGATGAAAATTCAATAATTGATACCAAAGAAAGATAATTTAGGCTAAAAATGACACATCCACAAATGCAGAAAGAGTGCACATGCTGATTTTGGTTGAAAAGCTCACCGAAAAAGTTGTTCTAGTTGTTTTCTGTTTTTACATGTTGATTTTTGTCCAATCGCATGTTTTCTGGTTTTACATCTTTATGAACTATCTTCTTTGATTCAAGATAACTTAACCTGAAATAGATATAACTTGTTAAATTATAATAGATACCACTTGAATAGAAAAATAATGGTTGTCTCTGCAATGGAAAAATCTATGTTGCAAGGAAGATATTGTAAACAAGATGAAAATTGACCCAGGGCCATGCCTAAAAAGATCGCTCAGATTTGTTGTAGAAGTCATTTAAAATATGGATTCTAGCTATGTATCCCATAGGCCTTTGTCATTGGCTCTTATAATAGATTTAGCAATGTGTTCCTTCAATAAATTATCCATGGTTGCTTGTTGATCAAGTGCATCCATAACAAATTAATTACTCTTATGGAGCAAATCCCTAGTTGTTGCAGAGTTTCCACATTCTTCCGCTGGATGCCCACAATACTTTTCATGTTACCCTTGAAGCTTCAAAATTGTTCAAAATTTACCCTTTTTTTCAATCACCATTGAGTCAAACTGTTCCTCCTGTTAATTTAGCTACCTCATCAATGACTGGCCCATGAAAGGAAACTCCAAGTGGATGTAAGGATCACAACATATTTCTAGTTGCATCAAAGATACAAACTTCATCTACAACTTACTATTTTACTAGTATGGAACCTGGGTGCATGCTACATGAATTATTTTTTGGCTTCATTGTTGATGTTGTTGCTTGCTTGCAATTCCTTAAGACATAGTAATAGATAACACAAAATTCATCGGAGATGATAATATGATAACAAGAACAAAGCAAGAGAGTTTGAAAACTGTCTTGGGAATAGAACGATCTGTTTTTGACTAAAATCGAAGATCCATTCAATTCCATCACCACTTGAATGACTTTGAGCCATGAATCTAAAAACACATTTCCATGTATCATCTACACTATCAATGAACTGCTTTAGATGCAAGAATACCCATATATGAAGATTATGAGACATGCCAATTAATATAGCCGGATGCCAGAAAAAATATCTTTGATGTGAATAAATTTTGTAGAAACATTGTAACTTTAGTTTAGATAAATGGAAGATATCCCACAATCTGAGATTGCAATGAAACACAACATCACTAACCACAAACTCAAGTCTGACATTTTCAACTAATTGGAATTTGGGAGGCTTCACATTACAAATCTTTTGGATATGGCTACTTAACCACATTAAGAAGGTGTTGTTTTTCATTCAAATTATATTTCCCAAGGTAGTTCTTAGCATTGAAAATACATGCAACTGTACCACCCTAGATCCAAAGTGAGGAACATAATCCCCATCAATGATTTGGATTTCTACAATCAACTCAAGCCTTATGTGAAAAAAACTCCACATCATGTTGCTCTGCAATGCTCATTAAAAAAAGGGCGACAAGAAAAATGTCAAGAATTACAACACTGGCAGGACAACCCTAAAAGTGATTGTTTTCACATACAACAATGCAACCTCCTTCTTTCCATAAGTGTGGGAGTTGATTGAAGTTCCCCTCTATTGGATCAACTCTCACAACGTATCCATAAATTGTGTGGATTTATGGGATCGTTTCAAGGTGATTTACAATTTTGACTTCCTTGAAGATAAATCTAGCATTTCCACACTCTGCCTGTAACTTGCTCAGAATATTGAATCCGCATTTGAAAAGAAATACCTAACTTTCATGATTCAACTGAAGAGACACAACAAATATCTTCAAAGTAATTAATGTAAAAAAGAGTTCAAAATTTTCTCTTATCCTTGACATTTCAAATAAAATGCATTAGTTGCTTTCACAACGACCTGAGAGGTAGCAGGGCTTTGGGAAGACATGCTTCACGCAACAAACAAGGAAATGATAATATAAAAGTTGTAACCTTTCATTCTTGAGATACATGTGAATTAATTTTCTCTAACTGCAATGGAAAATATTCCGCAAGTTGTTGAGGGTTCACTTCCATCGCTGCCTTAAATTATAGCAGGGAGAGTGGGGGACAACTCCTTGCTTTCAGTGGAGCTTCCATCAAAGTGTTTCTGCTTTGCAACTGCATAGAATGGGAGGCCAAAACCTATTCGCAACTGGTCCTAACTTGTAGAGATTCTTCTTAGGTGGTCCTAGATTGCCTTGTTTATTACACAATCTTGCACCCCTTAAGCCTATGCCAGACTCAATTAAACATGCATGCCAACATGCCGAGAAATATTCGGAACCCTGGTAACAATATCACTAATCTACAAAAAGCATAAAAATTACAGAGGTAAACAATACTAATAAAAATAATACAAAAATAAAACCCATATCAAACATAAAATGTGGATGTCAAGGTGCATTAGAGCTAGAAGACTCCACAGTATATTCATTGTCCTTGATAAGTGACCAATAAATTGTTCGATAATTTCATTGAGGGAAAACCTAGACAAAATGTCTTGTCCATAGGGGATATGGATGGCACAATTATGCTGGCTTAAAATACAATACAAAATTTTCTATTAATCGAAGTCCACTATTTTAAAAAAGAGACTAACAATAATTAACATTGACAGAAAATATCTAATGGAAAACCAGATTAAAGTATCAGTTGCTTCTGCACACTTTACCTCATGGAAAGTCATTAGAGTTGGCTTATCTCCAACCGGTGGTGTCTGGTTGCAAAGCATGTGTGCTATGGGTAGCCTTACTGAACTACCTTCCTGTGCAAGCACACGACTTCGGCCAAAAACTTCATCCATCACATATAAGTTTTTATATGTGTCCTCCATCTGAGTCGTTTGAGTCCTTCTGCATTGCTTCCTTTGTGTAAACTTCTTGTAGTTTTTCCCATAGTTCTATTGTAGAAATATGATTTCCAATCTTGTCTTTTATAGTCTCAGGTAAGCCTTCCAAGATGGCATTCATTGTTGGCTTATTGTTCCTTTGTAGTTCTTTCTTGGCTGCAGACTTTGGTGGCCTTTTAAGAGGAATATAATTTGTAATAACTAACTCCGAGACTTCTTCTCCTAATACTTTCAAGCATAATTTCGTTATGACCCTCCATATTTCAAACTCCTCGTTTCCATCAAATAGAGGTGCTATGCATGTTGCAAAACTTTCTTGGTTATTCACGGTTGCTGCTATGTGGCTCATCGTTCCAATGGTTAAAATTTTCCTGAAGGAACTCCCTCTGATGGGGTGAATCAATATTTAGTGTTTTTATCCAATTTCAAACTTTAAGGAGATTAACTATATTAAATATCATTTAATGTCATCCAACAAACACAAGAACATATGCATAATACACAGGAAATTTATAGTGGAAACCCAATTTGGGAGAAAACCACTCTTCAAAACTTCATTAATAGTTTGTTTTACAGAAGCATTTACATCTGTGAGGTCCACCCATCCCTCAGATGATTTTGCAGAAGCTCCTACGCTTGTGAGGGAAACCCATCCCTCGGATGGTTTTATAGATGCTTCAGCTTCTTGGAATTTTCCTGTAGCTATCAATCTTTCGTAACATCATTAAAATTGTCAAACCTGTAGCTGCATCAACCAAATAATCTTTGCTGCAATCCTCTGTCAATTTCATCTCTGTTTTAAGACTTAAATTGTTGTTCCTATACCCATAGATATATTCCTGCGCATACTTTACTAGTCATCATATACCTTTGCATTCCCTGACAACATCAATCCTGTCTCCCATCTTCATGCTCTGCATTTGTTCTTAAAAACATCTTTGTCATTCCTATAGCTCTCACTCTACCATTCTTAATTGATCAGGGTATTGTAGCTGCTATTTTTCCATTCTCATACAATCCTGTAATTGTAATAGAAAAGCAGAACTCTACATCTTCCTGATTGCAATCATCATTGCATACTCATTGTGCGCATGGCAAATTCTTTGATTAATACAAACACTCTGCTATTGCCCCATGAACTTTAGGCTATTATCATTCCATAGTCATTTCTGTTAATTCATGCATATGTGATTTGTTAAATATGCCTCTGCGATTTCTCAGAGCAAGTACACTAAATGGGTAAATCAATTGATCATATTTATAGATCAATTGAAAATTATATCGTGAATTTATTTCGTCTATTGCGCTATCCTACAGGTTAAAAGTCACAGAACATATTCAAAATAGAGACTATTCCTATCATCACTAATCTGTAATCACATAGAAGGCAGACTAGGGCTTGAGACCATTGATAATTTGACACAACAAACAACGAGCTCCTATCTTTCATGCTCTCTGCGAAATTGTTGCTCGGATCCTCTTTTTTCTCACATCACTGCTATCCTAAATTCAAAAATTGAGGCGTCCTGTGTTACTTGTGTGTCACTGTGGTTGAAGATGAAAAAATCAAGCTCATAGCCACAATATCAGACCCTTCAATCAACCTACAATCTCTGAGATCATCATCACATTCACATCTCTCAACACAAGTTCTCATCAAGCATTTCTATTATATACGATTTCTCTGATTGTAACAATAGCAAATGGAGGGCTGACATGAAACTTCCATTATTTAATCAACGGTCGACTTGAAACCTCAAAAAGTGGATTTTAAATCTTTTTGCATCACCGTGAAGGTTGAATCTAGTCAACCAGGGGGAGCGTGCAAAATACATCGTGGCCGTTGGATCCGATCAACGCTGGACCCAACCGATTCCAAATGCGGATTTAAAACAATTTCGCATCACGAGCGATTTTTACTTTGGTCAAACCTTCGCTAGGGTGCAAGGTAGTGTGGTGACCGTTGATTACATGGACGATCATATCTTCAACCATGTCATTGCCTTTGCCAAAGAAAATGCCAACTCTGCCAAATTTAGTGCCATCTCGTCCGCTAAGTAAATGCTAACTCAAGTACCATTGTATGTGATCCACAAAGATTCATTTGTCCACCAAAGTTGGTTGAGCACTATCTCCGCCAAGCATGCCATATATCTCATGTATTCCATATGCCATATTTCAAGAGTTTTATCAAAAATTCTAAGGACCTTTCAATGTTTTCCAAACAATTCTTTCAGGGACCTCAAGGTCATTCCAAAATAATGCATTTGAGTACTCCAACCATATCTCACAAAGTGCCTCTTAAGTGCTTGGGATCTGTTCTTGACTTTGCATGACATATTGATCTTTACATCAATGAGAACAACTGTTCTTGACATCAATGACAACATTATCCAACAGAATTTTTGCAAGGCTGCCAAGAAATCAAGTGTGATGGAACAATATGCTACATCTTCAAGGTGAAGCTTTTAAGGACCAAAAGCCTTTAAATGGGGAGGTGTGATCCAAATTGAATTCTCATTTCAAACTTTGTAAAAAAACATAATTTGTTGCCAAAGGTTGAATTCAACAATCATCTTGAACATACCTCAAGATGGTGAAAAAATCACCTTGATGGTTGGGATTCCAAGGCAGCTCTATAACAAAGGAGGGCCTTGTTTGAGGAAGGAACAACAACAACCAAGGGGGATATAGAGGAAATGAAGAATAAGTGAAACTGCATATGTTTGGAAAACTTGGGAGAAGAAACTTCCTTGAAGTTCAAAGGTTGTCCTTGAGCCAAAACAATTTGCAATATCTCCAGGGAAAAAAAGTGCATCAAAATCTCTACAGAGAGTGCATACTCACCTTTTCTAACAATTTCTAGAGCCTAATAAAATCCCCACTGGATACTAGGTTTTCCATTTTGGTTTTTAGGGTAAAAAATATCTATGATGTGATTAAATGCTTGTTATTAAGTGATGTCTATTAGATTTTGTTTCGGTCTTAGTCTAATTGTTTGGGTTAAATTACTTGCTAAGCAAAATCATTATTATCTCATTGTCAAATCACATACATTCCCATATCTTGAAATCTACATGGTTTTTGGGTTTAACTAATGGTTTGATGGTTGATATCATGGTTAATTATGTTGGCATGTTGTTCAACTTGTTTTTGACTCCCATGTACCACTCCCAATCCTCCAATGCATGTAGGAGAGCAATTATATGGGGATTGAATTATGAATAGAGCACACCCATGTTTGGGTCATCCTACTTCCCTTTAAATATTATGCAGCACATCTACATCCACTCGATTTGTCATGGTTGATAATTGTTTGTGAAGAAGAATTCTAAAGAGAATGCCTACACCATTTGCACCATTTGCTAGAGTCATTGGATTAGCCATTATTTGGAAAAAATGCCCCATGTGGCTGCTAATTTGATAGGAAGCTTGGTTGTGCTTGTTATGTTTTGAACCCACTAAAAACCACTCCAACATTAATCCCTTTTGCTCCCAGAGTGTGTGGGGGCTAGCAACCACTTTTTCCCATTGTGGGGCCATTGGCACTGTCTAAGTGTGCCCCTATTTTTCTCCCAATCCGTTGGGAAGAGGGATCACCTTCGAGATTGGTCTTTGGATAGGTAAACTCAATCACCTAATGCACCATCGAGGCACCTACGACCACTTAGTTGTTTATATGTGATTACATATGAATGTGTGAGTGTTGGGATTGACTCGTTACTAGCATAAAACAGAGTCCTTATTTTATGCTGGTAATTCCAAAGGATACAACAAAGGTTTATGGTTGGGTGTATATATATATATATAGATATATATAATTGTGTGCCAGAGTCATCATTTTATGCTTGTAATTCTAAAGGATACAACATAGGTTTATGGTTGGGTATATATATATATTACAACACAGGTTTATGGTTTATGGTTGGGAATATATATATATATATATATATATATATATATATATATATAATTGTGTGTAACTTGTTTATTTATTTAGAGCAGCAGTAGGTGCGTGAGTGATTAATCTCACTCCCTCATACCCAACAACTACACCCAGCCTTGGAACCAAGGTGGCACAAGGATTTTCATTCTAGAGAAACAAACAACTATTGAACTCAACCTATTCGTGAATATAGACAAAATGACAAATTTTCATTTCGATAATAACAATTCATGTTGGTGAGGTCGACAGGCCATAGGCATCTACTGAATGGTATCAGAGCAGTTGAATTTGTGACCTTGATGCAATTGTGGCACTTTGAGGGAAAGCATACCCAACTAGGTAAAGCTTGAAATAGAGAGAGGTTGGAAGAATTAAAAGGCTTCAATGTGCAGATGTAAGAGGAGAATTGAAACTTAAAGGAGAGGATAGTTCAGCTGGAAAAAGGAGCTAGCCAAGATGTTGCCATTGTTAAAGGAACACTTTTCCAAATTTCATGACACTTTCACCAATGTTATGACAGATTGAAACAAGGGCAAAGTTCAGATCTTGCAAATAGGAGGAGAGATAATTCAGATGGATTGATAGCAAGAAGAGTGGCTCACTCAGATGATGGAAAATCCCCACCAAGAATTGAATACAAAGGAGGAGGCATTGGCCAAGTTGTAGGTAGAAGACTAAGAATTACAAAAGTAAACCTTCAGGAAGCTGTCGATCCACAAAATAGACCACCAAATTCAGAGTATACCTACAGATCCTCAACATGGTTAAAAGAACATAGAACACTAATACCAGAGTTCAACAAAAGCCTTGTTAAATCTACTTCAAAACATAATCCATCTAGGAAACATGCAAAAGTACATTCTTAATTTTGCACCAACACAAGCAAAAACAAGGGGCACTAAATCTTTCCCAAAATAAAACATATGTTAGAATCAACTTGCTTATTAAGCAACAACAACATCCACTGTGTAGTGCTTACAAGAAGTTATAATCAGAAGGCTCTGAATAACATCCACCAACCAAGCTATCTGTTTAATCCACCTGCACATGTTACGGGAGAGGCATCCAGATGCAAAGCAACATTCACTGATTAATAGCTTACATACTATATAAGAACATCTACTACAGTACATACTATAGACCACTGCTCACAAGAGACAAATGCTGTAAAAGCCTTGCTCTTTATTGTTTTCTTCAAAAACATATAACAATTCGCTAGCATAAAGAACATACCCTAAAACAAATTTCCATTCGAAGCCAAAACTATTCTACATAGATACATCACAAAAAACTGGATACATGACACGTAGAACTGAAATAATTCTATCCATAACCAACTAGTAAGGGTTAAGAAAACTATTTTAAAAAGCTTGATAATGAATATGAGACGTGAAGAAAATAAGAATATTTACCTTTTTGTTCCATATTTTTGATACGTGAGTACAAAAACTAGTGTGAAGATCATGTGTGATGAAAAAGTTAAGTCGCCACAACCATAGATAAATCCATGTGGAACTACAAGCAAGTATTCAAGAACATAAACCAATGTCCTCATCTCAAATAAACAAACATATGTTCCAAAAAATAATATTCTTACAAAGAGACATTGCAAAATAACTTACAATTAATCAACAGTACTTCAAGTAGACCATCAAGATGAGGAAGACGAGCAAGTTTAGACCCCTATTAAAAATTAAATTAAAATAAGTCAGTCCTGCAAGGCTTATTTGATCATTTTAAACAATTGTGCACAGTAAAATGTGAACTTACACCATCAAAATATAATTATATAATATTAAACTAGATCATCGTAAACTATTTGCAATGTCAATGCATAGAGGCTATACCAACAATATACAGGATTCTAATATATGAAACACATTCATAAATACAAAGGCACTGCATAAATAGGCACCAACAATCAGATAGGAAAGAATAATAAGGTTACCTCACGACCCATGATAATTAGGACCAGGCAGCTGGGTTGACATAAACGTGACAAATATCAAGAATTGAGAGACCTGAAACTGAAAGTAAATTAAATATTAAAAATTTGAAATTAAATACTGTTGAAAAATGCGCACTCCTACCTAGATGCAACAATTCAGAGGTACTTATCCTACCAAATTCACTTGGGGCTTGCACCTGGCCTTAAGTTCCAACAAACATTTTTCATACAAAATCACATATTTATGTTTCTAATTTGAGAGCAGAGATGCAGTGGTTGAGTTCATGAAAAAATGCAGTGTGAATGGGGAAATTTGTGATTGCAGGTGATACATACCAACAAGTTCAGGATAAAAAATGAAAGTTTGAGCCTGGATCCTTATGTGAGTTGTTGTTTCTCAACTCTCACACAATATTCTCTTCAAGATGGAACACATGGCTGGGTCATTAACTTTTCTTGTACTAAATCCGATCAAAAGGCATAAGAACCCAGAAGATAACAACCGCTTTCATCTATGCACAGACATCATATGTCTTATGAATCTATAAAAAACTAGCTAAGAGTATTGCGATGCACCTCTTCAAGATCACATGCTTTCATAATTTAATCTAGTTGAAGAGTTCAACAAAAAAATTGCCTACAAATGCATATATTTATGTTTCTAACATGAGATCAGGGATGAAGTGGTTGAGTTCATGAAGACATGTAGTGTGAATTGGGAAATTTGTGATTGCAAGTGATACATACCTGCAAGTTTAGGCTAAAAAATGAAAATTTGGGCCTGGATCCTCCTCTGAGTTTTTTTTGAACTCTCACACAATATTTTCTTCAAGATAGAGCACATGGTTGGTTCATGCACTTATCTTGTACTAAATCACGACAAATGGAATATAAACCGAGAATATCAAGAGCTTCTTTCATCTATGCATAGACATCGTATGCCCTCTGAACATATAACATACCTTACAATACTGTTGGGATCAATAAAGTTGTATGAAACATAATTTTCTACCCATAAAAAAGACAAAGTTCAAGTAGAAACACTCGAGTGCTAGCAATCCAAGGATTCCATGAGTTTATCAAATTGAATATATATAGATTGGGCATATCCCCATGAAGGCAATGCAACATATATGATGGACGGATCATGCTTCTTCACAAGATTTTATATTCTATGGGGGTAGTTTCATATTTGAAGAATATATTGGGTGGAAATCCATCCCCAAAACACTTCTCACCCACCAGCAGGATGATGTATCCATAAGATATGATGCAATATCTATATTCCCTACAAGGCTAGAATGATTTGATTGCTTACCCACGTTTCCATGAACTACTCCAAGTGAAGGTTTTTGCAGCGTTCTAAATAATATTAGAGCCCTACAGTCTCATTCCCACCTTGATTTATTCCTTTGTAGTTTTTTTTAATTGATAATTCATGTTGAAAGTAAATAGTGAGTCATACTAGGATGAAAAACAAAACTGGACCTACCGAAGCTATTGGTGCTCTTGGCTCTGCACCTGACACTGGGCCAATCAGCATAAAAACTACTCTGTGTCGATCTAGATCTTCCTCCGATGCTGGGGATTCCGAAATGGGTGCTTCAATTGGCTATGATGGTAGTGAAATTGCATGCACCTATTCACGATACAGGAAACCTGAACAAGAGCACATCTAATCTAATATGTTGTGTAGCATGATTTGCTCTAGATTGTAGGCAGAGATGGGAAAAATGCTTGACAAGAAATTTAACCCAAAAAAATGTGATTGAGGGAGACGAGTATCCAAGTTCAAGTATTATTATCATGCCTTTGAGATTCATATGATTGAGGAAGCGATTAAGGATAAATATTTTGTTTCTTTGTGAAAAACACCTCTCAAATATGTAATGAAAACAAGGCATCGAGCGAAATAGAATGTGGAAGATATATTCCATGAAATGCCTTGGATAAATACCACCAGAATTTAGATACATAGAAAATAAGGGTTTGTATATTGGGTAGGAACTCTTCAGTATTCAAGACAGATCAACGAGATTGATACCAACAATTTTATTTGTGGAAATTCTTCATCTCATCGCATTCATCAATAGATTCACAGCAAAGGAAACAAAGAAAAAAACAAATTACTGAAGTAGAAAACCATAGAATTAGGACTTACCCAAGGGTTTCTCACGGGCATGTGTTAAAGATTTTCTCTGGATTTGTAGAATAATATTGCCGAATATTCGAATGTAATCACCTCTCAGACCCAAAGAAACCCCCTCCCCTCCTGCCAAAGAAAACAAATTGGCGCCAAATCAAGGTTATATGGCACTAATCAGAATAAACTCCATGAATGTTGGATGTACAGGTCGGTTGCCTCTTGCGCATAATAGAGTACCGAATCCCCATCCATAGTCATAGTGTGTACTGTATTTTTTTATTTTATTTACATTATATGTTATATGTTTTAGAATATATCGATTTATTATAACACGGTTTCATCATGTTTTTAAAGTGGGGTTTAATTATAGTTAACAAAAAAAATAAAATTACATTATATGTTAACATATAAGATCCAACCAAGCCATCTCGATGTGCCAAGGAAGAGGAAAAATAAGCATGATTTTGCTAGATTGATGATGATCCCACAGGTATCGAAGATAGAGTGTAAATCAGGGACGTTGCGACATAAAAGAGCGGAGGAGGAATAGTGAACGTACTCATCTTTGATTAATTTTAAACCCTACCCCAACATTGGTATACACCGAGTTGGAATAACTAACAAATGGTATATTCTGACCATTAGTAACCTTAGTTTCAGTGGTGCAGTAGTCTAACTAATCAATGGTGACCACTTTTCCGTCATGAGGAAAACGAATCACTTTAACAAGGTTGATTTATTATAGCGACGAAAGTTCGTTGCTATAGCGACGATCATCGACGGAATTTCAAAATTTTCCAAAAATTTAAACTGTTTTCCACAAAAACATTGATTTTCACTATTTCGTGGCAAACTTTCATGGGAATTTTGAGCCATATGTAGTAGTACTATGGGAAGTCATAAGTTCATAACAACGAGGAAAGGACCAAAACTCAGACCTTGGCATGAAAGAAAAATTCTAGGGCAGTTTTGTAGACTAAACCAACATTCTGTGCACAGTTGCAGCAGCAAGGAAGCTTGTTGCAGAGGTTTTGGACACTTTTGCACAAGTCTAGGCCTGAAAACAACCTCGATCTTCATTACTAGGCATATTTTAAGGCTAAATTAGCAGTAAATAGTCATGAGAATCACCCTAAGATGAATTTTGGGAAACACATGAAGGCTAAAAAGCAGTAAAATTCTGCTTCCGGGCATATATAAGTCCACCTAATATCAACAATAGGGACTGTTATGGGTGTCTCTCTGATGCAATTTGTGTGAAAAGGGGCAATTATGGGCACCTTTAACCCATCTTTCCTAGTTTTGGGTGGATTTGTGTGTGATACAACAATAAAAGGGCTAGTTTCTTAGCACACTCCTTATAGCAGCATCCCTAAAAGGGGGTTGATCCACTTCAGAAGTACTTGTTTGTTGGGAATTAGGGGAGTTTAAGTTCATCATTTTCATTATCAGATTCATCTTCAGAAATGGCAACAAAGTCATCAATATCTCGTGTATGCTTTTATGGTTCTGCTACTTTAATGGAAACTTCTATATCCTAGGTCAATACTTTTGATACATGTCAACCAAGCAAAACTAAAATAAATATATTCTGACGGGTGGATAAATCCTACCACAAGCAAAAGATCCAACAATTGAAATGATTTAAAGCAAAATCAAGTGCATTCAGTTGTTAAAAACTCATTTACACTTTAAGGAAACTAAGGAATCCATAACAAACTTACATCTTGTAGTAAAAAACTGTGGACTCTCCTGAAGTAGAAGAAGGAAGGATATGATCATCAATAATTGATAGAATGTCATTGCAGATTCTAAACAGTTCATCTTCCCCTTTTTGTCGGTAATCCCTTATCCTTTTCACATTTTTCTTATTCCCCTTTGAGTCTTCTTTATGCTCAATGGAGGACATAATCCGCCATGATGCTTTCCTGGAACGACTAACATTCTTATATCCAATAGAAAGAAAGTTTCTTTCCTCCATAGACAGGTCCAGATCCAATTTGGCAACATTCTTCATTGAATGCACCATCTCTCCAAAAATTCATAAAGTCTATAAACACAATCAATGACACCAAGCTGGAAACTGAACTTGCAAAATTAGGCAAAGAAATTGAGAGATTCTTAGATTGAATGCAGTGCCATCTTAATCCATAATGGGTCAATACATTAAATCCACTACAGGGATACTTAAAAATAAAAGACAGTCACAATTTTATGAATTTTCGGGGGATTCATGTACAATCACTATATACTAATTAAATACCTGTGCAAGCAGTTGCATGGATTCTGCATGCAAAGGCCCCAACGATGAGGGTTGTTTAGCATATTCTATTTGAGGAATTGGGAGCTGAATTATCTACTAAAACTAGATTATCAGATTTATTTAATTGCTAAATTAAATCAACTAAGCTAGGAAAACAGCCTCACTTACTATTTTTCTTAGTATTTTGATAAAGTACAACAACCTCACATACCCCCAAGCACACTGTCAATGGTAGGGAACACAATGACGAGAGGATATTGACTTCCAGGAAGGGAATACAATAGGAATAGTTAGATTGATTACCTTCCATTGTTCGGGCTTGGAATAAATAACTCCATGCGGCCCAATAAACGACTAATTTACATTAATCGTTGTTATCTAGTCATATTTATACTCTTGTGACTAAATTAGTCATTTATGTTAGTCATTTTTATTTTAGTCACTTGTTATCTAGTGATATATTTTATCTTGTGACTAAATTAGTCGTTTATCTTAGTTGTTTTTTGTTGGCTTCTTTAAAATTGCTCAATTTCAGTCATTTATCCCTTGAAAAAACTACGGTGACTAACTTTTTTAGTCACCTAGTCACTTATCTCTCATTTTGTACTAGTGTGAGGAGAAGGGGAGTGAGAGAGGAAGAGAGAACTGAGGGTGGGCATTGGGGGTTCTTGGGGTCTAGAGAGAGAAAGAAAGAAATGGATGGGGTGAGAGGAGGAGAAAAAAGGAGAGATAGAGTCATTGAGAGAGAGTTAGATATGGGGGATGGTAAGTGGTAGGGGGAGGGTTTTTAGGAGAGAGAGAAATAGATAAAGAGGTTTAAGGGTAGGGGGAGCAAGAGAAGTAGATATGGGGGAGAAGGGAATGCTTATAAGTAGGTAGAGTAATATAGGGGCTAGGAAGAGAGAGAAAGGTTTAGTTGTAGAGAGAGTTAGAGAGACGAGGGGTTTTAGGGGTTGGGGGGTAGAGAGTGGTGTGGGAGTATAAGAGAGAGAGGGAGAGGGGTGTTGCAGGAGGTGGTTATTTGTAGGGAGAGTATGAAGGGGTTTAGGAAGAGAGAGTGGCCATTATGGGTAGTGAGACTAAGAGAGAGGGATGGTGTTAGGGGGTTGTGGGAGAGAGAGAGGGTTGGGGGTTAGGTTTAGGTGGACTATTAGGTTATAGAAAAAGTTAAAGAGGTGGTTTGTAAGGGTTAGGGGGAAGAGGAGAGAGTGAGAAAGAGAGGATGAAGGGTTGTTGAAGGTAGGTGGAGTAGTAGGAGGGTGAGAGTCAGATATAGAGGGTTGCTAAGGATTAGGGAGAGGAGGGGAGGGAGGAGGAGGAGAAGGAGGTTAGTGGTAGGTGGAGTAGGGGTGTGTTCGAAAGAGAGAGAAAATTGTGGGGGGTGGATGTGTGTGGGTGTTAGGAGGCTAGAATATAGAGAGGGTAGGAGTAGGTGGAGGATTAGGGGAGAGCGAGAGGAGGAGAAGAGGGAGAGGTAGGAATGGATATAGAGAGAGTGACAGAGAGAGAGAGATAGTAGCTTAGGGATAATATGAGTAGGGTGAGGGAGTGTGAGGAAGGGTTAGGGGTACTGAGAGAGGGGGGTATTAGGGGGTTACATAAGAGAGAAAGTGGTGGAGGTTAGGTTTAGGTGGAGCAGTTGGGTACAAAGAGAAGTGAGAGAGTTTCTTAGTAAGGGTTAAGGGATTTGGGGGGATAAAGAGAGAGAGGAGGAGGAGGGGGCGGTGTAGTGGGGTGAGAGAGTCATAGAGGGGATTTGTAATGGTTAGGGAGAGTAGATTAGAGAGAGAGAGACAAGGGAGGTTAGTGGTACGGAGTGGAGCAAGGATGTGTGAGAGATATATAGAGAGAGAGAGAATGGGGTGTTTCATGGGTTTTTAGGTGGTCGAGAGATAAGTAGATGTAGGAGTACAGGAGTAGAGGTGTGTCTGTGTGTGTGTGTGAGAGAGAGAGAGGGGGGGTTAGGGAGAGAGGGAGGGTGTGGGTGACTCACGGTAGGCGAAGAGGGGTTGGGGATAAAAGCAATAAATATTAAAGTGGTGAAAGAAGGGTAGGGGATCAAGGAATATTAGGGATGTTAGAGGGAATGTGGGGTATAGAGTGGGGATGAGAGAGAGAGAGGTGTGCATGTGTGTGTGAGAGAGAGTGAATGAGATACAAGGTGGGAACGGTGGTTACAGGGTTGGGGGAGACAGATGGGTGGGTATTAATTAGTAGTATAAGGGGTATTAGGTAATACAAGGTAAAAGGTGGTTAGGGGAAGTTGAGAGAGAGAGGAGGGTGAAGGTATGGGGAGGACTACATTAGTGAGAGAGTGAGAGAGGGGGTTAGTAAGGGATAAAAAGAGAGAGATAGAAGAGGCGTTTGTGTGTGTGAGAGAGCGAGAGAGAAAGAGAGAGGGAGAGATAGAATAGGGGGTGTTAGGGGGTTGAAGGAGAGAAAGAGTGGTGGGCTATAAGTGGTAGGGGAAGGTGGATTATTAGAGACATACATAGAGGGGGTCAACTAAATGAGGAGTAGGAGAGAGAGAGGGGAGGTTCTTAAGCAGAGTATCAGTGGGTTTGGGGACATAATGGTGGTTTAGGTACACTCAAAGTGTGTGAGAGTGAGGCATCATGTTGGGATGTTAGGGGAGATGAAGGAGTGGGGTTTAGGTGTAGGTTGAAGAGTAGGGTAGAGAGAGAGTGAGAGAGGGGATTAGTAAGGTTTAATAAGAAGAGGGAAGAGAGAGAGAGGGTGTTAGAGGTAGCAGGATGTTAAGTTTAAACCAAATAGACTAGCAAGATCACTGAAAGAAACATAATCACAAGATAGACACATAATTTACCCTGGGAAACCCTCATGGGGTAGAAAACCCAGCAAAGCTTTCCTCAATAAGATGATAAACCAAAATACAAGATGTGCTCCAAGACTTGACCTCCTTCTCCACCTCCTGTGCAGATCTCCCAGACAAGTGCGCTACTTTTCTGAGTTGTGAGTGTGTATCTAATGAGGAGCTCACCTCCTCTATTTATACTAACTCCCGACTGACCAAAAATACCTAATGGGGCCGACCTCTCCTGGAGAAGTCTAATAACCCCTAAAATATAATATCAGGGCCGACCCCCACATGGTGGGTCTAATAACCCTAGTTACCACAAACCCTCGGAGGAATAATCATCTTCGGATACATAATCATCAGCATCGTCATCAGCATCGTCATCATACGATCATCAGCATCGTCATCAGCATCAGCATCATCATCAGCATCGTCATCATCATCAGCATCGTATACCTTGCGATACGTATGATCATATTATAGGATGATCAATCCTGCTCCTTTTAGGACATAGGTCCATGGATGATGCAATCCTGTCATGTACCTTTTGAACTGAGGTCCAGGGATGATCCAGTCCTACCATGTACCTTTTGAACCAAGGTCCAGGGACGATCTAGTCCTATCATGTACCTTTTGAACCGAAGTCTAGGGACGATCCAGTCCTATCATTCGATTCTCAGAGACCTCATGTCTACGGCTCAATTCAAAGGACCAAAGTCCCAGGACAATCCAATCCCCTTACCTATTCATTCAGGATTTTATTCTTGGAGACATCTTGTCTACGGCTCAATTCACAGGAGCAATGTCCGAGGACGATCCAATCCCCTTACCTGTTCATTCAGAATTTTATTCTCAGAGACATCTTGTCTACGGCTCAATTCACAGGACCAAAGTCCAAGGATGATCCAATCCCCTTACCTGTTCATTCAGTATTTTATTCTCGAAGACATCTTTTCTACGGCTCAATTCACAGGACCAAAGTCCGAGGACGATCCAATCCCATTACCTGTTCATTCAGGATTTTATTCTTGGAGACATCTTGTCTACGGCTCAATACACAGGACCAAAGTTCGAGGATGATCCAATCCCCTTACCTGTTCATTCAGGATTTTATTCTCGGAGACATCTTGTCTACGGTTCAATTCACAGGACCAAAGTCCAAGGATGATCCAATCCCCTTACTTGTTCATTCAGGATTGTATTCTTGGAGACATCTTGTCTACGGATCACTTTAGGACTAAAGTCCACGGATGATACAATCCTCTTACTCTCGGAGACATCTGTCTACGGATCACTTTAGGACTAAATTCCACGGATGATACAACCCTCTTACTCTCGGAGACAACTGTTTGCGGATCACTTTAGGACTAAATTCCATGGATGATACAATCCTCTTGTCAATATGGGTACAAGTATCCTCATCCATACAAGTACACAAGTATACTCATCAAAACATGTATCCTCATCAATACATCAAGGCATCATGTATCCTCATCATCAAAACATGTAAATACATATATCATCAAAACATGTAAATCAAAACATGTATTCTCATCAATACATATAGCATCAATACATATATCATCAAAAACATGTATCCTCATCAGTACAGATATCATCAAAACATATATCCTCATCAGTACATATATCATCAAAATAAAAGAAAGAATACTGCAAGTATTTTAAGTGTAAAAATCTAAATCTAAATAAGCATAAATATCTAGGAGTGGTAAGCGGGTATCTTCATCATCTGTGATGATACTACTCCCCCTTTTCGAGGAGGATCCTTTAGAGATACACCAAGCTTGTCTCAGAAATATTCAAATTTCACACGAGACAGGGGTTTCGTTAATATATCAGCAACTTTTTCTTCAGTACTCACATACTCGAGTTTGATAGCTCCTCTCTGCACCATGTCTCATATATAAAAGTATCGGATCTCTATGTGTTTTGACTTATCATGGAATACAGGATTCTTTGTCATATTGATACAACTTTGATTATCACACATGATCACAGTGGGATCCATCTCTAAGTCAAACACACCAGATAATAGTTTCTGAAGCCATACTGCTTCACAGCTAGCAGAGCAGGCAACTATGTATTCTGCTTCAGCAGTACTGAGAGCCACACTAGACTGTTTCTTGCTGAACCATGAGATCATGGCAGATCCAAGGCCATAACATCCACCTGATGTACTCTTTCTGTCTGAGATACTTCCTGCCCAATCAGAGTTTGAGTAACCATGCAATCTGAGTTCATGATTTCCAAGATAATATAGACCAAAATCTAAAGTACCCTTTAGATACCTCATTACATGCTTTGCAGCTATCAAGTGAACCTTTCTAGGCTCTACTAGATACTGACTCAGGGTATTTATAGCAAAGCATATATCTGGCCTAATATTTTTTAAATACATCAAAGACCCGATAATTTGTCTATATAGAGTTATGTCCACTAATTCTGATGAGTCATTAACTAATAACTTCAAGTTGGAGTCCATGGGAGTGACCATGGCTTTACACTCCAACATATCAAATCTTTTGAGAACCTCCACAGCATACTTACCTTGATTTATAAAGATTCCTTTTGGTTCTTGCCATACTTCTAGACCTAAAAAGTAGTGCATTAATACGAGATCTTTCATCTCGAATTCTGAAGAAAGCTTCACAGCATACTTACCTTGATTTAGAAAGATTCCTTTTTGTTCTTGCCATACTTGTAGACCTAAAAAGTAGTGCATTAATCCGAGATCTTTCATCTCGAATTCTGAAGAAAGCTTCTTCTTGCATTCAATAATCTGTTTCTCATTTCCGGTTAGAAACAGATCATCTACATATAACAGTAGTATAATTGGTTCATCATCCATTACCTTGAGATAAAGATTAGGGTCAGCTTTGCTCTTGGTGAAGCCCATGCTTGTTAAGAAATTGTCAATCCTTCTGTACCAAGCTCTAGGAGCTTTCTTTAATCCATATAATGCCTTTTTCAGTTTGCATACATGAGCTCTTCTGTCTTTAATTTCGAAACCTTGTGGTTTCTCTATGTACACTTCTTCTTCAATTACACCATTCAGAAAAGCTATCTTAACATCCATTTGGTGTAATTTCCACTTCATCATAGATGCAAGTGCCATGATAGTTCTAACTGAAGTATACCTAGCAACTAGTGCAAAATTTTCTTCATAGTCAATTCCCTCTTTCTGAGAGAAACCACAAGCTACAAACCTTGCCTTATATTTTTCAATGCTACCGTCTGCAACATGTTTTATATTAAAAATCCATTTGGAAGAAACCACACTTTTATCTTTTGGTTTGGGAACTATATCCCAAACATCATTTTTCATTATTGATTGATATTCTTTTGTCATTGCTTCTACCCATTCTTTCTTCTGAGCTGCCTCTTCATAGCTAGTAGGTTGTTGATCCACAAGATCACACATCAAGGCTACATAGTTGGATACTAGCTTTGGTTTCTTTCTTTGTCTAATGGAACCTTCAGGATCTCCATATCTTTCATCTCCTTGAATAATGTCTCTAGCCCATGCTGGCCTTCTCTTCCTAGATAAGTTTGTAATAGGGGGTTCTTGTGGTTCTATCATGTCATGGTCCTCTGGTGTATCATCTTCAGGAATGTGCACAGCTTCTGTGATTCTAGGAGGTGTATCTTCTTCATAGATTTCTTCTAGTTGACACTTCCTGGATTTCTTGAGAGCTGCTTCTTCATCAAATGTTACATCCCTACTTATTTCCATATGATGAAAACCTGGTATGTAAATTCTGAAGGCTTTGGATGATTCACAATATCCAACAAATATTCCCTTCTTACCAGAAGGATCCAACTTGGTTCTCTTTTCTTTTGGAATGTGTATGTACACAAGACAACCAAATATTTTGAGATGACTTACCTTAGGCTTCTTTCCTGTGAACACTTCTTCTGGAGTTTTGAATTCAAGAGCACTATGTGATAGTCTATTCTGCACATAAACTAATGTTCTAGCTACCTCAGCCCATAAATACATGGGTAGATCTTGATCATGAATCATAGTCTTTACAGCTTCCATGATGGTTCTATTCTTTCTTTCAGCTACCCCATTTTGTTGGGGATTGTAGGTAGTGGTTAGTTCCCTCTTGATTCCAGCTTCCTTACAAAAGTCTTCAAAGTCATTTGAACTGTATTCTCCCCCATTATCTGTTCTGAGAATCTTGATTTTCTTTTCTGAGAGATTTTCTATTAAGGCCTTAAACTCTTTGAATTTTCCAAAGACTTTATTTTTGCCTTTTAGGAAGTATATCCAAGTCTTCCTTGAATAGTCATCAATGAATGAGATATAGTATTCAAAACCACTTAGGGAAGTGGTGGGCATTGGTCCACATACATATGAGTGTATTAGCTCCAAAATGTTCTTAGACTTTGTTTCACTCTTTGGAAAAGGGTTCTTGATATTCTTCCCCTTTTCACATCCTTTACATGAGCCATTATGATCAACCTTTAAGTCTGGTAGTCCTATGATCACCTTGCTTACATAGGGTAGGGATTTATAGTTAATGTGAGCTAATCCTCTATGCCATAGCTCACTGGGGCTAGAGGTTTCATGAGCAAGGGCAACTTCTGGATGTCCCTTGAGTTTATAGAGACCTCCTTCTTCTTCACCAATGACAACTGCATCTTCAATAGATTTTCCTTTGGGCCACATAATTACTTGGCCATCTATGAAGGCAACTCTAAAACCTTTCTTATCTAGTGCTGAGATAGATAGTAAGTTCTTCTTCAAACCTGGTACATATAAGATTTCTTTCATCTTCAAGGGTGTTCCAGAATCTAGCTTGTAGCTTGCTTGACCAATTCCTTTGATGGGATATTGGTAGTCATCTCCTAGAGATACCTTTTGTGTAGAAGACTTTTCTTCAAGATTTGAGAAAGTCTTTCTTTGACCTGTCATGTGCTTAGAAGCACCACTGTTAATGAGCCGTGTATCTTCTCCAGGAGATACAGATCCAGAGAGTGTAGAGAATAGGACATATTCTTCTGGATCTTCTTTCTTTACGTTATATCTTTTCTTTCAAGGCCTTTCCTCTTCCTCTTCTTCTTCTTCTTCTTCTTCTTCTTCTTATTCTTCTTCTTCTTCTTCACTATCATCTTCTGCCATATGTGCATGGTGTCTTTTGTGGACAAACTTCTTCTTTTGTGAAGGACAAAATCTAGAGATGTGTCCTAGTTTATGACAACTGTAGCACTGTACTGTGGAAAGATCTCTTGCTGGATTGGGTCCTCTTCTCTTTTTAGATCTAGAGAAGTGTTGAGATCCTTTGTGGTCAACTTTCTTGAAGTGACCCATTCTTCTTCTTTTGGTGTGAGTAGCCAAGGCTTGGTCATCCTCCTTGAGGAGTGCTTCCTTGTTGGCTACCCTAGCCTCTTCTTGAACACAATCCTCCCATACTATATCAAACTTCATACTTTCTTTTCTGGCACACAAAGTTTGTATAAATGATTCCCAAGGTCTAGTGAGTCCATTTAGAGCAGTCATCACAAGTTCATCTTCATCAACAGTATCACCAATGGCATCTAGTTGTTCCTTGATTTGAGAAACTCTTAAGAAATAGTCTTGAATGGATTCTCCTTTGTGCATCTTGGTACTCTTCAATTGAGTTCTTAGGTTCATCTTCCTATTGATGTTCTTTCCTTCATACATTCTTCCTAAAGCATCATACATTTCCTTTGGAGTCTTCTTGGAGGCAACTTGGGGAATCAAGTGGTCTTTAATGGAATTAGATATGATTCTCTTAGCTCTAGTCAAATCCTTCCTATGCTTCTCTTTGGCTTCATATCCTTCAGGTTCTGCAACATCATCCTTGATATAATGAGCAAGATCATTCTCTTCAAGAATGAGACCAATTCTGTATTTCCATGCCCGGAAATTTTCTATACCTTCTAGGTTGTCTTCAAGCTTAGTGTTTGGAGCCATCTTCTCTTGGGGGAGTCCAAGAGATAAGAGATAGAGTAGTACTTACCTGGAAACTTTAACTTTTCACTTTTCCGAAACTGCAACAGAATTTCTGGATTATCACACTTTTGGTAAAACTAGGGTTTGACTTTCCCGGAGTTCTACCCAACCAAAATGTTAGATCTAGGGATCAAAAGATTGGTTTGGAGAAGGGCTATCCAGCCATGTAATTAGAATTCAATAATACCAACTTTTTGCAGAAACCCTAATTTTCATCGAAGAGAGAGAGAGAGATATTTTTACCTTATGAAAGATGTCCTATTCAAGCTAGCTCTGATACCATGTTAAGTTTAAACCAAATAGACTACCAAGATCACTGAAAGAAACATAATCACAAGATAGACACAGAATTTACCCTAGGAAACCCTCATGGGCTAGAAAACCCAGCAAAGCTTTCCTCAATAAGATGATCAACCAAAATACAAGATGTGCTCCAAGACTTGACCTCCTTCTCCACCTCCTGTGCAGATCTCCCAGATAAGTGCGCTACTTTTATGAGTTGTGAGTGTGTATCTAATGAGGAGCTCACCTCCTCTATTTATACTAACTCCCGACTGACCAAAAATCCCTAATGGGGATGACCTCTCCTCGAGAAGTCTAATAACCACTAAAATATAATATCAGGGCCGACCCCCACATGGTGGGTATAATAACCCTAGCTACCACAAAACTTCGGAGGAATAATCATCTACGGATACGTAATAGGGTTACCTCGGAGGGATGAAACATCTCTAGAATAATAATGTACAAATATAATATTCATAGAAGTTACAATATTCAACACAGGAGGAGTAGGGTGTTTAGAGAGTTAAATAAGGGGCTAGTAAGGGTTAGTGAGAGAATGTGTGAGAGAGAAAGAGATGAGTTTGATTAGAGGGAGGGAGGGAGAGATTGATAGAGAGAGGAGGGGGGTTAGTTGTAGGGGTAGTGGTTGGGGGCTATGTGTGATAGAGTGAGAGATTGAGAATGGGGGTGGGAGGGGTGTTTTAGTGGGTCAGTAGAGAGGTGGGCTCTAGGTGTTATGGGTTGGTGGATTAGTAGAGGGTTATCTATGTGTTAATATTTAATATGCTAAGACAGAAAATAGCAGCATTACATTCCATTTCACAATAATAGCATATATAGGATCACTGAAGAAACAACAAGCATAGCATAAACACAAGAGACACAGATTTATCCTGGGAAACCCTCATGGGGTAGAAAACCCAGTAAAGCTTCCTCAATATAGATGACCAGCAATATACAAAGATCCAAACCAAAGACATGATCTCCTTCTCCATCATAGAATACCTCTCCTCCACAAGTGTGCCTCTCTCAAGTGAGTGTGTGTATCAAATGAGGAACACACCTTCTCTATTTATACACTACTCTGACATATCTTTTACACAAGTACACGTAGGCTCGTATTTAACCAATGGGTTAAATACCCCACTACAACTGACTAGGCCAACCCCTCTAGGGTGGTCTAATAACCCTTTGACCCACATAACACATACAGGGCCGACCCCCACTAGGGAAGTCTAATAACCCGAGTTACCACATTCCGACGGAGGAATAAACATCTCCGGATATACAATAATATCTTCACGGAGGAATGAAACATCTCCGGAATAATAAAGTACAAATATAATATTCTTTGAAGTTACAATATCTCAACACTCCGCCTTAACGAGAAGGATATTATAACAACATCTGCATGAGCAAGGAGTCATCAACATCATACATGATACATCTATAAATCATTGGAAGCTTTCTCAACATCATCATTAACTCAAGCAGTTACTGGAACATCTTCAATACTGGAACATTAACATCTTCAGTACTGAGTCTTTATCTTCTGCAGCACTTGAACAACTACAGCAACATCAACATCTAGATCCTCATGATCATCAGCATCGTCACCTCACGATCATCAGCATCGTCATCACACGATCATCAGCATCGTCATCACATGATCATCAGCATCATCATCACACGATCATCAGCATCGTCATCACATGATCATCATCATCATCATCTAGATCATCACAATCAGCAGCATCGTCATCTAGATCATCACGATCAACAGCATCGTCATCTAGATCATCACGATCAGCAGCATCGTCATCTAGATCAACACGATCAACAACATTGTCATCTAGACCATCACGATCAGCAGCATTGTCATCTAGATCATCACGATCAGCAGGATCGTCATCTAGATCCTCACGATCAGCAGGATCGTCATCTAGATCCTCACGATCAACAACATCATCATCTAGATCATCACGATCAACAACATCATCAATACAAGTATAAATATCATTAATACAAGTATCCTCATCAATACAAGTATACATATCATCAATACAAGTATCCTCATCAATACAAGTACACACATCATCAATACAAGTATCCTCATCAATACAAGTATACATATCATCAATACAAGTATCCTCATCAATACAAGTATACACATCATCAATACAAGTATCCTCATCAATACAAGTATACATATCATCAATACAATTATCCTCATCAATACAAGTATACACAATAGCAGCATACCCTGCAACACACAAGATCCAATTACGGGATGATCAATCCCTCTCACTTTAGGACATAGGTCCAAGGATGATACAATCCTGATCCGCTTATGGGATGATCAGTCCCTCTCGGTTTAAGACATCTCTCATTCCTATGGATGATGCAATCCAGATCAACTTACAATCCTTATCACTTTAAGACACCTCACCATGTTTAGGGATGAGGAAATCCCAATCTATTTACAAGATGATTAGTCCTTATCACTTTAAGACATCTCACCATGTCTAGGGACAAGGCAATCCCAATCTATTTACAGGATGATTAGTCCTTATCACTTTAAGACATCTCACCATGTCTAGGGACGAGGCAATCCCAATCTATTTATAGGATGATTAGTCCTTATCACTTTAAGACATCTCACCATGTCTAGGGACGAGGCAATCCCAATCTATTTATAGGATGATTAGTCCTTATAACTTTAAGACATCTCACCATGTCTAGGGACGAGGCAATCCCAATCTATTTACAGGATGATTAGTCCACTCAATCTCATTTAGGACTATCCTTCCCTTTCGGAATTACTGGATTTACTGTCCAAGGATGATTTAATCCATTCAATTCATTTAGGACTATCCTTCCTTTCGGAATTACTGGATTTACTGTCCAAGGATAATTTAATCCACTCAATTCATTTAGGACTATCCTTCCTTTCGGAATTACTGGATTTACTGTCCAAGGATGATTTAATCCACTCAATTCATTTAGGACTATCCTTCCTTTCAGAATTATTGGATTTACTGTCCAAGGATGATTTAATCCACTCAATTCATTTAGGACTATCCTTCCTTTTGGAATTACTGGATTTACTGTCCAAGGATGATTTAATCCACTCAATTCATTTAGGACTATCCTTCCTTTCAGAATTACTGGATTTACTGTCCAAGGATGACTTAATCCTCCACCGTCCATTTAGGACCACGTCCAAGGATGACTTAATCCTCAACTGTACATTTAGGACCACGTCCAAGGATGACTTAATCCTCAACCGTACATTTAGGATCTACGTCCAAGGATGACTTAATCCTCAACCGTCCACCAAGGTCTTCATTCTTGAAGACATACATCTACAGCTCTTCTTTAGGATTGAAGTCCAGGGATGATCCAATCCCCTCACATGTTCACCAAGAACTTCATTCTCGAAGACATACGTCTACAACTCTTCTTTAGGACTGAAGTCCAGGGATGATCTAATCCCCTCACATGTTCACCAAGAACTTCATTCTCGAAGACATACATCTACGGTTCTCTTTAGAATATATGTTCAAGGATGATGCAATCCCCTTGTCGCCTTTGACCCTGTCTAAGGACCATCCACCAACCTCTCTGTCGGCATCACTAATATAGGTATCCTCATCATCGACCTCACTGTCGATGTAGGCAATCTCATCATGAGTCATCACATCACTCCCCCTTTCGAGGAGGGTCCTTCTGAACTATATTAAGTTTGTCTTGGAAAGCTTTATTTGAGGTAGAGGTTTTGTTAGTACATCGGATCGGTAGAAGTTTGGTTAGTACATTGGTAACTTGTTACAAATTCAAACTTTTGGTTCCTTTCTGCACCATATCTTGGAACACTAGATTCTCTGCCATCTTGATACAACTCTGTTTGTCACATAGGATCATAGTTGGGTCTATCTCTAAGTCAAACAGTCCTGAAGCCATACTGTTTCATAAATTAGCAAAGCAAGAAGCCATATATTCTGCTTGTGCTAAGAGCCACACTATATTGCTTCCTTCTAAACCATGAGATCATGGCTGATCCGAGACAGTAACATCCTCTCGATGTGCTCTTCCTGTCTGATACAATTTCTTCCCAATCAACATCTGTGTAGCCATCTGAAGTCATGATCTCCAAGATAACATAGATCAAAATCTATCGTATCCTTTAGGTATTTCATCACATGCTTTGCAACTAACAGGTGAACACATCTGGTTTTCCACTAGATACTGACACAAGGTGTTCACAATAAAGCATATATCTGACCTAGTATTTGTTAGACACATCAATGACTCAATATTTTGTCTGTACAGAGTTCTATCCACTAACTCTAATGAGTCATCTGATAACAACTTCAAGAGTGGCCATTCCAACACATCAAGTCCTTTTAATATTTCTCAGCATACTTTCCCTGGTTGAGAAAGATTCCTTCTGAGCCTTGTCATAGACCTAGGAAGTAATGCATCAATCTGAGATTTTTCATTTTCATTTCTTTAGCCATCTTCTTCTTTCTTTTCATGATCTGTTTCTCATTCCTTGTGAGAAAGAGATCATCGTCATATAATAATGGTATGATAGGTTCATCATCCACAACATTAAGGTAAAGGTTAGGAACAACTTTACTTTTGGTAAAGCCCAAGCTTATCAAGAAACTGTCAATTCTTCCTTTGTGACTGAACATCATTCACACTCTGCATTGAATGGTCTTCTACATATCTATCTGTGCCATCTCTCGTTATATGGGTCTACTGATATGAGCCTCAATATCATTTGAACTCTGTGGTGAGTTCCATGTCGTCTGTGTATAGAAACAATATTCAACCTTGTAGCAAAGGTTGAGATCCTCATCACCCATGGTGATAATTAAGCTCATCCATTGATTATCGATCCTGGGTACCCATACAGAACCTGATTCACACTTCTTCTTTAATTACTTGGAGCAAACATCTTATCATGATTCTCTTCCTCTTTCTAAGAGAATTTTCTAGCCACAAGCCTTATATAGTGTGTTTGATTTGTAAATCCTTTTGTTGAACATCCATCGCTTGTTCAGTGTTCATCATTCATCATGATCTTTCCTACAAATCAAAATTAAGTACATGATTAGTAATACTTCATAATCATCAAATCATATTGACATGATAACCTATTATGCATACATATATCATTTACATAGTTATGTAACTATTTTGACCAATACTTTGGTACAACACTTTCCCATATCTTGTATGCATACAGTGGCTATCTAGATGCCTTCCATCTCTACCAGAACATACTATTGAGAGTGTGCACAGCTCTCAGCATGTCAACAAAGAGGTTTCATTCTAGACAAGCAACAATGGAATGTTTGTCCAACTTACCAATCATATGCATATTAGTAGTATACTGTTCAATGATCTATGAATGTTTACACTCAGCATGATATATTCTAGGAATACAAATATGCATACAAGCAATATCATTTACTATAACAACTCAAATACTTATCTTTTATGTTTGTGTGGTTGCCTCCCGCTTGATATTCTATATGTCTTTTGAACTTCTATTCACTTTGTACCACTGTGCATGCTCAAGTGTGCACTAGTGTTATCCTCATGATCTCATACACAAACATACATTCATTAGTATATTCTCAAAACATTCTAATTCTAAATAATCTTGAATATGTATAGTCATGATCATTAGTATTCAGGGTTTCAAGGAAGTCTTCTTTTACTCATGCATATTCTTGTTTAATCATAGTACTCTTCTGGTTAATTAAATCATCAAGATAAGAGACATAATATGCATAAACCCTTGATTACTAACTTTATGAATAAGCATAACCAATCATACCAAGCATACTTATATAAGGGATCCTAACAGAAGGTAAGATTCTAACTTGACATAGGAAAACATACCTGGATTAGTATACCTGCTTAGTTATACCTAAACAACCTCTTCAATGATTTAGAGATCTTGAGCTAGAACCTGCATGTCTCATAGGTTAAGCATAATATAAAAAAGTCATACATACCTCGTAAGTAGAACAAAGTCTTTGTCTTCATGTTGTCATGGTCATGGAACTTGATTTGTCTTTTGTGATGTACCTGTATCTTGTTAGCAGACAACATCAACCTCACACAACACCATAATGAATTAGTACAATCATATAGCCCTAATCAATGAATGTCTTCGATCATTCACATGCATTCATACTGTTACTAGGGTGATAAGACAATTCTAACATTAATCAAGATTGTACTAATAAATAATATGAAGACAAACATATCATGAACTTAATCAAGAATCAGATTTCAAGACATACCTGAACCTCCTTAAGTCATACCTGTCGAGACTTCTTGTAGTCTTCTTATGTAAGGCCTTAGCCTCAAATCCCCCTGAAACTTGATCTGGAGCTTGATTAGGGTTTTCTAGAGAAACCCTAAAAATTCAATCTTTGACTTTCACACTTTTGAATGGATGGAAGGATGTGTCTTGCTGAGCTGATCAAACTAGCATACTTCAATTTTGAGATCTCCAAAATTTGACCCCTCAAAAAATTGCCTTCGAAACTTCTGGAGCTTCTGGACAGGAACCCAAACTAGGGTTTGATGAATCCCAACCTTATGTCCAATCAAAAGGTTCTATCCAAGACTCTAAACTCTTATTTTTCTGAGGATCTTCCAGCCATGGTTACAGACTTCAAAAATTCCAACTTTTGCTGAAGCCCTAATTTTCCATCTTTCCAATCAAAATCCCAAACTAGGGTTTGATCAAGCCCGGTCTTCTACTCAACCAAAAAATTCAATCTTGGTCTCTAAATTTTGATTTTCCTGAGTAGCATTCAGCCGTGGATTCCGATTCCAAAAATTCTAACTTTCTCCGAAACCCTAAATTCCGGAAGCCATGAATAAAGGTGCTCCAAAAATTATTATGTTTTGACAGAAATATGTACCTGATTGTTTCTGCTATAACTCTGAAATTTTTGCTCCACAGGGTCTGAAATTTTTTTCTGCAGTAGCCTAACCTGTCATATTTCCATCCTGACAGGTCTGACCTCAATTGGATTCTCTGAGAGAGAGTTATGCCAAATTTCGCAACGTGACCTGTTTTGGGACAATACAGAAGAGCAAATCTGTACGGCGTGCCATGTGTCACTGTTTGTACTTCAGCCTCTGAAATGTTTTCCTAAGACAGCTCACCCTGTTATCTTTCCATCCTGACATTTCTGACCTCAATTGGACTCTCTGAGAGAGAGTTATGCTAAGTGTCGCAACGTGACCTGTTTATGGGATAATATAGGAGAGCGAACTTGTACGGCATGCCACGTATCACTGATTCAACTTCGGCCTCTAAAAACGTTTCCTGAGATAGTACAGTCTATGTACTACTTGTCACATTTTACGAAATTTCATTTGGAGCTTCCTAACCCAAGTTATGACCTTTTTTCCAAGGTCACCTAATTTTGACTGAGATCTAAAAGAGGCAGAAACCCTAACTTGTACTGATCATAACTTACAAAGTACAATGAATCTGAGGGTTCCCTTTGGACACAAGATACTTGCAGATGTGATATTCGACCTGCAAACGTTTCAAATCTTGAACCTTCGTAGAAATGGATTTATAGTGAAACTTCCACGATGAATAGTTTTTGCTATGTAAAACCCTAACCTTCAAATTGTCGTAAGTAAAGCAAGTGTCGTAAGTGCCATACCTTGCCTTCCTTCAGGTTAGATCTGATACCATGTTAAGATTTAATATGCTAAGACAGAAAATAGCAGCATTACATTCCATTTCACAATAATAGCATATATAGGATCACTGAAGAAACAACAAGCATAGCATAAACACAAGAGACACAGATTTATCCTGGGAAACCCTCATGGGGTAGAAAACTCAGTAAAGCTTCCTCAATATAGATGACCAGCAATATACAAAGATCCAAACCAAATACATGATCTCCTTCTCCATCATAGCAGACCTCTCCTCCACAAGTGCGCCTCTCTCAATTGAGTGTGTGTATCAAATCAGGAACACACCTCCTCTATTTATACACTACTCTGACATATCTTTTACACAAGTACACATAGGCTCGTATTTAACCAATGGGTTAAATACCCCTCTACAACTGACTGGGCCGACCCCTCTAGGGTGGTCTAATAACCCTTTGACCCACATAACACATACAGGGCCGACCCCCACTAGGGAAGTCTAATAACCCGAGTTACCACATTCCGACGGAGGAATAAACATCTCCGGATATACAATAAGATCTTCATGGAGGAATGAAACATCTCTGAAATAATAAAGTACAAATATAATATTCTTTGAAGTTACAATATCTCAACACTATGTGTGTGTGTGTGTCTGAGTGAGAGAGAGAGAGAGAGAGTTTCAATGGGTGATTGGGGGATGATGTAGGCAATTAGCGGTAGTGGGATGACAGGTGTTGGGGGAGAGAAACTGATATTGATCAAGATGGGGGGATGGGTGTAAGGAGCTTAGAGAATATTAGGGAAGTTGTAGAGAAGAGGGGGTATATGGTGGGGGGAAGAGAGACTGTGTGTGAGAGAGAGAAAGATTATGGAGTAAATGATAAGGGCGGGCGATTAAGAGAGAAGACATAGAGAGTATGGGGGCTTAGGGATAGGGGCAAAGGAGGTGGTTATTAATAGGGAGATTAGTAGGGCAGTTTGGTAGGGAGAGCCGATGGATAATTTTGGGAGAATGTGAGAGGGAGAGAGGGGTTGGGATTAAGTGTAGGTGGAAGAGTAGGGGAGAGAGAGTGAGACAGAAGGATAGTAAGGGTTGTGGGAAGAGGTGAGAGAGAGAGAGGAGGTGGGTTAAATGTAGGTGAATGGTTAGGGTGTACAGAGAGTGAAAAAGGGGCTAAGGGTTAGAGATAAAGAGAGTGAGAGAGAGGGGTGGTTAGTTGTAAGGGGAGGAGTAGGGGCATGTGTGTGTGAGAAAGGGAGGGAGAATTAAAGGTGCTAGGGGGTTGGGGTTGAGAGAGAGGGGTTGGTTGTAAGTTGTAATGGAAGGGGGATTAGGAGATACATAGATAAAGAGAAGGACAGTGGAAGAGGGGTATGCTTAGGGAGAGTATGAGTAGGGTTAGCTAGAGAGAGGTTAGGTTTGGGTTAGTGCAAGTTAGACATAGAAGGGGTTATTAGAGGATTGGATTAGGGACAAAGGGTTGGGAGTTAGGTTTAGTTGGAGGATTAGGATAGATAAAGAGTGAGAGAGGGTGTCAGTAAGGGTTAGTGGGAAGAGGGGAGAGAGAAAGAGAGAGCGAGGGGGGTTTTAGAGGTAGTGGAGGTGTTTTTTTGTTAGACAAGAGAGAGAGGACTGGGGTTTAGGTGTAGTTGACGAAATTGGGTAGAGAGATAGCATGAGAGTGGGTTAGTAAGGGTTAAAAGGAATTAGGGGATATAGAGAGAGGAGGAGGAGGAGGGGGATGAGTAGGGGTGAGAGAGAGAGGGGGGATATGTGTATGTGGAGGAATAGATGACAAACCAAGTGAGAGAGGTGGCTAGGTAGGGTTTTGGGGAATAGGAGAGAGAAGGGCGGGGTTAGGTATTGAAGGTATGGTGAGGAGTACGGTGTTGTAAGAGTGAGAGAGGGGCTTAGTCAGGGATATAGAGAGAGAAATAGAAGGAAGGAGTGTGTGTGTGTGTGAGAGAGAGAGAGAGACATAGACAGAGACAGAGACAGAGAATGGGGGGTGTTATGTGGTTGTGGGAGAGAGAGAGGGGTGGGTTATTAATGGTAGGAAATGGGGGTGGACCAGATATAGAGAGGGGGAGTAGGAGAGAGATAGACGAGGTGAAATTAGGTACAGTATGAGTGGGGTTAGGGAGAGAGATTTGGGTTAGGCATATTAAAAGTGTAAGTGAGAGGGAGGGTGTTAGGGTATTGTTGGGAGAGAAAGAGGTGGGGGTTAGGTGCAGGTTGAGGAGTAGCAGAGAGAGAGAGTGGGGTTTTGTAAGTATTAGGGAGAAGAGTGGGAGAGAGAGAGTGGGGGGTATGGGAGTGTGTCTAAAGGTAGGGGTAGGAGTATGCAAGTTAAAGGAGTAGGGGGAGGGGGTTTATGAGAGACATAGTGAAAAATATAAGTTCTGGAGTAGGGGGAGTAGGAGAAAGAGCGGGTGGAGTGGATGTTTATGGGTAGGGAGAGTAGGAGTGGATTAGGGAGAGAGATTGTGTGGGTTATCGATAGTTGGAGTGAGGGAGAGAGATAAGTGTTGGGGAATTGTGAGAGAGATAAAGGTGTGGGTGCTAGGTGTAGGTATAAGAGTAGGGTAGAGAGAGATTTAGAGAGATATATAGGAGGGGGGTTAATGGTATTGAAGGACAAGGGGTGTGTGTGTGAGAGAGATAAAGAGAGGAGCAGAGATAAAGAGAGAGAGAGGAGGTTGGTAATGGTTAGGGAAAGGAGGCTGGTAAGTGTTAGAGTGAAAGAAGTGGTTGGTAGTGATTAGGGAGATGTTGGGAGAGAGAGAGAGAGGGAAGTTAATGGTAAGGTGAGGAGAATGGGGGTGATAGAGGTAGAGAGAACCAGGGATGGGTGTTGGGGGGTTTTGTGGTCTTGGGGGAGAGAAAGAAAGGGATAAGGTGATAGAGAAAGAGAAGGGGAGTTAGAGTCATTGAGAGAGAGAGAGATATGGGGGATAGTAAGTGGTAGGGGGAGCGTGTTTAGGAGAGAGAGAAATATATAGAGAGGTTTAGGGGTAGGGGGAGCAAGAGAGGTGTAGGTGGGGGAGAAGGGCATGTTTATGAGTAGGTAGAGTAAGAGAGGCGCTATTAAGAGAGAGTGAGGCTTAGTTGTAGAGAGAGTTAGAGAAACAAGGGTTTTAGGAGTTGGGGGGATAGACTGGTGTGGGAGTAAAAGAGAGAGAGGGAGAGGGGGGCTGTAGGAAGTGGTTATTTGTAGAGAGATTATGAAGGGGGTTTGGAAGAGAGAGTGGTTGTTAGGGGTAGTGAGAGTAAGAGAGAGAGGTGGTTTTAGGGGGTTGTGGGAGAGAGAGAGGGGTGGGGGTTAGTTTTAGGTTGAGTATTAGGTTACATAAAGAGTTATAGAGGGGGTTTGTAAGGGTAAAGGGGAAGAGGAGAGAGATTAGAGTGAGAGAGGAGGAAAGGATTTTAAAGGTAGGTGGAGGAGGATGGGGTGAGAGAATGATATAGGGGGTTATTACGGACTAGGGAGAGGAGGGGGGATTAGTGGTAGGAGGAGTAGGGGTGTGTGCGAGAGAGAGAAAGAGAGATAGAGAAAATCACACGGGGTGGATGTGTGTGGGTGTTACGTCGCTGGAATATAGAGAGGGCAGTGGGGGCTAGGAGTAGGTGGAGTAGGGGAGAGGGAGAGGTAGGCATGGATATATAGATAATGACAGAGAGAGAGTAGCTTAGGGATATATGATTGGGGTTAGGGGTACTTAGATTGTGTGAGAGAGAGGGGGGTGTTTGGGGGTTAAAGAAGAGAGAAAGGGGTGGGGGTTAGGTGTAGGTGGAGGAGTTGGGTATAGAGAGAGTGAGAGAGGGGTTTAGTAAGGGTTAAGGGATTTGGGGGGATAAAGAGAGAGAGTTGGAGGGGGATTTTTAGGGTGAGAGAGTCACAAAGGGGATTTGTAACTTTTAGGGAGAGTAGAGGAGAGAGAGAGAGAGAGAGATGAGGGACATTAGTGGTAAGGAATGGAGCAGGGAGGTCTGACAGAGATATATAGAGATAATAGAATGTTGCATGGCTTGTTATGTGGTCAGGAGAGAGGTATATGGATGAGCAAAGGAGTAGAGGTGTGTGTGTGTGTCTGAGAGAGAGAGAGGGTCAGGGAGTGAGGGAGGTTGTGGGTGAATAGGGGTAGGGGAGAAGGTGGGTTGGGGACATAAAGAGATAGAGATTGCAATGGTGAAAGCAAGCTAGGAGATCAAGGAATATTAGGGATGTGAGAGTGAATGTGGGGTATAGAGAGAGAGAGAAAGAGTGAGAGGGGTGGGTATTAATTGGTAGGATAAGGGGTATTATTTAAGACAAAGGGACAGGGGTTTATGGGAAGTGAGAGTGAGAGAGAGGGGGGGTAAAGGTTGTGTGAGGATTACATTAGTGAGAGAGTGAGATAGGGGGTTAGTAAGGCATAAAAAGAGAGATATAAGAGGAGTGTCTGTGTGTGTGAGAGAGAGAGAGATAATGGGGGGTGTTAAGGGGTTGAGTGAGAGAAAGAGTGGTTGGTGATAAATGGTAGGGTAAGGGGGATTACTAGAGATAGATAGTGAGGTACAACTATAGGAGGAGTAGGTGAGAGAGAGGGGAGGATCTTAAGGAGAGTGTTAGTGAGGTTAGAGAGATAGAGGGTGGGTTAGATACACTGAAAGTGTGTGAGAGGGAGGGATCATGTTGGGGTTTTGGGGGGCAGAAAGGAGAGGGTTTTAGGTGTTGGTTGAAGAGTAGGGTAGAGAGAGAGTGAGAGAGGGAATTAGTAAGGGTTAGGGAGAAGAGGGAAGAGAGAGAGAGAGAGAGGGTGTTAGAGGTAGGGGGAGGAGTAGGGGGTTTAGAGAGTTAGATAGGGGCTTAGTAAGGTTTAGCGAGAGAAAGTGAGAGAGATAAAGAGATGAGGCCAGTTAGAGGGATGGAGGGAGACAATGATAGAGAGAAGAGGGGGGTTAGTGGAAGGGGTATGAGTTGACAGGTGCATGTGAGAGAGTGAGAGATTGAGAATGGGGGTGGAAAGAGTGTTTTAGTGGGTTAGGAGAGAGGGGGGATGTGGTTTATCGGTAGGTGGAGGAGTAGAGGGTCATCTATGTGTGTGTGTGTGTGTGTGAGAGAGAGAGAGAGATAGACAAAGTCAATGGGTGATTGGGAGGCGGTGTCATCAATTAGGGGTAGTGGGACGAGGGGCGTTGGTGGAGAGAAATTGATACTAATCAAGATGGGGGGGTGGGGAGAAGGGGTTTAGGGAATATTAGGGAAGTTGGAGAGAAGAGGGGCCATAGGGTGTGGGAAAAGAGAGACTATGTGTGTTTGGTTTAGAGAGAGAGAGAGAGAGTAGGGGGGTTTAGGGGTAGGGGAAGAGGGGGTGATTACTAATAGGTAGAGTAGGAGGGAGGTTAGGTAGGGAGAGATGAGGGTTACATTTTGTGACACTCTAAGAGAGATAAAGAGAGATGGGTGGGTATTAGGTCTAGGTGGAGAATTAAGAGAGAGAGAGAGTGATAGAGGAGGGTAGTATGGGTCAGGGGAAGAGGTGAGAGAGAGAGAGGAGGAGGAGGGTTAAAGGTAATTTGAGGAGTAGGGTGTCTAGAGAGTGAAAGAGGAGCTAAGGGTTAGACAGAAAGAGAGAGAGAGATGGGTGGTTTGTTGTAAGGGGAGGAGTAGGGGCATGTGTGTGTGTGAGAGAGAGGGAGAATCAAGAGTGCTAGGGTTTGATGTGGATATATAGGGGTTGGTTGTAAGTGGTAATGTAAGGGGGATTAGGAGAGAAATAGGGAGAGAGAGAGAGAGGCATTTATGGGGAGAGGGAATGGAAGAGGGGTGGGATTAGGGAGTTTATGAGCACGGTTAGGTAGAGGGAGGCTAGATTAGGGGTAGTGAGAATTAGAGACAGAAGGGGATATTAGAGGATAGGATTAGGGAGAGAGGGTTGGGGGTTAGGTGTAGTTAGAGGATTAAGATAAATCAAGAGTGAGAGAGGGTGTTAGTAAGGGTTAGGGGAAGAGCAGAGAGAGAGAGAGAGAGAGAGAGAGAGAGAGGTGTGTGGGTTAGGTGTAGTTGAAGAATTTGGGTAGAGAGAGAGTGTGGGAGTGGGTTAGTAAGGGTTACAACAAATAAGGGGATGTAGAGAGAGAGAGAGACTGGAGGAGGGGAATGAGTAGTGGGTGAGAGGGAGAGGGGGGCTAGTAAGTTCTATGGAGAGTAGAGGAGAGAGGGAGAGAAGGGGCATTAGTGGAAGGGGTAGAACTAGGGGATGTGTTTGTGTGTGAGAGAGATAGAGAATGGGTGATGTACGGGTTGTTAAGGGTCTTGGAAAGATCTATGCATGTGGGGTTGGGGGTAGGTGGAGGAGTAGAGGGGTTTTTGTGTGTGAGTGTGTCTAAGAGAGAGAGAAAGAAACAAAGAGATATAGTTCGGGAGCAATGCGAGGAGGATGCGGGTTATTAGGGGTAAGGAGGACGATTGGTGACGGGGGACAGAAAGAGATGGATATTGCAGTGAGGGGAGAGGGTCGAGGATTAAGGAATATTAGGGATGTTAGAGAGAATTGGGGAATAGGGTGGTGGAGAGAGAGGGAGAGAGAGATGGGGGTGTTAAGCGATAGTCGTATGTGTATTAGGTTAGAGAGAGAGGGTTATGGGTAGGGAAGTAGGGAAGAGAGAGAGCGAGAGGGAGAATCAAGAGTACTAGTGGTTGAGGTGGATATATAGGGGTTGGTTGTAAGTGGTAATGGAAGGGGGATTAGGAGAGAAATATGGAGAGAGAGAGGCATTTATGGGGAGGGGGAGTGGAAGAGGGGTGGGCTTCAGGAGATTATGAGCGGGGTTAGGTAGAGGGAGGGTAGGTTAGGGGTAGTGAGGGTTAGAGAGAGAAGGGGGTATTAGAGGATTAGATTAGCGAGAGAGGGTTGGGGGTTAGGTGTAGTTGGAGGAGTAATATAAACAAAGAGTGAGAGAGGGTGTTGTTAAGGGTAAGGGGGAAGAGGGGGGGAGAGAGAGAGAGAGGTGTTAGAGGTAGGGGGTGTTAGGTGGTTAGAGAAGAGAGAGAGGTGTGTGGGTTAGGTTGAAGGAATTGGGTAGAGAGCGAGTGCGAGAGTGAGTTAGTAAGGGTTAGAAGAAATAAGGGGATATATATATATAGAGAGAGAGAGGAGGAGGGGGATGAGTAGCGGGTGAGAGGGAGAGGGGGGATATTAAGGGCTAGGGAGAGTAGAGGAGAGAGGGATAGGAGGGGTGTTAGTGGAAGGGGGAGTACTAGGGGATGTGTGTGTGTGAGAGAGAGAGATAGAGAATGGGTGATGTAAGGGGTGTTAAGGGTCTAGGAAAGAGCTACACGTGTGGGGGATAGGGGTAGGATGAGGAGTAGAGGGGTTTTTTGTGTGTGAGTGTGTGTAAGAGAGAGAGAAACAAACAAAGAGAGATTGTTGGGGAGCAATGCAAGGAGGATGTGTGTGATTAGGGGTAAGGGGGAGGATTGGTAATGGGTGAGAGAAAGAGATGGATATTGCAGTGAGGGGAGAGGGTTGAGGATTAAGGAATATTAGGGATGTTAGAGAGAATTGGGGAATAGCATGCTGGAGAGAGAGAGAGAGAGAGAGATGGGGGTGTTAAGTGATAGGGTATGGGTATTAGGTGAGAGAGAGAGGGTTAATGGTTGGGAAATAGGGAAGAGAGAGAAAGAGAGAGAGAGAAAGCAGATGGGTTTTTTATCACTAGGGAGAGTAGGAGGTGGTTTAGGAAGAGAGGGTGTGGGGTTAGGGGTAGTGAGACTGTGCAAGAGAGGGGGGGTGTTAGGTGGTTTATGGAGGGATTGAGGGTTGGGATTAGGTGTATGTGTAGGAATAGGTTAGAGAGAGACTGAAAGAGGTAGTTATTAAGGGTTGGGGGGAATATGGTGGAGGGAGAGAGAAAGAGGTAGTTAGTAAGGGTAAGTGGTGGAGTGAGAGGGGTGATAAAGGCAGGGTGAGGAGTATAATGGTGGGAGAGTGAGATAGAAGGTAAGTAAGTGAGAGAGAGAGAGAGAGTTCTTAGGGGGTTTGGGGGGAGAGAGAGAGAGACAGGTGAGTGTTAAGTTGTAAGGTAAAGGAGATTAGGAGAGATAGAGAGATGGGTTAGTAAGGGTTAGGGAGTGATTTTGAGAGGGGTATAGAGAGAGAGAGAGAACGGGGGACAATTGGGTGTTAAAGGGGTAGTAGAGAGAGAGGAGTCGGGGTTACAGGTAGGTAGAGGAGTATAAGAGTGAGTGAGAGATAGATAGATAGATAGAGAGAGAGAGAGAGAGAGAGAGATTCAAGGTCAAGGAGGGGATGGTGTGGGTACTTAAGGGTAGGGTGGAGGAGGGGGATTGTAGGAGAATATAAAGGAGGGAATAGGGTGTTTGTAGATATAGAGAGATGGGGGGAAGTAAGTTGTAGTAGATGGTGAATTAGGGTAGAGAGAGAGAGAGAGGGAGGGTTAGGGGTATGCAGAGTAGTAGAGGGGGAGAGATAATAGGGGGAGTGGTAGAGGGAGTAGTAAGGGTGTAGGTTAATTAGATGTGGAGGAATAATTGACATAGAAAGTGGGATAGGTGAATAGTTAGGGTTTGGCAGAATAGCGTAGAGGGAGGGATAGAGGGAAAGAGAGAGAGAGAGAGAGAGAGAGAGAGAGAGAGAGAGGAAGTGGGATTAAAGGTATAGTGAGGAGTACAATGGTGAGATAGTGAGAGAGTGGGTTAGTAAGGGATAAAGAGAATGAGAGAGGAGTGTGTGCGGGGGGAAGGGGGAAACAAATATATAGATAAGAGAGAGAGAGAGATGGGGGAGTAAGTGATAGGGGAGTGTTATGAGGAAAGAGAGGAGGTGGTGCGGGGATTTGGTGTAGGGGGAGTAGGAAATTGAAAAAGAGAGGGGCAAAGGAGGTTGTTATGGGTAGGTAGAGTAGGAGGGTGGTTAGGGAGAGAGAGAGGAGGGTTGGATGTTGTGAGAGTGTTAGAGGGAGAGGGGAGTATTGGTGTGTTTGGTGAGAGAGAGATGGGTTGGGGTTAGGTGGGTGTGGAGTAGGGGAGAAATAGAGCAAGAGGGGGGGTTAGTAAGGGTTACATTTAATAGGTTAGAGAGAGAGGCTAATTATTAGTGGTGTGGGGAGGATTAGGGGTGTGTATGAGAAAGTGAGCGAAGGAGAGAGAGAATACAGGGGGGTGCTAGGATTTTGAAGGAGAGGGAGAGGTGTGGATTTCATTATAGGTAGTGGAGTAGAGAGAGAGAGAGAGCCAGGGCCGATAGAAGGGAGTGTATGGTTAATTAATGGTCGTGTGGAAGAGGGATTTGGGGTAGATAAAGTTATAGAGATAGAGGTGGGGCTAGGGCATAAATATTTAGGTAATTTAGAGAGAAGGGGGGGTAAAGTGTGGGTGTATAGAGAGAGAGAGAGAGAGAGAGAGAGAGAGAGAGAATATTTTGCAGAGTATGAGTGGTTTTAGGAAGAGAGTTGGGGCATAATGGATAGTGAAAGCATATTAGAGAGAGGGTGGAGCATTAGGGGGTTGGGGGAGAGGTAAAGGGGTTGAGTTCAAGAATAACTGGTGTAGAGTAGAGAGAGAGAGTGAGAGGGAAGGGTGTTTTTCATATATAGGTGGAGTATAATAGAGGGAGAGTGAGGGAATGATGGAGTTCAGTTATAGCTGGAGTAGAGTAGAGATTGACTGAGAGGGAGAGTTAGTAAGAGTTAGGGGGAGGAGAAGAGAGAGAGAGAGAGAGAGAGAGAGAGAGAGAGAGAGAAGAGGATTGATTTTAGTGTTAAGGGGAGGAGGAGGGGGGATAGGAGAGAAAGAGGGAGAAGGGTTTAGGATTTTGGGTAGGGGAGTAGAAGAGAGACAGTGAGGGTCAAAGGAAATGTTGATGATAGGGATGTTAGAGGGGTGTGGGAGAGAGAATGTGGGAGTTAGCTATAGTTAAAGTTAGAGAGATAGAGGGCGGTGTTATGGGTTGGAGAGAGAGAGAGGTGTGGGGGTTAGGTTTACTTGGAGGAATAAGTTAGAGTGAGAGTGAGAGAGGGGTTTAGTAAGGGTTAGGGGTGGGGAGAGAGAGAGAGGGGGGGTTAGTTTTAAGGGGAGAGAGAGGGTTATGGGGATGGGGAGTAGGATGGAAAGAGAGGGAGGTGTAGGGAAAGTATGAGTAGGGTAAGGGAGAGATAGAGTGTGGCTTAGGGTAGTGAGAGTGTTTGAGAGAGAGGGTGGGTGTTAGAGTGTTTGGGTAGAGAGAGAGCATTTGGGTTTCCATGTAAGTGGAGGAGTAGGGTAGACAAAGAGTTGTATAGGGGAATAGCAAGGGTTAGGGGAAGGGGTCTAAAGAGAAAGAGAGGAGGATGGGGTGTCAAATGTATGGGAGGAGTAGGAGGTGAGAGAGTGAGAGGGGATTAGTAAGGCTTAGGGAGAGGAGTGGATATAGATAGAGGAGGGAGGCTAGTGGTAGGAGGAGAAGTAGGTGTGTGTGTGTGTGTGTGCATGTGAGTGTGTGTGTGTGAGAGAGAGAGAGAATAAATGGTGGGCAGTAGGGTGTTGAGGGGTTGGGAAGGAGGGAGGGTCGTGGGTTAAGGGTAGGTAGAGGAGAGTACATATGTTTGTGTGTGTGTGTGTGTGTGTGAGAGAGAGAGAGAGGGAAGGGGGATTAGTGGTAAGGTAAGAGTGCGGGTTAAGGGGGTGGGGAGTGAGAGAGAGAGAGAGAGCGGGGGGCTTAGAGAAAATATGAGTGCAGTACAGGAGAGAGAAGGGGGCACTTAGAGAAATATGAGAAGGGTAAGGGGGAGAGAGTGAGAGAGAGAGAGGGAGGTTTAGGGGTGGTGAGAGAGTGTGCAAGAGAGTTGGGTTTTTAGGGGGTTGGCGTAGAGAGAGAGAGATTGGGTTTTTGTGTATTTGGAGGAGTAGGTTGGAGAGATAGCTCGAGAGGTGGTTAGCAAGGGTTACAGAGAGAGAGAGAGAGAGATGACGATGGGGTGTTAGAGGTAAGTGAGGAGTAGGGGGTGAGAGACTGAGAGATGGGGTTAGTAAGGGTTAGGGAGAGGAATGGGGATAGGTAGAGGAGGAAAGAATTTAGTGGCAGGGGGAGGAGTATGTGGGTGTGTGTGTGAGAGAAAGAGAGAGAGATAATGGGAGTAGTGAGTTATTAAGGGGTTGGGAGGGAGAGAGGGTTGGGGGGTAGTTGGAGGAGTAGACAGTTGTATGTGTGTGTGTGTGTGTGTGAGAGAGAGAGAGAGAGTAATGGTCGAGGAGGGGTTGGTGTGGGTTATTTGCGGTAGGGTGGAGGAGGGGGGTTGGGGAAGAGAAAGAGATATAGGTAAAGGTGGGGGGATGGGCGGAATGCATTTAGGGAAGATTAAGAAAGTTGAGAAGCATGGGTATAGGTGGGGGTGGAGAGATAGATAGATAGAGAGAGAGAGAGATGGGGATATAGTAAGCGCTAAGAGGTGGGGAATTAGGGTTAGGGGTAGGGGCAATAGAAGAGAGGGGGGGTTGGAGGGGGGCTAGGGAGAGATTGTAGGGTGTTAGGAGTAGTGAGACTAAGATAGAGGGGGACTATTAGGGGGCTGAGGGAGATCGAGAAAGATGAGGATAGGTGTACATGGAGGAGTGGGGGAGAGAGAGAGATAGAGAGAGAGTGAGATGGGGCATTAATAAGGGTTAGGGGGAAGAGGTGTGTGTGTGAGAGAGAAAGAGAGGTGTAGGGTTTTTTATATTTAGGTGAGAGCTAGGGGATGAGCAAGTGAGATATGGGGTTAGTAAATATTAGAGAGAGGACGGGAAAGAGAGAGAGAGAGAGGATGGTTAAGGGTAAGTGGAGGGGAATATAGGTGTGTATGTTAGAGAGAGAGAGCATGATAGAGTGAGAGAGACATAGGTTTAGGGGTAGGGGGATGGGGTTTAGACAAGAGAGAGTGAGAGAGAGAGGTTTAGGCATTTGGGGAGTAGGAGTGAGAGTGGGATAGAGAGGGTGATTATTGGTAGGGAGAGTAGTAGGTGTTTAGGGAAAGAGGGTGGATTTAAGGGTAGTGAGAGTTTGTGTGAGAGATATCGGTGGTGTTAGGTGGTTGGGGGAGAGAGGGAGAAGTATGGGTGTTAGGTGGAGTATTAGGGGAGAGAGAGAGAGATGAAGAGAGGGAGAGAGAGGATGGTAACACATAGGTAGAGGATATTTGTAAGCATTAGAGTGAGAGAGGGGATAAAGAGATAGGAAAGGAGAGTTAATGGTAAAGAAAGGAGGAGAGAGAGAGAGGGGGGTGGTGGTGGGGTGTTTGGGGTTTGAGAGAGAGAGAGATGGGGGGTGGTAAGTGGCAGGTCAAGGGGGTTTAGTAGAGAGAGAGTGAGAGAGAGAGAGAGGTTTATGCATAGAAAGAGAGAGAAGGTCATGTTAATGGGTAGCAAGAGTAAGAGGGGGGACAGGGGGTTTTAGAACTTGTGGGAGATAGCAATCTATGGGGGTTAGATCTATTTGGAGTAATATGGGAGAGAGATAGTTAGAAAGGGGGTTTGTAAGTGTTATGGGGTAGAGGTGTGTGTGTGTGAGAGAGAGAGATGTGGGGATCATGTTGGGGTGTTGGGGGAGAGAAAGGAGTGGGTTTTAGGTGTAGGTTGAAGAGCAAGGTAGGGAGCGAGTGAGATATGGGATTAGTAAGGGTTAGGTAAAATAGGGAAGAGAGCGAGAGAGAGAGAGAGAGGGAGTTAGATGTAGGAGGAGGAGTAGGGGGTTTATAGAGTTAGATAGGGGATTACTAAGGGTTAGCAAGAGAAGGGGAGAGAGAGAAAGAGATGAGGTTGGTTAGAGAGAGGGGGAGTGTGATAGAGAGAAGAGGTGGGTTAGTGGTAGGGGTAGGGGTTGGAGGGTGTGTGAGAGAGAGAGAGAGAGAGATTGAGAATGGGTGTGGGAGGAGTGTTTTAGTGGGTCAAGAGAGAGGGGGTGATGGGGGTTATGTGTAGATGGAGAAGTAGAGTGGTATTTATGTGTGTGTGTGTGAGAGAGAGAGAGATAAAGACAGTCATTGGTTGATTAGGGGATGGTGTTGGCAATTAGGGGTAGTGGGAAGAGGGGAGTTGGGGGAGAGAAAGTGATACTGATCAAGATGGGAGATGGTGGGAAGGGGTTTAGGGAATATTAGTGAAGTTGAAGAGAAAATGGGGTAAAAGACAGACTATGTGTGTGTGTGTGTGTGAGAGAGAGAGCGAGAGAGAGAGAGATATTAAGGAGTAAGTGATAGGGGTGGGAAATTAATAGAGAGAGACAGAGAGAGTACGGGGGTTTAAGGGTAGTGGAAGAGTGGGAGGTTATTAATAGGGAGTGTAGGAGGGCGGTTAGGTAGGGAGAACTAAGGATTAGAATTTTTGAGAGTGTAAGATAGAGAGAGGGTGGTGATTAGGTGTAGGAGTAAGGGAGAGAGAGTGAGAGAGTAGGGTAGTAAGGGTCCTAGGAAGAGGTGAGAGAGAGAGAGAAGGAGTAGGAGAGTTAAACGTAGGTGGAGGAGTAGGGTTCCTAGAGAATGATAGAGGGGCTAAGGATTAGACATAAGGAGAGGGAGAGAGAGGGGTGGTTAGTTGTAAGGGGAGGGGTAGGGGCATGTGTGTGTGAGAGAGAGAGGGAGAATCAAGGGTGCTAGGGGGTTGATGTGGAGAGAGAGGTGTTGGTTGTAAGTGGTAATGGAATGGGTATTAGGAGAGACATAGAGAGAGAGAGGCAGTTATCGGGAGGGGGAGTGGAAGAGGGGTGAGATTAGGGAGAGTATGAGTGGAGTTAGGTAGAGGGAGGGTAGGTTAGGGGTAGTGAGAGATAGATACATAAGGAGGGATTAGAGGATTGGATTAGGGAGAGAGGGTTGGTGGTTAGGTGGAGTTGGTGGAATAAGATAGATAAAGAGTGATAGAGGGTGTTAGTAAAGGCTAGGGGTAAGAGGGGAGAGAGAGAGAGAGAGAGAGAGGTGTTATAGGTAGGGGAGGTGTTAGGTGGTTAAAGAAGAGAAAGAGGTGTGGGGGTTTGGTGTAGTTGAAGGAGTTGGGTAGAGAGACACTGCGATATTAGGTTAGTAAGGGTTAGAAGAAATAAGGGAATGGAGAGAGAGAGAGGAGGAGGAGGGGGATGAGTAGGGGGTGAGATAGAGGGGGGGCTAGTAAGGGTTAGGGAGAGTAGAGGAGAGAGGGAGAGGAGGGTCATTAGTGAAAGGGGGAGGAGTAGGGGATGTGTGTGAGCGAGAGAGAGAGTTGATAAGGCGTGGTGTAGGGGGTGTTAATGGTATAGGAAAGAGGTACATATGTGGGGGTTAGGGCTAGGTGGAGGAGTAGAGGGGTTTTTTTGTGTGAGTGTCTCTGAGAGAGAGAAAGAAATAGAGAGAAATAGTTGGGGTGAAATGCAATCAGTATGTGGGTGATTAAGGGTAAGTGGGAGGATTGGTGATGAGGGAAAGAAAAATATGGAGATTGCGGTGAGGGGAGAGGGCTGGGGCTTAAGGAATACTAGGTATGTTAGAGAGAATTATGGCATAGGGTTGTGGGGAGAGAGAGAGAGAGATGGGGGTGTTAAGTGATATGGGTATGGGTATTAGGATAGAGAGAGAGGGTTAGGGGTAGGGGGGTAGGGGAGAGAGAGAGAGAAGAGGGCGAGATTATCACTAGGGAGAGTAGGAGGTGGATTAGGAAGAGAGAGTGTTGCGTTAGGGGTAGTGAGAGTGTGTGAGAGAGGGGGGGTGTTAGCAGGTTTATGGAGAGAACGAGGGTTGGGATTAGGTGTATGTTGGTGAATAGGTTATAGAGAGAGTGAAAGAGGTGGTTATTAATGGTCCAGAGGAATAGGGGAGGGAGAGAGAGAGAGAGAGAGGTAGTTAGAAAAGGTAAGTGGGGGAGAGAGATGCAGGGGGGATAAATGCAGGATGAGGAGTAAAATGTTGGGAGAGTGAGAGAGAGAGAGAAACGTGTTAGGGGTTTGGGGGGGAGAGAGAGAGACGTGCGTGTTAAATTGTAAGGTAAGGGATATTAGGAGAGATAGAGAGAGAGGGGTTAGTAAGGGTTAGGGAGAGAATTTTAAAGGAGGGTAGAGAGAGAGAGAACGGGGGACAACTGGGTGTTAAGGGGTTGGGAGAGAGAGAGGAGTGGGGGTTATAGGTAGGTAGAGGAGAATAGGGATGATATATATATATATATATATATATATATATATATATATATATATATGCAGAGAGAGAGAGAGAGAGAGATTCAAGGTCAAGGAGGGGATGGTGTGGGTAATTAAGGGTAGGGTGGAGAAGGGGTATTGTGGGAGAAATATAAGTGAGGGTATAGGGTGTTGGTATATATATAGAGAGAGAGAGATGGGGGGTAGTAAGTTGTAGGAGATGGTGAATTAGGGTAGAGAGAGAGAGAATGTGAGAGAGAGAAAGGGAGAGAGAGAGGGTTAGGGGTAGGGGGAGTAGTAGAGGGAGAGAGATAAGGGTGCAGGGTGTGGTTATGGGTAGGCATAGTAGAATGGGTTTTAAGGGGAGAGAGTGGTGGGTTAGGGGTAGTGAGAATGAGAGAGTGGGTGTGTTGGGGGGTTGGGGGATATAGAGATGTATGTGGATTATGTGTAGGTGGAGTATGGGAGAGAGAGAGTGAGAGTGAGAGTTGATCATGGTTAGGGGGAAGAGGTGAGAGAGAGAGATAGATAGAGAGAGATAGGGTGGGGGTTAGGGGTAGGTGGAGGTGTAGGAGTAGAGGGGTTAGAGGGAGAGAGAAAGAGTAGGATCGAGGGGGAAGAGTGTGGGTGATTGGCGGTTAGGGGAGAGAGAAATATATATCATCGTGGGAGGGTAGGG